>OY365785.1:28804350-30004350 GCA_959347405.1 Napeogenes sylphis
GAACCGGACCCGCTGAAAACAGAAGACGAAAGCACTGGACCGTCCACACCAGAGAAAGAAACCGTTATCAAGAACATAGAAGCATGGATAGAAGCTTCCAGCAAAGCCGTGGATGAGGAAACCAAGCCTGTCGAAATTAGTATGAAGGAATCATTCTTACAAGTACGTAAAGATAAAAAGGAATTACAGAAAAAAAACTTTGTAACCCACGCGAACGCAGTCGAGGCGTTTTTTAAGTATTTCAAAGTACCGCCAACATCCACCAATGTTACGTATGTGTCAGCTAAACTTGCGGCCGCCTGTAGCACCCCCTCAGGACGAAGTTACTCGTATTTTTAAGATTTTTTATATTATAGAATTACGTAATTTTTATGTTATTTTTATGTAAGTCGACTTTATAATTAAGCAATGGATTCTCAAAGGTGATTAAACTGAATTATTATCATTAAGTGTATACATTAATTTGTATTGTCGAAATATTAAAACATTGTTCTCTAATTACTTATAGTAATAAGACAAAATATGTGATTGTAATTTAAGATAACGAGAGAAAATAACTAACAATTTTATATACTGATCAAATATAGTTTTTAAATTATAGACTGGTTTTATTTTTATAAATCTTCAATCTTTTATTTTTCCCAAACAGATGTAGTATGTATGTTTATCTGTCCCTATATGTATTTTAAAGTATCTATCTATTATAATTTTGCAAATTGAAGTATCATTAGAAAAGTTTTCGTGCTAGTATAATATAGAATATTTGGCATCACTATAACCTTTAAGGTGGTTCGTCTAAAAATCTGAATTTAATATTTTACAAATATTGTAACTATACGTGTATATATGTATATATATAAAATGTAAGAGCCAATTAAAACAATAGAAAAACTGGATTCAAAACATACAGAGACACCCAAGAAATTGAACAATTTGTTTGTTTGGTATTTGTTTGTTTGGTAGGTCTATGGTAAAGCAGACCTACAACATTTGATATGACTGACTTAATTTAATTAGAAGAGTTTCGTTTATGCATTAACGATTAACAAAGGAAACTCAAAACTAAGGATTTTTTTTAACTGTACTACTCACGTGTTCCAAGTTTCAGTTAATTTGAAAAAATATATATTAACTATTATATACATATATTTTCCCGGCTGTATTCACGTTAATTATATCGAAATTTGGCGGAGAATTTCGAACCCATTCGGGGTTCTTATTTATGAGCAAACCATTATGGTATACGAAAGTATAAATACAAAGAAATATATAACATTATCTAAAACATCTGTTGGATTTCTGTTTCTGTTTTGAATACCAAAAACCTATTCCAAGGTCTTTTACTATTTCAATAATAAACTTTATAATTTAAGCTTTCGTAAAAAGAACCGACGGAACTTATTTTTTATTTACAAGCTTTTCCTTTTTGAGGTATCTTTCTTAGAAATGCTTTTGTTTTGATTCTCAGGGGACTATTGTGCACATAAATAAAAACAAATCTTTAGGGAAATAAATGTGTTGACGGCAAATCTGATTTGTCAGATTTGAAAAGCTGTGGTTCTTTTTTTATTAATACAGATCTGACATACATATATACAAATTAATAAAATTATATAAGAAGGTCTAAATAATCATAATTTATATTTGTATATTATGTAACTTTTTCCACCAATAATTCTATAATGGTTTTGGGAAGAAGTAGGAGATCATCTTTTTATTATTATAATTATATTATTATTTTGAGTATGCAAACATCATAGTTTTAAAAAATAATATTAAAAGTAAGTATTTATTTCATTTGGTAATATTTTTTAATATAATGTTTGTAAGAAGAAATCAACTATTTTTATTGTTATAGTAACATATTGTATGCACACTGCACAAGACAACAAATTGAAACTAGATAAGAAGTTTTAACCAACAAAAAGATGCTACGGATATACCTGCATAATAGGAAGGTACATGTATATTATATTCCCTGTGAACAATCAGGTAACATAATTTAGAGGTAAAATTAAAATATAAAGCAGCCTCATGTAAACCTGTTTGGTGCATATTTTCAAAAGGAATATCTTAAATGAAGCGAGCGATAATACGACAGAAAATGTGTTAAAACCAGAAAAAAAAACTATCGGCTAAATGTTTTTTTTTAATTAACCATACTGGGTAGTTATTATGGTTATAGAGATATTATACAACCATAAGGCAGGCTTAACCAGGCCTGAGAGAGAAAGTGTGATAGGTAGCTTCATTTGGTTTCTTTTTTTCCATGGACACATTCTTGGCTGGCTTCCCTACTTTATTTAAAATAACTGTATGACAATGATTGTCTTTTTAGATGTCCGTATTTAATGAAGCATAAAACGAAATTGAAGATTAAGATACCACAGTTATTTAAGTTTACTACGATAGCGTTTTGTTTATGCATTAATATTTAATTTTTTTTTTTTAATAAAATATTAGAATTTAAATAATAGTTAGCATTTTATCAAATAAAAGGCATATAACGAAAACATATTAGACTAGGTAAGATGATATATGAATTATTATAATTTGTTACTCCACCCCTACTCACACAATAACAAAATGGCGGCACACGCCACACACGACATGCCGCAAGGCGCAAGCTGTCAGTCTGGGCCGGTTTGTCTTCGAAGTTCGTCACTGTGTTTGTTCGCACAACAATTGTTTTGGTATATAACCTTTGCTGACAGCTAAGACTAAAGTGGATAATGTCGTCAGTCTCGACTCCCGTAAACACAGTTAGCAGAGATAACTTAATAGTATTGTTAAGAAATAATGTATTAAATACTTCACTCGAGTTCAATGATTCTGATGTGGTAAGTATTGGTTTTTATTTATTCTGCAGTTTTTTTTTATACAAAGTGGCTTAATATATCAAAATTACAATTGTATATACTCGTATATTTCATATACATAGGTGTTATAGATTTTTATTCTGTAAGCATTTGTAAACAAAACAAAATAATATAGGTATATACTTAGTAGGAGTTAATTACTAAAGTTTATTATAATATAAATTATGAGTGTATATACCTAGTTGTGTTTTGTTTAATTATCAAATAGGTACCTATTTTGGAAAAAAATGTTAAAGGCCAGCAGAATGGTTTGTCAGGTAGTTTTTAGTTATCCTGCAAGTTGCGACCCTTTTGACCGATCATCGGAATTTGTTTATGCCTTTATAAATCTATTGAGTTTCGAGATTCTTAAGGAATCTATACAAAAACGGTTTTCTAAAATGCATGAAATAGTGTAGATATAAGTTTTAATAAACTTTAATGTTATTTAAATTCGTAATTAAAGTTAGATAAAATTATGAAAAAAGTTAAAAATCAAGTGAATTTAAAGACATTACGGTTTAACATGACATTAAAGCTATTTTTTTTAAAGATGGAGACGGACTCCCCCGTCCGTAAGCCGACAAGCACTCAGCCTATCATCAAAAAGCTATTCCACTCTCCAATAACACCGCAAAGTTCAGAAGAACTTCAAGGAATTAAAAAAATATCCTCAACCAAAGAAAGAAGAAGAAAGAGAAAAAGAAAAGAACTATTACTAGATTCAGATGAAAAAATTAAGATGGCGTACGTGAAAGAAAGAGACAACGATAGTCCAGACGGATATGGTATGAGGAAACGTGTTTTGATAAGTTTATTTCATAATAAAGAATATTCAATGGATATGGAGTAAAAATATTAATTAATTATTATAAAATGATAATGTTATTCGTGATATGCCGTCATGTGCTAGTTTCACTATTATAAAAATAGTATGACTCCTGAACTACTAATAGGATGTAATCAAAAATCGCTCTACAATCCAAGATTAAAAATAATTGGTTTATAATTGAACCGATTAAATTAAGAAATGTATGGTAATTTTAAAAGTAACAAAAAAATTATAAGCCGATTATACATTAATTTCGGTTGTATATAATTGATCCTGAATAATACTGAGAATAAGGAAATACTATTATACCTTTATTAGAATAAGTTTATAAGTAAGTGAAACGTTTTTCGTTGATATTAAAGACATGTTTTTAATATTTAAGATAAGTCATTATTATCTATTTTAATAAGTGCATCTTTTAAACCATTTCAATAAAGATACAGATCTTTCTATATCTAAAATTATATTTGCTATATTTAATTGTTTAATCTTTTTAGGAATAAGTATTTTAAGCCAGACATAATTATTATGTTATTAGATATTATAATCCAGTCTAAATAATCCATGTCTTCCTATTCACAAGACTGATAAAATAAGATTTAAGCATTTATACATTTATCCTATTGACAATAAAATTAAATAGATTAAGAAAAAAATAATAAATTTATATTTCTTCAAAGTTGTTTCATTATACTGGATTTTGTCTTATTAACATTAAAAGAGTTTAGAAGTACAAAGAGATGATAAATCCCGCGGGAAATTAAGCCGGCTTCATTAGTTCTGTATTGGAAGTCTCGGGAGAATCGGTTTCTCTTGATAATTTAAGTGATGTATAGATTGGTAAGTATTGAAGATTTTGATTGTTATTTTAGAATCCCAATTTTGCGTACGTCGTATCCTGTCCGTACCTATTTCTATCCTATCCATGCCTATGCTATCCGTGCCTATCCTGTACGTATATAGGTATTATACTTGGTTGTGTTCTAGCTGATAATTTATACGCTAAATTCGTATACTACCTTCCTAATTATTACTTGTTATAATATACTAGTCAATAGATACATTTATGGTTCTTACTTGAATAGCAAAACATTTACTGTACAAACTTTCATCCTGTGAAGTATTTGCGAAAACCCTTAACGAAGCTCCAACATTAGGGGTTGGCCTCTACGAACAATGTAGTCGTAGATAGTCTAGTTGTATATAATATTTAATATCATAATTTAATAACTTACGAAGTTATGTAATACACCTATATGTTTGTAACACCAATATAAGAAAAATATAACACGTTTCTTACATTATATTTCTTTCATTAAAGAATATCCAGTTTTATATTTACATTTAGACGGCGTTCTATCTCGAAATATTTTTAAGTAGGTTTATTTTTAAATAAGACATTAATATATCCCGATAATAACACTGAGAAACTTTGTGCCTTTGTTCCACAGCAACAGTTTAACAAATTATGATAATTTAAAAAAAACAAAAATATTTATATTATAGAACCTGTACCAAAGGATATTAATTCTTTTTATTATTAATAACACATCCGCTTATGATATTGCCTTATTGAAGAGCAAACAAAAATCTTCATACCCTTATAATACTTCGCAAGCTAATATCAAATGCACGGTCAGGTAACAAAGTCCGTAAATAAAATATAAAGCTAAGATCACAACAGTCGACGTCAATATTGCCCAAATCGTCCGCGAGCACGCGCTCGTTAGTTGAGATACTGCTTTATTTGCAATATTTTTATCTTATCTTTATGTATCACCTTTATTAGACTTGTATTGTAATATTCTTTTGATATTCTGTATACCTTTTATAGTTTTTAAATCAGAAGGGGACTAATTTTTTTGTGTTTTATTTTCGTTCATATAATTAAATTCTACTCAACGTTAATTTACCTACATTTGAAAATGTTGAAAAGATTCTTGTATTCTTTACGACGATTTCGATACGACGAAGAATAATTATGTTTTAATGAATATTAATAAGCTTACCTTTGACAGCGCTAAGTTTGTTGCCAACCATCTGCTTCGCCACAAACGCCGCCATCTTGACTTATGCGACTTTACTAGGAGTCTGAAACAAAATACGTAAAAAGTTAAAAAAATACTTCAAATTTATATAATACTTAGTAAAATAAAAATGGAGATATGATATTCATCTAAATATGTTTCTTTTAATAATATGAAAGATTGATTGAATGGAATTTGAATTAAAGGGTCTAAAAAAGCAAGATTTTTAGTTTTAGGTTTTCTTGTTTGTCTGTACAGTTTATACGTATAAGTCAAATACTAAAATATCGATCAGAAAGAAAAGACTTTTATAAAACGTAATTCAAGGATGTAAGTAATAAGTTTTTATATAGGTACTTAAACAAAATTGGAAAACCTAATAAGTTTCGAAAATGAGTAAAAAAAAACTTAAGATACGTTTATTTTTTACCCATTTAAAACCATGTTTTAGCCTATTAATGTTATATCTATAATATAATACACATACGCAATTAAAGGTAGGTTATAGAAATAAAAACAAATCATGTAATAAGTAACATAAATCTTAAGTAGAATGAATTAGTCCAGATGGCGCTACTTTTATTTTTCTCTAATTTGGCTTTTTGTGTTGTGGATTTTTACAAAGATTGGGTTATGTTATACTAATAATATACACTCATGGACATATTTAGGGGAACGCAAAAAAAAGGTCGAATAACGGAAAATATTTTCATATTTTCGTACTGGTCACTATACCAATATTATGTATTAAAAAAAAAGATGATTTTAAAAATAATTTTATTTTAAATTTCATTTGTTTTTTTTGTTTATCTGCTAATTTCTGAGACACGTAGTGTATGGAATTTTCGTCGGCTTTTGTTGTTTTTAACAAAAACTTTATTTCTGTTGTTTTTTTGACGAAAAATTGTCATTTTTGAGTGAAGTGAACTTAATTCGATAAATTTAGGCGATAATGCCGGATCTCAGCGTTGCTCTGGTTTCTAAAGCTGTAACTTTAATTGAAAATGGTTACACTTACAATGTAGTGGCTCAAACATTACATGTTTCCAAGTCTGTGATTTTCCGCAATGTTAAACGATACCGGCAGACTGGAGAGTATACCAGGCGTAAAGGACAAGGTCGCAAAAGAGTAACAGGAGAGAGAGACGATAGATTTATTGTCAGCAGTGTTCTCAGAAACCGTACCTTGACTTCTTCTGAGGTACGAAACCAGCTGCAGGAAGTTCGACAAGTGATAATTAGTACCAAAACCGTCAGAAGAAGACTGAAGGCAGCTGGTATAGGGGCGTACTTGCCTGCCAGAGGTCCACAGCTCACCGCAGATCATCGAGTGGCTCGGGCCAGCTTTGCTCGTTTCCACCTAAATTGGAATAATGACGCTTGGGGAAAAGTTCTTTTTAGTGATGAGTCCAGATTTTGTCTCAAACCAGATGATGGAAGGACCAAAGTATGGCGACGACCCGGAGAAAGATACGCTCAGTGTAACATTATTGGGAGAGAGCCGTATGGTGGAGGGTCAGTAATGGTATGGGGCGGTATTTGCTTAGGAGCACGCACGGAGCTACACATCGTAGAAAACGGCTCCCTGACTGCGGCAAGATACGTAATCGACATTTTAGAGCAGATTGTGATGCCTTTTGCCCCTTTCATTGGAGACAATTTTCTTCTAATGCATGACAACGCTCGACCTCACATTGCGGCATTAGTTTCGGAATATCTTAATGAGGTCGGAATCCAGGTTTTGGGGTGGCCGGCACGCTCGCCAGACCTAAATCCAATAGAACACGGTGGGACAAACTGGGAAGACAAATTAAACAAAGAAATCCATCACCTGTCAACGTAAGAGACCTCAAAACCGCATTGGTTGAAGAATGGAACTCAATGCCGCAAAGTTTTATTGACAATTTAATAGAGAGTATGCCCAGACGCATGCAGGCAGTTTTAACAGCAAGAGGTGGCAACACTAAATACTGATTGTATCACCCATCGCGAAAAAACCAGTCATTTGGACAATATTAACTTTTCTTTAGTTTTCATTGTGTTAGGTCAAAACTCTTCAGAATTAAGTCACTGACCTTTTTGTCTTTAATTTCGTTTCTTTCGCTTTAATTTTGTGATTTTTTATGTTCAAAAATGTTAATTTAATTAATTCAGAATAATAATCAAATGTTTTGTACAACAAAAATGTGTTTTCATATGATCTTGCAGTCTGTTTTTTGCGTTCCGCTAAATATGTCCACCGGTTTATTTGTAAAAAAATGTATGTTATGATAGATACCTAATAAATACCTTAGTGCTGGTATTGAATTATATTTTATATTTTATTATTTGACAACAAAAAAAAAACACATCGTAAGGAATAGAAATAAAACGTACCGATTAAAGTAAAATAACAATCAGATAATCGAATATCAGTAACTAAAAATATTATATTTTATTCGTATTTAGTGAAATATTGCTGCGATGTTCATCGTAAAAAAGTTGTTATACAAACTTAGTCTAGAGAAAATCTCATCTAGAAGTTTAAATAGTTTAACTTACTCTAGACTAGAATATGAAACAAAACTAGGGATAATTAATGGAATTGTAACCTTTAATAAACGGAGGATTAAAAGTAGAACAATCATGATCGAGAGCGGCAGAAGAAAGGCGCCGAACGATTATCCTTTCTTTCCTTTCTTTAATTCAAAATTGAAATACGATTGAAAAGAGATTAACATTTTTTGTAGTAATTACTTTAGTGGATAATAAAAAAGGTATTTAATTTATTTTTTATTTATATGCAAATTAGGTTTCCGACACTTATCATATAGTTATTATTCCTACATAAAATAGGGAAGCTATTTTTATTATTGCCTTACCAAAATGATTCCACTCTGCTTGCTCTTAAGCCGTCAGTGAAGTTCAAAATCGGGGCCACCATTCTCAATTATGCATAATAGAATGCAGCATGGTGGTCTTCATTATATCGGCCTTGTGAGATGCATCTTCACGCCCCGTTTGCAGCTAGCTATGTGTCCATCGAATAAAAAGAGAAAGCAAATGAGGCCACCTATTTTTCTTTCTTTCTTGCATGTGTGAGTAGTTCTCTCATCTTTGTCAAACGTTGATACTCATAGGCTTGCATATGGTTACCGCCTACCCTATTCTATGTATAATAATTCTGTGCTTATCTATATCAACTTATTTACATCTATTTACTTCATGACAACAAAGTCTTTAATTAAAAACAATGACATGACATATGAAATGAGCTATCTCTGTGTGCGTGTTGTCTCTTATAGATACTACACTGACAGGTTTTTAATGTAGTTAAGACAGTAAAAGGGGGAGGGTGGATTGAAAAAGTAGTGATTGGCTACAAGTTACAAGGTCACGCTAACATGATTAGGCGAGTAACATTTAAAGTAAAAGCAAGTATTTGGTTTTATCATATATATTTCTCTATAAAATATATAAATTGAAATTTATTGTAATAACACAATCAATAATAGTTTGATAAACAAATTTAATGCATAATTTTAGTGACATTAATGTCTATTTTTTATTAACTGAAGATTAAATATTAATGATGGTTAATAAAACTATTGCACTGACCACTAGTTGCTGGTCAGTGCGAAAGTGGAATGGGATGACTCTGTCAAAATAAAGTTTTGGTAAACTGTTATATAGGTATTCCGAATGGGATGCTCCGAAACTGAGTCTTAGTATTCATTTCGCATTTAATAAATCTTATAAGGGCGCTGAATTTGATTAACAAAAAATAATATAACAAACAACTAATTTTATTATTCGTATTTTAAATAACAAATTACTGTTTAGTTCAAATTGAATGAACTTATTTATATGGACTAAACTTTAAAAGAATCTCGATTTCAAAATGTAGGTACAATTCACTGAGAATAGAAATAAAGTTAATTCTAAATAACTTAATGATAATTAGCTTAATAGATATTTCGTGAGATGGATAGTAAGTGTATTGTAATTTTTACATAAAAGTTCTGTGACCCGTACATGATCTATGTGTGATGTCAAATTAAGGTCATGTGTTTATTGGGACACAACAATGACATCACCATATAGGTGAATAATTCGGTCTTCTTTTACTCCTTAAAACTACAAATTCGGTCTTCTTTTTAAGGTGTCACAATAATTATGTTCTAAACAAAGCTAAACTACTAAATTAAACAAAAAAAATACCCCTTTCATGTTTAATAAATTCATGAAATTCAGGGTCGTTTAGTAAAGGATAATTTATGTATTATTATTATTACCTAATACTTAGAGCATCAGCTGACAGGCTACTTACATAATTTATTGTAAACAGAATTTGGCTATAGAATAACAAATAAGCCCGGTAAGTTTCTCGTCAGGCCGACAACATTTACAAACCAAAATGTGCTGTGAAAATTGGATTTTCAAAATATAATTTTGAGTTTGTAAAAGTCTGTAATCAAATAAGTTATTGTGTGTACACGTAAAATATTTGAAGTCGCAGCTGTTTTTATTTTCATTATAAATTCATTGCGGTGTGCCGTGTGATTCAGGGGAAAAGTTTCAGACATAAATTTTACAGATTTAGAAAGGCTTCGGTATGTTTTGTTTCTTTCTGTTATTAAATAACATTTTTTTAACAATTTCACGACATAGGTATCATTTTCTAAATACTATTTTAACAGTTCCTGTGAAGAAATCCTTAGTCAGCTATAATATTTTTTTTTGTAAATAATAAAAAATAATTGTAAATAATGTATGGTATAATTATTAATCAAATTACTTATAGTTTTTATTTGCACAAATACTTAAAATAAAAAGAAATAATTGTTTTACAAATAACCAATATTTTAAAACAGCGCCATCTGCTGCCGATAACATGCAATTCTAAGTTGACTAGAAGGTGATTACAGTTCTTAAGAAAAACGAAGATGGCGTTAGTATCTTTCAATGCCGTTTCCATGGCAACCGAAACCAAAACTTTGTATACCATGGGGTTTCTTAAGTAATAACCACAATACATAAATGTTTTAACCTCCAGTTAGATTGTTATTTGTGATTAATTTTATGTTTCTTAACCAAGTAAAACTAGAAAATTTAGGATAGGTACTTTTGATTATTTATTTGGACAACTATAAGGCAATGCTTATTATTTGATAATTATGGAATAGAAAAATATTGATAACCGCTATGAGGTTAAATTTTCGGGTTTTAATAAGCAAAATATATTCAAATAAATAAAAAAAAGACTTGACAGCGCGGCTTTTATTAACCTCTGTTAAGTTTTCCAAATTTACACAGATATTAGAGACATTTTATAACGTTATGCTTTGATTTCATGATTTTAATATACAGGGTTATTTTTAATTAGTTGACCACCTCTTGCAGGCTGCCTCTCTACATCAATCCCAGCAACATTTGTTTCACAACTTTTTACCAATCCTTTTAGACAACACAAAAAAACGAAACAAAAATTATTTTCTCCCTTTTACTTATTACTCTGTATTTTGTAAGAAGTATTTAAAAAGTCAACGTTAGGGCGCCATACCGACGCTCAGGGTTAATGCCAGTTCAGACAGCAAATAAATTTTGTATGGGAAAATTTTAATTTTAAAGTCATAGAACAAATGTTGTTGGGATTGATGTAGAGAGGCTGCCTGCAAGAGGTGGCTAATTAATTATAAATAACCCTGTATATGTATATATAATAAACTACATGTTTTGTCTTAATTTTGTCTTAAAAATGTATTTTTACCACTCAATTAAGACATTACGAGAATTCGTGTCTAATTTTGATTGTATCACCTTAATAATGACAGAGTACGTTTACTAATAATAAAAAATATAATTTTCTGAACGAGAATATAATTTTTCGAGATAGAGAGATCCGGAAATCCGAGAATATTGTTGTCAAAAAAAAACGGATTAGCTACACCAAAAAATATTAGCCAAATGTTTTATTTATGATAACCATATTAGGCAGATAGACATAAAAACTTTTTTTTTTAGTTTTGCAAAACCGTATTTACCGTAAAGCCACTTTTAGAATGCTGCAAATTCTAACTTAAGCAAACTCATTAGCATTTTATACATGTCTATTAATCAAATATGTTTATTAAAAGAGAACTACCGCATTAGATATTATGTTACCCATGTTACAAGGCGCTTTATAAAAATAATAATGACGGATACAAAGTATACACAGACTCGGAACAAGAATCTGTGAATCACTCAATGAATTGTTTTGTTTGGGAATCAAACCTACAACCTTGGGTCAAGCAGTCAGATATACTAACCATCACAACATATCATCAAGATATAGATATATTTTAGTTCTAGTCGCCCTCTATATGTTGGAACCTTCTACGATGGTTTCCGTGCACTCTATGATAAGGCCCGGGCCTGGCTCCCACCCAGATTGTTCAACGCGTTGCCGCCTCAGCATATTATATTATACTCATTATTACTGGCCATTAGAAAATGTACCAACTTTCTGGAATAAATTTTATTATTATGCATGTCCGTTTTACCTTGCACAATGTAATATTGTTATGTAACGGTTTGTGATTTCAATCTTAGTAGCAAAAATTGGTCACGATCGATTATTAATTCCTTATAAGATAATAATATTATAAGGAATGTGATAGTTTTATGGTTTTTGAACTAGGATAAAAAAATAGAAATATTTCAAAGAAATAATATTATTAATCTTGTAAAGTTATGGGAGTCGGTATGTCTTTTATGTTTAAAACAAATAACAAAGGAATATTTTCTAATATATAAAGAAAGGAAAGAAATATCGCAATTGGGGGAGGTCATTGGAATGCAAATGTGACCTTTGAAGGGTCGCGGGGAACATGATAGTGTCGGTTGTACCTGGCGGGTACAGATGGCGCCATGTTTTAGGGAATTGGGCAATTTTGTTATGTATACACTATACAGTTTTTCGTATTCATTACTCCAATGATTTAATCCTAGTAGTCCGGAAAATTTGTTGTAAGATTTTACATAATTTTATGTAGGTGCTATGCCAAAGGATTTTGCAACTTCTTAACGACTTAATTGAGTTCATATTTACAGAATAAATATATTTGTTTTGTTAGACGGGTTATGGCATTAAAAGACTGTCACATAAGTGTCACCGCGCGTTAAGCTAGTTAATAAAAACAAAAAAATAAATTCCTTATTTTCGAGTTGTAATACAAAAATAGCTCCCATAGTTCGTGAGGTTCAATTCACTGAACAATTCGGAGGAGATACATAAAAGGCGAGAATGTTAAATGAAAAAATAATTACGGTATTCAAAATAATGTTGTGCTAACCTCAACATGGGTAGGCGGCCATTTTGTGTTGCTTACGTAATCATCTCTTCTGTAAATTGTATTTTAATGTCAGCTGGTTGCTTGTAATGTGTCAATCTGCTTACGCGGCAGTAGGTATTACAGATAATCACAAATTTTTAACGTTGGCTTTCTTTAAAACTTGTTCTGAGTAGGTAATATAGCGGTAAGATTTCAAAGAATTTTCACGTTTTTTGCGTTTATTTCACAATATAATCTGTATAATGCTATAATATCTAAATTTGCTTAATTATATTTTATATTTACTTCTAATTCTTTAATAAATAATTATATATTAAAATTTTCTTTCTCAAATAGTTTATAAATAGTTGACCTCTATTCTCTATAAGCATTTAATACACAAATATTTTATATTGTAGTCTGAAACAGCAAGCATGAATACCGATTCCCGTTCGTCGATAAAATTTGTTAAGTATTCAATAAACACAATTAAACAAAAAAAAACAAACAACACAAATGAAATAATACACAAAGGCGATTAAAAATTATTCCCTTGTCTAATATTTAATATTTAAAAAATAATACAATGCTTTTTAAACCACAAAGAGATTTTCAAGATACCGCTTTAATAAATAACACGTATATAAAAGACTTCCTTCTTGAAGGTGGATCCTATAAATACTTTCCTCGCATTCCAGATAAGACTGATATATTCATTACATTGTCATCGCAAAATGTACCGTGTGATGTAAACCGTAAGGTTATTTTTGCTTTTCCATTAATCTCTGACGGGTATGATTTACTAATTCGATCAGTGGAAGTATAGCAGCTGCGAAATATATTTTTTACGAAACCTATTTGTATAGAAGAGAGAGCGAGAGGGAGAGAAGAAGGAGAAGGATTATTTGATGCATTTTTGTCAAATTCCATAAAATTAAGTACTAAACTTTCGTAGCGTACAATTTGTTAAGCAGTAAATAATGAGAAAGAGTTTTGCAGATATGATCATTATTAATTGCTGTTATCTGATTCTCCCAAATTACGGAATCTCTGTAATGTTCGCTTAATGACGCCATTATTTTAACTGATTTAATAAAAATAATTGCCTCGTATTTCTTTATCTTTTTTGAAGTTTTAATTCATGTGACCTAAATACTGTAGCATTATTTATAATTGCCTCAAATGAAACTACCTAAGAGAAACATTTATTAGGAGGTATTATTACTTGAATAGTGTAAGCTCTTCTTATTTATTACTTTTATTATTATTTATAACATGTATAGTCTAAGCTCTTCTTAACACGAAATTTAGATTTTTATACTACTAAAGGCTTGAGACCTATCATTTTCGATATAAATTATTCTGATGTTTGTAAAATTCAAATTTCTAAATAAAGAAACTCAGGCAGTAGATTTATTTAAATACCTTTGATATAAAGATTCCGTTATTGTCAGGAAGATAAATAACTCAGTTTAAAGAATGTTCATTTCAATCTTCGAACTTCAAATTATCTTTTGAGATCAAAAACATTGACGTTGAAGATAATAAAGAGTAATACTTTGACAGATCAGTTATTTCCAAAATATCTTTTTAATATTGCAATGTCTCAGGTCTGATTAAAAGTAGTTTTTTTATATTTGGGAAAAGAGTCGATATTGGGACCACATGTTGTAAATTAAAAGCAATATATTCACAATATACATGAAATAAAACTATTTTAATAGAACTAATCACGTACAAGTACGAAATATTTATTTCTTTTCGGAACTTCGGTTTAAAATTAAAATCCAATTTAATATGAGTTAGATCTGTTAAAAATAATTTTATTTAAATTTATATCGTCTCTGTCGTTGTCATTTTAATAGATGATAATGAAAAATACATTTGCTAAAATGGCTTCAATAATTTATTTACCCATCCACAGATTAGCTGGAGAAAGAGAAAGTGTCAATAGACGAATCTTTAATTTGTATATTAACCATTCTACTTCATAAGAAAATATTAATTCTTATTTTATGACTGAGGAAACCTGAAAGGAAACCAAATTTAGTTTATATATTTTACTATTGTTTATTGTATAATAGTTTGTTCCCCCTCTACATGAAGTTAAGATGGTTATAAAACTTTTGAATCTGTCAAACTTTTAATTTGTTTTAGTATTTAGTATTAAATATATTATTATTATAAAAAAATCATAAATTTTAAAAGCTAACGTGATTATTATTTAGTTATATATAATCCTCTGTGTGCTATAAATGCATTGTCAGTATAAGAGAGATGACATTAAAAATGCATTAGCGAGAGTGCCGGCCATTTTGTATCACCCTGTCAGAAAATATATTGGTTTTAAAATATTTATAGTTTTTTTTAATAAAATTGTACAAAATAAGATTTATGTTTGCATCAATAAAAGTGTTTTGTTGCGTTGGAAAATAATAGTTAAGACTGTTTTAAAATCGGCCACATAGCAGACGAAATATGACCACCTCTTACAATATGACTAAAATAATTTTTATTTTAATAAGTATATTTATGTGTACTGAGATTTATGACAAGTCCTAAAGCTGTTATTCACGATCTGACATTAAAATATCTGGTTTGTGCTCAGAACTGTTATAAGTAAGCTAAGCTTACGCTTAAGCTAGTTGTTAAAAGAACAAAGCTGTCACCTAATTTACTGAAAGCGCTGCACTGAATTACAAAGCGCCACTATCTCAATATGTCACGAGGAAATATTTTAAATTAATTTTGCTTTTTGGACAAATGTCATCGCTCTTGCACCAAAACTCATCCCCCATTTAAAGTCTTTGGAGTGGGAAGAAGTGGAGATAACTTTAAAGGCTTCTTGTGTATACAGGTACGTAGTCAATGGAAACTACCGGTAATATTGAAATGTTTTGAATCTGTACGCTGAAAAAACTGTACCATACTGTAGCACTGTGTAGCGTGTTGTAGCACTCTGTAGCATGCTGTAGACTCTTTAGTATAATGTAGTACTCTGTAGCATGTTGTAGGATTTCTTGTCTACTTTTGAACTACATTTTTTTTTATTCTTCACCTATTTTTCGAATTCTTTTTTTTATATATCATATGTCTGGCTGAAGCCGTTTTACAAAAATCCTAACATTCTAAAAAGTGTTATTATTTTTTAATTTTATTCTAATACACAAATTTTTATGAATATTTTTTATAATAACCCTAATTTATAGCTAAAACCTATGTATTTGACACGGCACGTTTTTCATATTTTTGTCATTTCCTCGTGGAAGCGGAGGCTGAGTGCACCTGAGATTGTTTCTACTTAGCGGATTTATTAAACTCATTGTTTGGTTTGGCTTCATGAAAAGGAATAGTAGGTTTAAATTAACTATGGAATCGAATGCACAAAGACCGGATTAAGGCCTTGAAAGGATTTTATAGGAGATGTTAAAAAATAAACTGTTTTAATTTGTAAAGATTATTACTGACGTCATGCAAGAATCAGGTATATAGAAAGAAAGAGATACAAGCATGGCTGTAAATGTAGGTCAAGATATTAAAAAGGTATAATCGGCAACAGAAAATATAAGTAGCAAAAGGCAGACTATCTTACTAATAAGTGGCAATCTCCACCCATCGACAAACATTCCTTACATGAGGATTTGAACCTACGTTTTCTAGCATACCTCTTCCTGTCGCTCTGCCAACTGAGCACCTATGCTTACCATACGACACACAATTGGAATATCTACTCCTTGTTAACAATCTTCTGTGAGAGGCTGGTAATAAAACAAATCAGCTACTCTCAATCGCCAATTTCATCATGTCTGCTAAAATTCAGACCAGAATAAGTAATAATTAATAAGTTGAGGAATTGTAACAAATGTGTAAACAAATGTTTTACGAAATATTTTCATACAGAAACCATAAAAACTCAGTCCAGATAAGATTATAAATGTAAATTACAACGTAAAATACATTTACTATATACTCTCGCTTATTTATAATATTTTTTATTTATTTGTCTGATTAAAATACCAACTATTATAAGGTATTTATTAAAATATAAATTTAATATTAATCAAATAATAAACTTACGTCTATTTTTATTGGAAAGACTGGTCTTGTACCAGATATATGACATAATATTTAATAAATAGCTTTTGCTTTTTTTAATTGTAAAAAATCAGTCTTGTTATTTCATTCGGTCCTCTATAAATCTGTTCTTTATTGTGCGTTAAGGTAACTTTTTTTTGGAATGAAGGTATACTTGACTATACTAATACTAATACTTGGTACAACGTATCAACTTAGATAGAAAAAACTTTACAGACAGAATGTAAAATAGAAGTAGCCCTACAAACCCATGCATTCAAGTCCCGTTAAATACATTATCACAGACAGACACTTATATTTTATTTATATGTATTATAAAACTATAATAAAACAAATAACAATACACAATATGAGGTGTACAAACGATTACCAGTAATCTTACTACTATTAGGGTTAGATGTCGTTCAATAAAACGTTTGGGTTCCGTATGTAATGCTGATAACGGCCGCTTTGCATATGCAAATGTTATGCAAATGTAACTCTGTGAGATATGACGCCATCTGACGGGGCATTTGAATGTAGCAAATATAAAAGCGGGAGGTAAAAATATTGTTATCGCATTTTTTAAACTAATGTTATAAAGATTTATAAATGTTTTTTTCGATTCATTTTTAAATTTAAATATACGCTATCTGTTTTTAATATTTTACTAAGATTTCCCTCAGGTTTAATTTTAAATTGCTGTAATTTCAGTCTTACAGATTGCTTAATTCGATTAGTTCTATCATGTTTTAATAATTTATTGAATTAACATTGAAATAAATTGGCGCATTAACCGTTGTTCCTCAAATTTCAAATGGAAATTTCTTTTGTATACAAAGATGATGACATTGAGTAAAAGTATATAAATTTAATTGGGTTACGCAAGAAAATGGAGCACATGGAATCTGTATATTATGTTTTTTTTACAACTTTTCAAAACAAATCCCGCATTAGAGAAATTATCTCTTGTCGCGGGAGGTACATATATAGAAAAAACAGACAGAGAATATTGAGACTCGAAAACACAATTAGTGGATCACTCAAACAACTGTCTTGAGTGGGAATCGAACTCACGATCTTTGTTTTAGCAGCAGAATCATTAACCACTAGACCACCAACAATATTTATTTAAATACTTTTGTTATATCAACAACAACTTTTGTTATATTTCCCTTGCATTGCATTGCATGCATCCCTTGATACGAAACTTTAAAAAGGACATTAGTTTAACTACATCCTGTATATAATTTAAACACGTATCTCAGTTTGTCACGTAGCGGAACACGCAAAAGCTTTTCCTAAAACATAATATGACGTTATAAAGTGAAATAATAAAGAGGTGTTTCTTTACATGAATATTTTATGTCATGTCTTTTGAAATTGTCGTCATTATAAGTGTAATATACAAATAAATGATCTACTCACACAAGCGTAAGGGAATTGGTGTGCGTATTGTTGTTTATATTGTTATATATTATTGTTATATTTATTATCATACTGTTTATGTATTGGTTTAAATTGTTGGTATTATCGAATATTAATTCGTTTTAATCACGAATTTTGGATATGTGGATTGAGTTTATTTTATTTTAAATTTACAGATCGATGAGATAAGTGTATCATTTATTAAGTAACCAAATTAACTTACTTCGGTTATAATTTTTTTAACTATACAAAAACGAAAAATTTATTTCTACTAAGTCACCGAAAGCAGCTGTTACAGTTTTTCTATCAATCTTTTGAGAAGTTTATTAAGCCATAGCAAGTGTTAGAACTTGTTGGACGAGGAATTGATTGATTGAGGGATCAAATTGATGGCAATATAGCATACTCTCACACGCACATACACACACGCATAGCCAATAAATGACTAACTGTCGTACCACGGTCTCCTTGGTAAAAATAAAAGATTTTCTCCTTAAACCAGTCCATATATATATAACTCGCAATATGTAATTTCTCGCAAAATTTAACTTCAATGACCAGATCCAATAATAAAGTATATAATAAAATATTTTGTCAAACATTAAGCTCAGAACGTGTACCAGTGACAGGAGATATATCATGAAAACAATTATATTATTATTCAGTTTTGTAAAAACAACACAATTTATCAAAAAACTCAACCATTTGTAAAACGAGAATACATTCAGAAATGACATTGAATGAATTGTAAATGAAAATGTCAAGTTGAAATGAAAATAAAAAATTTCTGCTTAATGAAAAACAAGAGATATAATAATATATTTTCTGAGACGTTCAATTGTAAACGTTGTTATGGAGAAAAATAATTAATAAGTCGTAGAAAAAAATATAAATACAATGAGTCTGTCTGTCCGCCAGTTTCGTACGTTTCTAGCACTGTTGAGACACATGGGTCCGATTTATATTTTTTGTTTTAAAGTACTAAAGTTTAGTAGTCAAAGTTTGAGTTTGTATGTTGTTATGATAGTCTGGGCCCTAGGGTAATCGCAATAACAGTATTAGTCAAGAACTTAAGCAACCTAAGCACTTGGTGGAAATCCAGCCTTTAATAATCGAAAAGTTGACGATAGTGATCCGAGCAGCTTTCGGATATAATTATTTCATAATTAAAAAAAAAACTTGACGAAATTGGAAACCGTTAACGTTTTCCAATCTTTGTATTGTATTCGAGGACTATTATAAATATATTTAATTTGGCAGTACTCACATTAATTATATCGGCATTTTGTGCTGCTATTGTTCTCTGAACTGATGTGTAGCATTTATTTTGGTACTTTGTCATCGGATTAATAATAGCTAAATAGCTAAATCTTTGATACACTCTCACGTCTTGGAACAATCCGTCAAAGGCTCTATCAAAATCGTGGGAGCTATCTATCATTGTCGCCATAGGGATTATTTTATTATTGAAATAAAATACTATTATTTTTTGTTCCTTACTTAATATTTACTTTAGTCGTACTTACTTAATTTTTACCCGAAACATAAATTACTTTAGGATCGGAAACCACATCGATATATTTACACCCTAACCGAACCTTCGATGTATTTTTAGTATGTATCTTATTTTATATTTTTATTTTAGTTAAATAAAATAAAAAACAGCCGCAAATGTATTTGTAAACAATTATGTTACGGGCAATTTTAATGAAATATATCAGTTTTTATTACTTGTTGCAAAAAAATAAAATAAAAGTGGGTTGTAAATAATTTATTTAGTTAAATAATACACAAAATACATTAAACCTTAATATTGATACCACTATACCAAATACAGGAATGTCTTAAATAATGACATAATGCCAAAAAAGAATGCCAGCTAGACTCAGCGGTGGGTTACTTGAGATAATACTTTATTTTAAATTATATATATATTAATTACTAATATAGTAATATCCTAGGCGCCACTGACAAATAACAAGCGAAGACATATATATGATCCTCCTGCTTGTCAGTACTGGGGAACCACAGTCAAACACTTGTTCTTTATAAAACTTTCAAAAATGGAAGTGTTGATTATTGATATAGATAAATTTTGTACATCACCATAATATCGGGATTACAATAAAGACGAGCTCCTTAAACTCAGCTGGTCAGGAAGCAGGATACAGGACCAACAGGACGACGCTCCGAAGATTCACGTCTACCCCCGCGAACCAATTATAAATTTACCCGTATCTTCTAGGGTATACAAAAAAAACCTCCTGTAATGATTAAATTACAGGTTAAACTACATAATAACACTAATCTTACATTGATCTATTCAAATATTAATAATTTATAATACCTTATGGAGAAAAAAGGCCTCGCAAGCACTAAAATATTAGCCTATGTCGACTCCGAGGGTCGAATCAGGACAAATACTGGAATATTACCACGTAATAACATTAAATAAAGTCTCAAAACCTATGAAACATCGCCTAATTCAGAGTAAAGATTCAAAGTACTTACGAAATATTGTTCCAACAAACTTTGAAACTGCCCGGGAAGTGCCGGCAATAGGAATTATAATGATTCCATATTAAATTATTAGCCCTGCAATTAAACACGCTAATGAATTTAAGAAACAACGCTTCACATGCGTTAATAAGATCACAAATAACTAAAACACTCACCGAAGGCTAATAAGATATTCAATTCGGAAGTGCTTCCGAAAGAAAAGACTCTAAAGGTCACGACATTGAATTTTATAGTCAAAATATGCATAATAAGCAAACAATGTGGCTATGCGCAGCCGCGTTACACGAAATGTGGGTAAAATTGATATTAATCGGAAGAAGACCAATATTTAAATAATTTAAGAACAATGCACTACTTATCTCAAGAAAGAAACGAGTGTAATAAATTTATAACAAATTGTTGTACTAATAAATATAACAATAAAACAACGTTGGCTGCAACTATACTTCTGAAACAATATGACAGCTACTTTTAAATAAATATCTAGCGATATGCTAACCTTAATAATGATTAATAGATGAAATTTAGAATAGTAATTATTAATAAAATGTTTATATTTTTAATAACATTTTGGGGACTATAAAGTTAGCTTCAGCTGGCAACATTCAATATCTTAAACAAAAAGAAATGTCACAGACTAATTAAGATATTGCAATTAGCTGTCAACAGATAAATAATTTACCTTGTCTACGAATTTGACAGATAATAAGAAATCGATAATATTAAAATTATAAATATTTAATTATCTACAGAAATTAAATTTCTATGTAACAGTACCTCCCTTCCCGGAAGAATTTTACACGATATAAGAGGAAAATTCGAGCTGGCCCTCCAGCTCATAAAGCTCTCATACCTAATTGTGAAAAATATATTAAATAAAACCTAAACAAAAGAAAGGTATGAACTTAATTAATAAAAATAATTAAGTAGGTATCTACTACTAATCAGTAGACATTTGATAACATAAACAGTTTTGCAGAAAAAAAAAAATACAAAAACTTATTATGAATAATAATAAGTGCTGCAAAACCAAAAAAACTCTCAATTAGAGTAACACCGAACCCACAACTCAATGTATGTGTGCTGCTATCAAATGCAGATCATACACACCCATAACACAACATAATCATCAATAACATAACATGAAATTGATAAACCGAAACAAGGTACTACCTTGTGTCAGGTACAAAATGATTCCATAAAAGGATAATAGCTATCAAAGCAACCACATTATACAAGAACAAATATGTCCAAGTACATATAATAAATGTTCAACAGTAACTCCCTACTGAAAACACATTGCTGACCATACATAAGATACAACAAATAATTTCTTAACCCTAATGTTTAGAGTAAGACCCAACAAAATAATATGTCAGATATCTATAATTCTCTAATAGATAGCTGGGAACATAATATTCAACTTAATAAAACATCCTAAAAATACAACAACACTTAACAACAGATATCTATTATTCTTAAATAGATAGCTGGAAATTAAGGTTTCTAACACAAAAATCTAAACCCAAACCTAAACAAATATATAAGAAAACTAAGAACAAATAACACTTAATAACAGATATCAAATATAATTAAAGTGATACTGGAATTAAATGTATTCAATTTTAGTTACAGAATGACCTAATGACAATACAAACCTTGCTTTAACCAACAGTCAGGACCGATGTTACATACAATACTACTCAGTTGTCCGGACGAATTATAAACTAAACATTAACTAACCAAAGATAACACTTATTAACAGGTATCAAATAAAACATGTATTGATACTGGAATATAAGGTAACTAAAGATCAGCAATAAAAAAGTAAAAAAAAATATATACTAAGAAATAAATAATACTCAACTACAGATATCCCTTAAATTTAAAGTGATACTGAAAATTAAAGTATTAAAAAACAAGCAGAACCTACGGACAATACAAACCATATATTAACCAACTGTCAGGACCGATGTTACATACCATACAACTCAGCTGTCCGGACGAATTATAAACTAAACATTAACTAACCAAAGTTAACACTAAATAACAGATATCAAATAAAACATGTATTGATACTGGAATAGAAGGTAACTAAGGATCAGCAATAAAAAGAAAATAAAAAATATATACTAAAAAATAATTAATACTTAACCACAGATATCCCTTACATTTAAAGTGATACTGGAAATTAAGATATTAAAAAACAAGCAAAACCTACGGACAATACAAACCATATTTTAACCAACTGTCAGGACCGATGTTACATACCATACAACTCAGCTGTCCGGACGAATTATAAACTAAATCATTCTTTAAGATTTTTAATATGCCAATTACCTAATGCTTTATTGGTGGCGAAATCTACTAATTCATACACTAATGGGCTTAATTTACGAACTACACGGGATTTTACATACTTAGGAGCTAACTTAGAGGTGAAAAATTTACTAGCATCACTTAAGGGAAAAGTTTTTCTCCACACTATATCACCAATATTAAATTGTAATGAGCGACGCGAGCGATTATAATAAACTTTACTTTTAACATGAGCTTTACTAATAGCATCAGTGACTTTAATAAAAATATTTTCTAAATTACCTAATTTTTGAACATAAGAAGTGCGAGATGCGCAATCTAAAGAAAATTGATTATTCGAAACGGAATTATAATGACTACCACTAATAATTGGTTCTCTACCATGAACTATGAAAAACGGAGAAAAACGCGTAGTTTCATTAACAGAAGAATTAAGCGCAAATTGCACTTTGGGCAGAAAAGTATCCCAAGTACGATGATCGTCTTTGACAAGAGTAGATAACGCGGTTATAACAGTTCTGTTATACCGTTCCACAGTATTAACTTGAGGACAATATTTAGGAGTATAATGAATTTGTGGAATGTTATACTTTTCAAAAAATGATTTTACTTCACTACCGGTAAACTGGGTACCATTATCCAATATTACCGTGCGTGGCACTCCGTGAATTAAAAATACTCCCTCTTCTAATCGAGACACTATAGATTTACCAATTGCCCTCCGTAATGGGAACAACAAAGTATATTTGCTAAAACAACAAACCACCACCAATAAGAAAGTATGACCCGCGCGAGAGCGAGGTAAAGGACCAACAAGATCGACACTAATCATTTCAAAAGGTCGGGAACAAACCTTTTGATCCCCCATAAAACCAGGAGTAGAATTTTGCTGATGCTTATAAGCAGAACAAGTATCACATGAATTTATATAATTAACAACATCCTTGTACAGACCAGGCCAAAAATAACGAAGAGATAATCGTTTGTAAGTTTTAAAAATTCCAAAATGCGGCGAAAGTTCATTGCAATGATTTAAATTTAAAATATCTTTTCTTAGTTCATAAGGAACAACTTCTTTCCAATCATTCTCACCAGATATACCGAATTTATTTTTAGAGTATCTAAAGAGTTTGCCATTATCTATAAAATAATTTGGACAGGATTTTGGAAATTGTTGACAACGCTTAAACATTTTATTATACCAAGGATCTTCAACAGTTGTTCGGATTTCGTTAACAACAGGAACTGAACGCGATAGTGCGTCAGGAACAATGTTTTCTTTACCTTTGCGGTGCTCGATAACAAAATTGAAGGCAGAAAGTCTACAACCCCATCGAGCTAAGCGACCTGTTGGATTAGACAAATTAAAAAACCACTTAAGACTGGAATGATCAGTTATAACTTTAAATTCAGGGCCACCTTCTAAATAAGATCTAAAATGTTCTACAGCAAAAACAACTGCTAACGCTTCCCGCTCCGTTGCTGAATAATTGCGTTCAGCCTTATTAAGAGTAAAGATTCAAAGTACTTACGAAATATTGTTCCAACAAACTTTGAAACTGCCCGGGAAGTGCCGGCAATAGGAATTATAATGATTCCATATTAAATTATTAGCCCTGCAATTAAACACGCTAATGAATTTAAGAAACAACGCTTCACATGCGTTAATAAGATCACAAATAACTAAAACACTCACCGAAGGCTAATAAGATATTCAATTCGGAAGTGCTTCCGAAAGAAAAGACTCTAAAGGTCACGACATTGAATTTTATAGTCAAAATATGCATAATAAGCAAACAATGTGGCTATGCGCAGCCGCGTTACACGAAATGTGGGTAAAATTGATATTAATCGGAAGAAGACCAATATTTAAATAATTTAAGAACAATGCACTACTTATCTCAAGAAAGAAACGAGTGTAATAAATTTATAACAAATTGTTGTACTAATAAATATAACAATAAAACAACGTTGGCTGCAACTATACTTCTGAAACAATATGACAGCTACTTTTAAATAAATATCTAGCGATATGCTAACCTTAATAATGATTAATAGATGAAATTTAGAATAGTAATTATTAATAAAATGTTTATATTTTTAATAACATTTTGGGGACTATAAAGTTAGCTTCAGCTGGCAACATTCAATATCTTAAACAAAAAGAAATGTCACAGACTAATTAAGATATTGCAATTAGCTGTCAACAGATAAATAATTTACCTTGTCTACGAATTTGACAGATAATAAGAAATCGATAATATTAAAATTATAAATATTTAATTATCTACAGAAATTAAATTTCTATGTAACATACTCAACTACAAAATATACTGTGATATTTTTTTCAAAACTGTGTACATTAAGATTTATAATATATGTACACATATAAAGTAATATATTTACCAAAATATTATTTATTTCATTGTATTTTAGATCAATACTTTCTGGTTGTTAATCAACGATTGAAAAATTGTCATAATGGATCACCCGAATTTTATAATCGGCCAATGGATTTTTACAATCCATCAACCGATTTTATTATCGGTTAATTGATTTGATGACCGGTGAATCTAATCCGACCATAAACAACGAATGATTTTAGCTATAGTATTGCTAAAAGATAATGTTCATAGTCGTATCTAAATTTGTATATTTGAGTATTGAAAAAAAATAATTATATTTAAAAAAACCATACCTATTAAAAACACCTTCATTTCTATAAAGATCGTTAACTGTCACCACCATTTACACTTACTGCCAAAAATGGTTAATAACTCAATTTACAGATAATTTTGATTTATCAATAATAAAAAAGGCGGTTTCAACTTTATTTTTATGATATAAAGTTCTTTATCACACGCTACTGTCGGGTATAAAACGTGAGGTGTAAAGGCGAATTTCGGAACAAGAAATAGCCGGATATGTGCGCCCGATAACCGGTTTGAACAGGGTCGGACCGGTTTAATCCGGCGAAATATGTCAGATACCGCGTTGCACAGGGGCATTGTAAATATTGTGCAGTGATTTATATTATGAATACACATATTATGGGGGCACTATCATTTGTTTTAAACACAAAGCAAACTTGGGTCAACAAAATATTTTTGTTGCAAGCACAATAAATAATGTTGAGTTACTATCTTTTTATTATTAATTATTAGACATCTTAAAAGCAGGGATATGTCTAAAGACTTATTTTTAAAGCCGTTATAATTAAAAAAAAGTGTAATTAAAAAATTATTCGAAACGCTTTTTCACAACTATACGAATAAATATAAAAATGTGTCCTTATTTCACATAATTACTTTTAAGTTATTGATTAACATAGAGAGACGAATTCCAAAAAAAAAAAACAAATACAGTTCAAATTCCTAAACTTAATAATTATATTTGTGTTCCTAAGAGATATCAAGCATCGAACAATCTAACACTACACTCTCTTAACAACAATAATGGCACAGGTAAACCAATGACCCATTTAAATAAGTTTGACTAAATCAGCAAACTAAAGTGTCGCAATGAAATGTCTGTAGTCTGTGGCGAGCGGGGTGCGAGCCGTAAATTATGAGTGTCTGCTTCATGCTTCGCTTCCTTGTATATTTTGATAAACTTTTGTCACCAGTAGTTGGCTCGTTTATTAAAAAATACAGGAAATATGAAAGATTTAATTTGAGTTATATGGTGATTAATTCTTGGGACAGTTAAATTTATTTTAACTCGCAGTTTATTTACAAAAGTAAATTGTCTGTTTTAACATTAAAACATTTTCCATAAAGTGAAATAAACATAACTGTTTATAATGCAAATAAAACTTTATTTAAAATGATTAAATCAATCAAACGATATAATGAAGTCGTCAAACTGTTTTATAGTGTAATCTGAATACAATCTCTGTTCTAGATAGACGTTGGACGTGAGCTGGCCACAATCAGCGCTCGGTTTGAGTGCGGTGTCCGCTGATTGCTGCTTTGAAATATTAAACTACCCTCTAAATTGGTATATAGTTGAAATTTGTTGCAATATTATATAACTATTACGGTCGGGAGAAGCAACATGGAAATAAACAGGAAAGTTTGTTAACTGAATTTCTAGTTTAGTTAACCAAATAGCTTAGATTTCAGATATTTGAGATTATACACCGTAGAGCCCTGGTTGCAGTTTTAGTTTAACTGTTATAAATTAATACACTTTATATTTATTCCAGTTAAAATTCGGTAATACGAGAGAGACTTCGACTTAGAGAGATTAAACGAATTTTCCCCAAAATATTCAAAGACTGGACAGTACCTACGTACCCGGGTACACTTTTTATCCCGAATATATTGATATCATTTTTCTCTTAAAATTGTCTGAGCATATAAACATTCTCTTATCGTTAAATTCTTATACATTTATGAAGTCCGTAAGTAGATTATAAATAAAATAAAATTATTGAAACTGAATCCAGCATTCAAGAGTTTTAATTTCACAATCTGTCATCTCAATAATTGCTATCTTACAACTTCTACTGAATCGAAGTGATGTTTTCATTCTAACTTTAATTAAATATTTTGAAAGTTATTTCGTTTTGTACAGGAGACGTTTCTAAATAAAAAATATAAATATTGTGTATTTTATTCAAACTCAAATTAATTCATTAAAAGTAATTTTAACGTCTTAATGAGATAGCAATTAGTTCGTAGCACTTGAATGTAGCGCGTCTACGAGGCGCTGCACACGTAGAAGTGCTACGAATTGTGCATTTAATTTATAATTAAATATTGTTTAATAGTATTTAGCTACACATTTGGTATTATAATTCGAGAAACAAAGCCCTTCAATATAATATGATACTTAAGCTTTATAATACATTCAGGGTATTTAATTTTTGTTGTATAAATTAATATAATGCAACCTTAAAAAAATAAAACTTAATATCTAATTAAATAAATGTATTAGTTATATTTTTAAAACCCGTGTGATTAAAATAACCATAGTATTTAACAACAACCTGCATAATCAATTCCAATCAAATTTTATTACATCTATAACACTATCTAATATTGTAATTTCCATCCAATATGTCATAACAGTGATGACAGAAGCACCTTATTATTAGTATGTATAATATGTTTATTAATCTAATTTGATTGTATTTCGCTCCTCTGATCTACAAACCACATTAAGTCTGTATTATTAATTTAGTTAATCTTTCTGGATATAAATTAGTGGTTAAAGACCAAAAACAGGAGAATACAAATGATTTGGATTTATCAAAAGCCATTACGAATATGGCGCGCTGTAATTTATTATAAAAAGGCGTGAGGTCACAGATTATGCTTATTTAAATTTAAAAAATAATAAGAAATTTGACTTTGACTTTAATATTCTTCATTTTCATAATAACAACAATAAGCCAGATGTGAGTAACATTTTCAATGATTGTTATAATTTGTACCAATATAGATGGAATTATATTAATTATAACACAATAAAGTTAGTATTAATAGAATTAATTAATTTTTCTATTATCCAACTCGGGCGGCATAACTTCGATAAGGAAGCTAACCGGAGAATTCAGGTGGTCTTTGCGGCATTAGGCAAGTTACGTCGTCTTTTCGTCAACATTTCTGCAATGCCTACAAACGAAAGTTTTTAAATAATGCGTCCTACGTTTACTGACAGCCGAGACATGGATACTAACTGATGAATTGTTCCATAAGTTCAAAGTCACTAAACGAGCAGAGGAGAATGCTAGGCTCAGGGTTTCTCTCAAGGATAGGATCAGAAATGAGAGTATTCGAAAGAGAACTAAAGATAAAGACATAGCTCGCCGAACCAGCAAGTTGAAGTTGCTATGGGCTGGTCACGTGTGTTAGAAGACCGATGGCCATTAAAGCAGACGAATCCTGGTGTGGGGACCGTGTCTTAGAAAGCGTAGTGTAGAACATCCACCAGCCGTGTGGTCTGAAGACTTTCGAAAGTTCACCGGTGGAGGCTCGATGAGGATATCGGGGACCGGAATATTTCGCGCGAAATAGGGGCGATCTCTGTCCAGCAGTGGACGGTGATAGGTTGAAGAGTATTTATAATTTAATATTTATGTTAATTACTTTCTTTATGATGTGCTTGTAACAGACTGGGTCAGTATTGAAATTCCCGCTTCATACAATACTTAATATATCTGAATTTATGATGTTTGTATGCATCCTTACTCAAGATCTCTGGGAAAGTAGTTCAATATTAAACCAAACATCTTTAAAATACTCAATACTTTCAATATAATATATATATTTTCTTACACGCATGTGAATAAATAATGCATTTAAATGAAATATAAAATGAATATAGAATATAAAACTATGAACATAATCTGAATTCGATCCAATGATAGTTATAAAGCACTTGCCAGTGACTTTATAGAGTAGGATACACGTGAGAAGTTTGGTTACCGGAGATGAAAAGCTTTTGTAGCGAGGTATAAAGAAGGGAACCCCTCGTCAAAATTTCAAGTTATCAGTTGAATGGTTTCAGCGTCACAAGAGAACAAACATAAACTTTATCATTTAAAATATCAGCAACTTCATACTAAAATATCAGTAATTTAATTAAGTTGCACAGTATGAATGATAATATAATTTTAAGTAAAAATAATATTCAAAACTCTACATAAAAACATACGTATAGAATAAAAAAATAGAGACATGTTTGAACAATATTTAAGCATCACCACGATTCGTTGAGGTGGATTCAAAAAATATATAATGCAATTGATGTTACATATTAAAAACATATTCTCGAGATAGTTTTATAATTTACCTTTAGTATTAAACATTCTGTTGTACTTGTAGTTTAGTTCGAGTACAAACTTAGCTGTGTAACTAGTTCTAACCACAGTTCAGTTTTCGTTCGGAGACATTGTTCGATGCAGCTACAACCTATTCTATAATAATATGCAATAGCTAGAGAAACCCAGTTGTCTATGCGATACGAAAGATAAATCTACTTAGATATTTATCAATGGATTGTAAAACTATCAGCATAGCATCGCTCAATTAATATGGGATATTCTAAGCCTTAAACAAAAATATAATGGAAATATTAAATAAAGTCTCAAAAAATTCTCTTATATGTCTCTTATATGTGCAAAAGTACTCCGATATAGTGTTGATCTCAGAAACTACTCTATTATTTAATATGATTTAATACAAGAATAGTATTTTATAGTTACAAATTAAACGAAACTAAAGTTAACATTGTTATAGATAACCCGAGTCAAAAACAAAACAAAAAAAAAGTTAACTGATAATCATTATTTTAGTATTATATTAATCAAATATTTGTGATTCAAATTCTTCAATAATTCAAAAGTAATTAGTTTCATTAATAGGCAGGTCCATATTATTGAAGTAATATTTCACTGAATTTCAGTTATTTCATGCAGCCTTTATAAGTAAAAAGCCTCTTTATATAAATCTTCACAAAGATACGATTGTTCGCAGCGTGTTTTTGTTCGCAACGCTGTTCCAAATCAAATTTATTTTGTGTGATGTATAAACTAAATCCTTTTATCCGAATAAAGGAATTCCTGTTCATTTCTACAATAATAAACTAAAGAATACAACAATAGAGATGTTGTGATAAGTACCGAAAATGTGCATTACTGTTTTTAGCCCCACCTCAAAAAGAGGGGTGTTATAAGTTTGACCTGTCGATATGTGTATGTGTGTATCTGTGTGTCTGTCTGCGGCAATGTAGCAGCCAAACGTGTTGACGGATTTGATTGCGGTTTTTTTTATCGAAAGACTGGTTCCCCGAGATGGTTCTTAGCGATGTTTGGTCGAAATAGAAACAGTCGTCTCCAAGATATTGAGGTGTTACTGTTGCGGGTGAAAGTTTATTATGCAATATTGATAGAAATACGCAAGTGAAAAATTGTGAGTCCGTAGATTCATCTAGTACAATAATAAAACCATTAACATAACTTTAAAAGGCAGAAAAATAAATAAAAATTTAAAACACTCCCCGATACAAAAAGACCTCTAAAAAGAATACAAATAATATTATTGTGCTCATTGAATTCGTTGCGTCGGGGAGCCGCTTAATAAAGGAAGAAATTAAAATGCAAGTAAGTTACCAAGGCAAATAAAAAAATTACGATATCGAATCGTATAGTCTCCTTACCCTCTTAACTTAAAATTTTCGACACCATCGATAATGTACGTACAACAGTCTTCAATAAGCACATAATACTTTTTGTATCAGGGGTTTTGAATTTTATATATTTTTTTATAATAGACATTTAATTATCTGGATGAGACTGAATGACTGACAGATTTTCGAAATAAATATTACTTTCAAAATAAAATGGCTAAAACCAAGATATAGGTTTCTGAAGTGAATGACGTTTTCAAAATATTGCCTATAATGCCCGAACCTACAATTTAATATTCTATCCAATTTTGTACTTTATTTTTATTGGTTTCCATTCCGCCTCTAGAGTGGTAACATGCTTCAGCCTCTGACGTGGCTAAATGATAGCTGTCCGTCAAACTAGCTTTCGTCGACCGAAAAACAAATGACTTTATCTATTTCTTTCTTTCATCTATTTAATTAAAAATTAAACCGCCCCGTTGGTAGAGTGGTTAGCGCAGACGCCTAACGTGTCATGGCGCAATGGGGCTCGGGTTCGATTCCCGGCGGAGACAGGCATTATGTGATGAGCACCGATGTCTGTTTCTGAGTTTGGTCGTTTATTAAATATATTCTCAGTATTTATATGTGTATTTCTATGTATTTGTATCGTTGTCTAGCACCCTTAACACAAGCAAAGAATTTGCTTACTTAGGGGTTAGATCAATGTGTGTAATTTGTCCTGATATTATTATTATTATTATAATATCAATTTGTTATCCAAACATTATCAAAAAGAGTATTTTCATTTCAAATATATGTAGCTAAGAAAAAGAAATCCAATAAGAAGAGCCAATAGGTAACTCAGTTATCCCTATAAATATTCCAATATGTTTTTGTTTGGAATTATCGAGTTTATTAATATTATATGAGTACAAATCTCAAGTAATACCATCCAATATAATGTAATGAAGAAAATCAAATCGACAAGATTAACTACTTTTTCTCCTACTGTCCACTGTACTGTTTAATCCATATCTAATAAGTGTAACGTTGATCTTGGTATATTTGAAGGTCGTTCACAGCCGATTGAGTTCATCCAGCTCATTTAGCAAAGCAAAACACACACGGTATTTTAACACACATTTATCTATTTGGCTGCGTTCGCTGTTGATATAAAATAAAAATACATTTTGTAAAATGTATCCATTAGAGACAATATTGTGGAAATGACAAACATGGTTTCGTTCTCGAATAGGTCAAAGGAAAAATGCGGGTTGGAATGAAATCCATACAAAGGTGGTTTTAATAAAAAAACATCAGATAAGGAAGACAAACGAGTGTGCAGGTCGAGTGACGAGAAATATTAACTTGAAATTATTTTTGTATTGCAGGTTTATTAAACATAATATGTTTACCTGTACTGTGTATCTCTACTGGGACCATAAATTGAACTGTAGACGAAATTTTTTATTTATAGATATAACTATTTATATTACAATATATACAATGGACAAATTTCCATTAAACAAAAATCCATTATAAATACTTACATATATATATATGTATATATTTTACAATTTAACTCGATTTATTTGTATTAAAATATAATTTATGATATTTTGCAATTAAGCTTTTGTGAATCATGATGATTTTTAAATATATATTTACCCGGCTATATTAACTCTAATCGGCTAGACTATATTATTAAATATATATTTAATAATATATGATATTATATAGTAATAATAATAGTAATATATAATGGGAAGATGGCAGATAGATGTGCGAGTATATAGAAGAGTTATATTGATATTTATTTAAAGTTAAGAATATTTGCAGTATTTACATGTCAATATTTTTATAAATAGTTTCTTATACGAGCAGTCCAGTAGAAAATTGGATTTGAGTGTGAGTCCTATCTCATGTCACATGTTTTATCTAGACTGTAAGACGTGAGCTGGTATGATAAGTATATATTAAATACTTATATCACTAAAACACCGAGTATGTTTTATTGAAATTTAGAAAGATAGTTCGACAACTAATATTTATCTATCAATTATGTTTTATAAATTACAAATAGGGAAATCATATAATAAATACATTATATTAAATGTACATTGTATGTATATAAATGTAGCGATAGTAATAAAAGTTAGAAGTCTGACCTACCATATTCCTCCACACTATTTTGGAGTAGCACTGATTGGACCACATGTAACTTAATGGTATGAAAATTTGTAAGTTAAACTCTCGACTCTTCAATTCTAAGGTTATAATAATAACTTGACTAATAACTTATTATATACTAGCACTTGCCCGCGGCCCCGCCCGCGTGTAGGTCGCGTTTCGCGAAATCTGTTGAAACTACAATTATCCAGACCTATAATAGACTTATATTTATTTCAATGCTATCCTATTTCCGTGGCAATTTTATACGAATAGGCATTACATTGCAACGATATCAAACTGATAATAATAACATACGTACACATCACACACACACACAGCCAGGATATTATTCAGATATACGTAATAAAGCATATGAATACGAAATCATGTTCACCAAATATTATGTTTTGTGTAATTTTCAATTAAAAAAATGCTTTGTAGAATTTCGAACTGCTATACCATATTATGCGAACACATAATCATAGAGTTCTACAAAAAGTCAGCGCCATCTATTGAGATTTTATGTAACTAAATTAAAAATGGGAATATGCTCATAAAACAAAGTAGAAATTCTAGCTTTATCTAAATTAAATACGTTTATGTAAACCGCATTCAATTCTGTTTAAAAGTTTTGAAACAGTGCTTGAAGTAAATTTTCAATTGACCATAACTTATTTTTGAATAAACCAATTTTGAGGAAACAACAGTTTTGACAACGCTCCAGATTATATATAATCCACCTTTGAAAAGCGCGTTCAAATCCGTAGAGTAGTCTCGAGACTACTCTACGGGTATAACTTCGAAAGTTATAACGTACCAGACAAACAGACAAAAATGTTTTTTTTTGGTTTCTGTTACTCGTATTCAATCGCCCTCTATCAGTTTTTTGGAAAAATATTTAATTACAGACACTCAATTATTACTGTCTTCTTAAATATTTGAGATTAAATATTAACTTATTATATATTATAAAATAAATACATTACTCTTCTTCTGATTTGTAACTTAAACAAGTATTTATTTAATAAATCTAAATCACGTACGAGTCCTCGGTCCAATTATCATGTGCCTTCAAAAAATGTTAATAAAATCCCTAAATTGTATATGTATTTTTCAATTACCTTCAGTAACGTTCTAAGAATATAAATTTTCGAATTATGTCTTCACAGAAAATATAATCGTATTAAATTGATATCATTTTATATATTTTATTATTTACAATAATACAATTGTACTATATAATTCATTTTAACTTAATATCGAGGCTTATATATTATCTGCCAGCTGCGAGGATTCTTGAATGTATTATCGCACAAATAATAGTAGATTTTTCAGCTTTTATTATTTTTTGGAAATAATAACGCGACTGATTTATATAGCAAAAAAATATATTCATTTTACATGTTGTCGTTACTAAGTGCTTTTACAGTTATGCGTTATTCAAGTTTTAGAATACATTGCTCAAAATCAAACTCAACGTAATGAATACAATATATGTAAAGGATAGAATATTTCTATATTTTTAATTCTTTTAATTATTTGTAATGTCATGACGAGGTGACGTGAAGGTACACTGACGGATGCAACTAGATCTTCTAGATTAAAATGGATGCGCCAAGGTTAGGCTCATTTTATTATGTTAATAAAAACGTTGTAATCAAACGCTCGTCGGAAAAGTGTGGCTCAGCAGAAACATAATCGACACGGTGTCTCATAGTTCATAGGTACCTATCCTACATAGGTATATATAATTTTTAATTTAAGAGCATTCATGTATACTATAAAAAATTAAAATTTATTCATAAAATGTTTACCCTAATTAAAGACAAAATAAAAACTTGTAAACCTCTTTAGACAATCCTATTTAACCACGGCTAGCGCACTCTAATCCGTTTTGGCTTTTATGAACGCGGTTCTAAATAAAAGTTAAAGCTTTTTATTATTAAACATACATTTAATCAGCTACTATTATTATTTAGACTATTCTCGAACCCATTCGAGGTTCCTATTCATGAGCTTTAAGCATAGCGGACTCGCGGTGTAAGCCCCGAATGGGTTCGAAGCTAGTCGGGCAAAATTCCAATTAAATAAAGTGATTACTGCCGAGTGAATATATATTTTAAGATCATCATGATTCACGAAAGTTTAATTACAGTTTAGAGAAAGTTCAAGTGTACTAAATATACATATTGGAATTCACTTTTATGCAACCTATTACAGTCATAAGCTGACTCAAGTATTAGAGAATAAAATTTTATTAAGTACTTAACCGCTATTGGGCACTCGGAACGGACTGGTTAAGAATCATGAAATTGAACGTTACATAAGACTGAAATTCTATTTGATTCTTTGTATTTCGGATTGTGATAGAAATTCCTTGTGAGAATTGTACTTTTCTATTATTTTACTAAGAATATTGGAAGAATACTGAGAATCTGTTGATTGTAGTCTAAGGGCCTGGATGAGGCATCCAGATGTAAGTTATAACTTTTAAAGTACCATTTAAGAGATATTAGTTTGTTGCAAAACATATTTTTAATTTCTAAAATGTGTTTTATATTTAAACCAGACTATTTTAACGGAGTCTACTCGCCCATAATTAACTTTTAATTATGTGTACATACTTTTTTCGCTCAGAGGAAAATTGCAACATCATCACAACGTTGGCTGAAATGTAAATATGAAAAGTGTACACGATATTATTATGCGGCATTTATAGTCTAAGCCACTTAAAAATATTAAAATATTTTATTATATAAAATTATTTTAATACACCCAAAAACAAATAAAATAAAGCGTTGGTAATATTTTGGAAAAGTAGTTTAATAAAATATAATTATATTTTAATTTAGAACATAGACTTTAAAAACCTTAGCATGACTATGAGCGGTAAGTCCTCAGTTAAAATATTTTTTTTAAATGTAACCATGCGTTGGTTTTTCATTCGCTGTCAAAAGGCTGCGAAAATATGTCTTTGTGACAAAGCGCTTTGTTTTATAAAAACTATTCGTGGTTTGTGTTAGACGGTTTTGGTATTCGGCAATATTTTTACAGAATTTTACTTTTATTTTAAGCTTATTGTCAATTATCATTATATTAATGTGTGAGCAAAAACTTTCTATGTCTTTTTGTGAAGTTTACGAGGACGATGAAGTATGAACTTTGGTGTAGTTAAAGTTTAAATTGAGACAAAGAGTAGAAAGCGCGTATTATATATATATATATATATATATATATATATATATATATATATATATATATATATATATATATATATATATATAAAATAAATTAATTAAAAAATATTACACTCAAAGTGAAATATGTGTATGGTTTAAATTTAAATTGACACTATCAATAGTTAAATTGTCCAATTGTCACAAGAAGATGATTGAAATCTCTTTAATAGAATAACATAATATACTGTACAGCTCCAATTCTTCATAAGAAATAAAACTAAAATAATAGTCGAATATCGAAAACTTAGCAACATCTGTTTTATTACTATTCATATTGAAAATAATTAGTTTTTATGATATAAGTACTTATAACAAAAATATTATCGATAAAAGAAATATAATATTGCTAGTACCATTCCTCCCATTGTTTCAGTTCGCAATAAACTTAGCGAATTTCCACACGAGCGAACTTCAACTCGTCTGTAAATATTCTAACAAAGAAATGTACTTACGAAAGATTAACGAACCGCTTTGCGGCTTACAATATCACGTTTGTTTATGTTCGTGTTCTCTTAAATTTGAAAATCAGATTACAGTGATGCAATTCATTCGAGTTTCGGTTTTGGTTAGAAATAACGGCTAAGACCTGGCTTCCGTGTTAAAGGTTGTGTTATTTTAAACTGGTGCTTTGTTGGAATATTATGAATTAAATTACACCATTATTATGTTTAAATAGTTACATTGCAATTGATTTTTGATTACTGTTTGGTTAAAAGCATTTTATTGAGGCAGCATCAGCGAAAAAATTATAAAAAATACAACAATTAAAATTAAAAATAAATATAAAAAATATGTTTATTTTTAAGTATTATTTTATTTTCTATAATCACAATGTATTCCTATAACAACCAAAGTAATAATGGCTATAGTTAAAAAAGGAAATATAAAAATTCCAGAACCTACCAATAAAAGAAACAGCTTTTACGGAGCAGGCTTAGTTAAGAAAAAAATTACATCCGACCATCTGGCGAGTTCCTTAAATATATATTTTCCTTTTAGGGCGGCCGTAAAAACAATCTTCCTCGCACACATTGTAGCACTATTGTGGTTAGAAGGATTGATGGTACAATGTTCACTTTTTTAGTATATAAAAAATAATAAATTTAGTAGGATCTTCTTAGAAGCTTTATGTGCTAATAGTTTTTGGTAACTGTGAAACTCCGTCCACAAATCAGTAAATTACTGGTTGACTGGAAAGAATTTAGAATTATCTATTTCAATATCCAACAATTTTAAAGTTACTGTCTTTTCCAGGTTCTACGTCACAACTTACAATTGTCATATCCCATTAGTTTAGGCTGTGCGTGGACAGATCAGTTGAACATAACGAGCAATTATATATTTATTTTATATTTATTGATGGTTGCATCTCTTATGCTGCAAATTCAAACTAATAATAACCTTAGTTGAGGTGTTTAGTGACCAATATTATATAATATTATACTAAATAAAGTCAGACATGAATGTCCTCTACTCAAAGGTTGCTGGAAGAGATTGCCCTTTAGCAATAAGGTCGTCTATTTTACTTCTTTTTGTTATTTCTGTTCTTTTTGTTTTTATATCTGTGTACATCATGTCATATCATAACTGTGTGGGGGGTGGGAAAGAGAAATTAGGCAAAGACTGAGATACTACATAGACACTCTGATATTATTTTCAATGCTGTAATTGTCCTAGCCAATTACGCCTTCATTATTTCAACAGCTGATTATTAAAACGCGCCGCGGGCTCGCGTAAATTTAAATATTTTTATGTGCTTTCTGTATAATAAAAATTACTCTTTCCGTTGTGATTTTAATAAATTATTTATGTTTAACATTAAAATTATACATTATTAAACAGTATAACTTATCACTTGGTCCTGCCGCATTTGTGTGTTCACTGATACTGGTCATTGTACTGTAATAGATTAACTCAAAACTATACAACTTTGGGTTCTCTTTCACATTACTTAATGACGTCACGATGCAGGTGTAAATAAATAAATCCATTATCAACAACATTTTATAAAATTACCCTCAGAAATATTAAATATAATAATTATATCTAACAATGAAATGTTAACTGAAATTAACGGTTAATAATCAAAATTGAAATATGGAACGTGAAATATTAATCGAATATATTATGAATGTTACGCTTACAATTATCATGTTTAAATTATTTTTGTATCATTCGTCAGTATGTTTATCATTTCGTTAAATTTATGAATTTGGCAAAGTGATAAGTTCAATAAATATCGAAATAAATAATTATTTTGTTAATTAAATATTGTCTGTTTGAGCGCAGTGAAGCGAGGTTTTGTTAAAATATGCGCAATTATTAACTTGGTAATTACGAATTGATGGGTTCAACGATTTTCGGCTCACAGCGGATCAAGCATTTTATATGTTAAGTACAGGATCTGTAATTAATATTCGGGATATATAATTAAAACATTCGTTGTTACTTCTGTTACAACTGTAATGTATAGCTACAACTGTAATGTACAGCTACAACTGTAATGTACAGCTACAACTGTATTGTAAAGCTACAACTGTATTGTAAAACTACAACTGTATGGATCAGGCGAAGGGTCGCGTATCTTAACCATACACGAAGCACAAGGACTCACTTTCGGCTTCGTTTTTATAATCAACACCAGCAGTAAGATGCAACTGCACGACAGCGTTCCCCACGCGGTTGTAGCAGTGTCGCGTCATACCAAGAGCTGTATGTATTTTACCTGCAGCGAGGACGACGCGACGGGCAGATTCATCAGGCGAGCGATGAAGGCGACAAAACACAACATCATAGAATATAATACCAAGATGGCTATAAAAGACAGAAACTTTGCTATCGTGGAAACCTTGCTCGTGATGAGTGAAAAAAATAAAAATAACAGTAGGTCACCACAATAGTGTTTTCACCATAGTGTGAGAAAATATAAGAAATTTATGCATACTGCAATGCAACTTTAATAATATTTTTTTTATTATATACTATACTAAAAAAAAATAATAAATAAATAAAAATTAAAAAAAAATAAATATATATATATATATATATATATATATAAGTATGTGTAATTGCTGTGCAAAGGACCTACCTTACTAATATAGTTTTTAAGGTACCTGTAGTAATAGACTCCTTTTTGAGTATGTTATCTCAAAATTTCAACAATTAATATGCTAGATACAAACCAAATGCGAAAAGTGCACGGGCGACGTGTCCGTGGATAAAAGTAGAAATTAATATAAAAAAAAAAAAAAAACTACAACTGTATTGTAAAATTACAATTGCAATGGAGAGGTACAACTGTAATGTATAGCTCGTTTGTTTAAGTTGAGTTAAGTCTGTATTTGGCAACTTATCTTGAACAGTTGATCAAAGTGCATAAAATTACATTAGAGAGTACAACATTAGTATGAATGTAATTGCTATAAAAAAGCCACTATGCTTTTATGAATGTGCTCATTTGGATGAAAGAATATTGACATAGTAAATAATAATGTAATACAATTTTAATCTAACACACATCTAATATCGTTCCTAGTCCATTTTTCTAAAACTCACCCAACCCACTTAATCTCCTAACTATGCTGACGTCATGGTTCTATTAATCTTGGAAACATTTATTTTGCTTCCAATAATAAATCACCACCAAATTTATAGTGACAATGTATTTGGCTAGAATCTCCTTAGAATTTTTATAATAACTCTATGATAATCTCCCACTTATCTAAATATTTAATGGCGGTCCGTCAATGCGTACAAATTTTTCGAATTTTCATTTTATATTTGAATTTATCTATGAACATGTTTAGCCTTGTTAAGCAAATTAAAATTTTTAGAAAATATTTATCAATGTGTTAATATTACACATTTACTTGGCACGTACCAATACTATGCAAATTCAGGTAGTACCGAGTCAATACATTTATTTAACATCTGTATTTTAAATTTGTGATTTTTACAATTGCACAGTTGCAAAACAAATTTATTTTGTTTTATATTTTTTTACAATGCATTTTGTTTCATTATTTATTTTTTTATTTTATGTAACACACTTAACAGTTTGTGACAAATATAGAATATTATATTCAGCACAATAATATAGATTTAGCCATTTACCTAACCAATAGTGTGTTCCTTATGAACAAAAAATAAAAAAAATGTGTTGCTTATAACTATGAACAAAATTTTATATTACACAATATTCACAAATATGATAAAAGATGACTTAATAACTAGTATTATGTAATTATAAAGTAACAAAAAAATCCTAATAATAATATTAAAAATTAAAAGGTGTAAAATCAGTAACAGGAAATAACATTTTAAATGATAATTTATTATACTATATTGTAAAAACTTGCTGTTAGGTTATCTATTAAACCTGTCATCCTATAATCATTATTATCACAGAAATCACTATTAATTAGCTGCTATTCATGAATCCATTCGCAGTTAGCGCTTCTAAGAGACGCATTCATTGCACCATTTTATCGTAAGATTTCTTTGTACTTTTATCTTCCCGAAGAGGAAATTAATTGACGAGAGATTATATGTACTTAAGGTCCATCTTCAACATTTGTGAGCATCTTTTTGGAACTGTACGATTAGTCGAATTTATACCTCATACATGCGAGTTAATATACTTACAAACTTTATTTCTTTATTGGCGAAGTTTCAAGCAATACCTGGATAATCGGATTTAGTTCAGTGTCTATCAATTTACCAATTGGAGCATGAAATTGATAATTTAAGATTAACTTTGTACTAATAGCAAGCTAATATTTGAATCCATACTCAAGTCCGCAGATTGTTGAATAATATAATTTACTGCAAGCAATATCTTATACTGGCCACTATTATTAAACTAATATATAATATAAGTTTATACGTTTGTATTTCCGCAAACAGAATTAAACGTACTTTTGAATTCTGGTAAGATTACTTCTACATAATCAATATCACTTACCAGGTTATATAGTAAAAAGGAAATAATCAACTTTTTTAAAACATGCAATTCAAACTCTCAATTTACAGTCTACCAACTGAAATGGTAGAGCCCTTTTGTCCTGACGATACTAGAACAAATTTAAAACTCGAGAGACATTACAACGAGGAAAAAACTGGGACAATTACTTGGTTTAATTGGTACAAACCCTTTCTCAAGTGCCTTTTAAGGCTTTTAATGTACGGAACTTCATTAACTAAATGTCACCATTTACAGAGAACTAATTATCTTATTCTACAGGGAGGTGTATATGTATACTCGTATGTTAAGTTAGTTTAAGTTAAAAACTTTGACGGAGATTCGAAATCGACTGGAGAGAAAATTTATAAAGTTTTAGTTTTAATATTTGTATTAATAATAATACTATAAAGTTATATGCAACAAAAAATCTTTAAAATTGGACAGATGTTTTCTTGTTCACTTCACTGCTTAGTTTTATCTTAAATATTTTAGTATTTAAAGGTTTGTTATGAATAAAACCTTATAAGGTTTTTATTACGCAAGAGCTGGACAGAATTGTTTAGTAATTCATTTTTTTATTTAATATAGTAAACGAAAACTAATATTTCAGTGTATGAAAACAATAATTCTCCTAACCTGATAAAGGCAAAAGTCGACGAAATCGAAAGTGGGCGCAGCTTCACGTACAACGTCGAAGTTATCTCTATTTTTCAACGAAAATGCCAAAAGTATACTGGAAAAGATAAATTGAACTGTATTGATTAATAGAAATTCCATCAACCTTGCTCCTCGACACATCTCGCTCCAATCGATTTGCATTCCGGAATTTCGGAAACATTTTAAAAGAAAAATATATAAAGTACTATTACATGGTGAAAATTGACTTAAAAGATTTTTTATATATGTATTATGTTACAGGGTCGCAAATGATCAAACGGTCCATCTAAGTAAGTGGCGAGATCGCCTACGGACATTTGCAAATATAAAAATGCGTTGCCACCCCTAAGAGATGGGAGGAGATAAAGGAATGTAGGGAAAGGAAAGGAAGTCATACACCCACCATGGCTTCCGGCTCTCTCGTTCTTCCTGCGAATAGAACCTACTTCACGTGGTTGTTCTCTGAACGTGGTAGTACTCCGGTTGCGCCCATACATAGTCAAATAAATCTCAATTACATCTTACCTATATGTTATGTTTAAATAAATATAGAGACTGTAGGTTTACATAATATTTGGGTAAATAGAAATATAAATCGAAGATATTTGTTATACTTGGATTGTTTAAACATAATCCTTAAATAAATAGTACATCGGCTTATTCCTTATAAATTAATTTAATATGTAAGGATTAAACCGTCATAAATAATACAGTTATGGTCAAAATAATATTACTGAGTTATTATTTCTTAATTACAAGGGTCGGATTATGCTTTATAAAATTATTTAATTTGTAAGGATTAAAACCATCATCCAGTTGTATACTACTAAGATAATTACTGAGTAATTATTACTTACAAGTTATACTGACAGACAGACAGACAAGGATACAATTAGTTATGGACAAGTCTGGAGAGCGTGACTCGTAATACTATCATTACCGACTCAATACTGAACCCATGATTTGTCACTATCCAAACCCCTTTCATTTATTTCTTAAAAGCAAAGTTAACGTCGAAACTCTTAGTAAGTCTTATAACTTTTTCTTTGTAGGTATTATCTCCGCTTTGGAATACTGTAGTTTTTTGCGGACCTGAAAATAGGAACAAAAACTTATCGGGCTTGTTAATTAACTGCTTTTATTTTTAAAACAATCTTATAGTTTGCTAACAATAGCAGCTTTAAGTAGTCTCGTTACATTGTAGTATCCGTTAATACACAAAAGATGACTTTTAAAATATTTTTATAATAATTACAGAAATACATACGTTATATGTTTGAAAGTAATTTGACAAATAATGATGATATCAGGATCTCATACAAGATATTCAAGACGAATTGTCAGTTAAATGTATCAAAGTCAAAGATTTAATTTCAAGTAGGTGTCCATTGTACTTACAAAACTTCAAACTCTACTTGTATGCCGTATAACTAACATTGCTGTATATACTTTGCAAATGACATCATTATTCTATTTTATATTTTTAGAACAAATTTTTTTTGTGCAAATCTTCTGTGCAAACTGTTTTGTTTGGCAAATGGTCAAAACTTTTTATAACGTCAAGTGTCGATTGTATTTCTGCTGACCTATTGTTTGATTTGTTTAAGAATAACCTTAATTAGATTGAACTCAGGCTTTAACTTTTACAAAACATAATAATGTAGGTTGCCTGTAAGGAATCCCTTTTAGTGATAAGGCCGCCTTTGTACGAAATGTTTAAATGTTTCCATTATGTTGTTGTTCTTTTCATTTTTTTTTGTGTGCAATAAAGAGATATAAATAAATAAATCTCCTGTTCCCTGTCATAACTACAATAACCTTTTATTATATCATCATTGTTAATTTAAGATCATCCATCAATTCAATTACAAAATAGGTTATTAATAATGTAGGTTGTAAAGGAAGACTTCCTTTTATAGGTTTGTTTAAAGATATTATTTCCGATAGTGATAATTGAGACTGTTTCATTTCCGCTGTATATCCCCTCAGTTTACACTTAATTGGCGTAGCATTAAAGAAAATGTTATATTTACTAATATTTAAGATACTCAAAATTAAACATGTTTTTGAAATAGTAAAGAATGTTAATAACAATAATATAGCTCCACAATTTTCTTAATAAAAATACGAATCATTGTTGAAAATTACTTTAAAAGCTGTTAAAATATTTATGCATGTGTATTTTAAAAGTATGCAAGATAAATTAGACTTATATTTTTGCAACTTGTAAAAATATTATACAGGTAAAACAGAGTAAGATTATGAAAAACAAAGTAACTAATAATATGTTCATATACAGAATAAAATATTCATAGCAATATATCTTTCATTTGTATTTTTAGCTACATCAAAAAAATCTCGTATGTTATTTTTAAATAAAGAAAATGTGAATGAGAACTATTGAATTTTTATTATAAGACGATAATATTCATTTATTCACAAACCATATTTAATATCCACTTCGATATCGATATTTATGAGTAGATCAGAGTGGATATTTATAAATTTATATAATATATATATATTTTTTTTTTCTTGTGACAGGAGAGTTATTTTATATCAAAATAAATTAATGGACTGTGTAAGCCTACCAAATGCAATATGATCCCTAGTTAATCCCTATGCTTTTATTTTTTTATGACCCATTTTTCTACAAGGAAAGGCTTGCTATATTAATTAAATATTTTTTTATTTTTTTTTGGTAAATATTAATAAATGATTAGAATCTGATTTCGTCAAAGTTATAAAAACTAAAAAGTTATATTAAAAATGGAACACATATGTCCTATCTGAGAAACAGAATTCCTTAAACGTTAAAGAAATGGAATCTCTTACAATGTTGACAAACCACGGGCTTGGTTGGTGAGATATAGCCGCGTCTAGTGGATTTATGGCGAGGATTCAGCTAAATTAATAGCGTTTTTGTTGTTATCTGTGAGATAGTTTTCTAGTGTTCAAGATGTCTTATGGGATGTGGTTGAAAATAGTTTTTACGAAACGAAATTTAATCTCTATGTTTGTTTGTTAAACTATTTATTAGATTGAAATAAAACGACCAAACATTATAAAAGGTGACGAGTTCATAGACAATTCTGTAATAAGAGATAAAGATGTATATCTATTTTAATAGCTAGCACCGGTTATAGCCAGGTAGTAATATATAAAAGATAAAATATATTCAAATAGAATTTAATATTCAAATTAGAAAAATTTATCGTTACCCAAACATATGAACATTGTTATTATAAAACATATTTTGACAATACAAAAAGTGTAAATAATACGTTATTATGTTATGTTATGTTATAGACAATCGTGTTAAGGACATAATCAAAAGGCTTATTATTAACAATATAGAAATGTATATTTATATTATATTTTAGATATTTCAAACTTTGTTACATACAAATGTACAATTAATTAAACAAGGAACAATTCTTATTAAAGACAGAAGTGAGATAGTAAGAGTCTGTGAAGGCGATGCAAAGTATTCAAGACGCTCCTTTGTTCTTGAAGTACACGAGATTGTTGAAGGCATGTAAAATACTTCTTTGTTAAGTCAAGGAATTTGTTCATTGTATCTTTTATAATTAAAACGTTTATTCTTTTAAACGGTTTCATATTTTACAGTTTATACAAAGTATTTGAATGGAGAAATATGTTTAAAGATGTAACATGAATTTGGTGAATCTCAATATATGACTGGTTATGTTACTAACCTGTTACTATTAATCTTTATAAAGTACAAGCTTCACTAAAAAATATTTGTACGTATATTGGACAGATTGTGACTTTAGAATTCATTGCTGTCATAGCTGTATTTACGTTGCTAATTCCTTAAAAAATCATCAAAAAAACGTATGTTATCACGTGAATTTAAAGTACTGTAATTAAATAAGTACACTTGTTAATATTTTATAAAAAACTATTATTTTTGTGAAATTTTCTAAATTCACTCGTGGATTTCATAAAAAATAATAATCAAATTTGAATTGTTTTATTTGATGTATTAGGAAATACCATCATAACATTGTAGCCATATAGGGTCGTATTCACTAAGCAAATAAGTATTGTGTAAGGTAAGTATTGTATAGCAGGTAATTTTTGTGTAAGTAAGGCTTAAAACAACGGTGTTCAAAACACGCCTGCATTCCGACATTCGCAAGGAATCTTGAAAAGAGATAAAAAGAAAGCGAAGCCTCAAGTCTCTGCACACAATTCAATCTAGCATTGCCCTCATTGAAAGTCTTCCGCATCCAAATATGCACTTTGACACTATTCAATAAAGTGCAAATTCGAGTGGGGTTGTCGGAGGATTTCACGGGATTTTCTACCCTCAAGCCAATGCGCTCGTCAGATCACAGATCGTTGGGACTTTTATTTTTAAATTGGTTCATTTTAAATCTTTCAAGTGAAATTGTAAGAATGGTAGCATCTCTGTGTAAATAGCTCTATATTAAGAGGACTTACAATGATGCCTCTTTTATTATTTAATTCAACAATTTCTAACTCGATGAGGATTTGTTTTGATGTTTTTAAACTTTCAATAAAGACATTTTCAATGAATTACAATGTGAGACAAAATATTTATTATAGTAAACATTAATATTACGTTATATTGTAAGTGATATATGAAAAAAAAAGGTAAAATTTACAACAGACAAGCCTGGTTTATTCAACATCTTAAAACAAAAAAATGGCGCTGAAGTGCGGAAACCGTCGGTTAAATCTTCAGTTTTCACTGCGGATAGAGTTTACCCTTATATATATCACGCTGATTCCTTGAATTAGAACTACCAGGAGTCCATGACCATCCGGACGCGTCTTAGCATTCCTTATATTAAACAATCGATCTGGAAAGAGAATGACCAAAATATAGCGGCCCTGTTAGAGCACCCAGGCTCAAATCAGGTACTCGTTGCAAAAGTAGAGACTTTCCAAAATACTATTTACGACTACTTTAATGAGCAATATCCACCTATGAATCGTTTTGCTCACAAAAATAAAGAAAACGGTTTTGTATTCCACTAGCTTTGTGCTGGCGCACCCTGCTTTATGATGTCCCCAGAATTAATAAAATTTAATCTAAATGCATTCAAAATGAAAATTCCAAGATTCCAAAATAACATAATTCCAGATCAAAGTAATTTAGTAAGATGGGGCAAAGCCACCGAAAAGTCTTGCAACATCTGTGGGGAGGCAATAGGAACCGCGAAACACTTATTAGTAGGGTGTAGGATACTTATTTATAGCGGTCAATACTCGCGTCGCCACGATAAGGTATTAGAAATCGTACGGGAAGCGGTTAGTCTTTCAGTAGCAAGAGCGCGGAAGGGTATAACAACCACCAAACGATCTGTGGAGTTTGTAAAAGAAGACTGCTCCAAAAAGTCAAAACCGAAGCCTTATTCTATTTTAGACGCGGCTCCTTATTGGACTCTCTCATGATGAACACGTATGAAAAACATTACAAAATCCTGGTTGGATGTTGGTGTCTCGTCATCCAGATCGGACTTATAACTGTATTCTAAATATCTGAGGTGCGTGATACTTGTGGACCTTACTGTTCCCTGGGAAACAAACATTCCCAGGGATCACAAATTCAAGCTTAATAAGTAATACGAACTGACCAACAAACTGTCCAGGAATAAAACGCGATGGGCCTGGCACCCGCTCGGTGAATCCATGTAATGCTAAAAAGCTTCATCTCGTCTCGTCTGTCTCAAACAAACAGGATGAGTCTAATTAAATTTGAAACCTTTCTGGAATTTCATAGCATTAAGCACACACATTTACATATGCCAACTGTAGAGTTCCTGCTCTACATCGTGTTATCACAAATCAAATGTGACATGTAACATGTTTAAAACAATATAATATAATAGAGTTCATGACATAAGTGTCAAGTGTCACAGTCAATGTCACTGTCAACTTCGATAATAATAGATAATAATTATTATATTCCACTGTTTACTACTATGTTAAGCTCCAACAAGAGGTCTTCTGTCAGTTCTTAAGGAAAAAATCATCCACACGAGATTTCTTATCGCGTTTTATTTTCTTTAATCTAGAATACCGAAACTTCTGATCAAAACTAAACCCATTAAATGGGAACATGAAAAACTTTTACGTCACACGTTATAAGACACCCAAAATGGAATGGCCCCCAACTTCTGCCAGAAACTGAGTCTTTTGGGACCATTTTAATTGGTCGTATTTCTTTGCAAGTGGGTCAACTCCCACGAGTCGGGTAATGTAGGAATCCGCTTACAAATGACTCAGTAATTCTGCCGAGTTTCCGCTTACCTAAACCTAAGTTTATACATGAGTTTGGTATTTTAGAGAAATAATATTTTGACTAACAATGCATTCTTTGAAATAATTTGTAATTAAAAATTAAACTTCAACTAACTCATTTATATATAAAAAAGGTAAAGAACACAAACATTTTTAAAGAAAAAAGCAAAACAATAATTTTATAAACATCTTAAGACATCAAGGATTTACAAAAAAGGATTTATCAAGAAGGATTTATGGTAAAAATATTCTTAAGTGCAATTTTCGTTTACAGCATCCCATCATAAATATAATCAGCGTGGTAAAATTCATTCCGCGTTGAGTTTAGATAATTCCTCGTTTTAAGAAATACGTATTCGGTCGTGTAATTTTAAACTTTTAAATGAACTTTATTTCAGAGCGGTTGAGTTTGAGTGCTTATTGCAGGGATTCAACTTTATTTTATTTGTTATTTGTTTTTCATGCCCTTATGCTTTGTTAATGACAACCCTTGTTTTGCAAACATCATTAGTGTTACTCGTGCCACCTTTTATATTATAATTTTTTGGTTATAAATTAAATAAATAAAATATCATTACATTTAGTAGAACTACAACCTAGGATATCTTATACGGATATGGCTTGTATTACATAGACATTTTTATTTTCGTACCATAAATAGCGTCTATGTCATGTTTTTTTTTTAATGTTATAAGTCAAAGAGTGAGTTTGTTGTGTGGTTCTTCTCAGACCAGGACGCGTTTGGAACCCTCATAGCTTTAACATTAAGATGGAAAGTGCTTTCTCAGAAGGGCTTATTACGATAAATCTAGTATCGTAATAGGCCCTCCTGACACTTCCATGTTGACGTACACAAGTGATCACTGATTATGATTCTAAGTGGAAAAGATATAAATAAATAAAAATAAATAAATAAAGATTTATTTCATAAGATCCAAGGTCAAACAAGCACCGACAAGAAACTCTTGCACTCTTTAATTTGATTAATGTATATTTTTTACAGAATTGACTATTGAGTAAATTAAAATATTAATATACGAGAACACAATTGAATTAAAGTAAATCTGGTAATGAGATTATAATAACTAATACAACGGTATTAGTACTTCTATGATTCTGCCTCATTAATAATGAGTTAAAGCATATTTTATATATTAAATATATAAAAATAATAATTTAATAATTGTATAAGTATTAAAAATAATAGAAATTATATAAAACCTTATTTTTGGACTATATTGTTAGTCCAAAAATAAGGTTTTATATAATTTCTAAGTCCATTAAGACACCTTGGAAGTAGTTATACTGACGAAACAAGTGCACAATAAACCAAAATAAAAGCCATTAAAAAGAATGTTATAAAAACGTAAACAATAATATATTTTAAAAAGTTTAACATAACAACTTTATACAATATGATTTTCAGAACGGATGAAAAGCATTTTAGAAAAATTAAATGCACTGCAAATAAATCAGATTCAATCACTAAAAGTCCTCGCTATAACGTGAAACTTAGAACAAGACACAAATAGGGTAAGAAAGAGGCGTTTAATATTCATCCTGCATTTTAAAATAAAACCTTCCTGAACAATAGCAGCGAAACAAACAGAGAACTGCCGCTTTGAAATCCAATAACCGTGTGTACGGAGGAAATTGAATTCATTTCGCATGTGTTAAGATTCAAAATTGAATAGCAATCCTGCTTTTTTAGACGTGTTTCTGGCTGTGGGATTTACATGCAGGCAATTTTTTGCCGTATGTTATAACAATAAAGGTTATTTTTGGTTGCATTTTTTATCAATATGGCGTATGAATTCAGTGGTCTTTTGAAATGATTTAAAAGGTCATAATGGGAGTGCAAGCTTGTTAGTTTGTTTGTAATTGTGTTAGCCTCTGTCTTATATTAATAAAAGAGGTGGTTTGATGTAGAACATCCCTTTAGGCTAATTAGACGGGTAACAAAGGAGTGACATATATAATATAAATAATACACATACTCTACATCATTTCGCGTTTATGAAATTTATCTAATCATAAAAAATATACCTAAATATATTTTATTGTCCGTATATAAAATGGAACATAAAATATATCAATCCAATATTTCAGGTCAAAGTATTCCTTCCAATCTACTGTGAACTCTCGAACTTTTCAAATGTCATAATATAAAACCTTTTTAGAATTCATTTCCAAACCGTAGACATGACAGCTACAAATGTCAGTATTGTGAATCAGCGATATCGAGCTGGCAACATTGCTCATAAAATATGTAACTAGTAATTTGTTCGCTTCACCTGCGCCGAATGGATTAGGCTTCAAATCTTGAGCGATGAAAAATTGTTATTAAGACTGTTGTTTATGGTTTTAGAGTTGTAGCAGAATAAATGATAATCATTTTCAAAATGTTATTAATTCATCAATGTCGGATCTTTTACAAGAACATTTACTTGACATGTTATATTATTATGAAGCAGTTATCAACATTATCGTATCTTATTTCACAAAGTGCTTTCATAAAGAAATACATATCAACATTGTCACTGTTGTATATTAATTCGTTCATCAAATTGTACGTATAACATTACATAATTAATAAAAGCTGTGAAAAGTAGACCTTAACTAAACAATGTTAACACCAATATTAAAAAAAAGTTACAGCACATTTAAAAGTTGTTATATGTTTCTGTAATTGAATGCTTTTAAAGTAAACTAGAGTTCTCAATTGGTCGTGGTTTTATCGATCGTAGACCAGCCCAGATCAGGCCAAGGGTGGACAGCTGTACAAATTGAAGCGATTTTTTGTAGTTCTACCAAATTTTTTTTTTTTGATGTTTTGTAGACCGCTGCAGAAATTAAAGCGGCTTTTGTAGTTCTTTTAACATATTTAAATAATTGAAAGAGCCACAAAAGCATCTTTTTTATATATAAATATTTTTACACTATTAAAGGTCACTCTGTTTCAAAGGTGATCACTTATAGAATACTAAATTCACCGAAGCGAGTAGCGACACGGATGCTCAATTAGTAAAGTGACGGGACGGTTTTGCTGAAGTCCCGGATTTGCACTTCTACTCGTATGAGTTTTAATTTTCATCCTTCATTTATTTTAACTATATTCAGAACTTGTCATTCTTTCGTAGTAGCCATGCAATCTTTAATGTTTATCAAAAACTATATAATCCATTTTCCTTAGTCCATAAATCTCCGGGTAGCCCTAAACCACACCTCGTGTATAAAAAAACGCTAAAGAATGAATCTTCCCGGATATCTTGACCCATAACATCGACCTCGTATCAGACCATCAAACGACCTCAGGGGATTTCCGGGGTTTGAAAACATGCGATAAAATACATTTCTTTGAGATATTTTTCTGGTTACTTGTTTACTTTCAGAGAACATTATTTTCTCCCAGCAGACATGACGCTAACTTTAAAAAATATATAACATTATATTTGACCTCCTTATCAAACGTTTTAGATTTAAAACGAACATTGAAAAGTAAATTTATTGATGAATCCGATTTTAAAGACGTTTAAAAAGAAAAGTCCGTTTATCAAAACAATATTTGTCGATTCTATTTGTCTTTGTACATCGATATACCGCCCCGTTGGTCGAGTGGTTAGCGCAGACGCCTAACGTGTCACGGCGCAACGGGGCTCGGGTTCGATTCCCGGCAGAGCACAGGCATTTATGTGATGAGCATAGATGTCTGTGTTTCTGGGTTTGGTCGTTTATTAAATATATTCTCAGTATTTATATGTGTATTTCTATGTATTAGTATCGTTGTCTAACACCCTTAACACAAGCAAATAATTTGCTTACTTAGGGGTTAGATCAATGTGTGTAATTTGTCCCGATATTGTCCCGATATTATATACAAATTACAAAAAGGAGTAAACCATTTAATATAAAATGACACTACTCAAAACTTTAGTTTAAAATACGAAGTATCTACATAGTTCTTGAAAGTATACACTATCCTTTCGTCTCGTGACGGAGTTTCTCAACTTTTCTAGCAACTTGCGGAATCTTGTACAAGTTGAAGGTTCGAATAAAACTGTCATCTCAAAATGATACGGAATAATTAAATTCCTTTGTAGAAATATCTTAGTGTTTCATGAGTAATGTTTAAGAAGACATGAAGTAACTGATACGAAGTAAAATGATTAATGTCGTGAGACTCCTATGTGTGGGTGTGTATAATCAGCGTTTATGGAATATATCACAGAAATGTCAAAATGATAAGACGAAGCTTCTTAGCAATCCATGGATTCACCGTGCGGGTGCCGGGCCCATCGCGTTGCAAGGAGAGGAGTGCAAGCAGTGCCTGGGACTTGCGACCCAGGAGTAGGTTTAAGGGGCCCCTTTATTATGCGCAAAAACGCTCACCTTCACCCTCCACACTCCTCTCCCTACCTAACCAAATTTGGAAAGAACCTACTAATGCCGCCTTTGAAGTACGTTCTAGAAATGAACCGATGCTTGTTCTAGAAAGGCCAAGATCTTTAAGTAGGCTATAGAGAGATTTTGCTGTTATACCTCTCGCTCCCACTTCTACCGCGTACAAACTAACTATAAATTTATTCCTGATCAGTTCGTTGGTTAGTTCGTAATACTTATTGAGCTTGAATGTGTGATCCCTTGGGATGTTTGTTTCCCAAGGAACAGTAAGCTCCACAAGTATCACGCGCCTCAGATGTTTCGAATACAGGAATAAGTCCGGTCTGGATGACGAAACACCAACATCCCCAGGGATTTTGTAATGCTTTTCATACGTGTCCATCATGAGAATCCAATCAGGAGCCGCGCCTAATATTGAATAAGGCTTCGCTTTTGATTTTTTGGAGGAGCCTTCTTTTACGAATTCTATAGATCGTTCGGTGGTTGTTATACCCTTCCGCGCTCTTGCTACTGAAAGACTAACCGCTTCCCGTATAATTTCTAATACCTTGTCGTGGCGACGCGAGTATTGACCTTTATCTAGAAGTACCCTACACCCTACTAATAGGTGTTTCGCGGTTCCTATTGCCTCCCCACAGATGTTGCAAGACTTTTCGGTGGCTTTGCCCCATCTTACTAAATTACTTTGATCTGGGAGAGTCATTTGGAATGCATTAAGATAGAATTTTAATAATGCTGGGGACCAATCATAAATTAAGGTGCGCCACTTCAAAGCTAGTGGAATACAAAAATCTCCTATGGTCACCCATTCGTTTTGAATTTCTAGGCTCATCGCGTGGAGTCGGTAATTATCGTTTTCGTCTTGTCGAATAAAAGATTTTGTTATGTCTATGTCTTGAACTTTCCTACTTGATCCTAGCCCTACTTTATTTGTTTGAGCACCTATCATAAACTTTTTATGGAATTGAAGTCGTGACTCGAGCTCTGAGGCAACTTTGTCTTTTGGGAGAGAAGTTACAGTATCATCTTTAGATTTTCCGATGATATGTCTTTTGGTAACTCTTAGATGTTTGTAGAGCTCCGATGGTTTCTTTAATTTTAATCCAAAGTTGTTACGGTCTCTAAATAAGGTTGAAGAGTCCGCTGAGTGCGCTAACCCGAGCCATAACTTCAATGTCTTTATGACGCTTGCATCTAACTTTGACAAAAGGGTTTTATTTATATCATACACGAGGAAAGGCCAATTTAGACGTGATGTTAAATAATTATCGTAAATCCAAGCTTTTTTGACGTTACTTATTGGTTGGTTGTCTACCTTTTTGAGATCGTTTAAAAAGCTATCGACTATTACATCCAACGATGGAGTACGGCCTTGGTAATCGATTTTTTTACCTAAAAATTTAAACGGAGCTGCTTCCGTAACCGTACTAACGCACTGACCGCCTATTATAAGACCCGGATCGTAAGAGGTATATTTGGTATTCCGTCTACCCAGACACAGACTAAAACATTTACTTGGTTTTGTCCTCAATCCGCCCGTCCACGTACAGAAATCCTCAACTACATTTAAAAGTACCTAACATTGTTTCGGATTACGTGTCAGTATCGCGAGATCATCTGCAAAAGCTAGTATGGATTCTGTGAATTTGTTGTTGAACTTAAACCGATAGCCCCACTTTTTTTCATTTCTAATTAATTTGTCTATTAAAATATTAATAACTATATTAAATATAATAGGAGAAATACAACAGCCCTGAAATAAACCAACGTTATAATTAAGTGGTTTTGAATGGTTTTCATTAAAAATTATTGAGAATTTTAATTTTGAATAATATGATGCAATAATGTCGCGAACCACCGTAGGAAAGTTATACCATTTAAGCGCGAACATCATTAGTTCATGTCGTACCGACCCAAAGGCGTTTTCTAAGTCTATCCAACAAACCGTAATTTGTCTCTCGCTAGTTCTAGCATCTTTAAGGCTTTCCGATATTAACGTATTATGTTCCAGGCATCCAGAAATTCCGGGCAAAAACCCTTTCTGGTGATTAGGCCTGAAATATCTATTGTTAATCATGAATTGCGTCATTTTAGTTTGTAAAAAAGAGAAAAATATTACAATATCGTATATAATATCGTATCGGAAACGTAAGGTGAATTAGGTACACTCATGTTCAGTGCATTTAGTTATAATGTAAGTAAATAATAGTGTAACGGACTAAACATGACATGACAAAACACACTCAAGACTTTTATAGTAAGCGGCTGGGATACGATTTAAAACTAACGCAATCTTTTACGATTATTTATATTGTTTGTAAATTTCTTCATATACAATAGTTTTTCTATACTCTCATTCTTTTGAAAATAAATGTATCAATGATTTATTTTGTGTTTCATTCATTTATTACTTAATTTGTTTGAAAGTCTTTGAATATAGGTATAATTAGAAAACAGATTAGAAACTATTAAAAAAAAAACAATAATAATAGTACACACTATTAATTAATTAATTAAATTGATTGTTGAACTAACAATCAATTTAATTAATTAATTAAAAGCTAACAATTTAAGCAATTTGAATTCTACACAATCACGAATAGATTTTACCCGCAAAATAAATTTGATTCTAACCACAAGACAAAGACAAATTTGTCGCGAAAAATATTACGACCGCACAACGTATCGAACCGACTGACCAAACGCGAAAAAAGCCCTGACTAGTGTTTACATTCGCTTAAATACTATTACTCCCTCCACTACCCCTATAACTTCCAATAATATTTATATATATTGTAAAATGATAAAGAAAATATGACTAAAGATTTTAATTAGAGGAAGTATCATTGCACATACTTTTTTAATATATTTTTTCTTAACCTATGAACCACACTATAGTCAAATTCTAATGAATTTAAATATGTTCTATTATTGAATAAAAATATTTTAAAAAACTTTAATTATATTTTCTAGCACTTCCGACCTCCGAAACAAAGAGCAGGTAAAGTTAGATTCGAACTGTTGTAAAATATATTTTTACAATAATAATCAATGATAATAACAGTGATCACAGAGGTAATTATAGATTCATTAACTTTCCTTGCGGTCACCCATCATACAGTGACTTGAATCACTTTTGCTTAATTATGCCCAAAGACACCTCTATCAACATCTCTCTATTTGGTTATAATTTCCAAAATGCACTAAAAAATAATTATTGAAGTAGTCTTATATAAGAAATGCAGAATCTAGGAATGTAAACTAAGGAAAAAGTACAAATGGTGTTCCATTAGAAAGTTATGACATCAACAAAAGACTCTCAATTAGAACCCAAAAAAAGCTATTTTATTTCCTTTCAGCTAAAAACGTGACTACAACATTAACCTGCCCGCCTTTGTAAAGTTTTTAAGACGTATTCGAGGGTGTACTGTCCTCTATCCGTCCTCTAAACTTTCGTAGCATGTAGCAGCTTAATAATACTCTACAATTTTGCATAGAAAAGGCACTAACGAGGAATAAAAACCAACTCCGGTAGTTAGTTTTTATTGTGGTACCGTCAAGAATGCTGACTGAAGTTTCTTTGAACAACTATGCTAATTTTTTTTACAAAAATATTACCCTCAGATACTACGAGATGATATCATTTAAACACTTTGAAATATAAGACAAAAAAACATTTGTTCAAATAATTTAATTTTAATTAAAGAATAATTTTGTGATTATTTAAAAACTATCGTAAACGCTTTTCTGAGTAAAAGAAAGATTAAACAAAATAGATAGAGATCAGATATAAGCAACCTTTTTTAACAGACGTGCAATACAGTTCATAACTCAAATAACAACTGGGATATGAGTTAACTTTAAAACTCGTTTGTAGTTACGTATAACTATTATTATTCAGACTCATCTGTTTTTGTTTCGAAAGTTCCTGTTACAAGCATTCTTCTTATCCTTTTTTGAAACATACATTGTTTGTATTCTTTTTTAATAGTTAAGGGTCTACGATCATGTTCTGTAGATCTACGAATGTATAGTATTTTATAATATATACTTACAACGCCGGGATTAGTGCCTTAATTTAGTTTAGAAGTTACCTGTGAACAAATAAATGAATATGCACATTAATATAAATATGTTATATCTTTTGAAAGATAGAGCTGAAATTGTAGTTAAGTAGTTGCACCAATAGTGCCCTCTAATAAAAGCCGTTTAAAATTTATATAATGTTTGCTTCTAATAAGAGGAATAAAGTATTATATTCCCCAGTGATCAACTAACCATAGTTTAACTATTTGCATACATATAATTATTATAATAATAGTACAAGCAAATGGATATTTACGTAATTGTAATCGCAGCCATAAACACTTTTCTTTAATCTGAGCTTTTTGGAAGAAATGTAGAGATGTATAAAATACCAGAAAATATTTAAACAAACGTGACGTGACTCAGACTACGTTAAATGAATTTAATTCATTCTTTGAATTAACGAATTTTAGTTTACCTAACTTTTACGTTATTTATGAGCCTTGCAAATAGCTTTCACCGCGTAAAATTTCATCCGGCCACGTCGAGATGCAAATAGGTACATAAATAAGACATACTGGCAAAATTACGTTCTAAAGAAGTGTGAAAAGATTCGAAATATGCCGGGTTATAAATTTAAAAGTAGGAACGAGATTACATCGAGTTTGAAGCTTGTACAATTTTATTCAAATGTTGGTGATTATTATAAAAGTTTCAACGACGGAGAAAATAATTATGTCTTTAAAAGTAATATTTAAAAATACGGTTTTTATAATTCAAATTGTTTGTGAATAATGGATTTTTTCATCATAAAAGGCAGTTTTACTTAAAGCTTACTTTTCAATTTGTTAATATAACTTTAAAGTAAAAGTCTCATACATACCTGTGGTTTCAATACGGGGTTTTTAATGCTTGAAAATTAAAGAAACGTCAGTAATGAGCGCTCCACATTCACACGAGAGACACACAATATACACCTTGGGTAATAGTTTTAAGTGTGTAATATAAAAGTTCTTTATAAAATATGAAATTCCTTTCAGCGCCTACATACAGATAGACGCTAACTTACTACACTCCTCTGTTTCATTAGGTAAGTACAAATGTTCAATACATGAGGATTACGTCTGTGGTCTTTGTGGCTTAGACATTTATCAGGTCCTACTCTACCTATTACTACAAAGAAGTAACTACTTTGTTATTTTAGTTTCATACTATTTTTTTTAATATAACTAAAACTTAACTAGATCCTTTCTCTTTCAAATTGCATACTAAAAATCTAGGCCAAGATTTCTTATTTTGCTTTGAACTCAAAATTACCGGCTTGTAGTAGAAGAACTTAATTATTACCTCGCTTTGTTCCTGTAGTCACATAGACCGGAGTTGCACTCTGTAACTAATTGTTGAGCGCTGTTACTTTACGTTCGTTAACGATTCAAATAGCCTAGGAGTTATAGGGGGTTATCACCTTTGTGTTAAAAGAACCTATTTTATATGTTGAAGTGGTATTTGACACGAACAGAAGTACCCTTAGAAGTTCTATTTAAGGAAAAGTTAGGGATAAAAAGAAATAGTTTGAAAAATGTATGTCTCTTAGAAAGAATTAAATCTTATATTGTTGGTAAAAAGATTTACTTCGAATATCTAATTTCAAAGCCAAAAGAATATTTTAATGTACTCTTAGATTAACTCGAGGATATTTACATAAAACTATTTTAAAAGATTTTAAACACAAATATTTATTTATGTTATACCATTCCATTTGTGTTGACGTTGAGACGAGATGTATGTGTCTGTCAGTGACATGAAAGTAGTTTAAAACTATTCACAAGCAAATATATAATAACATATTATTTCAAGAGAATCTTGTTTGATATATTTTGTCCTAAAATTAATCATGGTAATTAATGAGACCTTTGGGTTCTCCTGTTGGCTAGTACCCAGCGCGGTGGGGGTTGCTCATGAGGGTTATGCCCGGTCCATGGCTAGCCAGAGCGGGTAACCTTTCGGGGTGGTCTCCTTGCGGGGGCACTCGGGCCTCTTTTCATTGCTTGATCACGTTGGAAAGTTGCCCTGGGTGTGGAGGGCGGGAGGGTGCAGGACCTCTTTGCCTAGGATAGCTGCGGGATAGCTCCTGGTACTACTTTGATAGCAGAGTGGACCGAGGAATGGATCTGTGGCTATTATGGGGGAACGCGGCGGTCTCTTTCTTGCTTAGGGGGAAAATATGTCTACGGCTTTTAGGGTCTGGACATCTTTTCACCAAGCACTTTTGAGAGGGTGCTTGGTGTGTGTAGTGAGGCTGTATGCACATCACTGGGTCTTATGGGAATATGCTCTTCCAGGGGGTCTGACTGGTGGTCCTCTCTCGGAGTGATAACCGGCCACGGAACTGGACACTATTGATTTTCGAGTCGGGCTGTCTAACCGGCTCGATTCTGAGACTGAGTCCGACTAGAAGGGGTTCTCGGATCCCTTCAGACTAATAGGCTTGGATGGGGGGAAGGAGATCCCTCCGGGCCTCCACAATCTATCAAGCTTGCACAAAAGAGATGTATGCTTCTCGTTGCGAGGTGTCCTCTCCGTGGATCACGTCGAGCATTGCGGTAAGTACGAAAGCGATCCCGTGGTGTCCCATTATGACGGCGGCGGCAACTGTCTGGTTTAGAGAGTAGGAGTCTCACATAACCACCTCCATTTTCCCCTGGATGGAGGTGTGTATTCCTGACGATTTCAGATGTTAAAAAAAAGGCTTATATTTATAAAATGTTTTAATTTATATACCTTCGTAATAATCACTGAGTATATAATAATAATAAAACAAATGCTATGATATAAAATACCTTAACGAGTATTTATAATACTAAACTTCGAGTTCAATCCTTTTAGAAACACTATTTAAGTCTTATTCCCTTAATAGTTTACAGTCAACTTAATAACCTCATAATTCCACACTTTTGGAACTTTGCCATAAAAGGAAGTGTGGAACTAAAACCATCAATAAAAAGTGGCCGAAGTATCCACTAAAGTAAAGTTCTTAGCACTGAAAAGTTCCATAAGTCCTGTCGTATTTCGTGACGTCACTCCTTAAGTGACCTTGTAAGGCTTTTTGATTTTCCAGGGTCGTTAAGACTTTGCAAGTTTGTCTAAAGATTCTGTTATATTACACTTTATTGATAACATACATTATATTAAAAATAATAATCATTATAATATCGTTAACGAAACAATATTAAAAAAATATATATATTTTATGTCCAAATACTTCGACACAGGTATTTTCTACTGCATTGGATTATTGCGACATGGTTGATATGTATGTTGTGGGCATACCTCTGAAATATCTGCATATATATATTTATATATATAAGAAGATATCATGAATACTAATTTTATTTGTCATAATAAAACTAGGATACCTTATAAATATGTTTATATTTACGAGTATACATTAATATTTATATAAATATATGAATTATGAATATATGATATTTCTAATATTTTGTGAATATTTATAATTCATAATCATAATTCATAAATATACAAAATACATTAAACATCAAACAGTTTAAGATACAAGTACTTATTACTACTATTATTCATTAAGTCACTACTACAGATATAATATTTTTATTATTGTATACATGTCAAAGCTATTATTCAGTATCATACACCAAAAAATTATATAATAAATTAAAATAGGAGAAATTGTTTTTTAAAATTATAATATTATTAAACATATCTTATTAATATTGAAAAATTATGATTGTATAACTATATCTTATATCTAAGATATGTAAGTCACTAAATGACAAATATAATTTATGTCCAAAATATCCTTATCTGGATCGAATCCAAATCCCGTCAACTTAAAGGTAACCGTGTTTCTAAGTCGTCAACGTATTATAATATGGTTAGCAAACTTTGAGAGGCACTGGATGATCAGTTCTGGAATGTATTTCTCTACAAGGTTACTAAAAGCTATTAAACTGAACGCCAGTACTTGTCAGATAACCACTGTCTCGTTGGCTAGCTCGGTTAGTGTGGCTAATAGGCTATCGGTCTTGTGATTATAAACGACAGCTTAGCTGTTAGATTTAGGCTTCCTACAACATTATATATATTATTTTATCTAGAATTAATTGTTGACATTTAATATTTTAAATAAGAAATAAATATTTTTTTTTCTTCATAAAAATAAATATCGCAATTTTAAATATTCCACTGTTGTTTTTAACGTATAGTTCGAATTGCAACCATTAAAATTTCTTTGTTAAATATTGACGAAAACAAATGTCTGTGCATGTTTTAGTGTATACATATGAGTACATACATAATAAATAATAACAATTCTTAGTATCGTGAGTATTCATAAAACCATTTTTTATTTGTGATTATTTTTTGTTGTTAAAAGAGTTGATTTTATTTTTCATTTTGTAAGATTTTAAGACAAACCTTTAACAAATAGTGTTGTACATCCTGTTATTATAATAGTTATTAAAACCATATTTTGTTTGTCAAATCATGAACGAGTAAAACAGTTATAAATAAATATTTTAAATAATTGTTTATAAAAGTCTCATTAAAATCAATACAACTTATATTCTATGATATTACTATAAAATAGTACTAATATCAAAACAAAAGATAAAATCTTACGTTATTGACAACAACCACATCTTCGCACAAACAAAACACTTACCGGATTTTAGAAGCAACACTGAGCTCACTAAATAGGAAACTAGCTAGAAGTTTCTAGAATATTTAGATATTTAGGAAAATCTTACTATCTACTTTATATACTATCGTCTTTTACTGAAAATTTATAGACATATTTTTTAGATGAGCTTTCAAAGAAAGAAATATGAAGCTTTGACGTTTCCACAGTGCCTTGTACTGCTATATAATTGCTAAAAATCTACTTTGTTGAATTTAGACTATGCATTATAACATTTAAAATTTTCTTACAAGTTCCGATTATTTTGTATGTATATAATTTCTAAATTAAATTAATTTATGACTTTCTAATGATCATTGAGATGTTAGGTTTATTTTGTAGCAAATTAATAATGTTAGTAAACCACTAAAACCAGTATTTATTTTCTTGTAAATACAACATTTATTTAGTTTGTAGGTAGTTCACGAGCAGCGCAGTTCACGGAAACACCCGAAGGCTATAACTCAACGATATTTGTAATGCAATTTTTGCTCAAATTGAAATACGATGCACTTCCGCAGCAACGGTTTTATTTCAACTCCTGGCACTTGCTTCATTTCAAATACGTTATATTTATTGTAGTTATTTCACACTCTATTGAAGATTATACGCAAACAAAATTGAAATTTTAAATTGTTTTATTGGTTTTAGAAATGTTTGGACTTATATTTAAATTTCTGACTATAAACGATATAAAGATTATAAGGAGCAATGAATAGTATAGAACCCTAAACATAAATAAATAATATTTTATTAAGTCAATGGTACTAATTTAAATTTCGATTTTAATTGTTGGACCACCCTTTTGCCGAATTTAAGATAAATGTTTAAATTTTTCTGTAAACATGTTAAACCATGTTAAAAATATTTATATTTAAAGTAAATATAGAATGATAAATTCACACAGAGGCAGGGCTAGAACCTGCGATCTCTCGGAAACCGTCACGTTACTCTACCAATTGAAACATATTGTTTTCTTTCTGTTGACTAAAACAATTAATTTTAAAATCATGTCAACCCTCATATTAGGACAAAACTTATATTTAAACCGAGCTGATAGAGTCGAATATATTTGAGTAGTTCTAGATACTTTTGATTTAACACCTTAAAAATAAACACAGAAGGTATTCGCCTTCAAACTTTTGCATTATTTTTATTTACCTTCATAAAAAAGATAAGGTTGGAGAGAACCAGGCAATCCCTCATCATATTAATAGACTACTTTGTAACTTGTCTGATTGTAAATATTTAGTCATGTTATTGCAAATATTAACGGAATATCAAAAAACATATCCTTGATTTAGAAATAATCTGCGATAAAAAATCGAGCATTTATTAACAAATAAAAATTATTACGAGCACCGAATTCCTGTAATTAATAAACATATTTCAAGAATTCATTTGGTTTATTAATACTTATTAAAATAACTTATATATTTAAATATTTGGTGGAGCATCAAACAGCCGCTTCAATTTCTGCAGCGGTCTACCCGTAAAAATATCAATAAATAAAAATATTTGGTAGAGCCACAAATAAGCGCTTCAATTTCTGTAGCGGTTTACCCTCGGGCTGGTTTGGGCTGGTCTGGGCCGGTCTACGATCGATAAAACCACAAACGATTAAAAACTCCAGTTTACTTTAAAAGCAATCAATTACAGAAACATATAACAACTCCAAAATATGCTGTAAATTTCTTTAATATTGGTGTTAACATTGTTTAATTAAGGTTAATTGTTCACAGCTTTTACTAATTACGTAATATCATAATTAGATGAACGTATTTATATATAATGGTAACAAAGTATGTGTCTATTTCTTCATGCAAGTACTTTGTGAAATAAGATAAGATAATGTTGATATTGAATTAATTCATGATAATTAATTCATGATAATATAATATGTCTAGTAAATATTCTTATAAAAGAGCTGACATTGATGAATTAATAATATTTTGAAAAGTCAGCCAGTCAGTTCCTTAACGAAACATTGTAACTATTACTAGTGAGATGAAACATTGAAAAGAAAAGACAACCAAACTTTAACACGAACAGTAATTGAATCTGCGACCTCTGGAAGTGAGTCTATTTCGATTATCGACATTGATCAAGTATATATCGAAGTAGCTATAAGGGAAGACATTACAACATGTCATAGGTAATTAATTAAAAACATTAAGTCATAACATCTTCTCCAAGATGTATATGTAAAGGCAATTTACTTCTATCCTATATTAATCCCCATCACAAAAGGGACTGCATATCGTCAGTCTGTTCGTTGCTCAGGTTACATTGAGTTACTCAGGGTGGCTTGGGAGCCAGTAATTATTTTAGTACTGGGCTAGATACTCTGTGGTCTAACTTACCGTATATATGAGTATATACACGTCCCGAGGGAGCTAGGTACTGTAGTGTATATTGATGTTCAATGGGAATTAAAACGAGGTATTGCTAGACTATCCTTGTGGTTTTCAAACAAAGTGGAAATTTATGAAGTTATATTATTTATCATTTATATATTATCAAACTGTTATTAACTATCGATATTTTTTTTTATCTATATAAATATCGATATATTTTGACTCGTTTTTATTCGCCCTGAAAGTTCAGTAAACGAGGTTGTTGAGTAAATGTTTGAGTTTTTTATTAGAAGCAAATTCATCGATTTGTTAAAATAATTTCTTATATGTTTAAAATGCGTACATTTTTATTCGAGGGTAAAAACTTCTTTCGTACTTTTAAAAGATTTCTGGGTTTTTATCATAATTGAAAATTTCTAATTGAAAGTTTGTCTACAGAAATTTTATTGGTTTCTTTACCGGTCTTATGTTCACTTCTATATGAAAAGGTAATTGCTATTTCTATATAAAAGACCAATCGTCTAATAAAAAATAATATTTCATATCAAAGAACAGTTTAAAAATGTATCAATGCTAACAACACTATAGCTCAGTTGACAGAACGACGGAGACGGTTTGACAAATGTCGCAAGTTTTAAGTCCGTGTTGACGTTTTTTTTACAATATACATTACATTTTAATATTACTTAATATTGCTATTTCAGGCCATTTAAAAAATTTAATAGTTTATATATGTAGTTAAGATAAGTACATCCTTATCTAGTATAATCTACGCAGTTCCACATATATACTCCTATTAGAGATAGTCTGTGGCAATTACTTTAAGTATGTAGGTTACGTCACGATGAAGTAATTACTTATGAGGTGAAGCCGTAGTAAGAAGAAGCCTTACACGATTCACTGTTATAAGGAAATGTACAAGTTTTCTGTTAATAAACAGAAAAGGTAACATGACAATAAATTGTTAACTTTATTACTTCCCCTGCATATCTATCACTATAAATTGAACCCGTTTTATTGTCTCGTTTAAGGGTAAGTGAGCTCAGTTGTTGATAGCGTAATGAAATAAAATATATATTATTTTATAATTAAGACGAAGTAATCTCATAAAAAATAGTGACGCATGGATTAAGGTAATCTTTTCTTTTCAATGCTCTTATTTTGAGGGTTTGATAATTGTTATACATATTTCGAGTTTCAAATATATGTTTGTTAAATGTATGTATGTATGTTAAATTGAATTTAAAACAATAATGGAAAATAAATGTACATGAAAAATAAAACGATTAAATAAACTGACCTCCGAAATAGGTCACGAATTTGAATCCCTACCCATATCGGTTTCTTTTTCATTCCATATTTATTCTATAATTTAAATAAGCCACACATCGTTATACATTTTTATAAATATTTATACATAGAACCAAAATATAGTGTGAAAGACAGACTATTATTTTTAGTTCCAATTTTGGTACCTACATAATTAATCGGAGAGATTATGTCGAATATAATAATTTTATTCAATTTTATTCAATTAAGGATAGATTAGGAACATAAATAGCTGTTCAGTATATAAATCAATATCAGAGCCTCTAAGCCCAGCATCCCTCTGATCCCTTACAATTAATTGTATAATAATGAGGATAATCCCCGGAACAAGTTACTTAGTAACTAACTTTCATTATTGTGGTAGAAGTTTGAACTGAACAGCCAATTGGTATATTAAAGGTAAATTAGTAAAATTTTCCATTCAACTTTTAAAATAAGTTTTAAGCTATAAACATATTGTTAGATATTAATATTTGAAAATGTTAATGTTTATGTTCTCAGGGTAGTTTTATAAAGTTTAGCAAAATGTTCATGTAAAACAAAATATGTAGGGCCACCTCCATAGTGACGTCATTAATGGGTAATGAGAAAGAAAGAGAGAGAGATAGACCAATTTTGTATTGAAGGGAAAAGTTTATTAGTCTTGAGTTAGTCTATTATCAGTGGTAAGAGAGCACAGAAGTCCTGATAAGCTGCTGTTTATTGCTGTAATAGCTATGTTTCTTAAAATTAACTTTATATCTTCCATACTTGTTTTGAAATACAAGTGAACTTTGATATCTTTTGTCAGGTCGATACAAGTATGTAAAGATAAATTTTATATAATATTTTAATAAAAAAATCAACAAATCTAGAATTAAATTTATAATTTTATCTCTGTGAGAAATAAGTCAACAGCAAATGTAGAGCAATGTTATGGCTTTCTAAAAGCCACAAGATCAAGAAAATAAAACATAGATCACATGCCTATAGACAACTAAAATCCACTTAAATTAAAATTATAAATTTATTTGATAAATAAAACCGTTAATATTGAATGACATAATCATCACAAATACCTAGAGTCTCGCGGCGCCGCACCGTCGCGACGCCCTTAGCTCGCCCCAGTGGGATATTGACTTACTGTTTCGCTGTTATTATGTTTATAGTGTTACAAGAAATATCCATCATCATAAACAGACTGGTGCTGGGTATCGTATATAAATAACTACTGCCTTAGTACATATAGTGCTATACCTATAAATTTCCACTCATATCCTCGATATATGCATTATCGAAGAGACAATGTCGAGGTCATATTACACTATATCTATAACGCTTTATCGTTTCGCTAGGAGTCGATAAGTAATAAATAAAGTAAATAAATAAATCATGAATCATTGGTCTCCGTTCTCTGGACCCGTCTAAGCTGTGCTTTAGTAAAGACTCTTAAGTGGTTAAGCTCTCAGACAGAACTTTAAATGTTTTTCTACCTAAAATTTACCTTCTAAACTGGTACCGCAAAATTCTCAGTTTCCAAACTAAGAGTGTTATTTTCAAAAACAACGGCATTTCGTAGAATCTTTTTCCTTAATATCAAACCCTCAACGAATGCATTTCTAAAAACTAAAACATCAAAACCTTATTTGATCAATCGGTAAGCTATAATTTTATCTCTCTTTATTCATATAATCACGAGTTTCATAAGACTTTAATACGTTTTTCACCCTCTTAAGGGTTGAAGGAAGTGGATAAGTCCATACATTTTCTTCATGCAACTCTAAGGGTCATAAGCCCAGTTGTATAAGCAACATGCACTGCTTGATTTGATGACAAGATTTGATACGATTTCCTTATCTTGAGTTATTTCAGACTTATCGTGTCATTTTTCATATGTGTGTTTTTATGTGTAAGTACACATACACACACTTATTACTTACTTATTACACACACTTAAGGAACCCTTACTACGACGTATATAAAAAGCGGATTGAGAGTGTGCAAAAGCGGTTTCTTAGCCATCTGTCTTACAGTTGCAACTTGTCGAACATCTGCTCATGTTATAACATCAATTCCACATGAAATCGCTGTCTGACCGCCGGACGATGCTAGACGTCATGTTTCTGTTAAAGCTCATTAATGGTCACCTTGACGCTCCTAATCTTTTATCAAATATAAATTTGGATATTCCTAGAACATTGCCTAGACAATATAATCCATTCGTCCAAAAACTAGCGCGATCAAATCTAGGGCTTAACGTCCCTCTGAACAAACTTTCTAGAAGTTACAACAATATACATAACAAATTTTTAAATATTGCTCTGAACTCTTTTGAAGATATATATATATAAATCAAACAAACCTCTAACAATAGACTATTTTCTCAAATTCTCTTAAATATTTCAAAAACCTGTTAATGCGGTTATTAAATTGAATTTTTCCGTTGTATTGTTAATATTAATTTTTATTTTTATTATAATTTAATTTTTGTATTCATTTGACAAATTTTACTGTATTGTTCCGATTGTAACTAAACCTAATTTTTAATGTGTAATGTATATTATCAATATTATTTTTTTTTTTATAATTAGGTTAACCATTTTATATTTGTTATTTAGTTCTTGTTATTCAATTGCTTATACTTTTCTTAAATATTAATTTCACTATTTGCTTTTAAAAATCTGACATAATTTGACATCTTGAATCTAGTAATGTAATTTTTTTTATTGTTTTTTTTTTACTAATTAATTAATATGTTTAATAATAGTAACAAACAATACTTATGTTATAATGGTATATTGCTCATATCAATGTGGTTTGCTCCTATAATTGAGGTAACACTTAGTTTTTAATGTATGCTTGTATAATTTTTTTTGCTATAGTGATTACCTTGTTGGTGCGATTAATAAATAAATAAATAAATAATTATGATATAAGTAATGCTAGTATTCACAAATTGCTTAAAAGACCCTGTAAGTAGTTTTTACGGAAACAGTTGCAAAAATCCATCCATCCTCACAAACTTTCGCGTTTAATGATAGCGGGATGTAAGAAACTAAAATTAATATAGGAGAATAGATATCTACAGTTGAAGAACAAACATTATATTAATAGGATAAGTGAAGTGAGTTGCTCCCCCCCCCCCCCCTGTCTCTCCTCCCCTCCCGGGATTACTCGCTCATAAACGACCTCCTCGAGACCCGCGGAGTCGCTGGTGTTCTGCAAATCGACGAAACCTTTTATAATAATTCCCATTTCCTCTTATCTCAGCTTTATTAGCTGACTTGAAGGTTTCGTTTGGGTTAATATTTGCTTTTTTTCTGAGATTGTTTTTATAGATCTCAAAGAAAGATTTACAGTTAAGTTATAATTAATACAAATAGAAGATTAATGTGCAAACGTAATCATTAAACCGTTTTGTAATAGTAGATACAAAACACTTAACATTAAATAATAAATTAAGTAAAACAGAACTGTATCTTTAACATTTTAAGGTTTATTTTAATTATTATGCTAAAACGCTTCAACAGCTAGAACAATGTCTCATCACTAATAACATAGGCTTCGACACGCTCGAATCCAATTCGAATCACTTTATCCTTTAGCAAATAAATTATTCCAAATTAACCCGTACGGCCTGAGTAATAAGGTTCTCTAATTAGGACAAAGTACTATGTCACTAACATAAATAATGCACACAGCATTTTGGTCCCTATTAGCATACAATTTAGAGACAACATTGCCTATAGAAGCAATACCAATAGAACTACTGTAAACCTCGCCACTAAAATCGATCGTTTCTATAAATAGAGGCAACCCTAGTTCTAACGCTGTATCAATGATAGGGTTGAACAAAGCGTATAAAATATTCAAATCCTTTCTAAGCTATTCCGTCTTTTTATTCCTGTATATTTTCTTCTTTCTACTTTGGTGAAAGGATAAATAAATCTTACGCTATTTTGTTTTTGTTATATCAGAAACAAGTTAACACTACATTTGTTTAAAAAATCTTAAAGAAAATTATTATCAGTAAAAATATATAATTACACTAAAGTATGTATGATAAAATATAGAAATATATTTTTGAATATAAATGTATATTCTATAAAATTAAAATAATTATAAAATGAAAAGTAACTTGATGCGGGCAGGGATTCGAACCCGAGAGCTCTGGGAAACCTTTCGGTTGCTTTAACAACTACGGTAGCTCATTTGATATGGTAACATCCAATTCCAGTCAGTATCGAATAATTTTTCATTTGTAAAGTATATTTATATATTAAATGATAAATATATTTCAGAATATATTGCAAAGAAAAGTCTTACTAAAGTGGTTAAATAATACTAATAACAATAACATTGTAATATATATGCGGTCAAAAATAAAACCTAGCACATAAATAAAATAGTATAAATGATGACTGTAACACTGCCTTTACATAAAGTGGTACTTAGACTTATCTAAGTAACACAATCAAGTTAAAAGGCAATATACAAATGAAAGAATGAATGAGCTTGTTGCAGCTATTCTTTGAACTGTCTAATGTTTTATTAACACGCTAATTACAATTTAGAAATACTATAAATAAACAATTTGTTTAAATAAATGGATAGAGAAATTGCCAGTGATAAATAACATTAAAATTTACCACAACGCTTGTCATTAATACATTATTTGTAATCCTTGGACACGCAGAGGAGTGGCGTGTTTAAATAAAACCACTATGAATTAAATTTGCGCTTTTTTCGGCAACCATTAACGGAAGCTCCAAAAGGTTATCAGCAATCTTGTTCAAGGAGAAGAAATCTCTATCGAACATATAAAAGTGGGGTAATTTTTTCTACAATTATTCTATAATTGCAGATGAATATAAATTACAACTAAATTTCTCATGTAACAACTATCAATTACCTTCACAGAATAATTCTATTATCATCAGAGTATGGGTGATATCATTGCACGAATTGTCGTATATCACATACATACACTAGTGTAAAGTGACTGGACATTACATTAAGTGTCGTGTGTCACACACACTTGTATACTCTGGACAATTGACAGTTGGCGATACTTGACAATTACTGTCACTCAGTATCGAGGTGACAAGTTGTTATAGTAGACCAGAACAGGCTATTTTATAGAAAAGTCTGAGTAAAATAGTAAAAGTTATTATGTAGTTTACTTTATTATAGATTTATAAAATTTTTATTATAAATTAGTTGAACATCAAGTTGGTTTTATAAAATATATTCAACTATTCAAAAAGTATTCCAACTTTAATCCATCCGTTTAAAAATCAAAGAAATCTTATAAAGAAAACTGTATTATATTATCATATACCAAATATGAGCTAGATTTTAAATAAATCTGTTACCCACAAATTATTTAAACCATTGACCACGAAAGCACTGATTAATTGGAATTACAGTACAAAGGTTTCGCCATTTTGAAATTAACGAATTATGCTCATGACATATTTGATATTGGGATTATTATTTAAATTGTGTCCGAATAATCGTTGAAATTAGTGTATTATGTATTTTATAATATCTATTTATAAAACAAAGCTAACACCTTAAATTTGTGCAAAATCTTAATATAGTAAATAAATTAACTCTGAAATTAGCTGCATCGGCAATATTTCTTAGTAAACTTTGAGTTCAGCATTCGAAGCTAATTAACTTATAGTTTCCTTTATCTTTCGCTTCGCTTTTTAATGTAATTTCAATAGTAATTGTATTACGTACTGTAAAAGTTCTCACAGTTATGTAGATACATTTAAATAAAAAATGTAATACTAATATGTTCGGGGACATGGTATTATTTATCTATTTATATTATTTTTTATTGTACATTTATTTACATTATTTATTACTGTTCACATTACTATTTTAAATTTATCTCCTACGCTCACTTCCAGTGTACCTACATTCGAGTACTCAATTGTTATCGCTATAGATATTTTAGTGTTGTTTGTTTTTTTACTTTTTATTTTTGTTAAGTTTGTTTGTGTCTTTGAAAAATAATTAATTTTGATAGTGTTTTCATTACTATACGTATTCCTCATAAACTTTAATAATTTATATCTTAGATACAATATATACCATAGGTAGACAATGATTATTCATTTTTTTTTTAATATAAACTTGAAATTAACACAATACTACTTTTAGGTAATTATTACTTTACCTACTATTTAAAATAAATAAAAAAAAGTATTTCTTACAAAAGTATTGTGTGCTCGACAATACAGTTATCCCCTCCAAATTTCGCACAAAACTTTTCGAATATTTCGCGAGTTATAACTGGTAGTATAATCGGTACATTAAATATTTAGTTACAAGTCTTTACATATATTGTTTTTAATTCTATATTATATGGTATACAATTAAAACTCAATAAAACTTTTTTGTCTGAATATTCCCATATTACACACAATAACGAACATATTTTTATTAACAGGAATTAATATACGCCATTTTGTTAAATAATAACTAATTAAATTCTACATCACTAACAGTGTTCCCGCCATTTTACAGCAAAACTAAATCAAAGTCAATGAAGCGGATCGCGCCATTAATTCCTCAGTTCCTACAGATTTAGTAAACTAGTGCTTGGAATAGGTTGTCTAGACTCTAGGTTACTTCAGATTGATAAATGCTTTTGAAATAACTGATCTCTGAACTCCAACGATTTCTGACATTTTCGACAAATATATTATGGTACCATGTTTGAATTTATTTATAAGCAAGTTTTGTTATGAGACTTTCTTAAATTACAGTTAATTATATACTGAAAAATTCTAGTCTGTATATCCTCCAATTCGGCCTACTTCCGTTGATGATTTTTTCATTCAATATATATTTAAAATATATTATCTTCCTGATTCACTTCGACGAGCCCCCAATAGGGTTCTTTTTAAGAAACGTGTCCGCAAATACCTTCCTGAGATGGTATAATTTTAGTTATTTTTAATTTCACTTTGTTAGCGTAGATGTGTATATATGTGTATTTATATTATGTATATCAACATATATGTGTATGTATCTAGTATAAGTATATGTAAATGTATAAGTATAAGTATGTGTATTTAGTATAAGAATATAAATCCGTCCATATGGATAAATATATAAATATAAGTATGTATGTATATTATATTAGTAATTCGTATGTATTTATTGATATGTAGTATACTTTATTTCTATAGCATTGTTACATGTACTAGTTTGTATTGTGTACGTAGTAGTTTTATGGATATTAATTCCATTATTTTAATTGTTTTTTAATTTTTAATATTGTGCCCCCTCATTTTTAGATTTCGGTTACTATGTCGGTTGACTGGTAGAGAATGCTTTAGCATTAAGTCCGCCATTTGTACGTTTTTTTGTGTGCAATAAAGATTTTAAATAAATAAATATAACCATTTTAATATTGACTTAATCTTTTAAGTGTTTTGTGTACTTTACTAGATTGATGTTTAACTCTTCTTTAATCTTATCTTTAAAAAGTTCTTTAAGAGGCCTACAATATCAATATATAAGTACAATCAATATTTAATTTGTATACACTTTTTATGTTATTAAATGCCCTATCGGTAGAATAATTATTATAAAAACACTGAAAAATATTTTCTTTACGTCTTTAACGTAAGCCTCATATAAGCAAAATTTTACACACTACACTGGTTCGCTTCTACGAGAAATGTCAAGGACAAAGTCATGACTAAAAGCTCTTATGTAAGAAAACAAAGTGTATATATTAGAAAAACAACTTCAGTGATGGCTTTAAAATTATGAATAGGATTAGAAATGAAACATAATTAATTTAATAAGCCACAATCAACAGATTTATCATCGGATAAAGAAAACGACGGCCGCAGGTTCACACTTCATTGCACTTCATTGCTTCATTTGTCTTAGTTCAATTATTCACTTTTCTGAAACTTTTAATGTCTTCCAAAACATAGAATCCTAAGCGATAAGTTGATGAGAAAAAGTTAACCGACTCCTTATAAATGTGTGAATGTTATGTATGTATATGTGAAATTAGAATTCAAGAATTAGAATTTTAAAAATACTTTCTGTATCAAACAAATAATTAAATTTGATTTTATAATTTTTAAAAGGAATTCGAATTGGTCAAACATAAACATTCGGTAAGACTGAAAATATATAAGTATGAAAACGTTTAATGAACTTTGATCAAGTTTGCAGCACTGTGGTTGATGGGTGTCTTCACCTACACTTATTGTCTTCATTTATAATATTTTATCAATATCTACTTAGAAATCAGATACATAAAAATATATTAAATCTATAACAACACAACGTGAAAATAAACGATTAGTAAGTTAATAAGTTGGTAGCGAACAAACCGCGGGATTATTCCAAGTAGTTTTATTCATTAAAATTTGATCAACGAATCCTACCAATTGCGAAAGTCGAAATGAAGTTCGAATTCACCTGAATAGAGAACTTAATGAAACACCCACCGGCGTCGAATGCACTTAAGTAACTTATTTCACTTATACTTATACAGTACTTTATGTAGTTCTTAGCGTAAGTCATTTCTAATTATTTAGTAGTTCTCGTATATGTACTCACTTTGAAAGACAGATTCATTAAAATAAGTACATTCATTGAATACAGAAATATTACTCGACTTTATTACAATCATTACAGTCTGTCGAAAATGATCATTAACTAGAGAATATTTATTTAAATTTTGTGTACCTATTCGGAAATTTGGGGTATCATTTATCAGCTTATTTTCCCTTAAATTGTATAAAGGTTTATATTTTCTAATTAGAGAGGACACTGAAAGCGGCTATTAATAATTATTTGTGACCGAGGACCGATAATTGCAAGGTATCATTGTCACTTTACTAGTAAGTACGTATTATATAAGGATTATTGAGGTTTAACGTCCTGTAATACAATAGTAATATTTAGTACATAGTGATATTTGATAATTAATTTTTATTAATTTTAGTTAAATCATATGTTTAAAATATTAAGTCAAATTGATTGTTACATAGATTATAGAACTTTAGTAATTGAAATTATTTCATCTGTAGACATGTTAACATTTTTAAGAATAAGAAATTAACAATGTATCAACATGGGCAGGACTCAAACTGCGGCCTCTGGTATCGCAAAGGTCCCAAAGACCTTAAGAACATGCTTAACCGTGTAAAACTTATTTGAGTTTTAAGATACATATAAAAACAAAAACTGAATCCTGCCCATATCAAAAAAGATAATATATTTTTGAATAATGTAATTAATGAAAACTGTATTTTTTTTCATTAAAACTTAATTGATTATTTTATTCAAATCATCTGATGTAGAGCGCCTCGCGAGAGTGCGATGTAATAATCTGTTTAATTTGGGTAGCAAATATTTGGGTTCAACATTCAAACATAATCCCTTTATCAGTTCACTGCAAATAATATTCAATTTCCATTAAATTAAATTAATATTTTCATTACTGCTCCATAAAAACCTACAAAAATTTTAATAAAACATTTCGCAAAAGGGCAACATTTTTCAATATTCTATTTTAATAAATAAAAACGAGTCGTAATTACACGCATCAGGGCCGCAACACTCGTCATTTTTGTGAAATAAAATTTTACATTTCCTCAGAAGTTTCTGAAATATCGTCAAATATTCACGGTCTTATGAGAATTTCATGGTTTATTCATACTCTCATTTGATCTCTTTCGCTTTTATATCAAAGTCGTAATTTGTTACGGCTCGCAGCTACGTTACGAATTACGCATTAATATTTAAAAACTAATCAAGAAAGTTATATCGTAATCAATTGATTATTAATAATAATCATCATCTACCATTCATCCGCTTAAATTACAATTATTAGGGTCAATCTCTTCCACTCTCTTATCTAATATGTCATCTAAGTGCAGAATTTCTTTCACTCACTCTATCCCTATCTTTTTGGCATTCTCTTCTTTTCTAACTATCCACACTCACACTTAAGATAATGGTAGATAATATGGATATATAGGTTCATTTGACTTTCTATCAAAGCAAGTCCCACAGAGCCTGAGGCCTGATAATGTTACACAATGGTAGAGACACATAAGATAAAAGAAAACCAGCGATTAATAAATTAGTAACGTTTGAGTACATGAGTTACCACACAAGGAACATGAATATACACACAAATTAAATATACACAATATTCATTTTTATAATCATGTAATTATTATATAACGGCTTGGGTTTTTCCACGTTACATTCGAAATGAATAAAAAAATTCGGTTTTATTTTATAAATTATTAAGATAATGTATTACACAATAATTTACCATAATGCGTATTATTACCGAGGGATTTGGACTGACATTTGTCATAATAAATAATAAGGGTAATCATGAACAACTTATGGAAAGGGTAGGTCACATTGATGACGCTACAATGGAAAGTGGTAGCAATTTGTCAATATAGAAAATATCAATATTCATTGATTGTCTTACATTTTATATTTCTAAACGTTTGACAAACGATCTTATAAGAACTAGATAAGTATGTTTTATAAGTATTCATATAATACGGGTTGCGTGTAGAATGGATGAATGTAAAATAGATCGCTTCATGAATAAATGACGGCCCCGTAATTGGTTAGCACGTGTCAGGTTGAATAAATGAATAACGGAATAATAGACATGTATTATGAATAATATTTATTATTCTAAGCAAATCATAAATTAATTGACACATAGTTATAAATTTTAACCAATTAATTGTTACAAAAGTTTTCAATAAAGAACCGAGTCTACTTCGGTATAAGCTTTTACATTTATATTTACCTCCCCTCGCTTCATTCTCTATAAACTAACAATCATAGGGTTTAAGTCTTGATTATGTTTAGAAAAACCTTCCGTTATGCTTATCTAAGTGGAAGAATGATTCCGTTACAAGGAGACCTAGAAAATGCAAATACGAGATAAACTTCACGATAATAAGATTAATGATCAAATAATACAAAGATAACGAAAACTCCCGCATTTAGTCGAATTTAATTTCGAAACTTTGTGTATACAGGCCGTGTCTACTCCGTCGAGTAAATTTAACGTTGTAAATTTTGATAATAAAATTTAAGATAATGTAACGTAGAACAAAAATAACTTGTAATTGTAAAACTTTTCTGATCTTGTTATTTATTAAAGTATTTTTTAAGGATTACATTTTATAAACATTTCAAGTATATTAATAAGGTCAATTCCTAAGTAAAGATTGGTGTCACTAAAAAGAAAAAAAAAGAAAATTACAAGAGGACGGATTACGTTCCGCTAACCGGCGAAAAAACTATCTAAGCCAGACCAACACCAGATATCTAATTTTCGCAAAAACAAATGTTTGCTTGGAGAGTTATATCTACTGAATATCCGTGGTAGCAAAACAAAATAAAAATACAAGAGTTTTCCCCGCATGAAGTATCGACAGATTGCAAAACTACACGCTCATAAAGTCTAACAATTTTGAACTCTGTCGTGTTCGAAGCACGATGTTTCGAGATGTTGAAACCTGGTTTAACAAAACTGTAATATTGGTAAAAGTTACCCGTTTCGAAAAGCTGGACTTGCGTTGTCTGTTGTACGTTCAAATAAGATATATGTTAGAAAGTTAACGTCAAAATCGATGTTAGATGTTAGAAATCACAAGAGTTACAGATGTTACTATTTTTAATTAAAATAATACTGCATCAAGTTCTCAAAAATAGATTTATACATCTATTCATCTCTTATTAGAATTAATGTTGTTGAATTTAATGACAGATATTAAACCTACAAAATTACATAACGTTTAAAATAACATTTTCCAAACATTTTATTACACTATTATTTTCTTGTCCCAAAATAAATCACACGGAAAAGAGTCGACCTTCCATAAAATAAATATATGTATGACCAATTTATATTCTTATGAGGGACAGAGGAGCTTCAAGTCAAGGCAACAGCGCATGGTGGTAGTTCAACGCACACATAACACTACTACCTACATATTAATCATTATTATAATGAAATATACAAAATTTAACTAATTCATTTAACCCCTAAGAAAACAAATTATTTACTTGTGTTAAGGGTGTTGCAAAAATACAAATAAATAGAAATTCACATTATAAATACTGCGAATATATTTAATAAACGAACAAACCCAGAAATACAGTCATCTATGTACTTTACATATATGCCTGTCCCTGTCGAGAATAGAACCTTGGCGCCTCTCTATGTTAGGCATCTGCACTAAACAGTCGAACCGACGGGGCTGTCACAACTGCAATCTATTTCAATTGTAACAAACGAAGCATAAAAAAATCCTAAATTAGAAAAACAACCATGAAAATGAGATAGACAAAATTAATACGTGGTATAGTAATGAAGAAGTAGTCCTAAAATTACGTTAAAACACAAATATATATATTATTGTTAGCAATTATCCTAATAACATACATATCAACATCGTATTAAACTGACAATTATCAACTATACTGGCATTATTATGTTTTATTCTTCGTTTAAATTTAATTAACACAGTTATTAATAAATGAAGTGTTTAATTAAAAACATTTCCTTTACATGAATTATGTTTAAGTATTTTGGATTGTTAATCAATTCACTAAGTAAATTTTATTTTCTAGTATTATAATTTACATTCATAAGAAAGAAACTATATTAAAAAAAAAAAAAACTACCAATACAACATCTCTATGTAAATATCTGGAATACAACAATGTTGTTTGTTTGTACGAGTCCTAGATCGCCGTTGCTTCCCAGACAGATCAATATTGTTTTGTAAACAGCAACTCCTAATCTGAAACTGTGTTTCAATAGTGTTTCAATCTAAGTTTTGCGTTAGACCAATGTTTGGTACAAAAAATAATAGTCTAATTGAATACTTTCAATGAATTAATCAACAATTTAGAGATGGAAAATGGAAAATTATCGGAAAAAACCTTTATAGTTTAATAATTAGTGTTCTTTTGTCATTGAATCTGAGTGAATAAATTGAAAAATTATTATTTTATATACATATTATAAAGTGACTGAAAAGAGCAATTAATCACTCATTGAAACTAAATAGAAGTATAGGTTAATATATCTTTTGCGTTAAAAGGAAAAAAGATAAGTTAACATGTTAACATCTAAGAAAGTAATATAAAATATAGTACTTTTAGTTCTCCATTAACTGAATTAGATAAAAGCTATTCCACATTGAAAGATTTATAGAAGATAAGTAATATTTTCTCTTATTTTTATTTTATCTCTTTTCATTTTCTCTTATTATAGAATAAGAGAAAATGAAAAGAGTAGTTTTTATTTAATAACAATATAATATTATGTTATACTAGCGAACCCAGCCCGCTTCGCTGGGCTAACCCTTACTTTACCTGGTGGCGAGTTACATCAATGGGCATAGCATATTCGTTTTCTTCGAGGAAAAATACATGGTCATACCAATTTTTATGACAATCGGTTGAACGGGGCGGAAGTCGATATTTGACAGCGCCGCCTGGTGGCGAGTTACATCAATGGACATAGCATATTCGTTTTCTTCGAGGAAACATACATGGTCATACCAACTTTTATGACAATCGGTTGAACGGGGCGGAAGTCGATATTTGACAGCTCCGCCTGGTGGCGAGTTACATCAATGGACATAGCATATTCGTTTTCTTCGAGGAAACATACATGGTCATACCAACTTTTATGACAATCGGTTGAACGGGGCAGAAGTCTATATTTGACAGCGCCACCTGGTGGTGAGTTACATCAATGGGCATACCATATAAACCTTCTCCGTGGAAAAATACATATACATACCAATTTTCATAATCATCGATCCAATAGTTTCTGAGTTCATCGATTTCATATACACAAACATCCTTCTATATATATATATAGATAAATATACTTGTATGTCAAAACTATAACTAGCCTGAAACCTGTGATAGATAGGACCTCATGATAGATACAAAAGATACGGTAGCTCAGTTGGTTGAGCGACGGAAACGTATTCCAGAGGTCGTAGCTTCAAGTCCTGCCCGAGGTGATAGTGAAAGAAGTTAGAGGTAACTAATATCACAAAAAAGTTAATACCCTTTTCACAATTTGATAAACAGGAACAATAATCAAACTCCATTAACCAAATTACGTTGGGTAGAACCGTCGTTGAAAGCTAATGTAATCTTAAATAAAATTAAAATTAATTTCAGGTGGATGTAACAATCACAAACACGGTATAATCTTTTATATCCACAAGTATCAGTCAACCCGCAGGGGTTTCAAATTCAAAAGCCCATTTATTACGCTTAGAGGATAATATCTTTTTAGCCTGAGTTAAATTATTACTAGGACATTTTTGGTATTAATGAATAAAATACCGCGTCAGATATTACTTATAATGTTGCTCCATGTCCATTCAAATTAAGATTTGCCAACCTCAGACATTAAAAGTAATTAAAAGTTTTGAACTAAATCCCATTCATTACAAATAGTTTCAGATTCAAGCCTATTTCAAATTATATATAATGAATAAAATAATCAAGTAAGTTAAATGTTAAGTATCATTCGATCTAGACCCAGTCCTCAAAACGTTATCTTTTGACTTTTGGGCTGTTGGCTTTATAACACGATAGATTGCTGTCTTATTAACTTGGGACTGCTGATTTCATTCTTAATCATATACCACATTATATAACTGTGATTTTTAGAATACCGTACCCAAAGGGTAAAAACGGAACGCTACACGCTATTATTAAAACTCCGCTGTCCATCTGTCCGTCTGTCTGTCTCCGGACTGTATCTCATGATCCGTGATAGACAGACGCTAGACAGTTGAAATTTTAACAGGTAACGTATTTCAGTTATCCTTTTAAAAACAAATATTAAAAAAAAATATTTAAGGGGGCTCCTATAAAACAAAAGGGTTTCTTTTGCTAGATTTTAATAACGACAACAGGTACACTTTTGTGATACTGAAAGCATAATTAGTTATATATTCACCTTAAAAGTAAATAAATAAATAAAAATAAAATATATATTTAAGGGGTAAATGACAAAAAGCATTTATTTTTTCCGTTTTTTATAATTAATGTTACAGAACTTGAGCGCGTTTTTTTAATAGTCTATGTATATTAAACTATTATATATGTAATTGATTGTAATAATTATAGACCTTACTTTTTCTTTGCGTCTGCAAAAGAAGTTTTAATCATCTTTTGGAGTGACAAGAAGAATGTATATACAGTGTATACTTCGATATTAATCCATCACTAGGTAAATATACCAAGTTTCATAAAAAATCAATTAATTTTGTTGTTTTGTGATTATAGAAGTCTTTTCAGTTTTATGCTTTCCGTGAAAATGAGACAATTTTCCGGAGTAAATATTTAATGTACAAACTTAGCGTCGTTATTATTTTAATCTATATAAATAAATTTGTTTCTCTCAGAAATTAATAATCCTTTGTAAAAATATATCTTGTATACAATAACACAATATTGTTAATTGCATTGTTATAGGAATACCTTACTTTCTTATATATAAGGTAAGATCTCTAGAGAAGCTTTCTTTGATATACAATATTTTATAGCTCTATATTTATGTAAATGGGGCTGTGCTTAGATTTGAAGCGAACCGGGTTCAATTCTCGACTAAATATTCTCGAATATTATCATAATTTGAAATATTCTACATGACTTTAAGTTTTAGTTTCTATACTGAATACTTATAATATAATGAAACTCAACGATAAAACAGTGCATAATGTACTGAATAGTATTTTGACTGATTTAATGTATATTTTAAATGTATCTGTTTACTATAACATGTTTCTTAACTGCCCAGAAATTGTCTGACTTTTGTAAAGAAAAAGGTATTCCGAAACAAAAGACGTATGTAACATACAGTAGAACAACACACAATGCACTTTTGTAAACACGTGAAGTGAAATTCATATCCGAGAAGAACCACACATTCATCTCACCAAAAATTTAAAAATGTGAAGTAGAATTTATTATACTTACAAGTTTTTCATTCTATTACTTAAATTTATGCTTTCTTCATTAAACTTAGCTTACTTTTTACTTTTGTGACGTATTTTTAATTGTTTTTTTTATCAATACAAAAAGGAGTAGTCAGTTTATTTTAAAATAGTTCAGAAAGAATAGTCCATGACGTTTGACGTTTTATGTCAAAATATATAGCGAAAGTAATAAACATACAAAGTATAATGCTTTAAACGGCTTTTACAATGTCCTAAAGTGCTCGTAAAAACTCTTGAACTTACCTTTTATCTTGATTAGTTATTATTCGTAATTATAATATAGAAAATATTCATATTTATATATATTTTTTAATTAATGTAGAATTAAAAATTGATAAACATGCGTAGGACCAGAATCGGTGACTTAGCTACTGACTCTATGATTTTTCATTGTTTTATGTTATAGAAGCTTGACTTGAATACATATTTATAGATATTTTCCAATTATAGATTAATAATCTAAAGGCTAAAACCATAGCTTAATATCCAATTACCAAAAAAGGCTAAACCACAGTTAAATCTCCAAAATATTCCAAATAAATTAAAACAGATTTAATCTTTAGAAGGACCAAAAATATTCAGTTCGTTAATCCTAAAAGCAATCAAGTGATTACAGATTTGTATTTTGGACGTGGGTCCAAAACAAACATACAAACTTGCATATATTTTGTACCAATATTGTCTTTGCATTCGTGACGTCACGTAAGTGTTAAGGCTCACACACACACACACGTACACATACAACACACACGTCAAAGTAAAAACAAGCTAGGGTAGTGACAAGGGTTAAAGTTTAATCGAACCTTGGACACTTTTACCGGAATGTTAAACGATTCGCTGATTAAAGTGTTAGTGCTCAAATAAGTTTTCCTATTTCGTTTACGAAGCAAATATGCTAAATTTGTACGTATTTTTAATAATATATGAGTACTAATTAACAATGGAATTTATTTTATATTGAATTTATTTTATATGGTTTTTGTTAAAAATTACATTTAGGTCATGAAAACATACGAAAATTATTATGTTTGTTTAATAAATAATAAGTATAATTCACAAAAGTATCATATTTTTCAATTGATCTGATAAATACATTTGTAAATCAAAAGTATGTTTTTAGAACAAATAATAAAATAGTGATCACGATAAATTTGTACATTGAATTATTTTTTTAATAATTATTTGTTAAATGACAGAACATTTTAAAATTTTTGTCCTTCTGTTTGTCTATTGTTCAGTTTGATTGATTTTTATAACATTTTCTACAATTACAATTAATTTCCCTGATCGACTAATTTATTCCGAATATTTCAATATCTCGGGAAAACATACAACAAATTATACTACGATTACCATAAATACAAAAAAATTATAGTGTTATACGACGTTTAATTACACGTAGATGATGCAGTAGTATATCAGACGCACTCGCTGGGAACAGTGATGTATATAAGTAAATGCTTTATAATATACCATACGGCATTTGCCTGAATACTGTCAGTAAGATATCAATACTATACTTTATTTTAATAATACCTCTTAACAACAGCTTAGTCTGCCTACAAACTACTCAGTAGTTTGGCTGAGTTTTTATTTGTTAAAGTGTGTGTATTATTTCTATTAATATATTAAAAAAAAGCTAGGTTAGTTAAGTTAGTTAGGAATATTTGTTACTCGTGAAAATTCGCCAAATTTATAATTTTATGTTCTATAACATTATGAAAGGATAAAATAATTTGACAAATACTTCTACTTAGAAAAAACATTATTAAGTCATAACTTATAGAAAATAACAAGATCTTTTTTTTAAAGCAATTTCTTTTGTTTAACTGTTTTCCGTGTTTCCAAATGACATCTGACTTATCGGCACTGCGCAAACTATTAGAAGATTAGTTTCCTTTTTGAGGAAGGAAATCAATTTGTATTTTAGGACTTTTGTATGGAAGTCCGTACTATTTAAAGATAAGGTTTTCTGAATTACAAAACTGTGTTATTTGTAAGGTAACATTTATGAAATATAACTTTAAAACTCGTACAAATAGAAAAGTACTTATAAGATGTTGGCTAGTATTAGTACAGTGTGATAAAATGGTTTCTATATTTTACTAGCAGTGGGAACAGTTCATCATAATTACATTTGGTCTCGTCTAAACGTCATACTCTGTTATGGAATATAGTAATATGCCGACACTTGACTTAATAGACGTCAATACATTAATACCTTAAAAGAAGTTTAAGAATTTAATTTGACCCAAAAACCCCTTATACATATATCCTTAAAAACATTTTAGCAGTTTCCAAAAATTGTCAATTAAATGTTATATTTTATTATTTTTTAATTTACAGAGCGAGTTGAACGGAGATTGAATCATTTTCCATCTTAATTTCCCGACGGAGCTGCGACCGTCCAATCTTAACTATTACAATTGCTTAAAGATTACACAACTTTTATTGTGTGTACACAGCCTAATAAAAAACACAGCATATTTCTCATAGTTATATATATACTATATAATAAAATAACAAAACTACCTTATTAAATGCAAACAAATTATTTTCAGAACCCAAGAGTATTAAAAATAGTAAATTAATCTTCCAAGGCAACTTTCCTCGGGAGTGAGTTTAGCTAATGTTTCACGTTTCACGTTTTAAAGTTTAAATTTAATAGCTTCAGCTCCGGTTAGAAATAAAAAAACTTTCCCACTACTTTGCGAGGCTTAACGCGTCGAGTTCGGCCTTAAAACGACTACCTGGAAATTATGTTAGTATTTTACTTGACGACTTTTAAGGGTTAATAATATAAGCTATTACGTAGCACCAAAAGTTCCCCATGTTATACACACATATATATAAGTAGTATATAAAGGTATAAAAAATATATAACCAACAACACTTAAAAAAAGATTTGCTTGTTATATTTTACAATATTTTATTAAAAAGGTTGCAGGTTCGAATCCCTGCCCGAATTAGTTTATTTTCCTTCTATATATATTTAAATTAAAAATAATATCTATCACTATACCTTATACTGTTAAAATCTCGATGGTAGTACCTGGAAGAATAAAACTAATTAGTATTATAAAATAAATATTAAGTTGAATTATTTACCGACATGTTTTTAAATGCTATTTCGCTGTTCGGTACTCAGTAATAAAATGAATGTTCCAATCTAAGATCGTTCCGAGCATTCATCTTGCTGAGGAACCAATCTGCGCGATCCTGACTTCATTCTCCGATAATGATATCAAATTTAAATATGCTTTTGATGGAAGAATAATGATGATTTATGTTTTCAGACTTGCTTGTGAAATATACTCTCCCCGACGTAAATTCGGGGGATGTTAAAAGTTTTACGGTTGTGTTTCTGTATACGTGTATTTGTATGTGTTTGTGCCATAAGCTCTTTGAAATGGATAAACCGATTTGAGTGCTTTTTTTAATCTTTGCCAGTCAAGAAGATTTTTATTTATATCTGGTAGAAATGACAGAAGTCTAAAATATTCAGCACTAGATGTACATTAATAAAACATTAATTAAATAATTATATTTAAATTGTAAAATCTTTAATGTTCTTGAAATTGAATACTTTTATATATAAATGTCCCCACAAAAAATATAATATTATATGAACATTCAATGTATTACAAATAGATCTTGTCTTGATCACTTACCTTACTGTAACTTAGAAATAATGTAGATTATTATTATTAATAAATATATTTTAATCTCATTTCAATTCAAACGTTGTAGTGTATCAACTCAATCGTGATAGTTTCCAACATATTTGATGTGATTGGATCAAAGAAGTTTTCTCTTATGACTCAATTTCCTAAAGTATCATGATTCGTTCTTTGTTCTCGTCTGAAGTCGCGTTGTCGTATCGCTGTCTCAGTCTCTACTGGTGTCGTGATGTGAATAATATTATGATGAAAATAACAAAAGCTTCCCTTCTATCCACAAAAGATATGAAGTAAGATGTGAGGAATTATTAGCTTTATAAAATAAAAATATTCTTAAGATAATTTTTATTAATAATTATAATTAATCAGTCATATTTTAAGAGTGCTTCTACATAAAATAGTTACAATAACAATTCTAAAACAAATTTCTAAAACAAATCTAACAACTTATTTGCTCAATAGTATTTTTACAGAAACACGGAACAAAAAAACAAACTTAGGGTTGGTTCAATAATAATATGACGTCTGTATTGGATTTATTTTCTTATGAGAAGTATATAAATCGTTCAAAATCACTATTTATAATATTGTATATATATCAGAAATGTCAAACGAGATTCAAATATGATGTCAGAACATTTAATTAATTAAATATGCTTGCTTTGTAAATTATCGTCGAACAACAATAATTTATCCCCTAACATAAAGTACACCTTACCAGATAATTAGCTGGCGGTTAGCCCCTACGTCGTGACTCGAATACAACTCCTCGTAGACCTGTCAGCGAATTTTGGTCCTTAAGAATCGCTGTTACGATGCATTTTTATGTGCACGTTAGTACAAGATTTCGTAGCAAGTGCTACGACTGCTACAAGCTACGCCAAGTCAACAATTTATGATACAATTGTGAAAATCTGGAATAACATCGTAAAAATAATATTCAAGAATTTATGTTTGGTGAATTAATATAAATTTATGTACAGTTACTTAACATTGAAAAGAATATATTTTTTATATTTACAACTACGGTTCACATACAAATTACACATCATCAAAAAATCGAAATAGCAATGTCAATGATAGCAATTAACAAAATGTGTATAATTTAAAATGCAATTCTAAACACATTTGTTGCTGACGGTACTCGGTTGATTAAGCGCAGTAATTTGCGGACGGTGCGCGCGTGACTGGAGAACGAATGAGCAATTTATGGCCTTCTAATCACGTCTGACACGACCTGGGAGTCTGATATTAAATACTAAGATATAAATAAAAACTGTATGTATGTATTCATATACTGGACTCCACTGCACATAGCTCTCAGTCCTAGATTCCGCAACTGAAGGTTAAAAAAAAATATATTCATTAATTTGTCCTTAAGTTACCATTACAAGGAATCTAGAACTACTCCATCATTCTATTAGTTTTAATTGCTTTAATTCTTCGTAACATAAGAAGATAAGTGTGCGAGTGAAACAGAAGATTCAAGATATAGCTATTATAGTTGCACTTGTACGTGTACGGGTTTCCTACATCTTACGTTGATTTGAAATTCAATATAATACTAAATGGCCACCTTCTAATATTCTTTGTTAACTCTGTGACCTGGTAACTAAATAATAATACCTAACTTTTTTCCTTTTTTGAGACCTCAGAAGTTTTACTTTAATATATTTAAATAAAAAATATTTATTTTGGATACTATAAAAGTATAAACAATTACATACTGGCAGCTATACATACATCCATTAAATATTTTACACATAATAATATATCTCCCATTATCTGTCTGCCTCTATCACAAAAAGATAAATATTTATCTTTGAAAACAACTTCGTATAAACTGTATTTTGTTCTCAGGTCACGAATGAAACTACTTTCTGTAGTCATTTATTAAATATGACACTATTAGTAACGCGGGTAGCGAGCTCTACATTATGATAATTCCAACACTAAGCTAACCTTAGCTTTTATTTGACGTGAACAATTCAGTATTACAGGTTTCAGAATGGTCAAAGTTAAACGTGACTTACATTCATATTAAACTTTATTTCTCCGCTTATTTTACAAGGTCACTTTGATTTAGAGATGATATAAACGAAAGGACCTCAAATATTCGTAAATTTAACAAAACTCTACTTTTATTTACTATTGAACTTTTTATTTGTTTTAACTTATCAATTTCTTAAACTAAGTCAGTAGAACATTTTGTAAAAATTTAAATTATATTCAAATGTTGTTGAATGTTAACATTTCATTTCTCTATATTTTGTAAGGTTCTCACTCGAAATACACACAAAATACTTTCAAGATACAGTAAATCACCTTATAAGTACTTTGTATGAAAGCAACTGTCAGAAACATTTGCTAATATACGATCGGAAACATTTTTCTTAAATTCCTTTAAGTTCTCACACAATTTATTTTAGATGTCAGGACACAGTTCCCGTGAAGGCTCCGTTCAAGCTGAAAGCTATCAATCATGATTAGTGTCCCTGTGGAGAATTATTTGTAAAACTTTTTATACACAGATAGGAGAGTTTGGTATAATCCAATTATAAAGAAGATTAAAAGTATTAGAAAACTTTCATTTTTTTTTATTTTACAATTTACAGAATAAACAAAGGAAACCAACTGTTAATGTTTATTTTTATTTATTTTTTTTTATACGATCTAGGGCAATGCTTGACTACATTCCACCTGATGGTAAGTGGAATGTAGTCTTAGGTGGTAAGGCGCATTACCCTAGCAACCTATTCACTCTTCGCTTGAAGACACCCACATTGTATTCGGTCGGAAATACCGACGCAGGCAAGCTGTTCCAATCCTTTGCTGTACGCAGTAAAAATGAGGAAGCAAAGCGCTTCGTTCGGACAGGTGGAATGTCCACAACAAAAGGATGAAAACCTGCCGTGCGTTGGGACGTCCGGTGATGGAAGGGGGACGGGGGAATTAAATTGTGTAATTCCAGCGCACACTCACCAAAATGTATCCTATAGAATACTGAGAGGCTAACAATTCTACGCCTGTGCTCAAGGCTTTGGAGGTCGGCTCCGACCAATTCGGGATCGCCTATAAGCCTCTTTGCTCGCCTCTCAATTGAGTCCAGAACCGCAAGATGAGACTTTGCGGCACCAGCAAATATGTGACCACAGTACTCTACACACGACCGGATCTGTGCTTTGTATAAAACAAGAAGCTGTCCCGGTGTAAAGTACTGCCGAACCTTCGCCAGAACGGCAAGCTTTGCTGCTGCTGCTCTTGCTCTGGACTCAATGAACCGACCAAAGTTGAGGTTCGAGGAAATCTCTAAGCCTAACAACTGAAGCCGGTCGTTGTATTCCAAGGATACATTCTGGAAAGTAGGAGCCAAGGTGAAAGGGCTCCTTTTGGCGGTGAATAGACACGTCTGCGTTTTGGTGGCGTTGAACTTGACAAGATTGGCATTGCTCCATGCGGAGACTGCCTGAAGTTTGTCATTCAAACGTTGCAGCATGGCTTCTCTTTCAGACTGTACTTGATCTCGACTAGCCCGAGTACTCGGCAGATATCTTTCTACAACTGTGCTGTCGTCTGCATACCCATAGATACCGGGCTTCAACAGATCATTAATGTGCAGCAGAAACAGAGTTGCAGAAAGAACGGACCCCTGAGGCACTCCGGCATTTATTGTCAAGGGTTCCGAGGAACACCCGTCGGAACTACTCGGAGAGATCTGTGGCTCAGAAAGTCCGTTACCCAGCCGATCAGACCAGGAGATATACCATACGCTGAAAGCTTGCTTATAAGGCTCGCATGCCAGACCCTGTCAAATGCCCTCGAGACGTCCAGAGAGACGGCGACCGCTTCTCCGTTCTTCTCGATGGCCTCGCCTAAAATGTGAGTAGCATACACTAGGAGGTCCCAAGTAGACCTATTACGGCGAAACCCGTACTGTCGGTCACTGAGGAGATCGTTACCTTCTAGGTATGCTAGTAGGCGCGAGTTCATTACACGCTCCATAATCTTGCAGAGTATGGAGGTGATTGAAATCGGTCTGTAATTGACAGGGTCGGCACGGCTGCCTTTTTTGGGCACGGGTTGCACATTAGCAAGCTTCCAGGATTTCGGCACTATTCCAGTCATGAAAGAGAGACGATACAGACGTGTCAGTACAGGAGACAACTCAGCTGCGCATGTCTTGAGCAGAATGGCTGGTATACCATCAGGACCACTGGCTTTATTCACATCTAAATGACACAATGTTCTCCATACCTCTTTGTTAGTGATGCGGATTTCAGGCATCGAAACACCGCAGTGAGGAAGATGTGCTGGAGAAGCATTGCCAGTGTCTAGATGCGAATTATCAGCAAACAGAGAAGCAAGTACGTTCGCTTTCTCTGTTGCTGTGTGGGCCAGGGATCCATCCGGCTTCAGCAGAGCAGGCAGTGAGGGTTGGCAGAAATTCGACTCGATCGCTTTCGCAAGAGACCAGAAAGCTCGACTGCCAGTTGGTCTGACAGAGAGCTTTTCGCCATTCTTAGCGATTCGATCGAGACGAGCCTTCCGCAATGCCTTTTTGTAGGACTTGGCAGCTTCGTTAAAGGCTCTCTTCTTCGAACTTACATCCGGAGTTTTGCGGCTTCGAGCATCAGCCCAAATGAGATATGCCGAATGTTTTCGGTCTTGAGCATGACCACATTCGGCATTAAACCATGGGCGAGCTTTGCCACCGATGGGTACGTCAGCAAAAGGAATAAAATACTCCATTGCCTGATGCACCACATCGGTTATAGCATCCGCGCAACTCGACGGATCCAAAGAAGAGAAGCAGACCTGCCGCCAAGGATAAGACGCAAAAAAGTGCCGCATCTCATCCCAATCTGCTGACTTGTATTTCCATACTCGCCTAACACCATGAGGTTCGAAAGCTGGTGGGGAATATGTAAACACAGATTTCACCAGACAGTGATCGGAGGTTCCCAAGGGAGAGGTAACCTCTTCCCGATACCTGTCCGGATCAGTTGTCAGCAGAAGGTCCAGGCAATTGGCTGTATGGCCTACCACATCTGGTACCCTTGTCGCTTGCTTCACCAGCTGAAAGAGGTCCAAGGACAACGCAAAGTTCCGCGCTTCTCTTCCAGCATGGTCGGTCTTCTGGTACGGGAACAGCCAGTCCTGATGACAGGCATTAAAATCCCCCAGAAAGACGAGCTGCGCTGAAGGGAACTGATGCAGAGCCATATCAGCAGCCTCACCGAGATACTTGAATAATCTAGTTGTCTCCTGGTCACCGCTGTGCGAACGGTAAACACAGGAATACAGGATTTTTTCGTTTTCTGTGTCTACTAAAACCCATAAAGAAGAAAAAGTGGGATCTTCAAGGTGACGGAGACGCTGGATACAGAGGTCGTTCCGCGCATACACGCAGACTCCGGCACGTGAGCGAAAGTTGTGCTCTAACGTGTATCCGGGATAATCCAGGTGCGCAGCGCTTAAGGGACATTGTATCTGCGTCTCCGTCAAAAAGAACAGGTGCGGTTGTTCTGTCTCCAGGTGGTGATGGACAGGTAAGATATTAGAGTGCAAACCCCTAATATTACTGAGGTGCACTTTAAATGAGGAGGAGTGCAGCCGCTGTACAAACTTTTTCCTTTTTTGGTTTATCTTCATGATAAAAATAAATAAAAGTGAATAGGGATGGGAAATGGCAGTTGAACGAGGCGGTACGTATCAAACCCGACTACGAAATTGGTGATGTCTTGCCACTGGGAGGCTAGCCTGGAGACTGCGGGGACGCCCGAACCCCCCCAGGGATCGCCATCGGGCCTCCTCGCCTGGTCGCCAACCAGCACGATGGAGCCACCCTGGGATTTTTCGCAGCAGGCGGGGCAGCCTTTCGTGGGTGGCTAACCCACTAATTGGGCCCCCAACTATCTGCGGGCGGCCAGCGGAAAGCCGTCGCTTCGGATCCCGCTACCCTCCTCGACTAGACACCCGACAAAACAAACACCAACTCGACGTCAACCGGTTCGCCAACGTACCGCAGCTGTTCAGACCCATTTCCCATATACGGCTTCATCGAGCAACGTGCCGGAACACGACTAGGTCGCTTTGCGGCACGATTTGCCCGATGGGTGGTAACTTTGCCGGCGACCCGATGTTATGGTCTACCACCAAGAAAATTCTTGTGGTACACCGGTCGTTTATTAAATTGTCGTAAAACATGAGGGCATGGTTCTAAATCATATTATTAATGTGCTTTATATTAATTATTACAGGTACAGGTCCACTCAATGGTTAGTGTCATGAAGAATAAAGATATAGAAGAATAAAACCCAGGAAAGAAAACCAATGGACTATATACAACTATTATCAATTGAAAAAAGTACTTGTGATAACCAGATAAGAACTAACCAGTAAGCGTACCTTGACTGAGACTTTTTTCTGCATAAAACGATTTAAAAATCATGTAAACCATGTTAAGCTATAAGATATATAATTATAATAAATGTTCATTATCCAAAGCATGATATATGCGGAACGATAGCAGCGAAACAAACAAAAGCATTTCATTGACGGCAGTGATTAATGTTCCTCGGCCACCCTCGGCCACGGAACCGAAGTTTAATTTATATTGTGTCATACTGAGAGCATATTTAAAAGGCAATATTTTGTTGAAGACCTATTTAATTTAAATACATTGGATTCACTCAAAAGGGTTATTGTAGCATCATCGTAAATAAACAAACAAATATCATATGATACATTTGTTTAGCTTTAATAAAAACATTATTTAAGTTCGACAAAAAATATATGAAAGAAACTGCGAAGTGGTGGATTGTTAAAGATTGTTACCAAAAAATGTCTTACTTTTGGAGTACACCAAAAGTAAGACGTTTTTTGCTCGTAATATTTGTTAGTAGAAAAGATGTTTAAATATAGAAGGCTGGATTCCTTTAGTAGGGTTGCGATTCACTAGCTGAATTGACAGAGCGATTAGAGCGATTTGGTTTCCTAGAAGTCCTAGGTTCGAGTGTCTGTTTCGATGATTTTTTATTCTGTATTAATTTATAATTATTTAAACTTAACATGGCTTATCATGTTTGTAGACAATTTCAAACCTCCTCATAACTGTTCTTTATCACAAGGTAGTTGTGTTTGTAACACATGGAAAATTGCATCTATGACCTCGTAAAGTTCACTTTTATATAATATATTTCTTTAAAATAATATGAAATAACATGCGATAATATTTAATTAATTTATAAAAATCATTAAATTTTATTTATAGACCAATCAGACAACATTTTAAGCAAGAAGTATTTGAACATAGATATTATTTATGCCATTAAAAACTGGAGTCATTTAAAAAAGAATTAAAATCTTAATAAGTCAAATTCTGCTAATATTCTGTTGTTAAAATTACAGTCAACATATAAAACTGTAATGACTTTCAAACATCCAGCGCAGGGAATTTCATTTTACTCTAAATCAGTTTAACTGAATTATTTGCAAATATTTTGAACACAGCAGCTATGTCGATACTCTTAAACTATTCAGGCGATTTCATTTTGGAATTCTGTTACAAAACACTTTTTTTGTTCAAATTCTTTACATTTTTTTCATATGTAATCAATTCTAAAATTAAATTTACTCTATTGCAATTAATTAGAGCATAGTTTATTTTTCGACGACTATCAAAACTCTGTAAAGTTAAGTAAGTTCTGTGAGTTTTTTTATATGTTTTAGTAGTACCAACATTATAAACATCTTCCATTTTTATTTCAAGCAAAGTAAATATTTAACCTGTGGTTCCCAACATATTATAATACACATTACCAATACGATTTTTTATCCTAGTCCTATTTTTATAGCTGATGGAAAATATATAATCTTTATTGCACACTCCAACAAGAAAATATACAAAACATATATAAGGTAATATCATATTTAAGCCCACTTCGGATTACGTTTCATTGTTATGAAATCAACAATATTGAAAAATAATATTCCGATACAAATTTGGTAATTTCACGTGAACTGAAATCTTCTCATCGTGTGATAAAATCAGCCATCTTGTCAAAAGAGTTTCTTAAAAATGACAACGCTTTGGTGAAGGAGAATGTCTTTTTTGCAAAGTTATTTTACATTAACAAGCCACAAAGTCTCAAAGAACAATGACTTCAAGAGATTTTACAGATTTTATTTTATATTAATAAGTCTTAATTCGTGATGAAGTTTATGTCAAAATACCATCTTTTTTTATTATAATTTCGTTTAAATGTACAGAACTAAAACTAAATATTCAAAGACTAATTAGGCTAAGAGGAATTAGAATATTAAGGTTGTAATTTTTAGTTTTACTAGTTTTGAATTTATTGACTCGATATTAACCACTAAAAAGATGTCGCTTTTAAGAAATAACTAAATTCAATCACAAGATTTATAATTGCTATAAAAGTAAAGTTAAATAGAACTGGCATATTGGTTAATAAGTTAAAAATGTTTAGCTAGCTAATAGGAACTAATATTTTTCAATACAAGCATCATTCATTTCCAAATAATTTTGAGTTGGTGTAATATGTATTTTACCCCTTGGAGTTGGAGTGGAAACCAGCTTCTTCTTCAGTCACCTTCTTCTCTTATAATCATATAAATCATATTTAAGACTCTTCTCTTCTTTCATTAATCTTGTCTTATTTACTGGTTTTCTTTCCTCGTTAAGTGAACATATTATGACAAATTATTACTTCTTATAATTACCATCACTAGTACTGCTTCCCCATCACAACATTCGTTATAGAATTATAATAAACACACACACACACACACACACATGAATAGGATACATTATCTGTTAATAGCTATTTAGTTCGCTAAAAGCTTCAGTTCTAAAACTCCTTTCAAAGTTTCCTTCGATCTCGCACTCTACATTATTTGCGGTCGAACTACTTCGATACACCCTATTTGTTATTTGCAAACTGTTATAATATTAGATAGCCCATTATTCATACATACACTAAGTTTATAATTAACTGCATTTCGATTTTGTTCAATACTAATATTTACTTGTGGCCTCACATACCGCTATACGTTATTTAAAAATCGTACAGGTCGAGGTTTAATGTAATTGAAAAACAAACATTAAAACAAAAGTGTATACACACACATAATACACAACACACAATGTATACACACATTCATACAAAACAGAATATTATAAAGTGAAGTCCTATAACATGAGCTGGGCACATCGTAACTCGTAAATCACCAGCAACTTATTATAGAAAAGCTATCGTTAGGCCGGCGCTCCCTCGAGCCGCTATTCGATTCTCGATACGCATCATTACTTCGATATTTGATAGGAAAATCTAATTGCTTACATAGTAGTACTTTGTAAGTTTCATGTAGTGGACTGTATCTGAGTTTATGATTTATGTTACTACGTGGGTAGAAATTATTTTTAAATGTAAGTTTTCAATCTGTTTTCAAGCATGTTCCAGAACATTTCATCATATGCGCTCTTTTAAAAATATTATATATTCTAAATTCAAAAAATCTTAAACAGAATTTAGAGACAAAACATATCTAATAAGTTATATTATGTGGACCAAAAAGATCGTACGTGAACTGAGAGAAACGTAAAGTTTACCAAAAATAAACTTTCCGATTTTTATTATAACCTCATCAATTAAGACTATAATATATGATTGAGGTTATAATTAAAAGTATTTCGCTTCTAATTTGATCTGATGCCTGTTTTAATGAATAATAATCCGCGCGTCGCCTCTAATTACCGAGTTAACGGGGGTTGGAAGCAAAAAGTCGGGGTAACTTCCTTTGATGAGCCTTTATTGATTATGGACTTGACTAACTATTGTATACACTTAGAATTAATTAATATACATTTTAGAAATTATCAATTTTATTCTTCACTTTATTCAAACGGTATTAAAGTTTTATTTGTTTAACTTAAATACAAATATAATTAAATTGAAGCAAATATTATATTTCATATTATAAATGTTTATTGATATTAAATATTAATTACAACTTGTAACTTTAAAATACGTTTTGGTTCATTAAAATTTTATTGACATTTTGAGCTGTAGTTCTAATTATCTGTTTTATTTTTACGTTAATTATTCGCTGTATTATTATGAAATAAATAAAAAGGTCAGCAAACAGTAATATATATAAACACAACTTATAATATATAAAAAAAAACAAAATAAGTAAGTAAAAAACCTTCAAAAATATACCCGAAACATTGTACTTTAATTATAAATATCCCATCCTGGGTAATCCATATAAGTATAAAAAGATGACAAGAAAACAACCCTTCTATAACAAGCCAGCTTGCCCTACTTCCCTGTCTTGTTAATTCGTTCGACCTTATTTTTAACCGTGCAGTGGACTCGCATGAGTCTGACCTAATAAACCATACCTCAAGAATAATTTTATAGGCAAAGAGCTACTACGTGTATTTTGTATCCATACTTTAAAAAAACAATTTATATACAATTCTATTCATTCTTGGAATGGTAACAAAAATGGAAAATAAAAATAAGTGCTCGTAAAAAAGCTCTGAAAAAGTAACAAAATATTAATTGCAATAATGTAAAAGCTACCTTATAACTGTTAAAATATAGCTACAGAAAATGTCTTTCAGACTTACAAAACTGAACGAAGTAATGCTTCGTTCCATTTTTAAATGATACAATATATAATGTTCGAAAATATTTTTAAACATATATAACCATGTCAAGCTTAGCGGTTACGGTAGCTCAATTGGTAGAGCGAAGGTACGGTTTCCCAGACATCGCGGGTTTGAAACCATACCCGTATTCGTTTATTTTTCATTATATATCTATATAAAACATAAAATATGATTCATAGATAAAAATATATTTCATAAGAATACAGTGATATAATTATTTTTTCATACTGGCTGATACTTTTGGTTTCTTCCATTATAAAATGAAATTGTCTTATAAATATTAATTAAATTCGGTTAGTTCGTGATAAATTTGCCATTATTAAATATCGGATTCTGTAATATATTTCTTATACCGCTTTTATTATAGATCTTTTAAAAAAATGTTAATAGTTATAATATTCTGTTTTAATAAAATCAACCCAATGTATAAAATACAAAATAAATTCGCCATTCTCATTTTGTATCAATCATGTAACCTCTTCTTTTTTAGTTTGAATGACCATTGATTGCGGAGCTGCTAGTTTGAAATATTCCGCCGGCAAACTCAATTGATACTTGACTTATAAAAAAAGATTGCAATTAAAAGTTTTCATCACAACACTTTAAGTTTTTATTCAAACTTTTTACGTAATGAGATTGTCAACATTTAATTACATAAAAAAAATATTAAAACCAAGATATCGAAGTGTTTTTTAAATACTCACATAATAAAGTAAACAAATTGTAATATTATATAAGTCGGTTAAAAGGTACACATCTCAAATCGAAAGTAAAAATCGAGCGTCTGTACATTAAATATTTAGTAACAGAAACTAAAAAAATATTTAGAATTTTTGTCTGTCTGTCTGTCTGTCTGGTACGTTATAACGTCGAAACTACTCTACGGATTTGAACGCGGTTTTTACAGATGGATTATATATAATTTGGAGCATTGTTAAAACTTTGTTTCGTCAAAATCGGTTAAGGGAAAAAGAAGTTATGATCAATTGAAAATTTACTTCAAGCCTTGTTTCAAAACTTTTAAACAGAATTAAATGCGGTTTACATAAACGTATTTAATTAGATAAATCTAGAATTTCTACTTTGTTTTATCTGAATTTTAATAAAATAACAAATTGAATATGAGCATATGGCTATTTTAAATTTAGTTAATAGATTGCGGTTACTTTTTTAAAACTCGCTATGATTATGTTTTCGCATATGGTATAGCCGTTTGAAATTCAACAAAGAAATTCTTTAATTGAACATTACTCAAAAACATAATATTTGGTAAAAATTATTTTGTATTCATATACTTTATTACGTATATCTGAATAATGCCCTGACTGTGTGTGTATGTGTGATGTGTATGCATGTTATTATTTTCAGTTGGATTATTGATATCGTAGCAATGTAATGCCTATGTATAAAAGTGCCACGGGAATAGGATACTATAGAATTAACTATAAGTCTATTATAGGTCTGGATAATTGTAGTTTCCACCGATTAAAGCAACCTGCAACAGCTAGTATTGAAATAAAAGACATCGCGTGCCTCAAAGTGGTTTACTTATAGCAATTACGTACATACAGAGACAGTTACCATGGCCAATCAATTTACATTTGTGATCGAACAGATTATAGTAACATAAATATTCAGAATTTTTACAATTTACTGCTTACATAAATGCACTTCTTTATTCGAAGATATATTTATTTTTATTTTGAGATATTTTTTAAAAGTTTTTTCTAAAGGTTATTTTTTTTTACAACATAAGGTCGAAGAAAAGATGACTGCTCCAGACATACCGGATGTCGGCGAATTCTTTTTAAATTTCGTCGACGGTTGAGATATAGAGAGTTGTACGTATATTATTATTGGTCATTTATTAAATATATTTTAACAGTATTTATAATGTGTATTTCCACGTATTTGTAACGTAGTGTAACACCCTTAACACAAGCTAATAACTTGCTTACTTAGAGGTTAGATCAATGTGTGCCATTTGTCCTGTGACATTAATATTATTTATTTATTTTATTTTCTGTTGTAAAATATAATTATAAATATTTTCAAATATCTCTTTAAAAATTGCTTTTTAGGACTATTATTTCTTTAACGTCGAAAATCTTGTCGAAAAGGAGAACACTGATTTAGACATAGAGGAAGACGGTAAAAGCTTTATAAATTTTGTTGACGGCTGAGGTAAGTGCATCTTTGTTATGACTGAAGCTCAGGGTGATTTTACTCTTGCCTATAAGCACTCTATCAGTATCAATTTATACTAAAAATATTGTAATGATGTTATCGAAATATGAAAGCAAAATCATAGATTCGATTTTTAAAAATAATATTTACTTTGTCGAAACAAATATTCTACGGTCAATGACCGGTTAAAACAGGTCATGTGTAGTTTTGTTGTTTTATCATTCAACAAACATGACGTTTTATTGAACATTTATCTAAAATTTATTTTAAATATTTATTCACGTACCATTAAATTAAAAATACAAAAGAAAAGAAAAAAAGTACAAAGGATTATTATCTCTTGTAGAGGTCTCTCCCAGTTACAATTTTGTGTGAAACAGTTTACATATTATAGTATTGCTGTATGGTACGTAGATATTGATGTTAGTAATCTTTAGTATTGATTCAAAGTGGAGACGATATAAATACATAGATTGTAAATTTTTACTTCATATTAACTTATATTGAATTCAAATATTAAAATATATTTTGTTCAATTGAAAGTCTGAAAATCATTTGATATAAACATCTGAACTTAAAATATATTTTAATTACGAAGCATAGAAGTTGGAATAATTGTGTAAATAACGTTTTTATACAAGAAATATAAAGACTTAAATACACATTTATATTGTACAGACATACTTATGTATGTGTGTGTAGGCTATTTGGCGAGCTTTCAGCGAATCAACCAAATGTACGCAATTATACTATTCATAAATAACTTGTGCCAAAATATATTCTTTATGATATTTTTTTGTTATCTGTACTATTACAAATAAAGGTTCTGTTTGTAAATTTAATTTTGTTAACAAATTCTCGCTGACAACGAAGTGTTTTTTTATCATTTTGATTTGTTTGTCCGTATGTTCTTCTTATCCACCTGCTTTTATTATAATTATTGTCGTCTTTGTTTGCCCTTTTCTCTTATAAGCATCCAGATTCTTAGCTTGTTACATGCTTTTCACCAGTTCAGTTGTAGACTAAAAAACGCATGCTTGCTGAAAATGTACATATAGCTCCCTTAAATATATTTTTTTCAAATAGTAGATAAAGATGTGAATGTTTAAATTAAAAGATATAATATATATTATATATATACATATTTTTTCCTGGAAGTAAATACAGTTCTTTATTTAAGTTCAGTTCAGTTAAGAAACCACTGGCAAAAAAGAATAATTTTATAAATGAATTTAATAACCATTACGTAAAAGCTCCTAATTATTGTAATCTTTTTACAATTACATATTTTACGAGATGAAATAAAATAATATTTTGATATGACTTTGTATAACTTAAACAATATTGAAACAATCCCTTTAATGATATTATAATTAATATTCAAAGGAGATTTACGAAGGCTTAATTAAAAGATATCACAGATTTAGCGGTAAATTGTATAATATTGTAAATATTTTATCATGTTATAATCATGATTTCGAGTATATTTTAGTAATATACAATGTTATACTCTTTAATACTGGCTAAGAATGAACTGGTCTCAATTCTTAGATCTCAATTCTAATGTGAAAAAGTTTATTGACAAAAAAAAAAACTTTAAAAGACGATAAAGTAAGAAATAGTTTAAGGTCTGCCAGGAAAAGAACATTCAAAAAGGGTGACCATGATATTTACAACACGATTTATAAGGGATTGGAATTTGAATTGCTTTTAAGATCATCAAATCTAACCCAATTTTTAATTAACACAATGAGGGAAAAGTGTTTCAAAATAACAAAAGTATGAAGTTATTTTAAAACGGTTTATTAGGATCAACATTACGTCCGTTCTGGGAAAGAAAAGTTACCTAAAAATATATAACTGAATGGTTATCTCTGAGGTCACGATCCACAGGCCTCTGTGATATATCACTCTCACATGTCATTCACACGTCATCCCACTGACGTGATACTTCGTTACGATAGTTAAGGCAATTCGTTAACATCATAAACTTTATTTGTATTTAAAATGTTTTTATTGTATCATTATTTCAAAAACATCTGACGTAATCACAAAATATTTTGTGAATAATAGATATTATTTATATATAATAATACATATTTACATATAATAATATTTTTACAAATATTCCAATTAGTAAAATGATTTATGAATTTAAAGTAAAAATATTTATCCATAAAACATATTATTTCCTTATTCAATTCAATTTCCATATTTCCATATTTCCTTATTCAATTCATGTTTATATTAAAAATAAATACTCAATAAAAAAATTATAAACATAAACTCAAACCTAAGACCTGAGTCACTATTAGAAATTTCAGGTTCAAGTACCACAAGGATAAATATTTAAATTTAAATAAACCTAACATGGCTTAACATGTTAAAAGACAATTTCAGACATTCATACAACCTTTTTAACAAAAGAAAAGTTTAATACGAACCCTATTGTCCAGATTTAGAGTTTTGACATTAAATTCAAAGTTACAGTAATAAATATGAAAGGTCATTCTATTTATAATCGTATTGTTATTTGAGGGTAATCTCTGCTTGGTTTCAAACAACCCGGCCATTGTTATAGGTTTATTAAAAGAGATAAGTAGAATCCTCTAGTCAGGTTATAAGTACGTTTTATTTATTATCATCAAAACAATATTACGTATTTGATAATGTATGTTTGTCTATCTTATCTTATTTATATAACACAGGAAATAATACCAAAGAGCCTTATAATAAAATTAAATAAACTCGAATATTCCGATTTCAGAAATTGAAGGTCGATAGAAAGTACCGTATAAGGAAATGGGACAATTAGAAAATAAATCTAAAACAATGGGTTTTTCATTGCGCAATACAATATTTTCTATTTCCAATCCAAAACCTTGAAAATAACTGGAACGAATTGCACTCGAGCAAGTACATTACAACAATGAATCTTCGCTCCACAAGAAATTGTTATTTAATTTAGCTCGAGATCAAAGCGTAATTAATAAAGTCGACGGCGAAATGTATTTTATAACTTTATTTCACAATTTCGTTCCAGCACTTTGCTCTTTCTTTGACAATCATTGTAAAGAAGTCAGCGAAAAGTTTGTTACGAATTTTGTAATATTAGAATTAAATTTTGAATATCATATTCATTGTGATAAGAGTTCTCTTGGTTTTAAATTACTCATACCTCTTTTCGAACAATAGATCCAGAAATAATTGTCTGTTTGTTTGTCCGCGTATTTACTACTGAAATAATTTTGGTAAAATGTTTACTTAATACGAAGGTAGAGGGAGAGGGGCTTATAAATAAAATTGTTTGTAAGACTTTGTTTTGAATAATCTAAACTCATTCATATTTATACTTGTTTAATTAATTTAATGTTAGTATCAAAAGAAAACTTATTACATTATGTTCAAAACTACTTCAACTGTGTAACCACTTGATATTCAAAAGAAAAGTTCAAATGAAAACTTTGCTAGTCAACAACTTAAGTACATATTCATTGATTATAAATAATTCGCATCGTTTAAATCTAAAAAAGTAGTTTAAGTAGTACATAAGATTTTTTAAAGTTAAAATTACCATGTTTTTGGCTTTTTATTTTTAAGCAAACACTTAGGTATACGAATCTTATTTTTATTTATTTCTTATTTCTACGATAATCTTATTCTATCTTATTTATATATATATTTTTTTTTTTAATATCAGGACAAATTACACACATTGATCTAACCCCTAAGTAAGCAAATTATTTGCTTGTGTTAAGGGTGTTAGACAACGATACAAATACATAGAAATACACATATTAATACTGACAATATATTTAATAAACGACCAAACCCAGAAACACAGACGTCTATGCTCATCACATAAATGCCTGTCTCCGCCGGGAATCGAACCCGAGCCCCATTGCGCAGTGACACGTTAGGCGTCTGCGCTAACCACTCGACCAACGAGGCTGAACCAACTGATCTGAACTAGTTGAATTATTACATATATATGTAATAATTCAACTAGTTCTTCAATATATATGTAATAATTCAACTAGTTGTAATAATTCTTACTAACACTTATTGATATTCAGTTTATTTGAACAAAGCCAGGTACATAGATAGTCTTCACAAACTGTATTAAATACCGTTTCAAAATAAAAGTAAAACAAGAATCAGTGAATTGTTCTTTGAAGAAGTTGATCTCGAGTCGAGTCAAAACTTAAATCATTATCGACAGATAATTGCTAACGAGATCCTCCGAAGCTTAGAGTTTTATGTACTTTTAATATCAAGTGTTCCTCGAGCTATTATAAAAATAAATATTATTTTATATATACAAAACGCTTTATGATAAATTTAAATCAAATCCAAATTAAATAATATCTTCTTAGATGTCGTCTTAGCTGAGATACATTCCTATTAATTTTTCAAAAGAAATTACTCAGCATCATTTTAAAATGGTCTTGGACAGTGCCGGATGTTATTAACTTTCTTGGAGATTGAGTTTAAGAAAACATTTGAAATAAACTTAAAAGTTTACTTTTTCATGATTAACGATTTGTTCCTATAAAGGCGTTACCATACTAGTATTAGTACACCTACATACCTGCATAATAAATAAATTGAAATTGCAAAAACATCAACATTAAATGTGATGAGAATTTCATCAAATGTTATCTTTCCTTATTCAAATATTACAATTTTTGATATTGTCACTTTAAATCTCAAAACAAGACATTGAAAAGCGACCATTATAGAATCTGTTTATTTTCAGCAATCTTTAAAATCACTCTCAGTACTATTAACAAGCGTCGCACGTTCTTGTTCCGGAAAACATTGCGAATTTAAATTCATGTTCCGTATCAGATAGATGGTTTGTTGAAATTGTATATATAAAGAAAACTCAAGGGACGAGGGACTAACGTGGCAGCTAATTAAAATGTTAACGCGTCGGCTCCAGTTTATATGAATATTTATATTAAATTTAATAATAATTTCTGTTTAGAATAAAATATTTTATTAAATGAGAATATTAACTTACATTACTTGCATTTTCAAATGAAACGCTGCAGTAAGTCACGTGGTATTTATGCGGCTACGTAGACGTGTAGCATTGCTACGAGTTTTCGTAGCAATGTTGATAAAAATTATAGAATTCTTTGAAATGGAGTTAAATATTATTTCTTCATATTTATATATTTTTTAAAAAGTTGACAAAAACATTATTTCATTGAAAACTATAACATTAGTTTATAAGACATTTTTGTATGTCAGTGTGTGTGTAAATACAAACAAACTCCAACATACGGCACTAACATAAAGACGCACCGGTCAATACTTTTATTAGGCTTCTACGATTAATGGTGTACTAAAAATAGTAAAAACCGTAATAACGCGAAAGATGAGTTTAAAGAGAAAACTAGTGATCGTGGTTGACACCACTCTTATTTTTAATGATAATGGACTTTTATATTATCTCCGTCTTATAAGAGATGTTAATCATTTTTATATTTTGAAATAATAACTTTTAGTTAAGCTTCACGTATCTTTATATATGGATTTTGTTATGATATAACAACAAAATTAAAGTAAGGAGCTACAGTATTATACAGTCTACTCTAGACTATGACTATCTTTGTAAATAGCATAATTTATATTACATTATTTGAAACAATTTTTCGGTCATTATAGAACAAATATAAACTAACCTGCAATGTAAATAAAATGCGCAAGTTGTATTCCTTCTAGTTTTATTACATTTGGAGGTCTGTTTCACGACACGAACTCATCCATTTATAAAACTATTTTATCTATTGTTTCTATTCCAATATCAACATAAAATAGTACTTCAAAGTTTTCATAATAACAATGCATACATTGAAAAACTTTTTCTCTTAATTGGATTGTTATAGTATCTGTACTTGGTTCAAAGATCAAAGAAGTTACAAAAATGACAAACTAAATACATTACATATATACAATTACAATGCAATTTACATGAGTGTGCTCGCAAGGAGCTTGAAGTTCACCCTCAGTGTGCCGCGATCGATGTATTGGAGGCAAGCCAAACAACCGCCCTGGCGCCGCGCCAGCCGGACGCATTGTACTAGTACGAGAGCTGTGATGCTTTTTCGATACACGGAATATTATAAAATGATACGTTTTGCTTGAATATTTGTATAAAAATATAAGTCAATCTTGGTTCTCATTTTTCCATTTATACCATTTGGTGCATCAGATACCAAAATGTTTTATCTATCAAACGGTTACTCTTTGACTATAACAAACAGACTTTATATATATTTTAATACATTATACAATCGGTTACACGTAAATTTTTCTTGAATGATCAAGTATTTAACTGTATATTAATTAAATAATATATGTGTTAAGTTAATTTAAAGTTTTGGGCCCGTGGTGATAAACAAAATAATCCTAAGTACATGTAAACTCAATCTTCATTGGCGTGTCTACGGGTATACCCTTTAAGGGTCTCACTTCCGACGCCTTCAGGATGTAAATCATTTCGTGTAATGTACTTGTCTAAAGGGTCTTATAAACTTCACAATTCATATATATGTATAATCGTTACGGTTCAAAAGAAAATTTATCGTAATAGGTATTCTTCAGACTGTCTTTAAAATATGATGTTTGTGTCATGAATACTTTTAAAAATATCAAATTATAAAAATAATAGAATGTTTAAAAACAAAACTTAAACAAATTGTCAATAAATATTATAGTTGCTGTTAATTGTAAAATATAAAAGGCTATTGTAATTGTAATAATAATAATGTTGTCATATAATAGCTTATTATTTGTAAGAGTAAGTTATTTGTTACTTGCTCACGTAGGTAGACAGAAACATTCTTTTGATGCGCTGAATTCTCGTCAGGAAAATGCATTATTCGTCGAGTATTTTGTACCTCCAGTAACATTAATATGTTATGTACTTAACTTTAAAAATAGTTCTACGGAATAAATGTAATATTAAAAAATGTATTTTAAAAAAATGATAAAAAGAAGATTTTTATTTAGTAATCAGATAAGATATATTTATAACAATTATTAGTTACAGATATAATTTATCTAGTGTATTCATAGCTTAAAGAGATACCCATTAGTAATAATGCCGGGTAACGAGAACGGGACTCTATTGTCGTCAGGGTCGTTTGTCTGTCACAAACTTAAACTTTAATTATTTAAAATACTTGTACGGAACAGACGACGCTTTGTTTCTTAAGCATCTTGAATATATGCTTCAAGATATTTAATACTTGCCTTATATGTGAAAGATGACGGATGTAACTGAAACAAAAACCATATATTAATTATATTACATAACAACTCATTATATTAAGTAATTACTAGTATTCGTAAACAACTATTTAAAATAACATAAAAATATATTATAAATAAGATTATAAATTTAATATTATTAATATACGATCTAAAAAATTAAATTTAAACTAATCGTATATATAAAGTACAGAATTTATATTTTTTGTTCCATATTTAAACCCTAGATAATCCCACTGAGCACCGCTGGACTCACGATGGATGAGATCCGGTCAGCTCAGATGCTAGGTGATAAATGTTAGGGCATTACGTTTACTGTGTACCTCGCTGAGACACTCATGTATTCTACTGATATTATAAATGCAAATAGGTCAGTTTTGACGTTTCTCACTGATATTTATATAGTCTAAGAGTTAAGCATTTTTTTCGAGTTCATTTATTTGAAGTTGCAGGCTTATTATTTTGATTCGAATACCATAATGTTACATCAAAGGGTTTGACTATAACTGACATACTTTATATATATATATTTTTTGAATATATTTTATGGATTTATTAAAAGTAAATAATTCATATTTTGTTACATAAAACAATTTTAAGCAACGTTCAAACAACAATGGGGCAGTGACAAGAGCTCCTGAACCCATAAATAAAATGTTTATTAATATGAACGAATAATATGAAAGTGGGAACATCCATCAAGACTTGCGATCAGCGATGGATTAGATTTGTAGCTTGATGTATTACTGTTTGATTAATGCACTGTTTTATGTTACTTTCCTCATCTTTTTTTGTTTTAAAAGTATTACACTTTTTAACTAAAAAACATAATGTACTTATACAATCAATATGAATAGTGGATTATATAAGTATATTAAGAAAAACTTATAAAACGAATATAATTATTTAAAGACTTATTAGATACGTAGACAAAAAAATGTAAACATTTCAAGTTTTTATTTCCGTATGTAGGTATAGCCATGGTAAGATTATTTAAAATTTTAAATACATATACATACGGAACGATCTCCCAGATGTCGCGGGATCGGATCCCTGCTCAAATCGACTTAATTTCCATTGTAGGTATATTTATTTTAATAAAATTACTACAGATAAAAAAAAAGAATATATAAAAGCTTCCCATACATTATCATACCACAGAATTATACGAGTACAGGAATAATAAATATAAAGCAAATACGCGGTTAAAATGCAAAGCAGAAAAGTCATTAAACAAACATTAATGCCTAATGAGTGCTGATAAATTGAATTTATCAACAAAATGTCTGACGAAGCCGCTGAAGTAACGAATTTCGAGTCATCAAATTCATATAAACATTAAGATACCTTTTAGCTGACGTTAGTGAATTCGTTAATTTAAAGGTATGTTTAAATTTATAGGTTATTTCGACCTCCAATTAGAATTGTACTACAGTGTTGCTCCAGTTTTTTATGCTACGTGAACAAACTCAAAGCTTTTTGCTTTTAAATTTATTCACGTGGAAGATTTTATATAATTTCATAATTATTCAAAGAGCACAGATAATGTATTTGCATAGTTTTATTATTTTATTATATAGAATAAAAAGCATTTATATGTTCTTACAAAAAATATTATTTATTATTCAATACATATATGTTAAGTTTAGAGCTAGCATTAATTTTAACGCGAGCCTTGTCATCCTTTTATTAATATCCTAAAAAAACTTTTAGTGAACATCTACGTCATAACCTCTTAGTGCTCGGTCGTACTCGTGTTCGGTCGACTTATCAAGTTGCGAAAGTGAATATTTAGTAGCAACCGTTTAGTATCATCATAATTTCCATCACAATAAGGAACTCAAACGGATCCAACACAACAACACCACACTTCATCAATCTCAAAAAAAAATAGCATAAAACCACAAATTACCAATAATCCATAGTTAGTACAAATATATATAATTTTAGCTCATGCTAGATTTAGGGCAATATATCAACTAGTAAAAATAAAACAAATTTTAGCTTGATAATATCAAAACGACAAAGTCATTGTAATACATTAGCACGTGTGCGCGCAGCCTAACACTCTATATGAGAAAATCGCTTCACATTTGACAGGCTCTTATAGCAAGGTTGTGGTTTTAGAGAATTAATTAAATTTTAATCAACGGTTTATTCATAAAGGGTTTATGAGACATTTGATAAATCGCGCCTACTTTATGTCGTTACATACAGCCTTCCAGTACAATTAATTAATGTAAACTTTTCAATTAGAGAAATACATTTACATAATAAGACAATTATAGTGCACTTTATTTCCTTGACTTAATGTTACAGTAAGACACGATACATTGAATTAAGCAAAACAGAACAGGCACTTTGTATTTTGAAGGCTCAAATAGAATTCAATCTTAAATATACAAGAAACACTTCAAAGTAAAAACAATTACAAAGAAAATCCGACTCTTTTAGTAATGAGCACGAAAGATAATGAGGAAACTGATTAAATTATTAAAATAGAGACTTTTATCAAATGTTATTTATCTCTTCCAGTAACTTAGATACATCGTAGCTAAATCATACTACGATGACGAAGCTTAAATATTGCTACCAGAAATGTGGATAGTTTGTTCCTTGATTAAAAACAAATAAATCTTTGAAGAAGAATAAATAATGCTTTGGTTTTTAAATTAATATTAACTTTTTACACTCAAATAACACTAGTGATATATAAGGCTTAGTAAAGCATTTAAATAAATATATCTGATTAAACTTTTCCAATTGTAACATATAAAAGCAAGTAACATGCAATTCTCTTTGTGAATAGAAAGTCGTTTAAAAACAATTGTCAATATACAATCTCTTTTTTGGTTTAAAAAGTAATCAGGTTTAAAAGCTATCGTGATAAATTGAGAATATAGATGGGATGTGGCACAATCCGATAAATGGCGGAAAAATGCCATGTGCCAAATGATTGCTTTGAAACTGAAAATATTTGTCTCTCTGTTTATTATTACTGTTTGAATATCAAAATTAGTTGGTTCAGTTCATAAAATAAAACGTTCCTTGAATTTAAATTCGAAATCGCTTTTAAAATACAGATACATTTTTTTTAAAACATCTTGGAAAGATTTATGTAGACAATTCTTTTAACTTACATTTTACTTTGGATTCAATAAAACAAATATTTTAAAGTTATTATATTTCTAGGTTTGTTTTTTAGCAATAGTTTATAAAACTTTAATAAAAAATAGGAAAATGATTCAAAATTCTTAACCCAAAAGCCAAGTTTCAGATGCCAACATTTATGTGCAGCTTTAAAACGATTTCGCACTCAAGCAGACAAGTGTCGGTGTTCTGATAGATCGTAGGAAAGAGAGTACTAGGGCTACATATATTAGAAGAGATCGTCTACATGAAAGGAATTTTATATTAGTTTAAAGTATGTCATTCATATATATTACGTCTTTTTAAGTAAAGGACGATATATTCAATATAGAGTTCTCATGAATATAATATTTGCAGTATAATTGAGGGACACATGACAAGTAAAATGAGACTGATCTTATAGAAATAAAATTCACTATACACGAAAAATGATATTGACACGACAAAATAAAGGAATAAAAGAGACAGGTCCATTTATATTACTCTCTTGTAATATTATTGACGTTATTGTGTTTACCAGAAAATGATAACAAACGTCTTGACGAATCTTAAGTGGAGAAAACTAATAAATAATAATCTGTTTTGTAGAATAATACATTACTTCATGTTAGTAATTAGTAGGCAACTGTTTAGAGTACTTAGTATTTTACATTTATTGCCAAAAACAGAACTGGACCATATAACAAGCAAATAACATCTTTCATCACGAATCGTCAATTAAAATCGTCGCTATTAAAAGCTTATTAAAACTGGTCCTTCGAGCCACTTTGTCAACAACGTTAATTGCATTTCGACACAATAATTACAAGCGATCGAACTTGCATTATCGCGTAATTCGCACGTTGCGGACAATCATCCGATCCGCTTAACCAGTAAATTGGCTCCTGAACACTGTTTTACATCTACTTGTGTGAACCAGATAGCGGGTAATTGTTAACAATATTTAGCTCTAAATTGCTTTCTTCGTATAAATTTTTCTTTGGAAAAATAAAGTAATAAGCATCCGAAGAGACCAACAAATTCAATAACTTAGCACGAAGGTTTATCGTGTTACGGTTTGTCTCGACAGAATGTGATTAGTGACGTGACCCACGTCACTGTACAAGTATTGGTATTGATCTTATTCGATAACCTACTAAGTAATTTTATTTTTGTATGTACAATCACGAAAGTAATCCAACAAAATTGGCTGAGAGAGAACACGCAACTCACGAGGTTCTGTGGCCATTAAAATAATTAGGCGTATTAAGTGAATTTTGTATAAAAATATTAAATGCTACTAAATTCTAAGCTCATAATAAAACTTTATTTTTATTTACAAATAACTCTAAATAACGAAGTTTTATTTACAGTATATGATTTTTGATCATTTTAATTATAAACAAAAATAAGAATCTATTTAGGTCATTAACTACATCGTATAAGTAATAATGTTCTAGGAAAACGTAAAACAACAATTTGTACATGTCTCCCATTCAGTCCATTTTATAATCTGGACTTATTTGTCCTCACTCTGTTGACATTAAGATAAATGACAGTTGGCGGATTCTGAACTACCCACTTTGAGATACTGTTCAATCTTGATAATACATCGAATAAGTTTCTGAAACTGAAAAAAGGGCAAGTAAGATCTCTGAAAAAAAAACAGTTTAGGCCGATTCTTTAAATACTTTTCTGAATATTAAAGGGAAAATATTAAATGGTATAATATTTTTTTGTAAGATTTATTTCAGGTGAAAACAAATATAAGCCCTTAATTACATCCCTGTGTTTAACATGAAAACAGTTTCTATCAACATTTAAACCACTTGGATTCTTGAAACAAAGGTTATGTGTACTCAAGACATCCCAAATAGGACGTGCGGGGAAATTAAACCGACCAATGTACCCAAAGTTTTTGTAGAAGATCTAAAAAAAGGGACAGCACAGCTGGACAAATTAGTTCTAAACAAACCAACATGTAACCAAATGTTTTCCTAAAACACAAAAGGAAAAGCCGGAACCCTAAAAAAAAGACGGGCATAATTTTGTTACCTGTTGTGAGTTCTTTTGTTTAAAGTTTTAAAATAACATTGACAGTGAGGCTGAGCTTTTTATGAAACACATTTAGATAGTTGTCACTTTCTATTCAAATAAAATGAAAATGTATTAGAAGTCCTTAAACGTGATACGCAGTAATCTTTTGCTCTGTAAAACAAATCTTATTACGATAATTAAACGTCTCTATGTAACAAGCAAAATCGATTAAGACACGACGGTACATCTAGGCCACATGTCCATTATGTCAAAACCACTATTTCTATCTACGTTATCGGTAAGATAGGGTTTCAACGTTCACATACTTCTTCAGAAATGCCTGTAGTAATTATAGCTGTATTTGCAAAAGGGTTAGATAGTTATTGTACTGTCGCCTATTCAAAGTTTCTATCAGATATTCTGTCTCCTGACGTCAGACCTGTCAGTGCTTAAATAGAACGGTATTAGATATGGCTATCAATAAATTGAAAATTGTTTCAAATGATTCTAATATAAAACTTTGTTCATTATTGTCGCCGCTATTTGGATTGATATCGAAACAAATTTCATGAGTTTATTTCAAGAATATTTGAACCAAAAATAATCTAATAACGGTTTTTTAGTGTATTTAATTTTACAGCCTATTACCATTTACATTGCATCCATACAAACTAAGTAAAGACGAAGAACAGAAGAAGAATAATTTATTTCGTTTCCACCCCATATACCGGGATTACCCAAACTAATGACTAAGACCCCATAAAACTTAAGAGCCGTACCTCACTGACACCGTCCCTTATCTCCTCCAATCTACAAACCCAAAACAATACTGGCTGTGACAGAACGAAACTTATCTCAAAACGGTTTTACAGTTAGAGGCTTAACGACTTCGGAATTTTTACAATTAAAATGAGCCTGTATGTGACAGTCGTATTGTTTTTACGTTTCGTTTTTAGGTTTTATGCCAAAAACACGAGGCAACGTTGAATTTAAATATGAATTGTTGTGGATTGTGTATGTATACACATTTGATCTATCTATAAGACAATCCATAATAACGGGTATAATAATGGGACTCTTCAAAGTTCAATGGCATAGAAGTATGTATTAGTTTATAGTTTTTAAGATATTTAAGAAATTTAGGCGATTTAAAATTTTAATTTTTTAAACCGAAAAGAACAATGAACAACGAGTAGGAGTTACAAAATCGGAACACGATGTAATAAAATTAATGTATCCAATATAAAATAACGTATTCAAGTGAGATCTGTTATTTTTTTTCCCTAATATCTAGAAATTAGAAAGCTCATTTATTCAGTGGTTACTTAAAAAATAACATACAAAGAATTACATATAATTTTATCATTGTATATATTAACATAATCAACATTAAAAGTTATTTTTATATAATGTTTGATCTAGTACATTATTTATATTCATATAATTATAATGACTATCGTGAAACACACATTCGCAATAAATAATAAATGAATATCAATCCATTTCTGTAATTCAAATAAGATGTACTTTAACATATAATCTTAGCAATCGAGGTCCAAAAATGCGTCCCGAGAAATCCCATTATAAGAAGGATTCTAAACGCTTCCCATCTAACCCAACAAATCACAAAGAACTTAAGGTTTAGAATGACCCTTATTTGTATTGATATAAAAGTGAATTTGATAGCGGTTTAGATAATAGTACCAAAAAAACATTTCTTCAATATCACGCTTGATCTGTTTAGGTGGCATTTTCCACAATAGTTATCAAGGATCTTGAAATATTAGCGGACGGCTCGAGCTTGGATCGGAATTAGATATATTGAGGGACCGGAAAATAGCGACAGTGGAAACATAGTGAAACCAAACTACGATTTGTAAAGAATTCAGGTGAAGAAATGATTCTATAAAAGAAGAACGATACGTATAGTTAAATATTTATTACTAAAAATAGCTTATTTACTATTTGCGAAGACGGCTTTTTCTGTTTTTTTTATTACTTACACATTCCTAGCTTGTTTCATCAAAAAGTTATATAATAATTTATATAATTTTATATTTATGATAAAAAAATAACCATGTAATGTAAGATATTAAAAAACTAACAATTTAATGGCTTTACTGGTCCTTGTAGACTTCCTTTAAATTCTAGTTTATTTATCACCTTTCATCTATTTTCATGTCATGTCATCTATTTTCATGTCATGTTAAGGGAAACCAGAAATATTTATCTTCGACCCTCTGAATCAAATATTACTATTTAATATTTCATTCAGTTTAAAAGCGAGCCGGATTTACAGCAGTCATTTATTTTCCGCGACATAGATCTTATTCTTTAGATTACCAAGTAATTTAACTTAAATGATTATCAAGTAATTTAACTTAAATGATAATCTGAACTCAACCATTATCAACATCTTGTAATAATTTAATAAAACGCCAAAACATCTTGAGATGAGCTCTAAAACCTTAAATTACGCTCCGCTAAATCAAGTTAAATCGTCTGACCTGATTTTTATAAAAATATTTGCAAATTTGCAAAAACTGTCGTCAACTTGAAAATTGAAGCAATTTTTATTTTATTTATGGCGCCACTACTTTTCAAAAGTAAATTGCTATCAACTCAGTGGGCGTAAGCAAAGTGGGAACGTAAATTATTTACAATAAAACATCATCTCTACGAAATAGATGAGAAAAGTTAAAATTACTAAGTAAGTAATATTACAGTATACTCAAAAGAAACGTCATCACCCGGAAGGGTAAAAACTGTTTCTTGAAAATGCAATCCCTTAGAAAGAAAAATGTCTTGTGGGACAAACGTTTTGATTAATTTTACACTAGCCACCTGTGTCCGGACAAAAACGGAATCGCTGACAGTCTCATTTCCCTCGAGGATCTTACATTTTTCACAAATAAAATATATAAAAACCCTCGTTCTTCGAACATTTTGCTGTGACGTGACTAGACTTCCTTGAGACATATAAATGAATACGAAGCCCTATCCTGCATTATGCATAAACATTGTCTTCAATATTTACATTAACTACACTGACATATTAAGAATTGAGTATCGCTCTGTTTAAATAAAGACAATTTATTACATTTATTTAATTGATCTACAATATAGAGTTCTAATTATCTTTTGTTAAATACGTTTTATAATAATTATCTTGCCGTAACAAAAGTTTTGGAGTGTGAGTACCAGGGCAGCATATTCGAGCAGACATTCAAGTACAACTGAGTCAAGATGAATAGCACGTGATTTCAATGCACTATCCAGATAAATGCGGGGCTGGAAGCTTAATACCAGTACCTACTGCATTTGACTTCACTTCAAGCTGCTATAAACAAACCATTGTGTTTGCTCAAGAATAAAGGCGTACCTTATAATAAGAGTATTTTTCTGTAATCAATGAAATACAAGTACTAAGAAGCAATAACTACTTCGTACTGCAGTTAATGTTAAATACTTACGGGTTACGTAATTATTAAGGCTTACGTTACGTTCATATTTTTGATTAGTAACTTAAAAAATATAATTTTAATTTGTTAAATTAGTTAGATATTGTTTTTACCAACCCTATAGCCTTATTACATTACTCATTTTGATGTAACTCCATAAGTCATTGTAAATCTAAAATAACAAAATGACATTTAAGATTGAATATGCGAAGAGCAAATCCTTGTGCATATAAGTCGGTCCAAGTCGCTTAAGGGATTTAAGTTTCAACTTCCTCGAACTTGCACTATTTTGACATGAACTCATTCCTTTACTATCAACGGCAGACATTCCTGGTAAATATATTTTATATCCCAGCTTTATGTCATCAGTGTGTATAATGTACAAGATTTCTGGATAAGATAGAATATAATGAGTATCACAAAAGTATATAATAAGATGTTAAAATAATATGAAATATTTTTTATTTAAAGTACAACACTAATTATACCAAATTTATCCGATTAAAGAGGACTAGCCAAAAACCAAAATAAACGATGACTCTGCCTTCCCCATAATTTTGTAGAATAAGGCCAAACAGACCGTCCGCCCGCAATAAAGACGATTTGTGTCCAAATAGGCTTATAATCGACGGCGCACTACCAGGGCCTCATAAATTACAAGAAGCGTTACCGGTCAAAGGAATATGATAATAAGGTTATGGTAATACGGGCGCGAATTCTTTGAAGTATGAAATAAACTTTTGAGAAAATTCACGTATAAATTACATGGAGGTTTCCTTTTGAAAATAACGAGGTTGTAATTAACTGTACAGAAAACCTACTAACAACATACGTGAAATAAATTATCGCTATATTGTCACACACAGACATATGATTTATACGATATAACACGAGCTTTTGAAGAAGGTTCTTCACGCGTATAAGAGGGGTCTAAGAAAAGGTTTTTATAAATTCGTTTTCTTTCTCAAATGCCGGCAATGCTCTTGTTATTCCTCTGATGTTGCAAGAGAGTGAGAGCGGCAGTCATCACTTGCCACCAGGTGGCACTATCACAGGCCCTTTCGTAGACAAAAATCAGTTTTCAAATCGGCTTAACAGCTTCGAATCCTTATACATCCTACCTTACACAGTAATGTTATATGATATAATGTTATGTTATAGGATTAAATCACAAAAGAAAAATATTTTCTCATAAAAATATATTACAATATTTCGATGAAAATATTGGTGTGAAGCGATGATTTATATTTTAAATCTCATATTCTTTTGGTAAAAAACCCAAGCCTCAATAATAAGGTCTCGGAAATTGAATGGCTGCGTGTCAATTGTCTTTGTATCAGATTTGTAATAAACACTTCCATCTATCCAAAAGATTTTTTTTGTTAAAAATATACAAGATCGTTTTAATCTAACGCTGATGTAAATTTGACAGCATTACGATATCAATAAGTGTTGGATTTAAATAAGATTAAATAAAAATAATATTTGAATAATTATAAATTTAAAAAATATTAAGCTGTGACCAACTCGAGTAGATGCATGGTAACTGTTATCCAAGAACTTCTGCAAATACCAGATGTAGTAATTTGGTTACAATTAGAAGATCTTCAAAACCAGTGCACATAACACCCCTAACCCTTGAGCACTGCATAATACTACACAGAGCATATAAGACACCAATGTAGCACAATGGCAAATAAACAAACATAAAGTGTTTTATGTCTGCAATAACATTCGTGATATACGGGGTAGTCGGCACGTCTCATATTTCATAAAGTTGTGTCGATATTTTATTCACTTCGACGCGCTTTGGAAATCGTCCCTGCAGGAATATCGGTATTGGATGTACAATAACGGCCATGTAGACAGCAGGTTCACTTAATATCATTGAAGACAACTACTAAGAAATGAAGTTATAATAAGAAAAAAATTGCAAATGTAAATAATTCAAATTATCTAAATGGTTCGTTGCTAATACAACGAATTGCATCCAGCACCGCAGCTGAGGAATGATTTAAGAAGACATGTTTCTTAAACTCCTTATAGTATAGAAACGGCTCTGTACTCATCCATCATATGAAAAGTTTGGGCGTTCATGTGGGGCAAATAACTTGTAAACGAACAAAGGATTCAAATTTGATGAATTTCTATAGAGAATAGATCCAGAATTTAATACACGAGGTTTTCATTTCAAAATATTTTGAATCCGTTAAATTCATTGTTTAATTAAGATGATATTAAACCACATTTTATTATAATACATTCGCAGCTATAGACAAACTACCTTTGGTAAGACAAGAGTTTTAATTATACCACATATAACATATAACACATTGAATCTTACAAGAATTGTTCTGACGATAGAAAATCAAACAATGAAACACAATCTAAATGGTTGTCACATTAGAAATAAACTATCAACCGTCTGGCAGATAATTTGACAAACCCACCTAAATGTTACCCAAAACAGACTCAAATCTGATGATAAATATCTTGAGTTCAGTTAAATTTGTTAGAAGGATCGTAATAAAGGCTTCATATTCACCACAATTCGTGGAATTTCGACTACCCACAGATATGCGACTGACAGTTAACATCAAGTATTTGGACCAATTTGGACCAATTTGGACCACACTGCCAAGGTTTGTCCTTATTTTAATACACCGCAAACTATAGCAATATGGTTTAACCGTCCATGAGGAAGCAATAGTAAACTACATATTATTATAACAGTGCAAAAGAGTATATATACAAGAATTTTATTGACACAAGGAATGTGACTTGATTTTTAAATTCCAGAACATAAAAAGCGATTAGCAATTAACGTTATTGAATTATTTTCGAAGGTTCCAGAACATGGTCGAGTACAGATTTAAATAGTTTTCAATTACAAAGTAATCATTATAGTCTTATAAAGGTTTTTTAACTACCGGTTACAAACCTTAACTATTTAATAATAACCTTGTATCTGCATTTCTATGCTTACTCTGAAAATGTTATTTTCAAAGTCATTCTTATATAAACGTAAGGTAGAGCTCAAGATAATACTGAAATATATATTGTAAGGGACATTCTGTTTGTTTTATGGCACGGTTATGGGATTGTCCCGGTTTGAGTCCGTATTGCGGCATTTCTGCTGACTCGGAGGTCACGAGCTTTTATAACCTCAATGTGACTTGTAGAGATACGAAAAGACTTACTCTCACTAAAGCGGAATAAATAAGGAGAATTTTTATTAATCTTCATATTTTATCATCATAAGTCTACAAATATATACATTATAAATCTCATTATTCGTTTCCACAGTTTGATTAACATATTTTTTCGATACTAGAGTTAAATATTTTCTAAAACGTAATGCTAAAACTGGTCAACCATTTGTTTCAATATTTTGTTTAATTTATAAATTTTGACATCACAAAGGAAATAGTTATATTTTACCAATTTATCAGTTTACCAAATTTATATTAATCACAAACCCGATCGGTATTCGAATTGTGAATTAAAACACATCTAAATATATATTTTGATAACTACGAATACTAAACGGGTTTCCAACGATTATGCCTCAAAGAGTTTACTGAATCTACATATAAATACAGGGCAGTACTAAGAGCAGAACGCTAATTAAACATCAAGTCCATTTCAAATTCATTTCTAAGTAAATAACGACAAGGTGTATTTCTGATTGCACGTTTACCTAATTACTTTAACTAAAGCAAGCATTGCAAGTTAAATTGTATGTATAACAATTTCCGAGGCTTGAAAAATTCTGACACGTTTTATTAATTTGTTTTCATTGACACTTGAATATTTTCAGCGTCAAGAATACTTCATTTTATTAATTAAAATTCATGAAGCGCGGTACCTGTTCATTTTGTTTTTAACATATTGTTTTTTTAAATTTAAACTCTTAATAATCTGTGAAAATCTGTTGGTCCAGTAGTAACTCTGAACCTCAAAAAACGCGGGTTCGATTTATACACCGGTAAATTATTTGTGTAATCAGATAATTTCAAACCTGGGTGTACTTTGTGCCCGTTATTTCAATGTGTGTAAACCCCTAGACACAGATTATTTTTCTATTGAGAAAATTCTTGTTATTTTTATAGAAAATTAAAAGAAATGGTTATAGATAATAATAGATTACTTTTAAAATATATTTCTAACACTTAATAACAAATAAACAGCTTTTTTTGTCTGTAATTTCAAAATAACTGTTAACGAACAAGCTGTTAACTAAATGTATCCGTATATACATTTAGTAATAATTGTTTTTTATTATACGTTGCTAACAATAACAAAATAATTATTGCAATGATTGTCCTTCTATATATTTCGCCTAGTCTCCGAAACGACTAGAACGATTTTGTAAGAAATTTGACAAGTGCTATTTTGGGGAAAAAAGGCTTATTCTAATTCAGAAAAGTAAATAGCACTAAAAGTCAATATTATTTCTCAAGTATATGTGTTCAAAACACATTCCAGCGCTGCACTGTTTGGAAAGCCTTCTCATTTCTTATATAACACAATAGGACTGTTATAACCAGTATTGGAAAAGAGCATTTCAATAAAATATTTCAAAGGATTACAATCGCCTTTCTTCTGTTGCTCTTTCCTACCCGGGCTCTATCAGTTATTAACTTATGCTCCGTGCTATCAAGTCATTATTTATTCCACGCGGACAGAGCCGGGGGAAACAGTTATCATATAATAAAACAGAAGCGAGACCAAAACCTAAAATACATGTTAAAGAAATGTGTTGTTTAAGAAAAGGTATGTATGAAGTGATTGTAAAAACTACTTGACAGGTTTTGATAATATTTGGAGCAGTGACGGTAATCGTCTGTCATCTCTTTATATAATCACACACTCACATACACTGCAAAACCTCGAAATTATATTAGGTTATTATTACAATAAAACTAGAAATGTGAGCACATTTTATATATATATATATATATATGATGATAGATTAACCATTTGTACAACGGTTATTGATATTTCAGTAAATTTTGGTCATAAAAACTGTGAAAGTCACAAAAAATTTAACCTACTTAAGTAAAAATTATAAATATAAAAAGAATTTTGACTTCAAACATTGGTGTTTACTTTTAATGGCGGCTGCTAAGCCTCAAAGACGCTCGGAATTCTCTATAAGCAGAAAATTATAATGAAAATATCAACATTATTATTCAAACAACATAATAAATAAAGTGTCTTTTTAATAATCAACTTGTTTTTAAAGCATGTTGACAGTTATCATTTTTATTTGAGATTTGTTAATTTATAGTAAGTATCAAAACTTGTTACAGTTGTACTTCGTTTTAAGCTATAATCTAGTTCCTATATTCTAGTTATAATAAAACTTACCTAATAGGCTTGTAGTAAATATATGACTGAAATTGAATTTGTTTTGATTTCTGTTCTTAACCGCCATTCCAAAAAGAACCAAAAGGAAGGGTGTTATAAGATTATCGTGTACATCAGAATGTCTGTCTGTATCATCGCACCTTTCAAGCGGAGGAAACGATTTTCATTCAGTTATATATGTAAATAAAAATCTTGTTCTTACTTGAACGTATAAAAAGGGTAGAAATATAGCAAAGAGTACTTACAATAAACTATCCATCAAATATGAAATTTGTTATTTAAAAAAAAAGTATCAAATTATGTAACCTCTAGTAGTGATTTATGAAGATGATGTTTCTAATCTTGACATCGGTCTGACTATTATTAAGATCTATCCATTAATCTTAAGATGTCATATTCAAGTAAAATCTGAATAAAAAACGAGACAAATTGCTGATAAAAAAAAATCAAAGGACGTCACAAGAAAACTGTTGAAGACATCCCTTGCAAAAACCGTATGATTTTTTTTTTTTTTTTAATTGCTATTCTAATAGTGAACTTACAAGATCCAGGGCTATTGGTATTTAACTAGATCTAAATTTCCGCTATTGAAAATAGAAACAATCAAAAAATTCTTCGAAACTTAAATAAACATCGACCTAAAAGGCAAAGATAGAATACTATAAATAAAGAAAATACTTTTTTTTTAATATTTGCTGTTAATTTCGCTGCTAAAGTACTGTATTCCCTTATCTTTATTTTATTTGGCTTATTTTATTTAAAAAATAGTTTATTAGAGATTGAAATAAAACTATTTTTAACAGATTAAACTCGCGTATAAATAGATTTAAATTTCAAACTTTAGATTTAACGCAGACTTGCATCTCTACTTTCTATGAACACGATGGTTAGAAAGCAATCGAAATAGGTTTAATCCGTTAAAAAATGGGTTTATTTCATTGTGCAAAACTCGTAAAAACTTTGAAAATACTTGTTTATTATAATTGCATTTGTTATTATTTATTTATTAGTAATAAGAATCAAACTCTCCACTAATGAAAGTACTTCATTAGTAGAGTAGACTTTACACTTGTAGAGAGTAGAGTTTGTACTTGAAGAGTATGAACAGCAAATATTAGTATATAGTAGAATTCCTTACCATTTCTAATATTAGAATATTCTCAGAAACTTGCATTTTTATATATTTATTCAAAGTTTTAAGGTTTTTTGTTTTGGGCATCTCTATTTTTCATAATACATGTTTCAAATGTTTCTTGGCAATTTTCTACATTTATCTTGTCTTCTTTTCTCAAATCTGTATTACTATTAAAGTATATATTTTACTTAAATGTACGATACCGAATTGTAGTTATAAAACTTGACTGGTTTTAAATTTAACATAATTCAAAGTTAACAAACACGTAGCTTTATCTTTCTTGTCTGGTTTAGTTATGTAACAAAAGAAAAAGTTTTTTTGGAAGTAATATAATGTTATCAAAACTTGTGTGTACATATCTATTGCAGCAACACAGAAGAAATAATAAGAAGAAAGATTAACTTTTGGCTTTGAACCAGCCTATCATCTGTCTGAAAATAAATTAGTTTTAGAATATTTATATATAAATTCTATGTTCCCACGAAAAATGCCATTTCTGGCTCCAAACGTTTCTTAAGACAGTAAATGTCGGAGAGCTTTTTAGAGCACACCACGTCCTGTAGAACTAACCATAGTCTACAAGTGTCCTCCAGGGGATTCAGATCTGGGCTAAATGAAAGCCGAGCTATCTACAAAGTCGGAAACGTTAGCTTCAAGTCAGAATTGTTTAATTTTTGATCTGTGGTAAGGTGTCAATATAGTGGAAAAGTCTCTATTATTTTTAATGGTATTTTGATAAGTTTCACTACGCGAGCAAAGACGATCTGTTGATACACTTTGCCTGAAGTCTCTAATGGAGATTGACTCCTTGATAAGACATTCCCCACCAAACTACGAAGTACAGGAGCTTATGACTAAATTACACCATTTTGACTAATAACGCTTGATTGCTTAGTGATCGTGAATTTGTTTCATCATTAAAGAAGATATGTTTGTGTCTTTATCCTTCGTATCCGGCAGAAGACGTTTTGATCGATCTCTTTTTAACCCCTATAGGATTGATTTCAGATATATCCTGTATATCCGCGATAAGCATAGAGCTCCTGATCTAGTTTTATTATACGTGACAGATTTATATCGAGAATCCACATTTATCAGGATAAGACTTTTGTTTTCTTGTGTGGTTTTGGCAAATTTGGACTTTAATAGCACTTGCAGTCTTTATAGTTCTAACAGCTTAAGACGTCTATGGTCATTGTAAGAAGTGCTTTTATGTTTGTCAATAGTAATATATAACATTCTACTGATACCAAGGTTTTGCAAGGTATTGTCAATGAAAATTGTCGACGCTTTTACACTAACTTTGTGTAAGGTAATCACTAAACAAAATCACTAAAATATAAATACCCTATTTTATATTTTAATTGAATAACCACGAAAAATGTGAAATGATACCCAATCTATGGAAATCGGAAAAAAAAAGTAATTGTAACACAATAAATAACCGAAACGAATATTTTTTTATTTTTCTAAAACACTGACGATCTAAGGTTGACGATTTCTGTCGTAATAGACATATAAAAAATTAAAAGCTTACAACACAAAACTAGCTCCACCAATACTAAACGTCAGCCAAACACAATATAAACAAGTCCCAAGAGTGCTTTGTAACTTGTTAAAATGGAAAATCCACTACAAAACCGATTTACAGCGACGACCATCGCGCCATTCAACGACCGTCCGATACATACAAAGCATTTCGTTACCAAATAAATACATTTAATCCTAAATCCCTTTGCTAGAAAATACAGACATATTCTGGAATGCAACGTGTAATCCGACATTCTTATATATATATTCCTTGAGCTCCAGTAAACAAACTATTGTAAACTGCTGCGTTAAAAGGCTTTAAGAATATACCATTTTGGTAACTTTGTAGAAAAGTTACGTAATCACGATATATTCTATTTTGTACTGCTTTCTATTTTGTATATAGGCCACCCAAATAAATCAATATTACTTACATAAGTTATAGAGAGCGCTGATTAGGAATTGTAGGAGTATTTATGATGACGTGTATTTTTGGAAATTCATAAATGTTATTTGTTCTTCCTTATTTGCAAGTATCTTGCTTAAATTAAACCATTTTCGTTTTTTTTTCGTGGCAATATTCTTAAAAATATTTTTTGCATAGGTCAATATTATAAATACTACGATATTATTATGCTAACCGTTTTTCAAGCGAGAGAATTCATTCCTTATTTAATGTATTTCTGTCTTGATTTTAGTTCTCTAAAATATATGCCTGAAATCGTGGATCTCTCTAACAATTCCCGGAGAGCTGTGAGCCTTAACAAAAACGATTACGTTATGTCAGTAACAGATGGACCTATTATAATAAGTAAGCTAGGAAAGGTTTATGTATATAGAACAGATAACGATACGTAATAGAAAATTCGTAGAAAAAAATATTACTACAATTTAACTGAACTAGTTGAGCAAAGAAGTGAAGTGAAATAGGTAAACTGAGCATTGAGTATACAACAAATATGTTTATAAAATTGGGACTGAATTATATAAATAAAACAATCTGTCAAAATACCTTCCTTTTAAGGTTAAATTAAATCTAGAAATGAATAAGTGTAAAGTGAATAAGTAAAATAAACATTTTATTTTCGTAAAAAATATCATTACAAATATTAGACAATGTAAGTCTGAAACCAATGTTCTTTTTCTATTTTTAGTGACAGGTTTGGCCGCAGGCTGTCAACTCAAATACATTCAGCTACAACAGTTACGTTTATTCGCGAGTCGCGAACCATATTCAGAAACTACTTTTATATTCCTGTTACTTTATTTTTACAGAAGTTATATTACTCTTCATATTTCTGAGTTAATATTACAAGGATTTATGCTTATATTATTTGTAAGATATTCTAAAACATGATTAAAAAAGTTAATATCTATCGTGGAATAAACAGTGGACTCTCATTTTTAATCAAAACTAAAGTTTGCTATACTAAACTAACTAATCCTTTGTATTCTGGAATAGCCCATAAGCAATATATCCATTAATATTATAATTCACAGGGGCATCTAACTCAGGAGCAAACTTATATTAAACACACTACCTAAGAACATAAATTTCAGTTACAAAGACACGAGATGCGACATAATACGTACAGAGCATGTGATGCAGCTTTATATAAGTCCATTTTCCTGGATGAAAATTCGGAGTTTATTTTTCTTTTTTTTCTTTGTATAGTTTTAATAACATTACATAAGTTAATTTTAAATAATGGATATTTCATCTATTACATGTCAAGAAAATCTCAACGGTTGTTTCCTCATCTGAGCACCCCTTATTTGATCCTTCACTGACGTATCAAATGTTCTCGATACTTGTATTTTCGATGACAAAGAGCGTTTTTGTGTTTGTTTGCAGAATCGAATAGGATCACATTTCTTAACCAAAAACATTCTTCGGTAAAGCTTCGTACCAAATTTCTATTGCTTTATCATCTGAACAAAGAATCACATAAATAATATTGCCAAAGTAATTATAAGAACCTTAAGGAGGCGTTTACGGTTATGCCCAAAATTATCAACTTTTCGGTACATAATTCTAGAAAATCAAATTTAATATAGTGAAACCAACAATTGCAAGGCATAGAATATTTCTTAATCTTTAGTGTTCAGAGGGAAAATACTGTAATATTGAAGTTTTTAATATTGAGATAAAGATTTTCCGTCACGTATTTTACGAAATCGGGAGGAGTTTAGGTACATTTTTGTCGTAAATATGATAATATGTTTAAGCATAAAAAATACCTTAGCTAAGAAGACATACTCAACTAACAATGTACGAGAAAAAAACCCTAAATAAGTTACGTAATATATCAGAAAGTAAATAACAATATTTTTAATTTTTATCACGTATCTGTAGTTACACATGACTCTTAATGTATTTCAATAAGGTTCATTTTATGAGCTATTTTAGTTGATCCTTTTTAACAAATATTTCTAAAATTCAATTATCACCTCAGGGCTCAGTCGGCGTGAGGCCGTTGTCGGGAGTGGTCACTGTATCGCATGTTAGCAAAAATGTCTATTGGTAAAGATCGCTGTATGAACACAAAATATTTAATCAAACCTAACTTGATACTTTACAGTTTATATATTTTTATTTGTCTTTTTTTTTTTATTTAATTTTTCTTCTAGTACGTACAGATTATTACCGAATTGTCTTGACTTGATGGAGTGACCCAAGGGTACCCTGATGGATGGATGCTAGTGGATCCCCTAGACAAATAGAACTTGGTGCACCGAGTATGGGCTTGTTTTGTTGCTTTCGATGAGATCTTACCGTCAGACTTGATGGTGTGATCTGAAGGTACCCCGATGGATGGATGCTAGTGGATCTCATAAATTAATAGACCTGGGTGTACCGTGAATGGGCTTGTTTTATTGCTTTTGATAAGTTCTTACCATTAGACTTGATGGAGTGATTGATAAATCTTTCTATTTGTCTAGGAGATCCAGTAGCATTCATCCATCAGGAAACCTACAGAGCACTCCATCAAGTCTGGTGGTAAAATCTCATGAAAAACAACAAAACAAGCCCATACTCGGCGCACCAAGTTCTATTCATCTAGGAGATCCACTAGCATCCATCCATCAGTACACCTTCAGGTCTACTCCACCAGGCCTGGAGGTAGTATCTCTTTATGATTAGCACAACGGGCCTAAACTAGCCTTGCTTTTTAATAGTCTAAAAGATCAAGTAACAGCCACCGAAGTATTCAGCTATTTTTAGGTCACAGAATAATTAATACGTATATCATATATGTAATAATAATCTGTAATTTGATAACATGTATAATATGTACATAAATTATCATCAATAATATAAAAATCATTTAAATAAGTAATAATTAACCATTGAATATATGAAAAAAAATATGTATATCGAAAGTATCCAAATTGTTTCATTCACACAATATTCTCGAACTATACATGCGTAAGTGTGCATAGTCAAGATTTGTCTATGTAGTGATGCGATTTTCTACCTATTAGTTTTGTAAACGCGTCCTTAAATACAAAATAATACATTTAAATACAAAGATACAGAGTAATGCACAAAAAGAATAATTCTAGTGAGATATTCCAAAGTAGTCTCCCCATAATAGCTCTATAGCAGACCTTTTAATGAAAAATAAGGTAATAGGGGGTGGAACAATAGTTCCATTCATGGAGTTCACACTGTCGCCGCTAACTGCACAATGATGCACTGATGAATTTTTAATTAATTCTAGACAAGAGACTTCTTTAACCAATAAGTATGGCAGAATTTTTCAATTTTGTGCAATGCATTAAAGAGCTCATTATTCATTGTTAACATTGTCAATTACTATTCTTGGTTGTTCTCAATTTTTTTATTCTTTTCAACAGTTTTTCAAATACAGATGGGATTATAATTCCTAATTTAAATTCATCATTAAGACCTTATTCTTAAATATAATGATTTGAGACATCATACGGAGTTACATTTTACTAATCTATAACTATTGTTGTTTTTAAAAAGTTATAAGGACCCTTATACCGTTGAGTTGTTAAATGCCATGATTGATTAAACTTGGTTACCAAGACACAATCTTCATCCACCTATCCCTAATCCATTTATTATTGGTCGGGGCAATATGTAAATTTTGACATATTACAATCGATTTGGCCAAAGTTTTTAGGACTGGCCGCCTGCCTGACGTCAACCCCGGTGGAAGTTCTTGTTAATGAGATTTTCGCCACATTTTGGATAAGCGGTGTAGGGTAGTGTCCACATATATTTTGTCTCCTAACTGGCTCTTACGACAACCTCGCAAAAATTCTTAACCGGTTCTAACAGCAACCTAGAAAATATTCTTAACCGAAACCACACGACTACCAATAGACAAAATCATTAAAGAGCTATTCAAAAATAATAAATTACCCACGGGAATTAGTGTCTCCATAAAATCTCCTAATGTTCTGAAAATTAAGTACATCTAAATCATACAAAAAACTCATCCTCGTTGATAAATATACAAAGTATACATTTTTAAAATTAAGGGCTTGCCCTGAAGATTAAAAATGAGTAAGTGAAAAGAACAGTTAATAAGATTCAAAGATCTGAGGAGTAGGACGATGGTAAAATAGCGACACTAATTTGACATAGAACGAATATTTTCTTAACTTTTAATGAAAGATTAACTGAATTCGAATTTGTAATCTCCGTACAATTATTTCCCTCGACATTGTTTATTTATTTTTATTTGATTATTTTATATAAATTGAAATAAGCTTGACATGGCTATACATGTTTATAGATATTTTCAAACATTAATTTCGGTAGTGGCATCTTTTCAATGTTTATCTATACTGCAAAGTTAGAAACATTGGTTAGGATTTTCCAAAGAAGCCTAATAGATGTTACCACCGTTCCGAAAAGCCGATCACATAAAGAATGCTTAATTCACCGAGATGAACAGCGATAAGGTAGGTCAATTGGTAGAGCGACCGCACGGTTTCCCAGAGGTCGCGGGTTTGGATCCCTGCCCGTATCGGTTTATATTTTTCATTCTATATGTATATAAATTAATTTTCAATATCTTCATAATTCATAACAAAAATGTTAAACATAGTTGTAATTTTTTTATTTAATATGTTGTAGGTTTTTCAAATTGTAATAAATCTAAAGGGTTTTTTTTTTTATATGTCATAATATAAAAATATTGCGGATTAATAAAAAGAAAAATATAGATGAAGTATCAAGTTTTAAAATACTTTTTTATTCTATGTATCCTTATTTTAATTTGTTAAATAATAATATTTATTAATTAAAGTAGTGCTATAAATGTGTTTCTTATATAAATGCAATATTTATAAGGAGACATTTGTCATTAAATTGTTAAAGACTTATAATATTTAACCTATTTCCAGTTATAATAATAACATGAGTTTTATACATACAGACATCTTACGACATACATACATCTTCGCCTGTGGTAATGTGCTTATTAGTCTAATTTAAATAGCCTTCTACCATTTTCTACATCAAATTATCAAAAGGACAAAATTAATTTAATAGTTTAGATTTTATCATAACTCTGGCTAAAAATTCCATTCAATGTATACTTTTGACTTTTAATTACTACCATCGTTTGCATATAACCAAAATAAAAAGAACCAACCTAATTATTATCAAATGCCAAATTGTATTGCAGATCAGAAATTGCACTGTTAACTGCAGACAATGAACTTTTTATAGTATCAGCTTTCCAAACTTATTTATGAAACAAAAAGATTAGAAAATGTACGGGATAAGCTACGATCTGCTAGAATTTGGCAACTGAAATTCGGTACTGCGTCATAGAGCAACGACCCTTAGTTACAACACCGGTCATGCTCCGGTTTTTATAATTTGAGCAACAATGATTACAAAGGACCTCGCGGAGAGATATTATTGACAGTAGAGTTAATTGTTTTGAATTACATTATCTCTTAATCTATTATCTGAGTATTATCAAGACAGTTCAACTTTGTTATATATTTTAACCTCAGCGCCTGTAGGTTTACCAAAGACGTTTTATGCTTTATTGCAATTGCGATAATAAATGCAAGTGACGTAATATTTTATTACATTTACAGATTTCTTATATTGTTTTGCGAATTATATTGTATGTGCTCTAAGAGTAATGAAGTTAAAGTCGCACAACCAATAAGAAATTAGATCATGGTAGTTAATTATATAATAACTTATATAAATTCCTGTAATATTTTTGTTTCCGCAGCTTACCTCTTGAGTCTTAATCAGTTTTTTGAAGTTGTGCCAAATGAGAACTAGACATCATTTAAACCCACCCCCCCCTCCCCCCACCCCAATTTAGGGGGAAATTGTCGTGATATACATTTGGTCACCAATTTCTCCGTCATATTTATAGTTATACATTTTTTCAATTTTACTTTTGATGTGGTTATATTATTAGCAATTGAGGATCTGGTGATCGCATTCCAGAAAAATTATGGGCCATTTTTTTTTTATTAATATTTATTTAAATAATGCGAAGACTAGGTAATTAAATAATCAATAACTTAGATATGTATACAGATGAACTTGAAGTTTCTTTCTCTGTCCAAGGCTATTTGGATGTCCAAAATATATAAGACAGAAGGGTGACAGCTGAATATAATAGCGGTAGATCGCGCCATTTTCTTCCTCTTATAAATCATACCAAGAATAAGCCATTACGTCAAATAATGTTATATCGTGGTACCGGCAAATTGATATTTTGTCGTGTAAAAGACAGATCGCTCTTTCGTGAACTCGTTTATAAATTTATAGTACGCGGGAAACATACTTACATATGATTTTATATTAAATGTATTATAGTACAGTGTATGCTATAATAACAATTGTGTGAACACACCGTGACATTTATAAGATTACCTGTCTTACCACGCTAATGCAATTAAAATAGCAGATGCCAGCCATATAATAAAAAATATAACAACTTTTTTATAAGTAATATTTACGGATCTAGGAAAACCATTAAACAAATATTGACAGAATGACTATTCTGTTGATAATACAAATGACCGCTCTACAGTGGAAATACTAATGACTCATGGTTGTTTATTACAATCTCGAGACGGCTTGATATGATAAAGAAAACCAGATAATGTTATCTAAACTTACCAGGCGCTTAGACGTGTGTGGTGTTAGTGAGAGACGCGGTTGACTGAATAGGTTAGTTCGAGTAGCGCGGAATCGTAACCCCACATCAACGTGTGTCCCGAACGAAGGCCGGGCGCCGACTGCCTGCGTCGATCGATACGTCGGCCATTGCTGCGTTGCGTTCCGTTTACATCAATTCCAAATTCAAACGTTTTTATTCGGAGCGCGCGTTTTATTTTTTCACAAAATTAGGTCAAATTTTAAACTTAACTTGTCAGTATGAGTGATTGTAATTAAGTGTTTACTGTTTTGTATTAAAAACCGTCCATATATTTACCAAGGACATATTTTCCAGCTTCCAGCGATGAAGAGTTTAATTTATTTTGACAGTTATTCGAATGTCGGATGGAACAAAATATTTGTGCGAGCGCTTCATTAAAAATTATTCACTTCCGCCACATACTAAGGTTTAATGTTTTTAATTATAACTTTTAAAATCTTTTCGTATTTTGAGTTATATATAAACATATCTAATCTCACCTATCTCAATATGTGATAATCCTTGATTCATTAAAAACTTCTCTAGGAGTGTGTAAATTAGTATCTATTAAATAATAAATTATATTACAATTCTAATAAATAATAATAAAAATCTATAAATTTTCCATAAGATCAAACCTAAATTGCATTTTCTTAGTTGCAAAAAATATTCAGCTATAGAACATAATATGTATGAGGGTATCTTAGGGTAACTTAAGCCTTAATTTCTTATTTAGGACCTTTAACAAGGATACAGAGGACCGTGTCATTTAAGTGACGGAGAGATGAGCTACATATTATCTGTCAATCTTTTCTTCATATAAATTTCTCATTATTAGTACCTTAAATAAATGGTTACTACCAACATGTGTTTATACATGATACATGTTTATATTTAATATTTATTGTAAACAACATACAAACTTAATGTTAGAAAGCATTGTGGGTTCTGTCAAAGAACGCCTCGAAAAAACAATACAAATAGTCTTAAAAATATATACCGCATAAATTAATGTACATTTAATATTTAGAATATTATTACATAGAGTATGTGGACGGATTCATTAAGCTTTATTTTTGAAAAACATTGTGATCTCTGTTCATAACGCCGTTAACATTAATGTTTTCATATTTATTATTACTCTAACAATATATCCAATATTCAGAAAATAGTTGCAGATAATAAAATATAATAGCCCTAATTACTCTTATCTTTATGAGTGTTATATATTAAAATAAAAGTAAGACATTTCAAAAGGCTGAAGTGTGAAATACAATACATTTTTCTAATAGCCGAGGGCGCCTTCAAAGTATTAAATAAGCAAGAGAATTATTAAATTTATATTTTATGAAGAAAATATGGAATGAAAAATAAAAATATTTTTGCAGTGCTTTTATATTAGTCATTAGTCCTATACTTCAGTAAACATTTTCGTAATAGGGTTGTTATTCCGAGGTTTAATTTCACCCAATGACGAGTAATTTCTTTTCAACCAATCAGGCGTAATTCTTTTTTTAAATACTTGTTTTGCGCACTTGCAAACATTGGTGCATCTCTTTATAATAATAGAATCCCAAAGAGGATTATAGGAATATACCAACCAATAACGTGGTGTGATATCAATAACTTAGTAACCACATTGATATAACTTTTGTTTCGCTATCATGATGCATTAAGAACCTTAAAGTCTGTGTAATAAGTTATATTTTCATTGTTTTATAATATCCTCCATCATCAGTTTAACGTCAGTTCAGAAATGTGTCTCTAAGCTGCGGCTGTAATTATGTGTATTCTTTCCACTCCTATGACTTGTTAGAGAGATGATTTTATTTTAACTAAACATCTTTGACTAATAACATATTTGTGTATATGTTTCTGTGTGTCTGTGTGCGTAATGTGAACTTTCATACAAAATATATTCTATTAGATATAAACTAAGTTAACTCATAAATGAAATAGATTCTTTCACTTAGTTTCAAGTAGTTGCATGGACTAGTGAATGCTAAACACAAACAAGGTAAAACGATTTGTAATCTGATTCCGAATGTGGATAACAAAGATACCTTTAAATATGCTAAAAGATAATATTATTAGGAGCTGACTACATAAAAGATTTTATCTTTTAAAATCACAACAATTACCTACTTTCAGTCTGTATTTTATTAATGCACACCCGGATTTAAACTTTCAAAATTCTTTGGATATAAATAAAAATGCAAGAGTTTCTGATAGAGAAATTTATTGCGTGGAGACCAGCGCCACCAACGGTGGAGGAAAGAACCAAACGTGACGTCACACTCTCCTTCGATATAGAACCTTTTACTTTTTTAACCAATCAGCTGATTTATAGAGTAGAGAAGAAAGAGAAAATCCCTCCTTGGGTGGTTGTGTACAGGTAGGGGAACATTGTTATATTATATTTATTTGGTATGTAAAACTATTGATAATATCAATAAAAGTAAAAATATATATAAAATAAAATTATTGTAATTAACTATATAAAGTACACGTCATCAATATTGATGACGCAACGTTAAATTAATTAATTTACCCAGATCAATCACCTCGCCTGCATGACCTGAATGTAGCACCTACAAATATATATTCATAATTTATGTAATATATATCATATATAATATATAATTACTGTTACAAAAAAATTGTTTACATATTTTTGTGTTTAATTTGTAAGCTTCGTGACAAGTAAAAACAATTGAACATAAGACTTATGTCATAAGTTCGAGTCGAAATATTGGTAATTTTTTTTTAATTTCTATTCGTAGTAAAAAACCGTATATATAAGAATAATTATAAAAACGAACCAACATACACCTTATAACTTAAGAAGACCTTAAGATGATAAAATTTTTAGACACAATATACTTACAAGTTTATCTGTAGAACGTTCTAGAATATTCAAGAAATACTAAGATACCGTTGCAATTTTACACATCCATAAAGAATTTATATAAGAAAGAAAATAGATTCTCTTAATAATCAATATATAGCGAACAATTCCATTATATATATTCTAATTTACTCAAAATACACACACATATGACAGACCTATTTACGACAAACCTTAAATCAAGTTAACTTATTTACATGTTCCATTATTATTTTAATTTCCTCAACCGAGTTTCTAAAACAAAAATAATGAGAACAAATTCACAAAATAAATAATATTAAAAAAGACAAACCAGCGAATTAATATTTACCTAATTAATTCAAAATTATTTATATTCAAGAAAAGTAAAGGCTTAGAGTTTAAAAATAATATATTAAATAAAAAAAGCTTAGTCTACACCACGCAACAAACACTCAAACAAACAATGGAACAACAAACTTCAACCTTTGTCTATAGTTAACATGAATACTCAGACCGTTAACAAACAGCCGACCTGCACTCTGTCAACACGACTCAATCTTGTTAACTGCTGTATTCCCTTTACTGAGCAGTTGCTTGCGATTAACACAAACCCTTATTTATGTTAGTGTATGGTAATTTACTTGTAAGATTATTCTCAAGACTGTCTCTAGATGTTATATTTAATGGGTATCTGGGGTTATATAAGATATTTGATACAGGAACTCTATCAGAATACTGTATTTCATAGTTGACGTTGATTTTGCTTGTTACGGACTGAATTATGTTAATCCAAACTCCGATTACACTGTACTGTGCATTATATTAATATTCAGTTTCTTATCCTAGACTTCAATTTTAAAAAATTATATATATGAAAAGGAATGCCAGATTCCTTTGCATTTTACCTTAAGTAGATTGAAATTAAACCCATATTGCTATGAGTGATGAAATAAAGATTCATCTAATACTTAAGTATATGGAATATATTAATCTATTTTAATAAGCAATTATTAATTTGATTAACTGTCTTAGGATGTCTGCGTCTAAGGTAAACAAACTACAGAGTCTGCTTTCCTCTGACCTCTACATGCCTATTAATAAAAATATCATACATACGTATATATTACTTTATTTATTACAACTCCCTTTTTTATAGCGGTGGTAAATTAAAAAAGACGATCGATAATCTAGCTCCAAGTCATTCGCACAGATTCAGAGTCAAAGTTATTATTAAAACATCAGCGCTACCAACACTCGCGGCCGCTGCGATCAAACACTACGGAGACGAAAAAACTGTTTACAAAATTCTGAACGGAATTAATGACCCAGATAACAAACAAGAAAATTCAACTGGAGTCGACAAAGCAAATTCCGAAAACACAATAGACTTTGATAAAAAGCCTTTGTCTTCCCAAATCTTTGAAGGGAAACTCGAAAAAAGGTAAAGTGTTACTCGACGTTAAACAACGCTTCAGAAATAGCCTAATATTTGCTCCTTTGTTCAGTATCATTGATTTTAATCCTGTAATTGGATTGGAGGCAATAAATCATTTTGGTCCATTAGTTTCCAATCAGAGGTCAAGGTTATATAAATTAATGGGGATCCGTAGAGGGACTGGAATAAGGACCCATGTCTCTATTACTAACATGATATTATTTTAAATAGACTATAATAGTGTGTAAGATATTGGTTTTAATTAATTACATTTATAAAAACTTTATCCTTCATATTTTTAAAAACAGATGGTTTTTTCCCTATACAATTAAAAGAAAAATAAATATAAATATTTCGTTTATAAATATGGGGTATATTTAAACGTCTGTCTGTAATTACGAAAAAAAGATTCTTATGCCCGTTGTCCATTTGTTAAATATCTCAAAACTTAAACAAGAATTCTTTCAGTTTTTGTTGTATCTTTAAATATGCTAAAACAATTATTGCTTTCTTTAGGATTTTTAATGTATATTTTTGACTTTTATTTTTTACCTCTATTTCTACATTTTCTATTAAATGTCAGTTAATCAAAATCAACATTACTAAAATTTAATTCATTTTTTTTAAAGCTCTCAATGTGTGGAGTCTCTCTGGTCTGATGAGAGGTGGACCAGCACAGAGTCGGACGGCACCTCAGCTCTCTGTTTCTGCATGGCCGTGAGCTGTGGGTACATTAAGCAGGTACCCGGTAATCGAATCGTCAATACTATGCAAAGTAAAAACTTTTAAAATTAAAAAAATATCCATGAAGTTGCCGGCTTTTCTCCATGGCCCTACCTATAATAAAAGCAAGAAAGACTTGCTTATATGAGTTATATATTTCTCTTTGAGTTCTTTAGTGCTGGCCATCCACACCAGAATTTATTTTATTAAGAACAATTGTATACTTATATCTTACAAGTGTAAGTTTCTTAACATTTATTCATAATCATAATATACCTTTACCTTTAACAAAAACCTCGTGTGTTCCAACACGTGCTGCACTTGATGAGGTTATAAGAAAATGAGATTTTTTGTTTATTTTTAATGGAAATTGTTAATTAGATATCTAGAAGATACTTGTGTCATATGAATTCTTATTATTATTATTATTTTTTTATATTAGGACAAATTACACACATTTATCTAACCCCTAAGTAAGCAAATTATTTGCTTGTGTTAAGGGTGTTAGACAACGATACAAATACATAGAAATATACAAATAAATACTGAGAATATATATAATAAACGACCAAACCCAGAAACAGACATTTATGCTCATCACATAAAAGCCTGTCTCCGCCGGGAATCGAACCCGAGTCCTATTGCGCTGTGACACGTTTGGCGTCTGCGCTAACCACTCGACCAACGGGGCGGACTCGAACAACCTTATAATTAATATTTTTTTACAAATCTTTTACCAATTATTACAACAGCGGCTTAAAACATGTACCTATTAATTAAATTCGATTTTTTTCTGACTGAATATTTTAAATATTTTTATTGTGTGTATATCATGAAAGTTATAAATATATAATAAATGTATTTTGTGTAATTTTACAATTCTTTTCTAACATATCATCAGGTACAGCAGATGTTGGAAGAGCGCCCCGAGCTGATCTCTGTCATAAACTACAACAACGGTTCCACGCCGCTGGCCACTGCTGTTAAAAAGGGTATTATTTCACATTATAATACCAACATAAACAGTCAAACTGTCATGGAAAATAAGTTAGCAAGTTTTCGTTTAGTTGATAAAAACAATAAAAGAGAGACGACCTCTACTTTTGCAATATTTAACTCTTTTCCACTTAGTGTCGTCATCTAAGTGAAAGCTGTGGACCGTTGGTACATAATATTTATTATATTAAATACAAGCGCTCCAAAGCTTTCAACTTGTCACTAAATTTAGCCCAGGAGGGCAGATAGACTATCTATTCCTGGGAGAAGGTCACATTTCCAGAACTACTCGGATCAATATCTTCTTATAGTCGTCAGTTAAATTAGCAAACCAAACTAGGTAACTATTTAAAAACTATTAATTTTTACTTATATAATACTAGCGAACCCAGCCCGCTTCGCTGGACTAACCCTTACTTTACCTGGTGGCGAGTTACATCAATGGGCATAGCATATTCGTTTTCTTCGAGGAAAAATACATGGTCATACCAACTTTTATGACAATCGGTTGAACGGGGCGGAAGTCGATATTTGATAGCGCCGCCTGGTGGCGAGTTACATCAATGGACATAGCATATTCGTTTTCTTCGAGGAAACATACATGGTCATACCAACTTTTATGACAATCGGTTGAACGGGGCGGAAGTCTATATTTGACAGCGCCGCCTGGTGGCGAGTTACATCAATGGGCATACCATATAAACCTTCTCCGTGGAAAAATACATATACATACCAATTTTCATAATCATCGGTCCAATAGTTTCTGAGTTCATCGATTTCATATATACAAACATCCTTCTATATATATATATATAGATTATATTTTACCAGTTATGAGAAGTTGGATACGTTGAACATTTTATACGTTTTATATGTTCCTGTATAATACATATAAATGATTTGACGTTCTCCCCTAAATAGCGGGTTTATCTCGTAATGCAGTATATGATTTAATCATTTTATATTTTATTAAAATTAAATTTAGCACCTCCCTTCATAAACTTATTAACTTTTATTTGTAGTAGTTTTTGTGAACAATGGTATCAATAAATATCAAGAAAAAAAACCAATAGAATATTGTTATGGTAGAAACAAGTAAAAATTGTGGCGAACATGATAGAAAATATTCCATTATGTTTGTCTAGACTCTATGACCTCATCTATAGATCAATAAATAATTAATTAAACATGTCTTAACAGGTGACGTTCACATGGTGCGGTATCTCCTCTCCGCAAACGCTGAAATAGAGCAGCGCTGCTCCAGCGGACAGACTCCCTTAATGCTGGCCGTGCTTCACGGACACGTTGCTGTCGCTGAACTTCTGCTCGAAAAGGGAGCTGACCTGCAGGTTAGGTTAGCAAGCAAGCATACACTATACTCCTAACTACATACATGACATATATCATAAAAGGCGCAAAAAGAAACTTTTAATTTTTCTCAGATTTGCCGTGAAATTTCGAAGCTCAGTCTTTTAACCGATACCAGTTAATATTATTTTCGTTGTGTGTGTTTCTTTGTGTTTCTAGGCTCGTGACTTCAATCAGCTCCACTTGGTACACTACGCCGTAGACTCGTGCCGGACGGAGATGGTCACTTTTGTGTTGGACAAAGGTGGTGACCTCCATGTTAAAGATAATAATTGGTGGACTCCTCTTTTCAGAGCTAGTAAGTAAATGTAGAATTATTTTACGACATTTTTTCTTTTATCTCAATCCCTTTAAAGAAAATATAAAATAATAATAAAGAATGAACGTTAGGTTATTAAGTTATAGGTATCAGTTCAATTCTTAATAGATAATAGAAAATAACAATGCAATAGTTATTGATGTTAATTGACTTTGGTAACGCAGAAGTTCTATTAGTAAGCATGGGTTTCAGTATGCCAAGGTGCACGTACAGATATGATAAAGGTTCTGGTTCTTCGCGGCAGTGACCTGGAAGTGACTGACAGACGAGATCTGACGCTCGTGGCTGCTGCACGGCTCTTAAGAAACCGACAGTAAGTCCATATCGATCCATATATCGTTTGCCAGATATTAGAACTTCTTTCTTTTTTTACCTTCTTAGTGTTTCTTTCTATGAAAATATTTATTTTTTAAATCCAATTTATTTTCTGTTCTTGGCATTAACATGTTTTTATATATCTTTAACGTTATTTATCTAGTGGTGGTCGTAGAGACTCAATCCTACGCTTGGTGGACACTCAGTATCAACACGAGAAAGTCGTCGCGAACTTCACACGACTTACTAAGAAGATATCCAGTGTGCATACTCTGTTATCTATCAAGTAGTATTTTAATTACTAAGATTAGTATACTTTACAAACAAGTAGTGATGGATGAGACTTACTTAAAGTGAGTACACTAAATATGATATGATATAAAACATAATCGATATGATATAAAACATAATCGATATAATATAAAACATAATCAATTATATTATAGTTTTTGCAATAAATATTATTCTACAAATAAAATGAGTTTTGTATACTTTTACTATTTTATTATTAAAATATTTACAAAACCTTAATTCTAACAGAGTATTGAATTCCAAGGCACGAGTAAAGTGGTAACAGGTGAGGCTAAGAGTTTTTATCAAGGAAGATGCTTTCAGAAATTCTTATTTTATTTCCACAGCGTTCACCCCTTCCTACATACTAATATCAACCAAATGCATTCAACAGCAAGGAGCAATAATTTAAACCAATAAATAAATTAATAAATAGACCTTAATGATTTAAAAGAGCTTTAGTAAGAAAGTTACTGTAAGAAATGCTGGCAGAAAATTTATTTTGTTTCCGGATGCTTTGGTAACAAACTCAAAGTCCATGTGATTTATATTTTTATCGACGTCTCGGTTCATAACCGTTGCTTCTTCCACATTGCCTCTTTCAAATTGGGCAGTTTTTGTATCTCTCTTTCGACGCTTGTTTACATCATCTTCTTCTGAATCTTCATCGTAATCGTCATCATCATCCGTGTCATCTTCAACCCTCTCTTCAAGTTGTTCACTACCTTCAGTGTTAAGATCTGAAGTTTCTAATTTATGAAAAGGATTGACAAGTTTTAATTTTGTTGTTCTTGTATCCGTAAAAATGGGATTATGTATATTACTAGTATCTTTGTTTATTTGTTCTACAATAACTGGTGGAATTTTACCTTTAAAAGGTCCAAATTGGGGTGTTCTGAGAAGCAGTTCTGAATTTGCCGGTAGCTTCGAAGAAAATATCTTTGGATTTGTTTTACTTACTTCTGGTACATTTGTTAAGGTATCAGCTGACACGGTCTTACCATCGTATGTCGTAAATGTTTGCTCCGACGTCATTTTCTGTAAATGATCTTTAGGTAATTTAGGATCAGGAGGTAAATACTGAGGACTTACTTTATCTGATTCCATTTCCAGGTCAACAGGTATGTTTTTATTAATATTCTTTTTACTAAAGAGAGCATTTAACTCACTTTCAGTTTTAACATAAACTGGATGTGGTCTATCTTCTTTAGCATGATTTTTTGGAAATATTTCTTTAGTCCTGTCATTACTTGCCAGCATATGATCAGGAGGAGATGCTATAAACATTGGTTCAAACGTTTCAGTTATTTTTTCACTAGAATAAGCGTGGTTCGAACCTAAATATTGAGTCGACTCATCGTAAACTTCTTCAACATCTGTATCTTCTCTTCTGTTAGTATTATCTCCTTCAAACTCGGCTATCTTATCTTCACCAGCCATTAAAGGCTCACGGATAATCGGCTTAAAACCACTTTCAATTACTATAGAATCTGGTTTAAATCCTGTATTCACTGCAGGCGCAATGGTGGAAACATCTGTTGTTTGACCCATAAAATCTGATGACTTCATATCGTTTTGTATTTGGGGTCGTACGTGTTCGTTTATTCTGGGACGATCTGTTGAAGTTTGAAGATAAATTTCTGGTAATTGAGGCATTATTGGAGGAGACGGTATTCTCATTGATTGTACAACTTCCTTATTAGTGTGAGTCATTTCTGAATCTAGAGGTTGTGGATGATCCATAGGTTTACCGAGTATAATTTGTCCGGGCTTATTAAAAAATACTTGTGAAATACTTTGCTGAGCTACTGCATCGTTTGAACCTGGCAAAGTTATTTGACTTTTCACAATTTGATTTGCAATTATATCCGTGTGACCTAAGTTTAAAGTCTGACTTTGGGACTGGCTTCCAAAATTATTACCAGGTTTAGTTATTATAACAGGTTGCTTAGGATTTGGTGGTTTTTGAACATATTTCGGTGGGCCTTGATTAAAATCTGGCATCCGTGTATGTAATGGTGGCATTGCTTTCATTGGTGGAATATTACCCTGAGGTGGTCTTTGATGTCTATTTGGTGGTGGACGGGTATTGGGGTATTTATTGTTTTTTTTCAAATTCCCATGTGGCCCGTGAGGATTCGGCATTGCTAATGGATACTGGTTGTTAACTTTTTGATATGTAGGGTAGGGTCTTCGTAATTTTATTTCAGGTGGAACTGGTCTGCGGAATGGTGGTCTCATATTTCCCATATGCTTGCTGGGTGCATTAGGACGTAAAACATTATGTAGAGTCTGAGGTTTTTGGTTTGGTGGTAAAATGAATGTGTCTGGTAACTTTCCCAGATCAACAATATACTCGTCGCCATCTCTTATCGGTTGTTCCGGTAGGAAAAGCTCCTTAACATCTTCATGCACTTGATATTGTGATATTTTTTGTGGAAATGTTGCATTTTTCTTCATCTCATCTTTCATTTGGTCTTCTAAACTTTCAACTGCTTCTATAACTTCTTTTATTTGTACTTTGGATATGGGTAATTCATACTCGTGTCCACTCGGGTGTAGCAAGTTTCTGCTAGGTTCCGGGTACACTTCTCCCGAGAGGCCGCTGTCACCTTTATCGCTACTGAAATCGTTATAATTAATGTTCGTGTTGATAATTTTTTCAACTTTTGTGCGCTGATCTAAAAAGTTTGAATCGGGCTTTACACGACTTTGTACCTGAATTGATTCTACACCCTTTAGGTCAGAAGGTAGAATAACGGTCTCAACGACTCTACTTTCTTCTGCCTCCACGGCATCACAGTCGTCTACGACATTTATCTTCCACCCAAGATATCGGTGTGTGAAGCACTGTAAGAGCAAAATTATATTAGCTTATTAGTTTTAAAAACATAAATTACTATTATATCACCAATATAATGTACACAAGTAAACCTCATGCGATAGAAGACTTGAAAGGCTGAAACAGAAAACAGATAGAAATCATTATGTACATAAACAGTATAGGAATAGACGAACTCGAGATATATTTAATAATATACAGAAGAGATAACTTTGAAATAATATTGTAACAAATTACAAGATAATATGTGAATTGTTCATAGTTTAGTTTAGACCTCTTTTTATATACATATTATTTTTAGAATAAAGTAGGAATTTATTATATTTAATAATTTACAAATTGAAATCTCACCACGTAGAAAACAGAATCTTACAAGAAAAACAAGAAAAGATCATTAGAAAGAAAAGAAAAAACAATATTTTACCTGATAGTATACAGTGTCAGGAGTACTCCTATCAGGAATCCAAGTTACTACTCCAGGATTACCCTCTTCGCAGATCAAGGTTAACGACCTCTGATAGGCACCAAAACTTGGATATTCATCAACATCAGGGCCATCCTTATTTGGAGTCCAATTGCAAAGACGTCCAGTTCCAGTTGGTAACAAATCCCCACTACGGGTGCGTCTAACTCCTGCGTATATTTCTATTCCCTAAAAAACATTCATATAATGTGGTGAATTTATAATGAATTATCTTATCAAATAAAATTGAAGGAATAATAAAGGAAGCAAACCTTTTTCTCTTCATCAGATTTATGGTAGTACCCTCCAACAGAATCGTTGGTTATATAGAAGGGGTGGTATCTTGCCGGTACATCTGGGTCGGTTCCTCCCTCCACTACGAACGTGTATTTCTTTCCGCGCACAACTGTGATTTCAGGGATTAGCAAGCCATTGATGTACCACGAAATTCCCCACCCTACATGACCTAAAATGAAAATGTAATGTAATGTAATAATGACCTAATAATAAAACTGTAAACTTTTTTTAATAAATTCTGTTTAACAAGTTTTCAGGGTATAAAATAAAAACTTGAGTATAGAATTAAAAAAAACATAATTTCAGCCAAAAGGTTGCTTTCTTAAAAAAAATCCAGTGTCTCGAAAAATAGAATACAACTAACCAGTAATGGCCGAGTATCCTTGTTTTCCACCGGTCGGTCCCATCTGTGCGTAGAATACGCCATCCGGAGGTTCGTAGCACTGGATGCCGGGAATGTCCCACGGAACCACTTTGGCAGTGGGACGCGGTGTTGGAACCGGGTTCGGTCTAATCACTGCCTTCTGCCAAAGAATTTGGGATCAGAACATAATTATAACATATTTATAAACTACAAATCAACACAAAGTTAAAAAAAGTACAGCAAATACTTTTTTGAGGTCTGCTTTTAAAAAAGCCCTTATATTTGCGAATATCAGCATATTATTATTTTGACTTGTTGATTAATATACAATTGCCGCTTTGCTTAATAAATGTTACACCCAAGCTTAATAATAGATAACAAATTCTATACAAAAGAAAAATTATAGAGCGTTGCTTCTTTTATTATGTTGCAAAAAAAATAAACGTTTTAAGTTTCAATTTTAGTAGTAATAAAAATAACTATGCAAAAGGTATCTCTCTCATAAAGGTATAAAATGTAAAACTATGTGTAACTTAACAACAGTTCCACCTTCTGCCCTGTTACATTTTTACACGGCTAAAACCACTTTAAAGTTTGTCTTTTACCAGCTTGCGATTTCAATATAGTAGGTTACTAGTTTTGAAATACGATGATATTGTTCTGGCATATATAATTATTGCATTGCATTAATAAATTATATGTGTTTCTCTACATTGCCTACAATATCTTTCTTTAATGTACGGGTCACAGTTTGATCCTGATTACACCAAAAATAGGTCTACCTTGACAAGAGAAATATCTAAAAACATCCATGACCTATAAAAAATTTCATAATACAATATACCTACAAATTATCTAGTTAATACTAACATGTTCTTCTTCGCTGGGATTGATCAAGGTTTCTTTCCTAAATGGCTCAGGTGTTCTCATTTCTTCATCACCCTCAGGCATCGGGCAGTTCCATAGTGGTGGTCTTCCGAACTCGATGAACCTGTCACCCTATAAGAAATACAGAACCTTCACTTTTACGAAAATAATTAGTATTTTATTGATATAGCGAGACTTATAGAAATTTTATGAAACAAAATTAAAATTAACTTTTACCTTAGTAAAATATTGATGGTACGAAACTTCGTGTTCAGAGTTGTAAGGTCCGATGGCCCATATAATAGGTTGGCTTCTGTTGGTAAATACTGGCAGATCCAGTTCATCAGCGGCCTTGAGCGAGCGCTGGTATGTCACTATGGAGTATCCATTCACCAAAGCAGCGTTCAAAAGACGAATGGAACCTGTATTACCCTGCAAAATAAATTGAATTTATTTGAGTATGTCAAAATATCTTTGTAAGCGGTACGTTTTAATGTCAGTTTCATAAAAATAAACATTAACTCGTACCGTAAAAAGCTCAGCATATTCACTGGAAAAGAATTCTCACCAAAGCAAAATTTTTCACATTGCTCTTAAATTTGAAACGCGTACCGACCGTGCGATATTACGTATGTTCAGCCAAATTGCCTCAATTCCTCGCTTGAATATTTCAGACTTGGTTCCTACAAAATACCTACCTAAAGTTCATTTTGTGTTAATCTCGGCGCTCGTCTAAACTATGTATACGGAAATTCATCTAAAGTATGCGAAGTCTATATGAAGGGCAATGGAGCAATCGAATCTCTTCGAAATTAAGATATTACGTCAAGCAACTTTAGACTCTGTATAGCAAGTATTCAGTTTCAATTTTAAAGAGCTGATATTATGATAAAGTACATAGCCCGCTGCATATACTGTATGATTTGAGATTATCGGTGCCTTGGGCTTATGTGGAGTTCGCTAAACGTTACGCGTCCTGCCTCCGATAACAATCTGGGAACCCGAAATTGGATTAATCTATCATATTGCATTAAATTATGTATGGCCTCCGTCCAATAGGTCACGGCGCAATAAGGTTATCCGAGGTTCCTTACATTATATTATTATGTCGAAAATAGGCCGAGAATACTTTAGATGAAACTGTTATAATATATAAACAATTGTATAATTAATATAATAATCGTATTTGATCTCAACGTAAACAGGGTTGAATATTATTATTATATTTATTTCTGAAATCACCAAATAAAAATTACAAATGTGACAAAATTACTCGCTAAACATTTAAATTCACTTTAAATAAACATTATCACTAAAATATCAATATTTCTATTTATAAACTCTTAGCCTCACTAAATCATCTGACCTTAATTTTATCATCAGGACAGGACCCTCTTCCTCCAGCACACTGGCCCTTTGACTCCAAAAAGTAATCGTCAGCGTAGCCTTTCAAGGTTGACTTGTCTACTCCCGCGACTGCTACATCACCACCTATCATCTGTGATCGATCTGGGTGTCCGGAGATACCAAAGGACATGTATTCATCATCCTCTGTAACAAAACTTACAATATAGGTTTCAGATAGAAATGATTTTCTGTAAAAAAATGAGTTATTGTGAGATTTAGATCATATGGTATAAAGGAAGTGTTACCAAGCTTAGCAACGAGTTGTAGCACGATCGAGTCTCCGGCGATGGCCCAACGAACTTCGAAGGCCAGGTCATCGTACAGCACCTCACAGTTTAGTTTTGACTGCAACAAACACCAGCGATATAGGAAAGAATTTTTTTTTTCGCGAGTTTATAAAAAAGCAGTTATACATATTTACTATTTTACTTCTTAAATGAACAACGTTTTAAAATAAGTTAGCTACAGTATATAAAAATAAGTTGCTATTGTGTATATTATTAATAACTTAAAATATATATTTAATTTTATTGATTATTTTATGTAAATAACTACTGAGATGTATTTAGCAGTTAAAACATCCCTCCGCATCAAGGTGTCTCAATTACCTCTAGCTGTCATAATAAAATATTTCGCTTAAGTCTTAAACAAAAACTGTTTTTAGTCGAACAGACATATATATATATATATATATAGAACGAGGAAAGTAAGTTTTTGATCACATTAGGTCCTCGCAGTGTTCCCACGACACACAACTCCAACTCTATCTGATCGACTGCAAACACAGAACCAACTTCGAAATATTGTTGTGTGCTTTGTTTTGTTATTCTTTGTATATTCGAAAAAACTTTAAATCCTTGAAGTAATCAGTTTACTGCTAGGGTATTTGTTTGTTTTATCTTTACTCTTCTTAACTAGTGTTCCTATTTTTTTTATATGCATTATATTATAATATTAGCATGTGAGAGTTTATATTAATATAACTACTTTAGGGATAGATTCGTACATATTGGAACATAATACGTATGAATTGTAGCATAATTTAATATGTACTAGAGACACGACTTCGTTTACGTGGAATTTAATTTAAAAACCTCAAATTTCATTTTTATTATTTAGTAAAAGCTGTTCGTTTAGAATAATAAATAGAGACATAAATTATACATATGTATATTATTTATTTATTATTATAAATGTACAGTTTCAAATTCTATATATAGAAGAGTTAAACCAGTATGACACATTAAAAATATGCCACCTAACACTGGCTCGAATAAATCAAAAGAAGTAAATAAATTAATTCAAAAATATACAAAATTTATTACGACATAACAAAATTTTGTGGCATTAAAATTAGGTAGCCGAGTTGTGAATATCGATTTTCCATCGATGCTGTCGCGCTAAAGTTACCGAATTAGCTTCCACAGACGTTCTGTCACATAAATATTTGATACAACCAAGTCTCAACCGTCAATTTCATAACAACAATTACTATATAGCAAAATATTCTTTATTACTCTGCTTTTGGTGTCAGTATGCCGTGTCTCATTTTAATTTTGTTACTGTGTTGCTTAGCTTATGTTATTCAATTGCTTTGAAATAACATAAGTTTTAATATCAGCGAGCTTTATCTTTAAATTTCAGTTTATATTAAATTATTGAAGCAAGCTTCGGGTTTGTTTGTTATTGTATAAATCAAATGAAACATTGGGCAATGGAAAATTTGGAAACTTTGAATAAGTTACTAAAAATAACAGGTAGCTTTAACGAAAGACACATTTATTCTATATATTCTATATATATAAAGTGCTGATAATTGTATATTAAGGTCATCTCTGGAACCACTGTTAAAATAATATTATTTAATTTGCACAGATAATATTTCCAAAAAAAAAACACTTTCTGAACTCTTCCCGAAAGTGTGCACAGAACACTTAAAACATAGAACAGAACACATATATGTTCTAGACATAAGTAGCTACATGAAATATAGTTTGTATATAGCATTATGCCACGCTTACAATACCATCAATTTATCTGATTACCTCATCTGTCAGTTGCAGCGATATTATCGTGATTGAATGAATAGCACCCACATGTGGATGTCTGCGGCGTTACGTGATCTTGCGATACATGTGGACCAGATTACTACATTACTGTATTTATTAAATTAATTTATCTTAAAATAATTATAAACGTTTGATGATCTCTATTCTACGGGTTGAATGTGGTCTCTGAACTTCTATATATGAGATAATTAAATTGATAGTAAGTATTTATGTACTTTTAAATATGAATCTCGCAGGCTCTTTCAGGTTACTCTTTGATACATTTTTCCTTTCTCGAAGGGCATTTGTAATAGAAAATACATCGCATCGTTTCCATAGCAACCTCTAACAATTTCATTGCAATTTTCCAGTATCAGACCCCTAAGGCAAAATTTATGATTTGAAGTTTCACCAGCAACACAGAATAATCAAATTTAAGTTCTAATCCGAAGAGATAGGAATCAAATTATATTATAATTTCTAATAAAAGGTTAAGTTTCCAGTAAATGACTCACTGAGGGTTCAAAATATATGTTGTTGTAGTTTTAAAATAGTATACTATCCGTGCATCAAATTGGAAGGTTCACAATCTAGAGGTCATAGGTCTAAGACCTATATTTTTTATAATGTATTTAAAATGTATTTTAGCATAGGATGGTCTTTATATTTGTAACAATATTTTTCGAAAGTCCCATTGCCAGGTATGTGTTTAAATTGAATGTATTTTAAATTTAATCATTATTTCTTGTCTATAGTTTCTATTTGAAGTTTCTAAACTCAATTAATAACGGCTGGAATATCCCAAATAACTTACAATTAATATTGTAGGACTCGATAAACTAATTGCCTTAACGTAGACTAAAACTTTTGACAGTTTCTCTATGACAATTAGTTTTAGCTGAATATCAGGAAGAAATTAAACCCAATGTATTTGGCAAGCTTTATTAGCTTTGAGTATTTGCTCATAAAATTATGTTAAGCTTCTTAGATTAATACAATATTATGAAAAAAAAACTTATTCTAAAGGAAGCAGCGCAAGTAAAAGCAATAAAACAGTTAATCTAGATAAAGATTTTGATTTTAACTAGTAGTAGACGGTGAATATCAATTGCGAAATATTTAATACTTCTACGTAACTTAATTTGAAAATTGTTCTATCACAGATAATAATTGCTAATGCAATTAATTTAATTTTCAAAAGTTCATAATCATATACTAAATAACAGTAAAATATTGCACAAACAACCATTTTGTTTTTGTGAAGCCTCAATTACATCATATTAAAGAATTTCGATAACAACAATTACAACTATAATTATTATTATTAACGATTGTATTTCTGTGTGTGTTAATTATAGTACAAATAACATTGATTGTGTTAACATATTGATAAATCGTTGTAATAACTGTACTTATAAGAAATACTATATAATCTAGAACAAGGTGTAAACTAACCCATGATAGTTAAACATGATATATGTTACAGTAATTAATGTTATTGAGGAATATTTACTATGCTTACCAAATAAAACAAAACGGTATAGATAGATTTATCTGTCAGCAATAAAAATCATCAAGCTACACTTTACTCATTGTACAAACATGATGATGCAAATATAGCAAACAAATAACAAAGAAATATATACAAGATTAATATCCCATAAATAACATTAATTATTGTAATGTTTTAAAGATTTAAATGGGTAAAGCGAAGTTATAAAAGACTAGAAAAGGGTATAAATCAGAAATGTAGTATTAATTTCTATAGACGTCGAAGTAGCGCAATAAATTATTAATAAATGTTGAAGATGGCGAGTATAAATGATATTTTGTAATATATACGGACAATACAAACGATTTTAAAATGTATTGCTATCAATTATCTTTCGAAACGTCTGTTGAGTAAATAAATCAATAATAGCGAATATATGCTAAAATATTGTGAATGGTCCCTAACACTGAAGTGCAGATGGTTCCGAGGCCAGAGAGAGGAACGTTTAGAAGGGCGCGATTCATAAGTTCGTTTGTTATTGACCAATCGCAGGTTTTGTAACAAGCTATTGATTGACCACAGTCTTGAGATGGGATATGAAAGGATAAATTTTGCAATGATTGCACGACGTGCCGCAACATCGTTCATCGACCGCGGCTTCCAACCTCGACACCAGATCTAGGTCAAGGTCAAGTTGCCTGTTCTCTAGGGATCTTGCTCATAATTGTAAGGAAGGAGATGATATTGCTGAGGCTCCTGTTGGTATTGGAACTGGTGATATTTTTGCAAATCTCGTTCTAATGCTCGACGCTGTTGCTCGTAATGTTGTTGCAATTTGATCAACTCTTCCGTCGAAACAGTCGAATGATCGCTTAGCAGCAGATGAGCGTCATTTTGAGTTTGTTTTTCTTTTTGCTGTACTTGGTACTGATTTTGGTTAGCATCTTGGATCGTGTGCTGAACCTGGGATGGCTGTTCGATTTCCTCAGACCTCAGGATCTCAAAGGATTTGGATTCAGTGGGGATGAGTTGGTGCGGCGACGAGGTGTATTGGTCGGCACGGCGGTGCTGCGCGTGCTGCGGCTGGTCGGTGCCGGGGGGGCTGGCAGGGGGACCGGCGAGAAGCCGGGGGCGGTAGGTGGTAGCGTCAAGGCGGGCGAGGGGCTTGCGGGGGCGGGGGGGTGCACGAGTCGATGCTCCTGCTAACAGCGCTTTGTTGCGGCTCTGCAACAGGAAACCCATGCTCAGCGAGAGTTGGGAAGGGTGATGACGTAATGGTGTGGACAGACTTGGATGTGGACGATATTTTTACTGTGGTGTTTTTGATTTTATGTTTTTGTAAACTTTTTTCAACTTCTATATTTGCAGTCAGTGTCATGATGAGTATTAAATATTCCGCAAATATTAACTCAATGTTTCGCATTTTAATATCTTGAGTTTTTTCTTATTTGCTATATTTATTTTCTTAAAATTCTGAACTTAATGATTGTTTTATTATCTCGATAACTGGTGTCACCATTTGGTGTGTCCATATATTTATAAGATAGTAAAGAAAAAAATCTGTACAAAAAAATCTGGCATAAAAAAATATTAATTCCTACATGTTGTACGCTACAATGCTTGACACGGAATTCATACATTTAGATTTAAATAGTCTATCTGTTCGTCTGTTTGTTCGCGCATCACAGCAAAACTACTAGACGATTTTTATTTTAAATTTGGTTACATTATTGGGCCAGTCAGTATTTAGGATATAAAATAATTGTTTTATATAAGAAAAATTAGGATATATAAAAGAAGAGAAGGAAAAAAAGATTAAAAATTACAATACAACAAAGCTATTGAACAAAATGAAAAGTTATGAAATGGTAGGTTATTACTTCACTCAACATAATTCTAGCCCCCAAAAATTCTTACATTTTTCATGGGAAAAAACAAAAAACTGATTTGGAGATAAGTATAATAGATATATGTTAGCTTTTTATTATTTATTATGACATGCAAAACAGTTTACATTTTTGGAAATATCTTACAATTTCACAGCAAGATATAAAAAAGTCTAGTGGTTAGTGGTATTGTTGCTGAGCAAAGTTTCTTGGATGAGGGTTGTCTGTGTGATACTCAGATTATCTGATATGGGTGTTATTCGTGTCTTAACTCTTCGTTTGAAAAACGCCTGTTACACAGAGAAAATCCTCTAATGCGGGAAATTTGTTAAAAAAAATAACAACAATATACAAATAAATAAATAAATAGAAATATAGATTTGTACACATTCTAAGTAAAGATAAAAGGCTTATTTTATTTAAATTTAGAAGGCTTATTTAAATCAAGGGGTGTGATAATGTCAGATGGAGGCTGTCGTGAATTGTAGTATATGGTCACAGTGAACGTGTAAGTTCTCTCTATTTCATGTGAGTCTGTATTCTGGTTGATCTGTCAGTCCGTTCAACTGTCGCTGGAGCACAGCCAAGCTCTGTTTCTGAAGATTTCATTATTTCCAGTCACCGAGATCACGAGCGCAAAAACTTTAATGAACCTTTTTTTATTTTCTTTTGTCATTGGTTCAATAGTTTAAACTTTCAATGATAATAGTATTAATCGTAAATTAGTAAATTTTTATTAAAGAGAGAATCTTTTGTTTAAGTTCTAAACTGAGAAAATATAACGAGATACTTTATATCTCAATAGAATTTATATAGTTTCATTAATATTTATAAGTTATGACACTTATATAAAAGTTCCACATATATAATATAGAGTGTATCATAAACCCAGATAACTATCACGACAAGGCGTAGCCGTGAATATTGGAATAGTAATAAATTATTCTCGGAATATTAATACATATATAATATACTGATACTGGCCGTGTACCACTTACCAGGATTTACAATTACCATCCAACGGTGAAGGCAAATAGAACTTAGGCTACGTCCGCACAGACAGGCGACTTGCTTAGCGCCTAGTGACTAAAAACCAACACGTTTTTTACTACGATTTTCGCCAAGCAACAAGCTAGGCGCCGAGCGTCAGTGCAACCGTTCTCATACATTCTAGAACTTTAGTTTTACTAAGATTCTCGGTAGGTGGCTCGCTAGGCTTCAAGTGTTAAGCATGCCGCCTGTCTGTGTAGACGTAGCCTTAACAAGTGGGTCGATTTGGTTCGTGTGGGATTTCGTAGTAACGATTTTTACTTGCATGGTCGTAAATTATGTATGCATGCGTATAGTCAGCATGTTAAAATACAACGTATATGTTGTTGAAATATATCCGAAAGCATAAAATATATAATTGCCTAAAAACAAATACGAAACAAAACGATGACAACATTCTAGTAAAGATAAGATAAATTGATAATTGGAAAATTAATAAACAAGCAATGGTCGAAAATAAATAACCGTAGGACTTTCGAAAAAAAAATATGTCGTTAAAATTACAATGTAAAATGAACCCAATTACTTCAAGCATACGAAAGAATTTGCATCTCCACACAGTCCGTCACAGTTCGTATGTACGACCAATCGGTGTAAAATATAATTAAAAACAAATCAGAAAAGGATAGCAGATACAGTTTTCCGAAGACTTTTATAAATTGAATCCATCCATCAAAAGAATCTGAACTCCTCTGAGTGATGTCCTCGTTCTGGTTACGTATGACACTTTATTACATTCACTTTGATGTGGTAATAATTCTAAAAGATTGTTTATCTTTATTACCATCTATAATATATATGGTAATAAGAAGGAAAAACCTTTATAAATTAAAAATTAAAAAAAAAATCCCTCTACAAAAAGATCTCTAAAAAGGTTACAAATAATATTATTATGTACATATTGTACGTTGCGTCGGGGAACCGTCGCGTTTTATATACGTAGATGATTATCTATGTCTATTTTAAGAAGTTTTCGGAGCTAATGAATGAGGAATGAGGACTTACACTATACGATTTGATATTGCTATTTCGTTATTTGCCTTGGTAACTTACTTGCATTTTGATATCATCTTTTATTTAGCGGACAACCGACGCAACGACTTCAATAAGTACATAATAATATTATTTTTATCCTTTTTAAAGATTTTTCTGTGAGGTTTTAATTTTTTTTTTTCTATTTTTCAAAGTTATGTTATTAGTTTCTTTATTTTCATAAATTAACCTACGAAAAAACCAATTTTTACTTGTATAAGTATTTACTACCAATGTTAAATAAGAACCGTTCTCCCGCACCAATAAAAGCTCAAAACCTTAGAGACGACTACTTCTATTTCGACCAAACATAGCTTAGAACCAACTCGAAGGACCACGCTTTCGATAAAAAAACCGCAATCAAATCAGTCCACCCGTTTGGCTGCTACGGTGCCACAGACAGACACACAGATACACAGGGCAAACTTATAACACCCCTCTTTTTGGATCGGCGTTACAAAAACAGTAAATATGTATGAACTATATATATATATCATTATAATGAATGTATATTTGTCTACACATTTATTTTAATAAAATATATTTTTAAGCATCCACATAACTAAAAAAAGTCTTAAGTTGGTTTTAAAAAATAATATTTTAACAACTTCACTTCCTAATGATCTAGATGTTCTAAATTCCATTTTGACTGATTTAGTTTTGAGTGATTCAGGTCATCGAGTCTAGGTCTAGCAAAAATTTCATAAGACTATTTTGAAATCGCGATATTAATGTTTCGAAAGACTTTTTCGTTGCCAGTTAATTTTTCATCAATATTGTAATATTTAATTAGGAAATCGTAAATAATTTCATATTTTATTACTTGTAATGAATTAATCAACTAAACAATAATTAATAACAGCCCATTTGTAATAAAACATTGTATTATATTTCACAATCACTATTAAAACGTTTACCTATTCTATTTTTATATAGCATTAATATATATATATATACTATTTTTATATATCATTAATATATATATATATATATATATAGCAGCACTTTGCTGTATTTAATTTAAGAATACATAGTATAGTGATATTATTAAATCTATTATAAGGAGGAGTACATACCTGCGGTGATACCCCGAGCATCTTAAGGCTGGGCGGCACATTGGCCAGCGCATCGCTGGACAACACTACGTGACCAAAGTTCACAGTGAAGGCCTCACACCACACAGCGAAGTGACCGATGTCGAAAACTGTCAGCTCCTGAACATATGTGGATCACAGTGAAACAACCTGGCTCCGAGACCATGAACCAACCTAAATGGACTTAACAACAGTCAGGCAAATTCCGAAAAATTATTTGAGCAAAGTAGTATAGAATATAAATAGTTATTATTATTTCATATAAGTGATTTTGCCGTAAAGCTCAAGTCTAGTACGAAAAGACAATAAGATGGACTTACCCCGGGCAAGGTGAGAACGACTGTCTTCCTGTCGTACTTGCGCAGCGGTGCCTCCTTGCCGTTCTCGTCAGGAATACGGATGCCCTGAGGCGAGGGCTTCTCTCCGCGACCAACCCAGAACTTTGCATCTGCGGATAACAATAATATTAGCTTTGTTCCTAAGACACATGATACATTGTTTTAAGTCATGGCTCCCTTGTATGAGCTTATTTTAATTTCTGTTTGTCTCCCTATTTCCATGTTACGTTATTTATGACATCCCTCTGAGCACTGTCCATGTATTATTTATTATTAAGATGCACATCCCTTTGGTAATAAATATTTTTACATATGAGCCATGATCCACTACATTTTTACGCTTTAATATTTACGATGTAACGATTGTGTTGAACAATTGTATTTAATTAAAATAGTGGTTTCTAACCACAACACAGTAGGCAAAACGCTGTCAGTGTTAACCTTCGTAACTATTAAAGTAAGTAGGCATAATAATTAATTTAACTCCCAAAGTTACAAGTTAATTAATTACTAAAAGTAATAAAAATTTTGCTTACATCAGTTTTAAAATGTTATATTTTTAAAAGCCCTTAGAAAAAAACAATAAATTAACCACAAAAGTTGACAAATGGTTGTTATTTCAATTTTAATTATGAAACGAAAGACTAAAATATTACCTTTTTAAAAACTTTTTGTTGTATTTAAAGTAATTTAAAAAAATAATTGTGGAAACAAAATGTTCGTGTAAAACTAACAAACTAACAATGAAATATTTACATCTCAATTCAACTTATTTCTTAGGACAAAATAATCAAAAATAAACGTTAAATAAAACACTCTAAAACTTATCAAATCTAAGACTGCGACAATTACGTAAAGCAATTATTTTCAGCATATTTTTTTATGTGTTCGTAAAAGCTGTAAATCACGGATCCTCCGGTATTACAGGTACAAAGTGTCTTGATCAGGCGACACGATAACGAAACGCCGCCGACACGACAGGAGGTAATCACGTGTAGCGCCCGTCCTCTACGATATCAGGAGTAAGTTATTTCATAAAAAACTTAGAAACTTTTACACTATTTACATATTATAATAAACTTATAACAAGTTTTTGAGATGAGAATATTTTAATAATAATTTAAAGTTGCTTACAAAGCAATATTGTATAAAACCAATTTTTCTTACTTTAATAAAGTAATTAAAAAGAATGAACAAGACGCGTTGTGAACGGTGTCTAACAACTTCATATTGAGTAATGGTATGTTTCAGCAAATTGCCGCCTTATCGGAGCGGGATGAAGACTTCACAAACAAGCGTTGAGGTGTTATGTGTAAACTTAAACAATCTTCACAACTTGAGATATATTGTTCATCTTTTGCACAAGTTTTATAACACAAATGTAATCAGTCCAGAGTTGTAATCGCACTCAAATATGATGAAATGCGTAAACTTTTTTCAAACTCTTTCTTTATTTTTGGCCACTGACAAAGTTATCCATTTACATGATATTTGTTTGTGACCACGCTATGCAATTGATTTAATAAAGATAATTTCAAAACAAAATATCCCTCTTTGTTAGAATTAATCTCGTGTTAATGCTACGCCTGTCGCTAATCGTGCAATTAAATCTTAAAATATAACATTTTAACCTAACATTTTAGTCACATTTTTCTAAATCTCTCCAACATTTTGCTTTGAGCATTGCTTCCACTTATCATTTCCTATTTTTAAAAACCCGCCAGCGACAAAACGTAATATTTCTAACGAGTCTTAAGTGGCTCGGTGGGATAATAAAAAATAATAACCACTTTCATTTAGTAAATTAAATATTTGCCACAAGGGTCCAGATACAGAGCTAATTTACTTTGATAGCACAGTAATGCTTAACGTAAATGCACTTACAATGATTGTTCCTCACAATTATACTCTGTGGTACATGTTGGTTTTGTCGATTATTTAAAGCTTCAGCGGTCATCGATCTAGTGACACAGTACCTACTCTGTGTCTCAGAGGTATTTTATTGTTATATTATATAATTATTTGAAAGGTTATTCAAACACGTTTTAAGCAATTGAAAGATAATGGCTTACATACAATCAAATATATCCACATACATCTTACATCACTAGATTGATTGAATAATAGAAATTGTTAATAGTTGTAAGAAAGACCATAACATAATTTACATTCTCTCTCTCTGTATATATAAAGAGTACAAAATGGACTACAGTTTAAATCTGTGAGACCTGGAGTTAGGGGTTAGGGAGACGTACCGGGTGCCTCTCCGTCGTATGAGAAATTGGGCACGAGGAGGGTCTGCGCGTCAACAACTACCACAGCATCCGATGATACCCCATGAACCCCGCGCAGGGCTCCCACACGCGCCGGTTTCGGGTACTCCAACGAGCGAGGAATCTCCACTGATCCAAAGTTTACCTGTGGGTAAAGTTTCCTGTTAGCTCACTGTAAAAACTTTTAGGTATTATTTTTAGTATTGCAATAAAACCCTACAACTCAAGTAATAACCCTGTGTATTCTCTACTTTGGGGCGAAGAACGCATTTCAGCTAACATAACATTGAAATAAGAGTTAGACGACTTGCACCGTTGTAAACATAAACCTCGTAAAAGAAACGGTTTTAGTAGCCCATAACAATTCAAATACGTCACATCCTTCGAGGTTTAATTCCTCCAAAGTTGCTCTGTGAACGCCTCCTACATTGTGGTTGTTACACGGCACTTCGGACCTCTGAGAGTACGTAAACTATTAAAGTGAGTTTATGACTATGAGTTAATTGCAGTTGTAAAATACATTTTCTGTTTTGTATATTAAGAAATACTTATTTCTAACATCAGAGCACTAAGTTGACCGTTTACTAAACAACATTTTGTAAGAGTTTGCAAAGATAACAGAACTCTACTTTACAGTGCTTCGCTAACAAACAGATACATGTTTCGTTTGTACAAATATAGTAATAACACATAAAACAAAACATTATCATCTTGATCAGAATGTGCAATGATATAATATAGATTAATCGATTCAGAATATATCACTCGAAATAAGTAGAGACGAAAAAAAAAAAAGTAAATAATATTATTACTGTAACTTTCGGAACACTGTATAATTTTAATTTATATGATTTCACATTTTATATGACGATCTTCAATTTATTCTTTCCGTACCCCTTCACCACTCCCAGTTCCAAGGTTGACAAGCATCTGCAACCACCATGTTGCAGATGTTCCTAACGGAACTAAGGTGGCTTCGACAAGTGACTTTTACTCGTTTTCTAACCCATCAAATATATTAAAAAAACTTACCGAATATTCATCACACCAGATCGCGAACCAGGTCACATCTTTAAGCGTCTTTCCTTCTGGTAGAGATAGAGTGATGCTCTCTCCACGGTATCGTCTCAGAGGACTCTCGTTCCCTCGCTCGTCCCTCAATCGTGTCGCTCCCGTCGCGCTGGGGGTCTTTGACGTGCCCACGTAAAAGTAGGCAGCTGGAAAAAAAAAACGCTGATAAATCATGTTTTAGATGGGTTTGCCATAAATTAAAATGGTAAAATATATTTTAGTACTCATAAAATACAGCGAAACGTCTTATATTTTTATGTGTTTTAATACCATGTATTATAAGATAACGTGAAATGTAAATACTTTAATAAACATCACTTAAAAGAACCATAAAAGCTGCCCTAAGCTCTCCCTGGATCCAAATCCCCAAAACGCCTCATTGTGACGGAAAACGCAATTTAAAAGGCAAATTTTGACACAAAAGTGCTTGAAACTCTGTGAAATGTAAACGAGGAGTAAAATACACGATTACTGAGTCACGAATTAAATTCTAGACTTGCCACTCGAATCTCGATATCCGAAGAATTTTGCAAATGTTAAACGTAATGGGCAATTCGAAATTTATTATTATAAGTAATTTTTACAAGTCTAATGTAGGAAATCTTACAACTGGTTTAAGTGTTTAAAACACACATTTATTAAAAATATATCATACATGTATATGTATGATGTGTATATCATACATATATCATATTAATTATATAAATTATTTTATTCTTTTACACATCATACCATTCACCATCATCACGTCATTAAGATCAAGTAATTCGACAAAATTACTTTCGAGTTATAGAATGGAAAAGAAAGTTAGTTAAGCTATGGGATGTAAACTATTAAAAAGTGAAAGTTTACCGGATGTTAACTGAAGCGTAATTATATATATAAATATCTGAATAAACTTCTTAGTTCATTCCAAAAAAAAATATTTTTGATATATTTAAATAGAAGCGTTCTTTCAAAAAAATATCGTAATAACTCTATTTTCCGACGTCCTTTTTCATTTAAATTCACATTAAATAGATCCTCATATATTCCTAGACTTTGTAATAAAAAACTTTGAAGATAGGATTTGCCTCTAAAATCCCTTTAGCCAGCATCTTTAGAACGATTCAGCGACTCCAGCGACACTGAGCTGCGATTAGCATTTATCTAGAAGTTGCCAAATTTCAAATGGACATACTTAAACCTTTTGAACGTGCTGCATTCAACTTGGTTATTGAAACTTAATACTAAGGCTAAGACCTTTCTTAATAGTCGCAAATATATTGACCGATCTTAACAAAAAAAGCAAAATTATAACAATAATATTATATAAATATTTTCTAATAGGTTTAAAGGCTTATATCACGTTGTATAGAGTGTTATATAGGTTGGTACGCTCGACATAATTTTCGGTGGATCTGCCAATAATTGTCGGTACTAATTGGAAAGCAGCCGTGAGTGGACAGTGGAGCATCAGGTCTTCCACATAGATGGTTGCAATATATAATTTAATTATTAAACTAATAATTAAATTATAATAATAATTCTATTATTAAAATATCTTATTTTAATGGAGCAATAAATTACTGAAAATATTTACTGACTATTTTTTTAATTGATTTGATTCTCAAATCAAATCAGTTAAAGTTAAGGACCATTTTTAATAAATATTCCAAGTGTAAAGAATTTGTTTTATAATTCTATGTGAGGTGTCCCTCCGTCCTCAGCCCGGGGTGAGTTGACGGCTCCTCAGCTCAGATTTAAATTTAATTTGCATTTCCTACGTCACCATATCGTGAGTGCTGTCTGGATTAAACCGGTTTTATATTTTAGGAGTGTTATTAATGTGTGTTATACTTAGTTAAAAAAACTTATGAACAACATTGAACCACAGAATAATGATTGAGAATAACTTGAGTTAAATGTTCTTCATCTAATTTAAAAAGTATAATAAACTAAAATAATGTATTGTACTGTTAGTGATCAGTGTGCGTGTCGTAGATAGCTCGGAACACACCGTTAGACCTACATCATCACCGCGCTTCATGAGCTAACAGATTATACGTTTATTTTAACTTTACCAGCTCTTTTAGTTTTAATATACAATTCTGGTAATTATCCTTTATATACTTGTAGCACGAAAACTTGCAAATTTTATAATTTCTTTTTGTAATATATTTTATATAGTTGTTTAGTTATTTTCGGGTGTTGCAATAAATGTTATTGTTCTCTCTATTATTCTAAAACACAATGGACTATTCAAGTGACCCTAATGTTTGTCAAAACCTTTACATTGTCTGATGCTATCTCTTTGTCGTCAGAAGATTACGATAATTTATATTATTTACAAGTGAATCTATAATAAGGCATTCATGTTTGATGTATTTTTACGTTCTATTTGCTTTTGATTCATATTAACATTGAATTCTTGTAGATAACTCGAGTGTATTTGAGTTATACAACTCAAATACAGTCAAATGACAAGCGTTCGTTGCTAATTCTATGTAAATATGTACTCGTAGACGATGGTAGAGCGTATTCTTATGTCCAACATGTGTTAACAATAATAATAATTATTATTATTATAATTATAATTCCATTCAACTAGCATCACCACTAGAATCCCTTTGATTCCCCTACGGAAATTTTGTTCGAGATTTTTCAAAAGTTAACTAGTAAGTGATATTGCAGGCCGCGGTATGAAAAAATACCCAACCAGAGACCTCAAAACCGTCAACCCGCTGACAATTCTGCCCCTTCTAGGTTTAGAAATAAGTATGATTTTGGCATACCAACATAGCTATTTCCCAGAATAAGGTTAATCCGATGTTACAGCGAAAGATTCAATGGAAAATAAAATTTAAGGCTCTCAGCAGCGATCGAATTAAATGAAGAATATAGATTCCATTTTCTTTTTCTGGATCTAAATGCGTATTACAAATTGATATTGCGAGCAACGGGGATTTAAATTTCATTATTCTTTAAATCTATTTCCGACAGACAGAAAATAATACTACTACTATTAGTCTTAGCATCTGATTTACATAAATTTCATTTTGCACTAGACAAATGAACGTATACGTATGGATGTCATAAACTAAGTCAGTATCGGACTTCCATTTTTGAATCCTACATCAAGCTATCTTCAGCTTAAAGTATATTTAACGCTCTGCAGCTGTCGATGTTAAATTATTATTATTTTTTTTATTTATAATAGAAATATATTAATATTACTTTTCCGATTTGGCGAAAATTTTAAAAAATAAAGTGTAAATGAGAGATCAAAATCTCTACTAAAATTTATAAATTATGTTTAGATCATAATAGAAAAGAAATGTATTCGAGATTTGTTAAGAACCATTAATGACCTAACATATTAATAATTATAATAGAAAAAAATCTTCATAATATATTTATTTTTACTATTATTTTATCTTTTAAACTTTTTAGATCTTTTATAAGCTATCTTTAAACAAAAAGGTAAACTTTAATTTCTGCTAAGATCTGTTATGTATTGTTTATAGAACGTTATTAAAAACAATTCAAACAATGTTTAATATTGTTGTTTGTAACAAACAATGATGCGTATTGATAATCAGCGGCTACTAATAACAACTGACTTGCGAAACTCTTAGCTGTCTGTTACTAGAATAGTTATTATGTATATTACATTATAACGTGATTACTATAATATAAATAACTGAATAACGTCTCGAAAAATATGTATAACTGCAGAACCGACCGCGGGTAAATTATAGTTAAGTGGTAGTCTTAATAATTAAAAAGTCTTATAGATTTAATGATGATGACTTCAATAACATTACTCTCATATCTAATACATAGACAAGAAATCTGTCTTTGCAAATATCACTCAATCATTGCTCCAGGAAAATTTGTATGCATCTATCTCCTCTCAAAAAAGATCATACAATTCTCAATTCAAACATAGCAAACATAAAATATACAGACATATAAACATACACACATATATACAAATATAAACAGTATATATACACTATACTTAGGTCTTTACACACTAAGCCTAATGAACGTTCTAGGCGTTTCTAAAGATTTTGAAATCTACCTATGCAGACCGAATTTTAAATGGTTTTCTCAGAAATTTGGCTTGAAGGAAGCACCAAAACACCAACCCTACTCATGATAAATAAAGATTAAAATATTTAAAAGTATTGTAAAAGAGTATAAACATTTTAGTACTTTTATTAATAACTCAATACAATTCTGAAACGTATTTTATTCACTCCTTATAACACGGGACAAATGTGTTAAATAAAAAGTCAGGCTTTCTGTTTAAGTCAGATAAAAAACTCAGGAGCTTTAGAAAATCGTATACATATTAAATATAATTTCTTAATATCCACAACTTTTAATTAAAATAGAACTAAAAGTAGTATCTTCAACTATCTTCTAATCATTTGTACAATCTCCCACACAATCTACAGTATAATTTTGAATGATATTAGTTACCGTATAAGTCATAAGGGTCTTTATACAATCTCTTAATATGTCCCGAGATTTGACGTGTGGTTTACTGTTCGTAATATGTTTTGTGGGATTATAGGTTTTATGAGTGTTAATATAGAGGTTGTATTAGGATGCTGTGTCGCTATATGTTCTCATTACGGCGTATGTGGCGCGCTGCTACATCTGTGCCCACAAATGCCCGCACAGACAGAGAGGAGATACACTTATTCGGATTCTTAAGAAGTGGAAGATAACTATTTTCCAATATTTAATCAAAACCAAACTAATTTATCAGACTCAATTTCCTTAGAGTATTACGGTATTATAAATAGTATATCTAGAAGATACTAATTACTTTTAAACTATCGCGGTTATACTATATAATTATTTAAAAAACATTATTATTAACGCGCTATCAAATAAGTATCACATACATTTTTATTTGTCAGAAGTTTCGACCACGTTGCACTGGTCCTACTCCTATGACCACCAAGGCAATGTGGTAACTATTTCCTATCGTATTAATTTCCGTATTTTTTAAGTATATATTTAATTGATTAAGTAATTAACAGAACAGGGTAACTTTTATATAACGTAATGTTTATACCGTCACTGGCAGTAATATGAATAATTCGATCTCCGGCGACTGAGTGTGAAATGTCCCTGAAGTCGAATTTTCATTTGGATGTTTGTTGCGAGGTACGAGGTAGTTTCGGAATGAGTTCAGTTTCATGCTAAGCCGCTCGGTGGCGCTGCGATCTCATTACTGCGCCGAAACAAACTGAACATTCAACGACCTTTTTTCTTTATTTTATTTTCAGTTCAAATATATTTTAACCTCCCTTTTAGATTTTAGGTGAGTGACTTGTTAATAAGTTTAAGGACAAGTTAATTGAATATTAAATGTATGCTATTTTTATTTTATTACACGTAATGTAATTAATAAAAATAATAATAAATTCTAAGTTATATTTTATTTAATAAAGATAATTTTAAACATTAACTTAAAAGGTATGACTAACTATGGTAAATGAAAGTAGCTTATAGTGACAAACAGACATGTTAATTTTTTGTTAAAAACATGTAAAATTCACAATATTTTTTGTTGAACAGGTTGCATTAAGCTCGGGACGGAAGCGAAAATATAATTGCATTTGTTATTTTTCAACGCCCCGTTTCTTTTTATCTCGTATGTTCAACAATTCAGAAACTTCATAACACATGAAGGTGTAAATAGAATGTAGTAATTAATAGTGAATATATTGAGACACTAGCGTACAACACTATACAAAGCTATGAGTATTAGAAGTATTATTTTATCTGGGTTTATGAAAAATATTTGTTATATAAATTGTCTTTTTTCTAGAAAAATTTTTCTTGTGGGTCTTGAACCCACGATGATCGATATCACAACCATTGCGCCAATCAGTCGAAAAATTACTAGTATGCACCTAAATATTAATTGATGATATTATATAGAGATTGATTGAAAACTTTGAGATTTTTCAGGATTCTATTAAAACTGAAAAGCTAGCTCATGTCTAGCCCAGACCTAATTCTAAACTAAAATTGTTGTTAAGTTTTGGAGGACTTACCCTACACGATGTGCCAGTAATTTTTTTCAAGTAAACAGTGCGTAAGACCATAGTTTCGTGGATATTTAGGTTAGACACCTGTTTGTAGGCAAAGGGTTCCCATTTTGAATATAACGTGTATTATTTTTGTTGAGATTTCAATATATAAGTACTTAGAAGTTTTATAACGATTACATTACTTCATAAAAATACATTAGTAACAGAAGTTATGGGTGACCGGTGGGGGCTCCATAACAATAGCGTTTTACTTTAGCTTTTGATGCGTAACAATAATAAACTATAATCCCATATTTTCTACGACTTTCGCTATAAGTGTTGTTTAGATATCACGACAGTTATGACTCCATAAGCAGGAAATTATTAGTGTAGAATACGTGATTCCCATACAAACTTAACCACCCTATTGGTCGAGAGGTTAGCGCAAACGTCTAACGTGTAGCGGCGCAATGGGGCTCGGGTTCGATTCCCGATAGAGACAGGTAAGTATATGATGAGAATAGATGTCTGTATTTCTGGGTTTGGTTGTTTATTAAATATATTCTCAGTATTAATATATTGTATTTCTATGTTGTAACGTTGTCTAACACCCTTATCACAAGCAAATATAATTTACTTACTTAGGGGTTAGATCAATGTGTGTAATTTGCCCTGTGATATTATTATTATTATTTTTAACACATTCCCTGCGACACCATATTTAAAAAACTTTCAGCTGGTGCGTTAGGGATCTAAAAGATCTCGAAACTAATTTATCCCCGGGTGTGTTGGGGACCTAATCAGTCCCCTAAAAGTACAATTCTGAAAATAATTTATATCTTCAACAAAAACAATGACATATACTTAAAAATTTCGTGGGTAAAAGATAGTCTACTGTTCTATATTGTGCTAGGTACGCACGCAGTTATGACATAAGAATAAGCCACAAATACAAATCAAAAATTAGACATCGATTGTATCTCGTTCCGCAACCAGAGATAGAGCAATATGTGAAGTGACTAGTGATGGGAATAAAATAAAATGTCATTTGTCGATAGAAAAAGTTTAATTTACGAAGTAGTTATTTATTATAAACTACGGAAAACGTTTGTCATTAAAGCAAGCACATGGACATTTTTATTTTATTTTTTATATATGACACACTTAACAGTTGGCGGCGAATGTGGTATAAGATATTCTGCACAATAATAAAGATCTAGCTGCTCGGCAAAAATGTTTTTTTAGAAGCTTCAGAGCTGTTTACCGTGCGTCGTAATTTTTCATAACAATCCACGCAACGTCTTTTTTTTGTTTCCTCGTTAGAAAACATGATCAACACATCTTCCTTCAGGAAATATTTTTTTAATTTTACTGGATAATGCCGCAGTATTAACCGGCGATAATTTTTCCTTCTTAGAATGCTCACCAAAATTAATTGACTTTTTACACTTTTTTTTTCAAAGTAACTCATTGTTTTTAACAACAATCAAAACAATTTAAAATATAAACACGTCAATATATTTACGCGAGTTGTATTTTTGAAACCTGAGCGCGTCCCCTCACATCGATACTTGAACAACACTAAAACGAGACACGCAGCGCCCGTGCCACCTACTCACCCTGTCTTGCGTATATAAGGCGTATGGTTCCAAGAGTAATAAAATGTCCCCTAACGCAAGTAATGAAAAAAATTATAGTACTGTGCGTTAGGGACCTAATCCATCCCAAATTATTTTATTATGTCTATGAACTCACCTTCAAGTAGGATACAAATGTGTATATTTATCTTGCTCATACATAAAGAACTTTACAAGTTAGAGCCCCCCTCAAGTGAAACAACAGCATTTCAGTCCACGCACAATACGAAAGTCCCGCAAGAGATCTAAGAGACCTCGTAATGCAGCGAACGTGTTAACAGAATATAATATAGTATTATTTTCACTCAGTACTCACCAGGTCCTTCTCCATCGTAAGTGAAGTCGTGCAGGTACAGAGTGCGGGAGTCCACCGCGTAGACGTGCCCACGTACTGCGTGATGCAGTTCAGACAACGCGCTGATCTCCTTGCCCAGATAGCGACAGTGCACCACGCCTGATTGACAATATCACATTAACGGATTATAACAATATGTGTTTTAAAATATCATTCATTCAATTCACATTCAGGTGATTTCAATTTTAAAGTAAATATAGAATCAAAAACTATTTATCTACCAATTGATCTACCATATCGCTACTCGTTTAAATGAAGTTAAACATTTTATACATCATTCTATATCTTTATCGGGATGGTAGCAGCAGGTGGCGGGTTATAATCCCTGCCCATATCTACTTATATTATATATGTATTAAATAAAAATATAATAATGTAATAACGTACTAAAGGTCAAATTAGTTATGGCTTAGATTAAGATCGTGCATGTAACCTATATATTCAATACCGGCCGGTCCTCATGAAGCGATTGTCATCTGACCTCAAAATATCAAAGCACCTCAAAGGTTAATTGGCCACCTTTGTAGCGCCCTCATAAATGTACTCCGAACATTTATCTTATATCATATGAATATTTATACATACTACATTATGTAGAACAAAGATATAAAATTAAGTTAGCACTTTATTAAGTCACAAAATCACATTATATAAATATATAATAAAATATATATTTTTTTTTTTAAAACGGACTTTCGATGCTCGCATCGTTAATAAAGTCTTTGATTGGCGTTACATCTAAATTCATCAGTGAATCACGTCGGTTTTTATATTGACCGTATTAACTAAAACTTATTTAAAGCATATACCAGTATTTTAATGATAACCAGATGTTTAAAGAGAGAAATCCTTTACTTTCTCTTCCCTATCAGTTTGTAGAGCAAACTGTGTCTTATTGCGTTTTAAATAAGGTCTATGATTACGATTTCAAATTAAACTGGTTATAACTAAGATTAATTTCCTCGGCATATTACAAAAAAGCAAGTTTTTGCTCCACCGGAAGTAAGGTTTGCCTCCTATCTCAAGTTAGACACTTAATATGTATAAATAAATATATACGTCTTAATCTAAATGGTAATTGTTATTATCTTTTTAACATATCTCAGCACCATGCTATGGCAATGAGGCTTCTAAATCATAAGCACGATGTGGCCAGAGATCTGGTCCAAGGCCATCTGCCGCACTACCAGCAGCCACTCACCGAGCAGTTGTTAAAGCCTTGTTATTGCACTCTTACTTAATTATCATTTATTAGAACATAAATTAATATTAGAATTCAAAACGAACATGAAACTAAAACGCCTAGAGTGAAATAACTTCTTTGAGCTTTAATTTTCATTTTTAGTTAAACGATATTACAATATATGTTTTGTAGAAATACTAATTAGCTTTAAAAAAACCGGCCTAGTACGAGTTGGACTCGCACACGATGGGCTACATACAACTATATATAAAAATTGCAAAAAAACGTTTACTGTATGAGAGCCCTCCTTAAATATTTATGTTATTTTGTTTTTAATTTTGTAGTTAAAGCGGTAACAAGAATACATTATCTGTGAACATTTCAGCTATCTATCATGATTCATGAGATACAGCTTGGAGACAGACAGACGGGCAGGTGAGCAGACGGAAAGACGGGCAGAGGGACAGCGAAACCTTAATAATAGGGTTCCGTTTTTACCCTTTGTGTACGGAACCCTAAAAACAACTGTATGTCTCGTAATTCGAGCTAATCTTCAAAAAGTATGAATCGATTTCATCGGACTCTACAGTCCTTAATTAGCACCGGTCGTATGAGATTTCAATAATAAGAGATATTTTTTTTTGCTGATTACAAATATTACCATAAAAAGCGTATTATTTATTAATATATTTTTTATTACAACTGATTAGCCGTAAAACCGTTAGCTCTTAATAAAGTGAAACCGTTTTAAGTGGACATACCCAAATATTTTGTCAGTGATGATGATACGCAGAATATATTAAGAATTATGAACTACTTACAAAATATAATACTAATATAATACTCGTCAATAAATGCCAGTATAAATATTAACAACCCGTTATACATACACGTTGTCATACCAATATCTCTAAATAGCGACTTAAATAAGAACATTACTTCACCGAGAAAGTGCTCTCAAGAAACCCCGGCTAAATGGCTAAAGAAAGATTTGAAATAATTTTAACGATTTTGTATCTTATAGCACAAAAATAAAGATGATATTCGGTTGTTTGCTTTTCCAATTTTGGATCTCTGTGTCATTTATTCGTCCTCAGTGTTCGGAGGTCAGGTGGCAATCGTTCGAAGTCAAAAAACGTCTGCCTCTCAAATATAAACGGCATCTCGATTAATAAATCGAGTGTTTCAACATGAAACATTGATGTTTAAGATGTAATGATTTAATAATTTCAAAAATTTATAAAGATGTAGAAATAAAACATAAAACAACTAATGTCTGAAACATAAAAAGAATCATTAAAAATCGAACAAAGACGATATTGAAATTCTCAGTCGATAAATCTCTTACACTTTCCAATGTCCTCTTTTGTCTAACTTTTATTCTGTATATATTTACTACCTCCATCAGTGACCTACCCATATATAAGGATCTCTTTATAGATTGTTAGATTTAATTAATTGTATTTATATTTATACTTGATGCATGATTGTTTACAACATGTTTTATAGTTTAGAATAGTAAAAACCTACTTCAAGAATATTCATGCCTTCAAACTTTTAAAGAATCAGTTTCACCATACGTTTTTTTCAAGTAACTCTAATGGTTTATGCAATACAAAGATAATTGTCAGATGACAGGTTTTTTCCGTCTTATCTTAACGTTGACACTTATCCTTAAATTTTAATAAATTAGCAAGTTACGTGAAAGAGTAGCAATCATCCACCTCTCCCCACTTAGAAAATTTTGCGTTTATTACAAAAATAGAATTTGAATGTAACATATCAAATATAAATATATAAATAAAAATATATTTCTAATCTTTAAAATCGTAAAAGTGACAACTTTGTAAAGAAACTTAGTCTCCAAGCAGCAGGATGTCATGACTCAACGACAATGTGCTCTACTAAATACATTGAGTAACTTTGGAACTTTCCTCAACGTGACCATACTATATTATACTGTAAGTTTCTCTCGGGATAAAGAGTATCGTTACGTAGACCATAATACTAATTGAAGTGGAAATTGCAAAACTGAAAAATTGTATTTAATTCATTATTAAATATTAAAAATAAAGCAACCAATAACTTCTCGAAGAACTTTGTCAATAAGAATTGAAACATAGGTTCATCAAAAATCTATTTGAAACTCCTTCAATACAAAACATCTTATATGTATGTATTTTATCTTCGCTTTCTAAATTTTGACCTTTCGTTCTTGTGGTACAACAGATTTTATAATAACTGTCAATTTAAAATTCAATTCATTTATGCGGGTAGTTGCGAATTGTTTCACCATTTCTTTAACTTTACGTGCAAAATATTTTGAGCCTTATGATGACAATTATAGTAGCCAAAATCAAGTGGGAGTGTTTAACCCCACCAATTGGTGCAAGTTGAAAGGTTCGACGGCAATGATTGAACTAACGAATAGATAGTGTTGAAAAACGAAAATGCTCTTCTAACAAGGTTCCTAGCTTTTAAAAAGGATCCCAATTTTTATATAGCTGTTGAAAATTATATTGTAATTTGTTAACAGTAAGATAAAATAATTAAATGTATGTGTAAATAATACGTTAAATAAAATAATTATGGCATATCAATCAAAAAAGGTTAAAAGCGCAGATATTTAGCAAATAGAATATCAAAATGATATTTTAAATTTTATGTCAATCATTCATAAAAAAATAAGCAAACAATTGTTTTGAGTTTTATGTCATTGATGCAACAGATAATGAAAATTTTAATATATAAGATGCATGTTACGTTAGAATAGAGTTCGAATAGATCGATTTGTTTTTTTTCCCAAAGGAAAATAAAATCTATTAGTATACGTTATGTTATAAATAAATTGTTTGGACTACAAGACAACCACCACTTTCAAAGCATACTAGTATATTTGGCTGCCTATATTTAGAAAAAAAATAAATGTCATCTTTCTATCTGTGTCAAGCAATATGTAGCAATTATTTACAAATTTTTAAAAGTTATTAAATTTAGAAATATGGCCTTGTTATAGATTATAACGAATTTTCAATCAAAATCAAATCCAAAATATTTATTTAAAGTAAGTTTTATACCATTTTTAATAAAGTAAGACTAAAATTCTTAACATTGTAGTACTTTAGCATACAAACGATTCTTAGTTACTTTCTTAAATTTATTAGACGGTAAAAATGCATTACAATGAGCGTCGGTGTGTCTATTAATGTGTCAATACATATCTTGGCGAGTTAATTGATTTAAAAACAGACTTATACCAGTATATATGCAACACATCCACTGGTAATAACTAATGGTTTTGAACATTTTCATCAGACCATCTGTCACAGATAACATCTTAAAACACGCTCGTGACAGTAACAAGTCAGGCCACGGTAGAGAAAGTTAGCGACAGATTACTTGTTACATAGAAGTGTATTTAGTATTACTACAGATTATATTATACACACACATACATACACATATACACAGACCACACACATAAATGAAATTGTTCTCGTTTCAAGTCTCATTAATAATAATTTAATAATTAACTACTCAAATGATTAAGTATGAGATTTTTATATGTGAATGAGAAGAATATTTTAAATATAAAACAATAGTTTTAAGTTACAAATAAAACATTTTAATAACATTATGATATTTTATATGGCCAGAATTTTGGTCACATCTTAAATAATCTCCTGATTCACTTTCTATTAATCCTTGCTACTGTTGCGCGTGCGCTGCCCTTTTAAATATATGTGTTTTTTTTGTTATACTTAACAAAATTTCTTAGAACATGTTTTTGTCAGTTAGATAAGAGCATTTTTTGACAAAATACCATAAGTAAAACTTCATTAATTTGCTTAAAACATTTTAATACCGGAAATTTAAAAAGTACTTTATTTGTCAAAAATTTGGATTTTTTGGGTGTTAAATACCTTTCTAATATTTTAATTATTACTTCTAAATCTTATTGCGATAACAATGTTTCACCAATATAATAAAAAAAACTTTGTATGGTCTTTTTTAGGAAGACATTTCCTCCTTATACAAAAGACTTCAACGCGCTATTATTAATAATGACCCTTTATAATTAGATAATAATTCAGTTTGTAAATGCTGTTTTATTTTTTATATTAATTTAATCAAAACATCAAACCAAATATTCTATTGCAATATTTATATAATTTTTTAATTTAATTATTTTGTAAGTGAGGTGGCTCAACTCTATTTTGTAAAGATGAAGTCACCGTCAGGTGTTTTCTTGGAGTGCGTATTAATATTAATAGTTATTAGTGAATATTGATATAATTATTAATAATTTCATAAATTAACATTATATTCTTAAGTAGGTAACCAGTTCGTCAGCTTCCTTACAAATTTTGAAATAATAATCGTTTTATTTGAAAATAGTACTCGTAAGTTCGGTGATAAGTGGCAGCATTTTTTTTATGGTTGTAATTTTCGTTTGTACGTAACATATCGACACTTTCACTTTGTGTACATTTATATTTACCATATATAAATTTATTTATTTATTTTTTGTATAAAATATTAACGATCGTAAATACAAATTTATTTGTAAATTGATCACAAAATATATAAAAAAATAAATAAATAGAGAGAAATTGTGGTAAGAACTTTTAAGTATATAAGTTAGCTTGTTATCGATGGAGCGATCGACGGATATCCCATTTAAAAACTATTTTCCAAATTTATTATTATTGCGATATATGTATGGCACGTTTATGTGTATCATTTGATGTTGAAATTTTATTCATTACTATTGGGTATTTTATCTACAGGTTTTGTCCATTATTTTGCCTACTGTATTATTATGATTGTCTTTTCCAGTAAATGTGTAAAATTTTCGTTCACAAATTATAGTTAACCTTTAATAACACTATTTCGTAACAACAGTTTTAATATTGCATTTCAAAGTTAGATTTATAAATAATAAATTATATATTTTTTAAATTACTGCAGAAACTAATCCATAGGTCCAAATTCCAAACCAAGGACTGTTAAATATTTTTTCGGAAAGTGCTCTGTTTTGTATGTTTTATATTCTTTTTTATATAAGTTTTATATTCTTTTTATACAAGTTCTATATTCTTTTTATATAAATTTTATATTATTTTTTATATAAATTTTATATTCTTTTTTATATAAGTTTTATATTATTTTTATACAAGTTCTATATTGTTTTTATATAAGTTTTATATTCTTTTTTATATAACTTTTATTTTCTTTTTTATATAAGTTTGATATTCTTTTTATATAAGTTTTATATTCTTTTTATACAAGTTTTATATTCTTTTTTTAAATAAGTTATTTAATGTGACACGCAGAGCCCCAACATGTCGCAACGTTGGTTCCCATACGTTGGGAAATTCACTCATGTTTGTACAATGCATTTGAGCAATGAATAGTGATTTACGTATGATTATGTGATTTATATTGTTACCCAATGTAACTTTGATGATAGTATTTAATATGCACGGCCTAATAAATAGTTTAATTCCAAAAATACAGTCATATCTATAAAGTCAGCATGCCTCCATTAGAAACGCCTTTAGTGGTATTTTGGTAGTTATTTAACAATATCTCGTTACAGGATCAAGGGTAGTATTGTACAGAGGATCACGTGTATCTCCTCATTTCATTCTCATTCCTCACAATAGCGAATTTCGGGAGATATCACTATTAGATAACTAAAAGTCCTCTTCTCAATCTTAAAAAGAGTAGGTTCTCTTTAACGAAGAAGCTGGTAGAATATTATTATAATGTTTATTTTAGTGAAACAATAACGTATATTTTATGTCCAAGTTCCTCTCGAGGGACGAATGCCGTCCCTTTGCTTTGACGGATTCCACGAGAGAGTAGGTACTTTGAACAAGATTGTTGTACTAACCTTAGAATATCCTTAAGATCAAAGGTTTACAAAGTATAATATAACATATATCTAAGATGTTATATTTTCTGCATAATGCTTTCTATAATAATAAACTAATAAAGCAAAAATTACGTCGAATTTCTACATGTGATATTAATGTTACATTGAAATATATTTTACATTCAATAAAAAAAAATAAAACTAGGATTTTTGATTGGCATGAGAATTGCTTATCAAACTTTTATTAATCTCAATGCTTTAGAGAGATTGGAATTATATTATTAAATACTATATTATGATATAAGCAAAAATATAGCAAACCGATTAAGAATTAATAACTCTTGTCTTCATACTTCAGTTTGCCCATCCCCTCAATGGCCGCACTTACCGCCACTTCACCCTGTATCTCCATCTATCCACTCTTACATCTAGGCCAAACCGCTCTCATCTGATCTATCGAATTATCGTTACATAAAACAAGACCCAATATAATGAGGGGAACCGCTGCGAGTACCGTTGCCTCTGACCCACTGGTTTTAAGGAATGCGCGATATATGCATCGTTGGTTTTCAAAACAGTTCTCGTTTTTCATTGGATTAAAACGAGCAATGAATATCGAATTCCGTTACCGTTACTATGAGGCCGTTTCGCTCTCAATGCATATCATCTAGATGTGCGTTTCATGGTTTAGAATTTTAGTAAATAACCTATATTTAGCATTCATTACATTTGTATAAAAAAGCTGTTGACAATTATGAGAATTACGTTTAAATTAAATGATATTTCTTGCTTCAATAATTTTCCTTTCTAGTCATTGTGATTTATAGCTCAGTAAGAAGTAATTATCGCTTCGTGAAAGTTGTTACTGCAATGACAGGGGTCACAAATATCTATTATAATATGTACTTATATAAAATTAATTATATATATTATGACTCTTATGTAATTTAACCGCTCTACGGTAACAGTAGGTACTGTTTCTAATTACAAAAAAAAACATTATTTTTTGGGTTTTAAATATATACCTATCTTTTATTAAGGGTGTATTTTAAAAGTAAGTCCCTTGAAAGTCAATTAAAATACGTGTATATAGGTCTCAAACAATTTTAAAATCAATATATGTTTAAATTAAATGAATTGGCAAGTTAATATTTTAAATTTAGTTTATTTTTTGTAAAAACAAAGTACACACTTTAAAAATAAAAATCAAAAGAGATGACCAAATATTTCATATTATTTAATATTTCATGCTAATAATATACTTTAGCACTATTCAAAGCAGGTATAATATTCTAGTTGTAGTTAACTTTGTATAAAATCAGTGTACAACTACGCCGATGCTCGTAAACACCCAGACAGCACACAAAACAGACAAAAAGTCATCGAGGAATGTTGGCGCCAGCAGATGGAATTTAAGTTATAAGAGGAAAGCGGATTTCTGAATTTTACAATATTTATAAAAGATAGTATTCACATAATGCCTTTTAAGCATGAACATTACAAAATTTAAAATTGGCGGTTGTGAAAGTTCAATAACATATGTAGGTTTGTAAGTAGGTAGGCAAAGGTTATCAAATTTATTTGGACATGAACATCCACATTTACAATCTAATGTTTTGTTCTGAGTTTGCAATCTAATGTTTATACACCTCTCAAGTCTCAACAAAAATACACTGACAATTACACTTTTATATTTCAAATATTAACTCTCTATATTTTAAACTTTGAAGCCATCCTCTAAAATTTACATTTGTTGACATTTCGGTACAATTTACATTATAATATGCCACTTCTAGCGCCCCGTTGCATTATTTCTTGTTGCGTTTGTATTTCTTTGACAGCGCAACACTTCATACATTATAGAAATTAATTGTCATTATTTATTAAACTACTTATTATAAAAAAAAAACTTCTAAATATTTTTAGCTTATGAAGACGATGGCAAAAAAAAATACAATTTAACGTTTTAAAAAGTGTAAATTACTGCGACGATATACAATTAGATTTAAAATATGTACTAATTAAAAAATATATACCGCCTGAAAAACGTTATAGAAGAAGTATAAAAATGTTGTAAAATTTTATTTATCTCCATTATTAATAGTCTTGACCTTTATTTGATTTTGAATCCGCATAGAAGTTTGCCAAATAATAGTACATAGTCGGTGTGAGACTTGTGTTAAGAAGAGTTACATCCAATAAAGCCTTTTCAACACAATTATAGTTTATATCTTAATGATATTTTTTGTATATTTTTACATTTATTTATTTTGTCAACAATCAAAATAATTTTCTGTAGAGAATAACGAGTCCAAAATAAATTATGAACTATAGCTTACAAAGTGGAAAATTGATCTAGTACATAAAAATACACAATACTATTTTTAAAATATAAGTATGATGATATATAACCTTCTTGGGTTGGTCACTAAAGTGGGTGCCTTTGTAACCAGGAGCTTAGGATTTGAAATTATAGATAAAATTATTATATTATACCATAACTTTATAATAATTGTGGCCGGCGTAGCGCATTTTAATTGAGCGTATAAATTGACATAACTTTAAAATTACTCTTAACCTCACTTGCCTTCAACTTTCGCTTACGAAACATAAAAACATCGCTCGTTTACTGTAATCTTAAATTACGAGAAGGCATCGCCTGACCTTCCACACGACCCTTTACATATAAAACATGACATTTAAAACATATAGTTATTTTTTAATAACTTTTAAAATTGTATGTTACTGGAACGAGGGACATGACATATATTTAAGAGTACAAATCTGTTATGTATGTGTGGATTAACACATCAATATCATTTTGCAAATGTATTTATATATAAACTAAAAAAAATATCTAAAGCATTCATTATTATATACTCTGATGTGTCCAGTATTCTTATTATACTTGGCGGTTGAAATTATTAACCGTTTAACTCAAATCTAATTTCCGAAATTACCATAAACGCCGAGTTGGCACTCATAATATATTCGACACAAGATCTAAGTTTATTTCCTGGGACAGAAATATTTTAAGTATCTTTTAATTTATCGCTAATACTTTTAACTAATATCTCGAGGCAACAGCTATCTCGTTTAACTACAAGCCTCAGACAGTAATTAGTTTGTGATTTTATCCTAACGGCTTCCTTAACGCAGATAAAGTTTTTTTATTTTCTATCTTAGATACTTCGATGTTAGTCAGTTAGGGCTTCGATAATAAATAGAAAAAGTTAATTGGATATTTTTATATGTAGTAAATTATTATAATTTGTTATACCAATTACCAGTTTTATTGATTTCATTTCTAAACATATAATGTAATATAAAAGCAGTAGCAGTAAATTACAGATTTTTTTTTGCTATGTTTATAAAAACTACATTTTTAAGTATTATATAGACAGGACTTTATAGTGTTACAAGTAATTCATTTACAATTTGCAAACTAGACAAAATTTAATGGGCAAATTGCACCGCGCTGGGAAAATGCAAATATGAGAGCAACGAGCGAGTGGAGCCTGCAGGAAATTGTGTGTGTTACAATTTAGTTGCAAAGTTTTACATAATATAATTCGATTAAATTATAAGAACAAAATTGTTGGGTTGCTTATATTTATTATAACATTACGTATATTGTTTCTAATAAGACCATGCATGTCATAATTAAAAAGTCTCATTAAAAAGTCAATATACTACTTTTTAATAAGACTTTTTAATTGTTTTTAACAACAATTTAATAATTAACTTGATAACTATAATCGTTTTTAAGATTAATTAATATGATATAACAGAGTTTCACAGTGCTTACCTAGCACAAGCAGTGCGAAGGCTGCTTCCAAACGCATCACGATATATTAAATGCCACAAGTATCGAACACATGCGCACAGAGCCGCGCGCCGCGAGAGACTGAAGTGAGGCTGCGCTTGCGCATGCATCATGTTTTAGGGAATCTACGTACAGATGCTAGTAGCACTCTTTCATATTAAATTTTTGTTTAATATATTGTAAAGCACAAATAAAAAAATTAATTGTTAATTAAAGTGAATTTCATTTTGTTACTACATTTTTTTAATAACGTTTCTATTCAAGTTTTTTATATAAAAGCTTACCCAACTTTCCAATAGTTCAGTAGAAAAATAATTATTTGTTTTTAAAATTCCTAGAAAAAGAACATATAATCATTTAATTTAATAGTTACCAAAACCCTTAATCGTGAGTAAGCAGCCTAATCACATTGATTATGTGATCATTTGAAAATCTCAGCAATCTTTCTTTTTTATCAAATCTTATAAATTTGCTTTAATTGATCATTATAAAACATGCATTGTTTTTTAAGTGGTTGACAGGTTCTTATTACCCAATACAGTTAAAATGGCTCATAATAAAATCTGTTTGTCAAAACGAAAACTGATTATAGTTGAATGTTGTGAGAGTTTATAATATCATTATTACCACCTGCCAGTGTATGTACAGTGACTGTGTTCTTCCTTCCCCAAATACAAACAAAGAGCCATTTCTCAATACTTTTTTTTTTTTAATCTTTATTTCAAATTTGGGGGTTTTTCCTTGTTAGGATATGCCAACCCCATTGTGACCATTTTACATGTAAAACTCTTAATCTATTAAACAATCGCTGTGGCGTCCAATACTTATTGTTTATACTAGCTCCGTTGCTCCGGCGTTCTGCCGTCGGAGGACGCTAGTGTCCAAATGTCCTTAGCTTCCCTCCTGACTAACGACGCCCCGAGCCGAGGTCCGTGTCTCAATCTGAGACGCCCTCGGGACGTCGTTCCCCATGGGGGCCCATCTGGCCCCCCCTTGTTAAGGGTGGGTCTCCAGACCCACCCGCTCCCCCGGTGACGCTGTAATAGCCAACAGGGCTAACAGTATAGACAAACAAACAAAAAAAAAAAAAAAATAAAAAAAAAAAAATAAATAAATAAATAAAATGTTTATACTATCAATTAAGGATTTTTTATTATAACTATATCTTCACCAAAAAATCCTAGTAGGTATGTGTTAACTCTGATTACTCGCTAACAATACTAAATTTCACCAATTTTTTTTTGGTCTTTTTTAGTACAATTGTAATTTTAGTCAGAAACTTTTTTGGTTTCACTAAACCTTTTCCCGTCAAAATGCCAAAATAAAAAAAATCGTATATCTTGATGTAGATAAAAAGTCAACACCACACCAAATTTCATAAAAATATTTGTAATAATCAAGTTGTACTGTAAAAATGTAAAATGAGTGATTTTCATGAATAATAAATATTCTATATATTAAAATGGATAATAACCCCTAGCGTGCCAATTTTATCACAATCTGTCCAGTAGATTCTATGACACGCTCATATACAAACAGATTTTAATTTTATAATGATTGTGTTATGAAACGACTTTACTTCACTAGGTAGGTACTATTACTTTACTATACCTATGTAAATAGATATAAAAAAGATAGTATGTTTTCGTAATTAAACTTTACTCAGCATTAGTTAGGCAAAATTCCGATAAAATTACGTGAACATAACCGTGTAAATATATATTTAATAAATATAGTATGTGCTTATTAATGCCTAGCATTTTAAAGATAGGACTTTGTTTTCTGTTCTTAAGGAATCTTACAAGCGATATATTAAAAAGTTTACTCTTCGTAAAAAGTAATGTGAAAGCATATACCAATCATAGTTCTATTGAATACAGCTACTCTTGAATGACAGTGGGCATTTGAAACTGTATGTTAAATACTTAATTTATACTTAACTCAAACGTAATCTCGAAGAAAAAGCCTTTAAAGGATTTTTAAAGCAAAATAAAACACAAACAAATTCATTAAAACAAAAAAAAGTTTTAAAAAAGGTCAAAAACATCCTCAGCTTTTTCAGGAGTAAACGACTCCACTTTTAGTGGCCGCCGTGTCATGACGTAACCAGAATTAATTGCAGTTTAAGCCTAATAAAATAAATAAACAAAAAGTAAGAAATAAAGAAAGCTATTACTATTATTATGACCAAAGTGTAAATCAATCGTATTAAAATCTATTTAACGCTTAATTTAGTCTTTCTTGAAAATGAAATCTTGGGCCATATGGCAAAAGAGAAAGCCGATCTTTGGTTTAAAGGTGACTCTAAACGAGTACGGAACATACCTCCTGCCATCCTGCAGTGTTAGAGCTCAATACCACTATGCCAGGCAATAAGCTGTACTGCGAATTCAACTTCCTTCTCAATCTCAAGTCAATTTCCCAGGATAGCATTTTTCAAATGATAATTTCTTTATTATGCTGATAACGGCACTAGGGATGCTCTATATTACGGCCTTGCAGCTCCCTCTTGGGAATACGTCAACGAGTGCGGAAAGAAACTACTTTTTTTATTTAGAACTCCCAAGAGAATCCCTTAAATTCGGAATCCATAAAACCCCTTTTTTATGACATTGCATGCTACCAATTCTAAAAATGTTGCCTTGAATATATATACATATATTTTAAATGTTAACTATGATTTACATTGTAGGTACCATCCAAAATTAATACAATCGTAGTTTTTGTCATTCGTATTTTTTTTATTTAAATAGAAATTGCTAATGTGGCATATTCAAAATAACTACCACTTACCATTGTCTCACAAAAATACCCAATAAAGAGATTTTAATAACCACGTTTAGTACTTAAAAGTTAGAAAATTTTTAATATATTTATTATTTTTAATATCTAAACTTTAGTAAGTTAGAAAATCTTTAATATCCATCAATATCCATCTCCCTGTTATCCATTCCAGATCAATGCCGGCACCGCATTTGTCATTTTTAAATCGCTTGTTTCAATTACAACTTAACAGCAAACAGATACACCCCATAAAAATAAAGTTTCACTTTTGCCCTTTGCATATTATTCCAGAAAATGTTAGCGAATTCTATACTTTACTTATTTTTTTTTGTATTTATTTATTATAGTTTTAATATATAACAAATAGTTCTCTCATCACTTTTGATAATTTATTTGTAAAATATCTTGTCACCACAAATACAGCTATAGATGCAGATACACTTGCCTGCAAAAACCCTGTAGGCACCTATTTTTGGGGAACTCAGATATACACATATTACCCACCCGATCTCATGAACAATCAAAAAATATAAAAACGGTGGGAGAGTAAGGAAAATACTGCACTTTATTAACTCTAGTGGTTGTCTCAACGATTGCACATCTGGCTAGGTACCTAAGTCTTGCACTGACATCATTATGAAATATTTATCTGAGCTTCACTTATGACTTACTTACCCACCGTTGCCGTTATAATAAGCGTCGTCTTGTCTTTCGAAACAATGCCGTTTTATCTTCACTATAATCTTCTTGTTATATAATGTTGTAATGTGTCTTAAGTACAAGTAAGTACCTGCTAGATTTTGTTACAGTACTATTAAGGGGAACTTTTATCTCAGGACTTACTCAATAATTTTCAAAGAGTTATTAGTGTTATCCAAATTAATTTTTCTAAAATTAAATCGTGTTATTATTGAGATATACATCTATATCTATTAGATTATATTTATTGTTAAAATGTATAACCATCCTTAGCAGTAATTTATTTTATTGTGTTAATAGAACGCTGCGAATGTCAACAAAAGTCATTGTCCCTCGACGGCGCATGAGTGAAAGTATCTTACACACTACACAGCCAACTGCCAACTGTCGGAGTGACTATTTTTTTATTTATTTTTTATTTATTTATTGTTCGTGTCTATGCTGTAAGCCCTGTCGACTATTATAGCGTCATCGGGGGAACAGGGACCGAGTGACTAACTTTGTTTCATCTTTTATTTATTTTTTGAATGAGTAGAGGCAAGATTTAATGTCCATAAGTAAAATAATTATTTTGTAAGTAAATATTTTTATACGTGTTTTCAAACTTTATAAGAATACTTGTTGCAATAAAATCTGAGTAAATGGAATCTATACAATTATTACAGAATGCTTAGTTAATCTAGTAAGCTTATATAAAATATAAGTGTACATTGATCTTTCGGACTCCTATAAAGTTCGTAAAACTATTAGGGATTCTGCAATCACTTTTAATAACCATTATAACAATTTTTTTATTACCACACATCTGGAAGTGGGGACATGAAGACAAATCGGCAGCCGCTCATCTCTTAATTTTTAATACTTTTAATAACAATGATTATGACGACTAGTAAAGACATTTTGTAACTACTAATCAATGCCTCAATGATCAATAATACAAGATAAATAATAACAAAATATCGCGTGGAAAGATCATTCAATAAATAATACAAAATCGTTATGTATAAAGAAAAGTTAAAATGAAGTATATTTTTATTACAATAGCAACACTGCCATCTATTCTTATTTCTTATTTGGAAACATAAGTGAAAGTGAAAGAACGGTGAGTATTATTGGTCAATTTTAACTTGATTCGAAATATCGACCAATGAAACAGGCGACCTTGAAAAAGTTTTAAGGATAGAAGAAATATTATTTAGTGACATGTCAAGTTGTAAACTGTTAATACCGGAAGTTTGCAAAGTTCTAAAAAGTTTAAAGAAATGTTTTGATTTCATAAACTATTAGATTATATTTATACAATGTATACATTTTATTTTGCTCTATTGTTACTAGTACAAGGTACGTTTAATAAGTTACTGTCATTGAATGTAGTCACTTTCTCTATCTTAAATAAAAATACCAAATTAAACTGTGGCTTATTTTTGCAGATTGTTTTAGTCAAGATGATGAAGGGCCCTATAGGGGCAAATACATAGGAAAAATTCATTCGTATCACCACCAGGTTTGTAGCCCCTAATTCCACTTTCACCAATACATTTCTGCCTTTTGTTCTTTGACCATGAATGACTCACTAAATATAACTTAACAATATAGTTGGTTAACGTTATTAAACTGGTGTAATTATAAAATGGGTTTTAAAATTTTATAGTTAATTTAATAAATAGTTTACAATATAATAATTATATTACAATATTTTTTAAAATTAAACACTGATTTCTTTTTTCAGGTTTCTGGTGATGTCTATGCCGTAGATGACTGGACGATATTACTCGTAGACTTTAATTATGATGGCACTGGAGATGACACTTTCTTCTGGGCAGGAGACTCAGGACGGCCTGGACCTCTAGGCTTTATAGTCGCTGATCAACATGGGAAGTAAGACATCACATGTGAAAATATTTAGGAGTAGCTCTAGTTATTAAAATAAAATTATTATATTTAGTGTCATTGTAAATTAGAAAATCAAGAAAAAACACCACATTGAGTTATTTGTAATCTCTCCCAGTGCAGGGCAAATTGGAATCTTTGTAAATTTTGTTAAGTCAAGATTTATCACCATTTAATTTTACCATAAATTAAAAAAGTATAATTTAATAAATGATTTTTGATTTTGTATTTGATATTGATTAATTCCCACTTTCATTACTAATTTGATTTATTAAAATAATGTTTGATAATGTAGTCTAACTCCTTGTAAGTCCAAGTATCTTTTTTGAGATGTTCAAATGTTTCTATGATAAAATTAATTGACTTGATTAAGACTACTTGGACTCAAAACAAAAGAAAATTTGATAGTTAGCTATTACATTAATGTATATTTTTAGCAGACTTGACTCTTACAACAAAATTCATTGCTTATTTTGTTGTAAAATATGAACTAAATTATTTCAGGACAAATATTCTGGAGCGCTACAATAATGAAGAGGTTCGTCTAAAGCTACCAGATGGCAAGCGCGTCTCACGAATTACATGGCTGGCAGTTTACGATCTCGCGTCTCAGAATACCTTCGGAGACGTATACGTACCTGAGGAGTTTGAGGCGCCATCAGAGAGGACGTTGACTCCTCTCGTCGCCGCACCCGGGGTTAAGCTGTCCAGCCAGCCTATTAAATTTATTGATGCCTCTACATTTATGTACGATCTCACTGTATTTAGTACTTAAAATATGGAGAACTAACTTTCTAATCCAATCAATGTCATTCAGAATTCCAGAATTTCACTATGATGGCAGCGGGGAGGAGGTTTACTTCTGGACCGGCGTGGGTCCGCAGCCATCATCCAGGGGCTTTAAGATACCGGACGAAGATGGATAGTAAGTATTTAAAAAAAAAAACATTATTATACTTGCTAACAAATGACGAATTCGTTCATTGCGGCGGGTCAAAATTCTTTACTAGCTATTTATTTTCATGATCCTCAGTCTGGAGCCTCTGCGCTCTTACTCGGGTGAAGACGTGAGCCTCACGCTGCCGGGTGGCCGCACGGTGTTCGAGGTGGACTGGCTCGCCGTGTACGACACACGCACCAAGCGGGCGCTCGCCTCCGCGCTCGTGCCCGACGCGCTCAACGTGCCGCCGGCATCTCGCCGCACGCACCCGCACTCGTGAGATACGCTCTCTACCTCGCCCCTCTCCCCCCTCTCTCGCTCCACCAGCATTGACGGCATTGTATCCGCAGTACGGGGCTGCCGCACTGCAAGCAGCTACACCGCGACTACCAGGTGTCGTGGGAGGTATTTGGAAACCAGATCACCATTCAGCTCGCTGCCATGGTATGTGGCTTATTGCATTTATATTGTTTCGTTGTATGCACTATTGCACATTGTTCGTACATACTATGCACATTGTTCGTACATAATTATTCACTCGCAGATCGACGAAAACGAATACATGGCGTTTGGCATCTCCGGCTCCAATACGCGCTCGCAGATGCTCGGAGCAGATGTGGCGGTCGCGTGGTTCGACCCCGTGCTGCAACGAGGGCTCGCCACCGACTATAACATCACGGAGTTGGTGCCGGTACCAAGATAACACTATCTTAAATGAATATCCTATTCGTACGTCGTTACTGTCGTACACGTTACTTAAGTCGTGGCGTGTGCAGTGCGTACAGGTGCTGGGCCAGTGGCGAGGCGTATGTCGCGACGACAAGCTGGGTGGGCTCGATTCCAACCAGGTGTTCAGCGCATCACGTGACAACGGGCTCACGGTCGTAAGCTATAGACGCGGTCTGCAACCCGGTCGGTAACGAGACATATTAGTGAAATGGAATGCACGTGAAGCGTGTTAAAAAATGATATAAGTAACATAATTCCTACCGTTTCAGCGGAGGAGCTAGATCTTCCGTGGTCGACTGATCGTTCGGTGTTTGCGGTGTGGGCGCTGGGAGCGCTGGACGCCGCGTACGAGCCCGCCTTCCACCGCGCCTGGCCCGGGGCCGACGTGCAGCTCGTGCTGGCGAGCAACCCGGCAGAAAACGATTGCTTCGATTTCGTCATGTACGTAGCGGCACGGCGAAACAATCGAGCCGATCCCTAAAGTGAGTCTTCAACAATGCGACGCCTCTTTGCAGCGGAGACCGGCATCGGCTGGCGGGCTGGGAGCGCGCGCAACTTTTTGACCCGTCTCTACGAGTGTTCCGCGCCACGCTGGGTCCGGCGGGCGGCCCGCGGGGTCTAGTGTCCCGCGCACCGTCCGCACCCGCTCCCCGCCCCGGTAGACCACCGCCTGCGCCCGCCTCCCCGCACCGCGCGCTCTACGTAAATGGCCAGCTGGCGCCCGACCTGCAGCTGAGACGCGGCCTGACCTACACGTTCAGGGTGCGCGCCGGCGACGACCCGCATTCGGCCGCACTGTACCACCCGCTCGTCATCACGGCCGAGCCGCACGGTGGCCTGGAGCGCCTGGCGGACGGCGAGCAGGGCGCGGTCCGAGTGCTGGCAGGCGCGCGCACCACGCGCCGCGGACGCCTGAGCCCCACGGCGGCTGGAGGGCTGTGTCTGGGCGCGCCCGCTCCCGGCCGGGACGCTCGCCGCGACGGCACCTTCGAAACCTTCCGGGCATTCAACCGCTCGCTGTCGTGGAGCTGCTCGGGCGCACCGGCCGACCTCACCGTTTCGCCCAACTCTTCCTGGCCCGACCGCGTCTACTACCACTCTTTCACGCACGCCGGTACGTTCGCACAACCCTGAGGTATTGTCCTCCATACTTATAGTACGATAACATTCCTTTGCTTGTTCTCAGACATGGGAGGGCGCATCTTCGTAGTGGACCGCCACCGCCGCAACATCGCGCGCTCGTCCGCGACCGCTCTGCTCGCACTCTCGCCCGCACTGCTCACACTCCCGCTCGTCTTATATTACGCGTCGGTTTGATTTTAATACTCGAATAGTGCAGCTTTGTGTTCATGTAAAGACTGAAATTCTGTACACCATTATACCATCCTACTTACTACCTTAAGTTTTTTGACAAATGAAGTGTTCAGTTTTTTAAATTTATAATATACATTTGTTGTAAAGTTTATTAATGAATGTCAGTATGTTTGTATATATGATGACTTGATGTTTCTTGTGTGTATGTTAGTATTCCTGTGCATTCGATCTCGGCTCGTCGCTTCAACGATCCGTCCAATAATGAATTGTGATTATTTATAAAATAAATGTAAAAATATGTATGTAAATAGAATAAAAGACTAAATATTTAAATATTATGCTTTATTAATTCTGACTAGAAGTACAGAGATAAACATAGCCCAAAACTTAAGTAAGTTTGGAAACAACCAATTATATAATTACACCCGTTACAGTAATTTGAATACCTATTTCCCTTTTCGGGTCAACCATCCTTATTTTTACATAGTGTAATAGTAACAATTAACTGTCGAAGTTTAAGTCGAAGTAAATAATAATATGCATATCACATTGAGAGCCAAATTACTAACATGAAGTGAACAATTATTATCTATATTATATATACATATATATGTATGTGTGTATAGTAGTGATTTTACATTAAACACTATAAGTTCGTACATTGAGCATTGCACTGAGATTATTAGAAAGAATCTTAGTTAACTTTCAGTCGCTACTAAGTACACTAATATATAATACGATATTGTTACGAGTATAATATTGTTCGCTGAATATCTACGTAAGCTACGGGAATACATTATCTTAGTGATGTTAATGATCAAAATATATATAATACTATAAATATTAAAATGAATCCGATAGTTCATGAAATAAATAAGTAAAGCCGATGTACGTGTAATGTGTACGGGAATGTATTGCGAAGAGGTGGGGGAGTTAATTCGGGCCCGCTGTAGGTCGAGGAAGACGTCCCGTGTCTGCAGGAGGGGCGAGGGGATGTAACTCAGGAGCGCCACAGGTCGAGGAGGGTGTCCATAGTCCGCGGGAGGGGAAAGGAGGTTTTAATTCAGGCGCGGTGCAGGTCGAGGAAGGCGTGCAGGGTCCGCGGCAGGGCGCGCGGGGGTACGGGCTGCCGAGCCGCCAGCAGCGCCCGCGCCGCCAGGCACGCAAGCGATACGTGCTGCAGAACGCGCACGCGCGACCCGCGATTGAGCGCCACGAGCTCGGCGGCGGAGTCTCCGAAGCGATTGGGCTGGTCGAGGTGAGCGCCGCCCGCCAGCAGCGTCTCCACTAGTTCCGTCGAGAAGTTGTACGGGATGGCGGCCACGTGCAGCGCGGTGGAGCGCGCCTCGTTGCGCACGCGTGCGTCCGCACCGCACGCCAGCAGCAGCGACACTACCGCCACGCTAGGGAACACCGGCTGTAACGAGACAAGACGTTAAGCTGCGGTAGCCGGATGCGGTAGCGTCGATCCAGGATACTTACGGGCACGGCGACCTCGTCCGCGAAGTAGGTAGAGCGCACGACGTTGAGGCGCGACACGCACAGATGCAGCAGCGTGTCGCCCGTGTGGGCGCTGCGCACGTCGGCCGCCACCAGCCGCCGCACGCGCTCGCGCACCTGCCGCGATATGGGATAGAGAAGGGCCGAGTGTGTGGGAAGGGAGGGTTAATAGAAGAGAGGACGCACCTCTTCGTGGTCGCGGTCGCTGCGCGCGGTGAGCAGCAGTAGGTGCAGGAGGTGCGACACGCAGCGGAGCGCGCGGTCGAACGTCTCCGCCTGCTTCTTATGCACGGGGCGGGCCACCAGCGCGCGCCGACACTCTGTAAGGAAACATAGCAGAACCGATTAAACTTTGCTACTAGGTGTGAAGACAAGAAAGCTTTTGATTTAAAGCGAAGCTCATAAACCGGAGTGTTTGGTGTGTACTGACCCGGCAGGTGCTCGGCCAGCAACGTGAATACGCGCAGCACGTCCTTGTGCCTGGGCAGACCTCTCGCTCGCTCCAGGCGTCCGCCGCCAGCGTCCAGCAAGAGACGCGTCAGCGCGCTCGCCGTGTGGCAAGTATCTGAGGAAGAGAACGGACTCTACATACAATGCTTTTACTAAGAGCTAACTTTTGAATTCCCGTGCCAAAAAATTACACTCACCCGTGTAGAGCAGGGAATCCTTTTCGATGCGGATCTGCAGCGCCCAACTCCAGAGGTCGATACAGCGCTGATAACGAAACGCGTCGGCGTAAGACGCTCCCCTGATCAAAAAAGATCCAGCAAAATAAAAATGACGGTCGTAAATAAAGGAAGTTCACTAAATGAAAGCATATCAGGTACCGGTACATGAGGCGAAACACGGTGTCCTTGTGTGCGGCGCCCAGCACCCGCGCCGCCACCAGCAACGCCTGCGTTCTCAACGCGTCCATGTCCGTGGCCAACGCCTCCAGTTCCGCCGCCGTGCGCCACTCCCGCGCCCCGCCCAGTGCGCCTTGCGCGAGCGCCCGAGCACCTCCCTCCGCGCCCTCTTCGCTCGTCTTCTCCACGTACACACCGTGCGCGTGCCGTATAGCTGCACACACGAACGTTACGATCGAAGGCCTTCTCACAAGATTGAGGGAGATCAAGGGTTAAGGAACTGGAACGCACCAGTGGCGCGGCGCCAGGAAGCCAGCGCGGCAGCCACGTCGTTGAACTCGTCGAGCTGAGTGGCGCCCAGCAACTCGTAGGCGTCGGCCGTACGTGCCGGCGAGTAGCGCACACGCGCCAACAGCAGCGCTGAAATCTGAGCCGTGCCCTTAAGGCAGGCCGTGCGCAGCGCGTCGTCACCGGCACGCGAACGCAGGTGCGGGGAAGCTCCCCGCTCTAGCAGCAGGCGCGCCGTCTCGAGACGGTGTTCCTGGATGGCGTAGTGCAGCGCCGTCTTGAGCTGCATGTCGCGGGCGTCTACCCTCGCTCCGCGCTCCAGCAGGAATGCGCACAACGGCACCGACTGAACCGAGTTGATGAGGCAGGTGCCGCCATTGTGGTTCGCACGATGAATGTCCGCGCCGCGCTCCACTAGAAATCTTACCACCTCGAGGTGCGTCATAAAGCAGGCAGAGCGCACGGGCGTAGAGCCGCTGTCGCTGCCCGCATCTAAGTCGGCGCCGGCGTCGGCCAGAGCGCGTAACACCTCGAGGCGCCCGGCCACGGCGGCGCACCATAGTGGTGTGACGGAGTGCGTGGAGCGGTCGTGCGGCACCTCGTACACCCCGCGCTGTTCGAGGTCGGCCGCGCACACATGCACCAGGTACTCCACCAGTTCCACGTTTCCGCGCCGGCACGCCACGAACAGTGGCGCGCAACCGTCGCGCGTTCGGGCGCACACCATTCTGCGCTCCTCGGGGGGCATCCTGCCGACATGGCCCATTGCTGACATTAAAGATTGTTAAAATTCTAGTTTAAATGATTTGGTGGTTGGCTTCTTGCTCTGTGCACTTCTGTCAAATACTAATTATATGCTTAGTATAAGTATCCGATAATTACACCAATTGTTGACTGTTAGACTTTTTTGAAGTAGCATATGTTTTATTAAGAGATATGCTTTCTAACCTTAAGTATATTATATATCTATTTTGAGAACTCAAACAGGTTAAAACTACATATTAATATCTTTATCATCCTTTGTCGTAGAAAGAATTAATAGTTTGAATAAAATATACAATATAAAATGAAAGATGAAAGGTCTTTAATATGTTAGATGCCAATAATAGGAATGGTGGAAAAAACATTACATGTGTACATTGAATGTGTGGGGTGGCGGGCATGAATAAAATGCATAATAAGTTTGAAAATGGCATCTGTGACAAATAAATTCAGGAGTAAAAGGCTAACTTAACAAAATCATATGGGTGTGCCATTAAATCAAGACATTATAATAATTAGTAACTAAAGGTAGTGTGGCAACGGACAAAATGGAATTTATAACTAGGAATACTAATAAAAAGAAAAGAGATATGTCAATTTTGCTTTTTTACAAAGTATCATAAAATATACAATTATCCATTCAAATCAACTGTAATTCTTATGGATAATCCACAAAAACAGTGCACTTTATATGAAGACAAATTTATATTATATATATGTGCAATTATCAAAAGTTCCTTGAGACCTTGTGTTGTTATCAGTGTTATAAAAACTTTTTATCAAGTTGTTCCATAAATTTGCATTTTTAAAAATCCTCTTTATAGAGAGTTTGATGTCACATAGAAATTATTTGTTTGTGTTTTTAGCTAAATCTCTAAATCTAAGTTTAGTTTCCAAAAACTAAATATTATAAGCCAACACACCTTCTTATTCTATAAAAATCTCTCCAGTAGTTGTAGCATTATAGCTTAAACCAAGTTTAATATTTTCATTAAAAATAGGACAATTTTCCAGATTATAAAGAAATTTTTTTTTTTTTTTTTTTTTTTTTTATACAAAACTAGGTTAATGCTTGACTACATTCCACCTGATGGAAAGTGAAATGTAGTCTTAGGTGGTAAAGCGCATTAACCTAGCAGCCTATTCACTCTCCTCTTGAAGACACCCACATTATATTTTGCCGGAAATACCGACGCAGGCAGATTGTTCCAGTCCTTCGCTGTACGCACTAAAAAAGATGAAGCATAGCGCTTCGTTCGGACAGGTGGAATGTCCACAACGTAGGGATGGATACCCGCCGTGCGTCGGGACGTCCGGCAAAGGAACGGGGATGGGGGAATTAGGTCGTGCAATTCCTGCGCACACTCACCAAAATGTATCCTATAGAATACTGAGAGGCTAGCAATTCTACGCCTGTGTTCAAGGCTGTGGAGTTTGGCGTCAACCAATTTAGGGTCGCCAATAAGCCTCTTTGCTCGCCTCTCAATTGAGTCCAGAACCGCAAGATGAGTCTTTGCGGCACCAGCAAATATATGGCCACAGTACTCTACACACGACCGGATCTGTGCTTTGTATAATACAAGAAGCTGTCCCGGTGTAAAGTACTGTCGCACCTTCGCAAGTACGGCAAGCTTTCCCGCAGCTGCTCTTGCTCTGGACTCAATGTACCGACCAAAGTTGAGGTTCGAGGAGATCTCTAAGCCTAACAACTGTAGCCAGTCACTGTATTCCAAGGATACATTCTGGAAAGTAGGAGCCAAGGTGAAGGGGCTCCTTTTGGCGGTGAACAAACACGTCTGCGTTTTGGTGGCGTTGAATTTGACAAGATTGGCATTGCCCCATGCGGAGACTGCCTGAAGTTTGTCATTCAAACGTTGCACCATGGCTTCTCTTTCAGACTGTACTTGATCTCGACTAGCCCGAGAACTTGGCAGATATCTTTCTACAACTGTGCTGTCGTCTGCATACCCATAGATACCGGGCTTCAGCAGATCGTTAATGTGCAGCAGAAAAAGTGTTGCAGAAAGAACGGACCCCTGAGGTACTCCGGCATTTATTGTCAAGGGTTCCGAAGAACACCCGTCGACAACAACACGGAGAGATCTCTGGCTCAAAAAGTCCGTTATCCAGCCAATCAGACCAGGAGATATACCGTACGCTGAAAGCTTGCTTAAAAGGCTCACATGCCAGACCCTGTCAAAAGCCTTCGAGACGTCCAGAGAGACGGCGACCGCTTCTCCGTTCCTCTCGATGGCTTCGCCTAAAATGTGTGTTGCGTACGCTAGAAGGTCCCCAGTGGACCTATTTCGGCGAAATCCGTACTGTCGGTCACTGAGGAGATCGTTACCTTCTACGTACGCTAGAAGCCGCGAGTTCAATACACGCTCCATAATCTTGCAGAGTATGGAGGTGATTGAAATGGGCCTATAATTGGCAGGATCGGCACGGCTGCCTTTTTTGGGCACGGGTTGCACGTTGGCAAGCTTCCAGGATTCCGGCACTTTTCCAGTCTTGAAAGAGAGGCGATACAGACGTGTCAATACAGGAGACAACTCACCTGCGCATGTCTTGAGCAGAATGGCTGGTATACCATCAGGACCACTGGCTTTATTCACATCCAAACGACACAATGTTCTCCATACCTCTTTGTTCGTGATGCGGATTTCAGGCATCGAAATACCGCAGTGAGGAAGATGTTCTGGAGAAGCATTGCCAGTGTCTAGAAGCGAATTCTCAGCAAACAGAGAAGCAAATACATTCGCTTTCTCTGTTGCTGTGTGGGCCAGGGATCCATCAGGCTTCAGCAGAGCAGGCAGTGAGGGTTGGCAGAAGTTCGACTCGATCGCTTTGGCAAGAGACCAGAAAGCTCGACTGCCAGTTGGTCTGACAGAGAGCTTTTCGCCATTCTTAACGATCCGATCAAGACGAGCCTTCCGCAATGCCTTTTTATAGGACTTGGCAGCTTGGTTAAAGGCTCTCTTCTTTGTACTTACATCCGGAGTTTTGCGGCTTCGAGCATCAGCCCAAATGAGGTATGCCGAATGTTTACGGTCATGTGCATGACGACATTCGGCATTAAACCATGGGCGAGCTTTGCCACCGATGGGTACGTCAGCAAAAGGAATAAAATACTCCATTGCCTGATGCACCACATCGGTTATAGCATCCGCGCAACTCGACGGATCCAAAGAAGAGAAGCAGACCTGCCGCCAAGGATAAGACGCAAAAAAGTGCCGCATCTCATCCCAATCTGCTGACTTGTATTTCCATACTCGCCTAACACCATGTGGTTCGAAAGCTGGTGGGGAATATGTAAATACAGATTTCACCAGACAGTGATCGGAGGTTCCCAAAGGGGACGTGACCTCTACACGATACCTGTCCGGATCAGTTGTCAGCAGAAGGTCCAGGCAATTGGCTGTATGGCCTTCCACATCTGGTACCCTTGTCGCTTGCCTCACCAGCTGAAAGAGGTCCAAGGACAACGCAAAGTTCCGCGCTTCTCTTCCAGCATGGTCGGTCTTCTGGTACGGGAACAGCCAGTCCTGATGACAGGCATTAAAGTCCCCCAGAAAGACGAGCTGCGCCGAAGGGTACTGATACAGAGCCATATCTGCAGCCTCACTGAGATACTCAAATAAACGAGTTGTCTCCTGGTCACCGCTGTGCGAACGGTAGACACAGGAATACAGGATTTTTTCGTTTCCTGTGTCCACTAAAACCCATAGGGAAGAAAAAGTGGGGTCTTCAAGGTGACGGAGACGCTGAACACAGAGGTCGTTCCGCGCGTACACACTGACTCCGGCCCGTGAGCGAAAGTTGTGCTCTAACGAGTAACCGGGATAATCCAAGTATGCAGCGCTCAAAGGACATTGTATCTGCGTCTCCGTCAAAAAGAGCAAGTGCGGCTGCTCTGTCTCCAGGTGGTGGTGGACAGCTAAAAGATTTGAGTGCAAACCCCTGATATTAGTAAGGTGCACTTTATATGAGGAGGAGTGCAACCGCTGTGTAACCTTGTTCTTTTTCCTTAACTTTTTCATAAAAAAATAAATAAATATAAAAGTGAATAGGGATGGGAAATGGCAGTTGAACGAGACGGTACGTATCGAACCCGACGTCGAAATTGGTGATGTCTTGCCACTGGGAGGCTAGTCTGGAGACTGCGGGGACGCCCGAACCCCCCCAGGGATCGCCATCGGGCCTCCTCGTCTGGTCGCCAACCAGCACGATGGAGCCACCCTGGGATTTTTCACAGCTGGCGGGGCAGCCTTTCGTGGTTGGCTATCCCACTAATTGGGCCCCCAACTATCTGCGGGCGGCCAGCGGAAAGCCGTCGCTTCGGATCCCGCTACCCTCCTCGACTAGACACCCGACAAAACAAACACCAACCCGACGTCAGACCGGTTCGCCAACGCACCGCAACTGTTCAGACCCATTTCCCATAAACGGCTTCATCGAGCAACGTGCCGGAACACGACTAGGTCGTTTTGCGGCACGACTCTGCCCGATGGGTGGTAACTTTGCCGGCGACCGGATGTTATGGTCTACCACCAAGAAAAATTATTTATAATTTTATTATTATTTATAATTTTATTATTTGCTAAAAGTATATGTATTATGTATACACTGCTTTCACGCTATATAAAATAAAATCGTTTTGTCTGTTGATAAAAGTAACAATACGATATAATCTACTTAAATATGTATAATTACAAAATTTAAACCTTTACCTTTCTAGCGATGTACGCAGCCTTGCAGATAGGCGTGCACCCGGGGCACTGTGCTTGCATTCTTGCATCAGATCATTGAAGACAGAATCATAATGTTTCGAGTCTACGACCCCTTTAGCATTGCTGCTTGTGCTATTGCTGCTGCTACTGCTTTCGTCCCACATTCTGTGTTCCACGATAAGGAGTCTTTCAGTGAAGCCGTGAGCAGACGGCTTCAACTGACTTTGTAAACAATATCGCCTTAATAAAACTATTAACAAAGAAAATAACAACAAACAAAGAACTCGGCTTTCAAGAAACAAATGTCAATTGTCAAATCAGTTATCTTGTCAAGTGTCAATTGTCAATAAAACTAAATGCGCAGACTGAAAAGTTTTCTGAGGTAAGATTCACATATATTCACATTCATATATTTTTATTTATTTTTTCTTAAACAGAGTCTAAAAATTGATTATACGTGGAATTATCGAATACGCACAATAAAATTTTCAAAACTTTTTCAATTTTTGCTGTTATACCAACGTATAACATTACTAAAAAGGCTAAAACCATAGATATGATAATACAAGCAAATAGGTTGAATCGCAGAGTTTAAAGGAATTCCAAGTATCGCATAGTCGGCTAACGAACACAGCATAGTGCGTGCGTTATGATACAGTATACAATAATGTGTGTAAACAACTGCAAACAGCAATTGTGCGGGACACAATACTATCGACAAATCGATATACTTTCTTACATGTATCACAGTATCACACAATTATAAATGTGAAAGTTTGTTTGTAATTTTAAAAAATTCAACTACACACTTGCACTGTTTCACTTTTTAATAACGATATCATTTTTATTTATTAAATATTTGTAGACAGACGAGACGACTCTTCTTAGCATTCCATGAATTCACTGAACGGGTGTCGGGCCCATCGCGTTGCAAGGAAAGGAGTGCAAACAGTGCCTGGGACTTGCGAAGCTAATAAGTGTTTCGCGGTTCCTACTGCCTCTCCACAGATGTTGCAAGACTTTTCGGTGGCTTTTCCCCATCTTAATAAATTACTTTGATCTGGGAGAAACCCATTCGTTTTGAATTTCTAGGCTCATCGCGTGAAGTCGGTAGTTATCGTTTTCGTCTTGTCAATAAAAGATTTTGCTATGTCTTTGTCTAGAACTTTCCTACTTGATCCTAGCCCTACTTTATTCGTTTGAGCACCTATCATTAATTTTAAATGGAATTGAAGTCGTGACTCCAGCTCTGAGGCAACTTTGTCTTTTGGGAGAAAAGTAACAGTATCATCTTTAGATTTTCCGATGATATATCTTTTGGTAAATCTTAGATGTTTGTAGAGCTCTGATGGTTTCATTAATTTTATCCCAAAATTGTTTCAGTATCTAAATCGGGGCACCTGGAATAAGATCATCGGCGACTTTAATGCCAAAGTAGGTGCGAGACAAGCAACGGACGTTGGTGCTACAATTGAACAATTTGGCTCTGGATTACGCAACTATCGTGGTACCAGGTTGATCCAATTCGCATTTGGACAACGAATGTCTATTGCAAACACATTTTACCAGAAGAAGGCTCACAGACGATGGACCTGGATTACACCTAATGGTCAAACCCGTAACGAAATAGATTTTATACTCTCTTCCGATCATCAAATAATTAAAGACGTAACTATTATTAACAAAATCAATTTTAGTTCAGACCATAGACCAGTACGAGCAGGACTACGTTTTATTTTGAAAATTCAAAAGAACAGACAATTTAATAAAAAACCTAAAAGGCATTCACATCTCGCACTTTACAAAAACTTAGATAATTTTAACTTATTATTAGAAAATCAATTTAAAATACTTAAAATCAACGAAACAGGGGAAGTAGAAAAACAGTATAATATATCGAAAAATGCAATCGATGTTAGTTGTAAAACCATCAAAAGTGAAAATAAAAGCAATTCCAAACTCGAACAAAATAAATAGGTTGCAAGTCCAATATTGGCAATTACAGGCCCATAAGTTTAGTCTCACATATTTATAAATCATTTATCAAATGCTACAAAATCGCATTTCAGGTTTACTTGATCAACACCAACCTCCCGAACAGGCTGCTTTTCTTCCCGGTTTCTCCACTACAGATCTCCTTCATACTCTTAATCAACGTATTGAAAAATCAACAGAATACCAAATACCGCTTCATTTAGCATTTGTTGATTACCAAAAAGCTTTCGATACAGTGAAACACCGAGCAATATTTCAAGCTCTAAAAAACCAACATATGGAATCAACATACATAAATTTATTATAATTACCGTATCTACCGTAATAGTTCAGCCAATATCAAATTAAACACCACTGGCGAAATATTCAGAATAGAGAAAAGAGTCTAGCAGGGTGATCCCCTCTCCCCAATTCTGTTTACAGCAGTGCAAGCAGTTCCAAGAAATGTTTAAAAAGCTTCCAAATAAGTGGACGACAAAGGGCATCGCGGTCGGTGGCAAACGTGTGAACAATTTGCGTTTTGCAGACGATATTGTCCTTTTCCCCACCACATCAGAAGAAATCCAGAAGATGCTAAAGAAATTGAGCGCAGCGGGTCATGAGGTTGGACTTCAAATGAATTGGGCTTAAACCAAAATCATGTCAAACAGCACGAAACGCAGGGTCAAGGTAGATGGGCGGGATATACAATATGTGGACAATTACATCTATTTAGGTCAGATAGCGAGCTTCGAAAACAGGCAAGACACCAGGATCGGTCGTCTGATCGACAACGCCTGGAGGAGCTACTGGTCCCTGACAGAGCTACAGAAGTCCAAGCTTAAAATTTGCCAGAGGGCGATGGAACGCAGCATCCTCGGACTCAAGCCAGTTGACCGAGTGCGTAACACCGAGCTGCGTACACGCACCGACATCACAGATGTCGGCACCAAGACCGCCCGGCTCAAATAGGAGTGGGCGGGACATGTATCGCGGACGAACCCCGAGCGAACCCCACATCACCACCTGCATGTCTTTATGACGCTTGCATCTAACTTTGACAAAAGGGTTTTATTAATATCATAAAAGAGGAAAAGCCAATTCAGACTGATGTTAAAAAAATATCGTATATCTAAGCTTATTTGAGGTTATTTATTGGTTGGTTGGTTGTGTACCTTTTTCAGATCATTTAAAAAGCTGTCGACTATTACATCCAACGGAGTACGGTCTTGGTAACCGATTTTTTTATCTAAACAATCGAACGGAGCTACTTCCGTAACCGTACTAACGCTCTGACGGCCTATTATGAGACCCGGCTCGTAAGATTTATATTTGGTATTCTATCTACCCAGACACAAACTAAAGCATTTACTTGGTTTTGTCCTCAATCTGCCCGTTCACGTACAAAAATCCTCCACTACATTGAAAAGTACCTGACATTCTTTTGGATTTGTCAGTATCGCGAGATCATCTGCAAGTATGGATTCTGTTTATTTGTTGTTAAACGTAAACCGATAACCCCAGTTTTATTCATTTGTAATTAATTTGTCTATTAAAATATAATAATAACTATATTAAATATAATAGGAGAAATACAACAGCCCTGAAATAAACCAACGTTATAATTAAGTGGTTTTGAATGGTTTTTATTAAAAATTATATAGAATTTAATTTTGAATTAAATGACACAATAATTTCGCGAGCTACCGTAAGAAAGTTATACCATTTAAGCGCGAACAACATCAGTTCATGTCGTACCGACCCAAAGGCGTTCTCTAAGTCCATCCAACAAACCGTAATTTGTCTCTCGCCAGTTCTAGCAGCTTTAAGGCTTTCCGATATTATCGTATTATGTTCCAGGGATTCAGAAATTCCGGGTAAAAACCCTTTCTGGTGATTAGGCCTGAAATATCTATTGGTTATCATGAACTGCGTCATTTTTGTTTGTAAAAAAGAGAAAAATACTTTGGAAATTGTATTGGTTAGGGCTATCGCCCTGAGAGGGTGCCCTTAGTTGATCGGGGCCTTCGGGGGTTCCGCCGGAGCGCCACGGTGAGTGCGACAGCGATCCCGTGGCGTCCCACTAAGGCGATGAGGTCAACCGTTGGTTTTTTAGTGGGTAGCCTTAAAAATGGCAGCGTCTTCTATGCTGCCGGGTAGTCCCACATACCCCCTCGGCAATCACCTTCCTGGTCGACGGGACGATGCGTAACGCATTTTACCAAATTAAAAAAAAAAATAAAAAAAAAAAGGGTTATCGGTCTAGTATCCTTAGGATTTTGAAAATATCTTTAAACATGTATAGCCATGTTAAGCTTATTTAAATTTATATAAATATAGAATGAAAAATATACCGATACGGGCAGGGATTCGAACCCGCGACTACTGGGAAACCGTCCCGTCGCTCTACCAACTGAGCTACCGTATCGCTGTCCGTCTTAGTACCCATAGTAGATAGTATCCATAAGATTAGATTTACTGGCTATTCTACCCTCCAACTGGAACACGACTATGTCAAGCATTGCCGCTTGGCGGAGAGAGTAGGTAAGGTGATATTTGGGCGTGTTGTTGCAGAACTCTACCACCTAGTCACGACCTACTTATTCACACTTTACCCCGTGTTGGTCTCGGGATCCATATGTAGAATAGGCCAACTGCTTACCTACCAAGCAGCTCGTTAAAAGATAATAAAGCCCCTAAATTAATATCATTTGAGGATGTACTAACCATCCTTACCTCATGTGTTGAACTAGAAGGTTCGCTTAAGCTAGATAAATTATCTTTCTCTGGGCTAATTACATTAAGCACTTTGGTATCCAAATTAGTAGTAGTTGCAGAAATCTGTTGACTTATATTGGAAGACTACTTTGTGGCTTCTACATCATCCGATCTGGAAGACAAATTATGAGACACCTGTAAACAAATATAATAAACTAGACAATACAATCTACGGTAATTACTTAAGGTACTTGCGTTAGCCTCGGGATGCCTTCCTGCCTCGAATATGGCGAAGTTGGTGATGGCTGGCTTTTGCGTAATGCTCGTGAACGAGTGCTGCTTGCGGTTACTGACTGATTTCATTTTCGTTGCCTGAAATCATTAGGCTCCATTTCCGATTGATTGGTTGACAGAAAGCAAAAATGATATCACTGTGTACAAGGTTCATAAATTATTATCAATCTTATTAAATAATTTTTGTACTTTTTTGAATTATATATCTGACAGTAGTACTTAGTAGTCACAGACTACTAAACATTTTGTAATACTAGGCTTATGTAGTCAGTAGTATACTGTGAATGGTATCAATTCCGTAGAATTAATATACATTATCTATGGTCAATTCATATTTCCGAACGTTTTATCAGCGTGTCGTTAAATTTAGACATCATCAATTTCTTATCAATCGAAATATATCACAGATGTATTTCGATTTTCGGAACACATAATAACCTAGGGCTGTGATAAAATATCGATATTATTTCTTAGAAATATTGATATTTATTACCAATACATTTTTAAACGATATATCGATAGTTTAATATTGAAATGCAAATATCGTGGTCGATATTTATTTCAAATAAGTTTTCCTTTTTTTTTTACTTGGTATATTGTTAAATCTACACAAAATCAACAATCGTTAACTTAGAATACTGTACATTATTTACATTATACTATGTTTTTTCTCTATTCCTAGTCAATACGAAATGTACTTTTACATAGATATACCTCTAAAGTGTAAGGTATAAAAAATACGCTAAGGAGTACTTACTTTTAAGGGAGTGGATAATATCGTCTTTGTCGTGATAAATATACGACACTGTTAACATTGAGCGAAGGGAAAAGGAGAGATTATAAAAAAGTACTATTTTATGTAGCGGTAAGAGCTAATTTATTTACATTAAATCATTAAATAGCTAGTTTCATATAAATAGTTTAGTGCCAAAATATATCTTCTTTAGTAATTTCTACCATTATATGTATGTATGGTATGTATTTTGAAAAAGTTAACACAAGACGTGTTTTATCTAACTTATGTGGGAAAAAATATAACCGCAGCGGAAATAACTAATTTAGCAACCTAAAAAACCTGAAAAATAAACACCATATTGCATGTCTAGATAATCCATTTTTAGCTGACTTATAATATTTATTTTAAATAAAGCCGATATATCGAAATATCGATATATATTTTTTAAATATCAAAGCCCAATATTGATATATTAAAAAATATCGATATATCAAAAACACGATATTTTAAAAAATATTACAGGTCTAAATAGTAAATAACCTATCACTTATCCAGTAAATATTAAATACTAAGTTTAAAATTGTTTTCACTTGTCCGAATTTTTCATCTAAATACTGTGTTCAATAGGAGTTTGGAATTTTATATTATTTACTTTCTTGAGTTTTTGGTTTGTATTTATTTATAACATGTTTGATTGAAAACAAACTATGTTCGTATTTTTTTAACTCTGTATACCTAACAATTTTTATTTGAAACTAAATTACTTATTCATTTACATTTCAACTCCCACTAATATTAAAATAGTATAATTATTTACATTTCAATTTTGAATGAGTACATAAATTAGATTAAGTTTCTATTAATTAAAGATCCAATTAGATATTTTATCTAAGAGACATAATAATGTATATTAGTTAATGGTTTACAGTTATATCCGCCTAAGCAAAACCCAAAACAATATTAATGGAGGAGACTATAATGGAAGAAGAATTCAACAATTCCAATTCTGGAGCAAGCGGCAACTCAAGTGATTCAGATAGCATAGAAGATATAAAAAAAAATTTCGACAATCTCTTTGTTCAAGAGAATATACCTACCAGACCTGAAGCAAAGGAATTAATACAGAAATTGATACAAGATTTTACTGAATATAACACTGATTTTTTAAAAGAATATTTAGATGTACTTCAAAATAGTGACCCATTAGCTGTGACAAATGTTACTAATAATGTAAGAAAATTGTTTTTATTCTTTAAAAAAAAAATCTTAGTTTTAGTTATAATGAAACTTAAAATATAATTTAATTTTTAGATAGTATTTAGCATTGAAGCAGTATTAGAGCAGCAGTTAAAGAGTAATCAGAAATGGCGGGAGCCTGTGTTGGTAGTGCTGTTGGGTTGGATGTGTGTGACTGTCTTATGTCTTGTTGACCCACATGTGCAATCTCCTTACAGAGCTCTAAATGAATTGCTGCTGCATACTACTATAAAAGAGGTAAATAATGTTTATAAGCTGCAGGAAGTTTAATGAATAACAGTAAACAGTATGGATATAAATTTATTATTAGTGATGCAGCCACTAAAGGGAGAAAGTACTGTGATAAAGGCAAGAAATTTGTTTGGAATCAGTGTTTTTTAAATTTCTGTACAATGTTAAAATATGAATACATTCTTATTCCTAGTATGTATTTGCATTTAAATATTTTCAGCGCGTGAGATTAGCCAGCGCCTTTTGGAGACATTTCAGCCCCGCTTTGCTGATTGAGCTTGCGGATGTAACAACCAGACCCAAGTTGCAACCAGGGCTCAATGAACACTTGAAGCCCGAGGCCACTCTATCAGATCTACTGCTGCGTGGCGCACTATGTAGCCTGCAGCCTGAGCGGCAAGAACCACAGGCATGCTCACTCCATATTTATAAACTTTTAATATAATTTATTCCATTTACGGCTTTTAAATTGTTTTGTACTTTTAAGAGATAATCACTTCCAATTATTGCGATTAGCAATTTACTGACTATAAAAAGATAACCATCATCATCATTATACAGTGGCTGAACGGACCACTGAGCATGGAGGAAGCGGCTGCGGGAATTTCCAGCGCATGGGCGGCCGCGGACGTCATCGGAAGCTCTCTTCTGGTCCAGTTGGCGGCGCGCACGCACTCGTACAGCGTGATTTTTGCCATTGCGAAGGGCACACACGAGGCTGGCCGAGCAAAGGCACTCAAGGTGCGTAAACATATACCTGTATTTACATTATTTTCGGTAATTAGTAGGTAGTTCCTCGCCTCGGCCCAGTATTTTTTAAGTACTATTTAATTTGTTTGCAGGTGACCATCGAAATGTGTAAGCTCAGTCTCCTATTTCAAGACGAAGAGAAAATCAATGATACGAATAAATCAAATAAGAGAAATAATAGAAAAAAAGAGTAACAAATGACATACATTTTCTAAAAACGATTTAATTAAAAAAATATTATAATTAGTGCGGTTAGTCGTCGGCGGCCAGCAGGCGTGCCAGCGGCAGCGCCAGCGCGGCGCCGCACAGCGCGCGCTCCGACCAGCCGCCGCCGCGCCACCTGCGACACACGCCTCATTATTAATGCAGTCTACATACTTCCGCACATTAACTAAGACGTAAATTAACACTTGACTGTTTCTTATTATACCGTAATATCATCAAACTCCGGGCTATTAAGTACGTCGCTTAAACTCGCATTGTCTCGACATAAAAGTCTTCTATTAAAATTAATCTATAACTGGTAAATTCATATATTAATTTGTAATCAATTATGTGCCATAAACTAAACGTAATAAAAAGGATTTTTACATATACATATATGTGTTCAACGACGTTGTTTAAACACCTTTTTTTTTTAAGATAGCAATTACGGTTCCTTAACTTTACATATGCTATATGCAGTTAAGTTTAAGTAACATTATGTGAACCGTATGTAACTTGTATCTATGATGGATTCTTTATTAAACTCAAGATCCGTTCAACGCAGCCCGTCTTTTATTTTTTTAAACCCTCGAAATTACTTTCGGTACAAACGTGGACCTGCACCTTTAGGAAACCGTCCGGCAACTTCATTCATTAATCTTGTTTTCTATATATAAGACCTTACCCAGACCTCTATATTCATCAGGGCGTGATATCTCGATTGGCAGAGCTATGGGACGATTTGTCAAAGGTAGGCCGTTTTGTATGTACCGTTTTGGACATGTCGTATTGTTCCCTTCTATATTTAGAATCAAATTAAAACTTAATTATAGACAATAAAATTTATTATTATTTTCATTATAATAATTTTAGTATTACATCTTTTTAAATAATTGTTTTTAATGAATTCCATAAAGTTTTCGTTACCATTATCATTATTTTATTATATGTTATCTTACACCACACCACTGAAAACTAGTGCAGTGCCATGAACTGCATATCACAGTCAATATTTACTTTTGATTTTTTTCAGATTTTGTATTTTCTTCCTTTGATTTCATTATATATCGTAATATTGACTGTGTTAATTAAATATTTTAAAATAAAGCTTTTGGACTTGAGTAGCCCAGCTAAAAGTTGTAAATATATATATATATATATATACAGCGTTATTGCCGCCATAACGCATTGTAAACGCCAAAACTACAGTTATTGACAGGCTTAGACTATACGATTCGATATCGTAATTCCTTTATAATATAAATACATAATATTATTTTTGTTCTTTTTAGAGTTTTTTTTGTATCGGGATTTAAATATATTTTTTTTTATTTTTTTATTTATTTATTTATTTATTTTTTTTTTAAGTTAGGTTTCATTATTGTACTAAAGAAACCTACGGACACGCAACTTTTAACTTGCTTAAGTATTTTTATCAATATTGCATAAGAACCTTTCACCCGCACCAACAAAACCTCAATATCTTGGAGACACTTGTTTCTAATTCGACCAAACATAGCTAAGAACCATCCCGACGAACCAGGCTAACGATTAAAAAAACCCGCAATCAAATCCGTTCACGCGTTTGGCTGCTACGTTGCCACAGACAGATACACAGATCGACAGGTCAAACTTATAATACTCCTTATTGATTTGGGGGTTAAAAACTACTGTACAATAACACCATATGTATAAAAGGTGTATTAAATACTCATAAAACCTGCGATGCAAATAGACTGCTTACGACGATAAAAAAATATAGATGTAATACTCAAATCATTCACCGTTGAGCAGTCGACCGGGACACATGTCCCTTTTACCTGCTCCGCCTATTCGCGCCACCTACCTGGGCCGTCACGCTGACCGCCCAGCCACCTGCGCCGACCACCTGCACCGACCGTTCGTACACCTGCGCCAGTCAAGATAACGACCTCCATTGTGTGCAAGCCAGCGGTGTGATTGTGTTTGTGTGTGAGTCATCGCCGCAAGCACACCTGCGGGCCGGTGAGCCTGCATAGGGGTCCAACAAGTCCGACGTCGCCCTAGTTAGGGTACGAAACGCAATTCAAAGACATCGTCGTAATAGCCTGCGTCGTGTAAGTACACAGTCGTTAGGGTATTAGGCACACCTCTGTCACCTACTGACAGAGATTCGATAGGGTTCACGTTAGGCACTCGCCTCCCTGCTCACGCAGGGAGGACGGCTCATATCTCCGGGCTCCACCATGGACCCCAAATCCGCGGCGGAACCCGAAGATCTGTCCAAGTCGCAGTTCTTTGATTGCGTCCACGGAATTGCGCCTGAATTATGCCTGCGGTACTCTGTCCTGTTAGGCATCGAGTCTCCACCCTCGACATCGCGCGCCGCGATCGCGACCTCGCACCTCCGACATGGAGGTCGAGGCCGCCACTCCTACGGAGCAGACGGCCTCGGATTCCGAGTCGGGGAGTTTGTCCCCTTCCTCGGACGCTGACGAGGACGACGGTTTCACGACCGTGCAGACCAAATCGGCCAAGAGGAAGGCGACGAAAGCGCTCTCCTCGAACGTCCCGCGAAAACGGGCCTCAAAACCCTCTAGTAGCGAACCCGCGTCGCCCGACCGTTCTTCGGGCCCGGGCCCGACTCGCGAACGCGCGCCGATCGCGCCCGAAGCGCCCGCGTCCGCGTCGCCGTCGTCCGCGCCTTCAGCGCCCGCGGAGGCGCCTTCAGCGCCACGGAAGTCCCCCGCGCCGCCGCCGCTTTACATAAGGGACAAGTCTAAGTGGGACACTCTGTCCGCACTTATGACGGAGCACAAGCTCCATTTCACGTCCGCCCGAAATACCGCCGACGGTATCCGCGTTCAAACCGCGTCTTCGTCGGACCACCGTGGTCTGACTCGTCTCCTCCGCGAACGTGGTTACGGATACCACACCTACGCGCTAGAGGATGAACGCCGCTTAACGGTGGTCATCCGAGGGCTCTCCGTGGAGCTTACTACTGAGCGGATTTTCGAGGACCTTAAGTCCCAATCCTTCCCCGTCATCTCGGTGCACCGCATGTACCGAGCGACCACTAGGGTCCCGTTCGATCTCGTACTCGTTCATCTCGAGCTTTCCCCGGAAGGAAAGCAAATTTTCAACGTTAAGGCAGTCTGTCACCTCTCCGGCCTTAGGGTCGAACCTCCACGCGGTCGCGGTTTTCCTGGTCAGTGTCATCGCTGCCAGCTCTATGGGCATTCCCAACGTTTTTGTCACGCGCGTCCAAGGTGCGTCAAGTGCCTGGACGACCACGCGACAGCCGACTGTCCGCGTAAGGGACCGGTCCCTGAGGATCCTCCCAGCTGCGTCCTGTGCGGACAGAAGGGCCATCCCGCGAATTATCGCGGGTGCCCCAAAGCGCCGCGCAGGACACAGCCGGCAAGGCATCCTCCTCGGTTCACTCAGCCTCCATGGGCTCCTCTAGCCCCTAGGAGGCCCGCGGCCCCTCAGGCATCCCAGGCCCCTCAGGCACCCGCGAACGCGATCGCGAACGCTTGGGTGAAGCCTCCGAGGATTATCCCACAGCCCGTCCCCCAGTCGTTGCCGCCGCCGCCGGTTCGTAACTCCACCGACGGAGTTGCGAGTTCGCTCGCGTGCGTCACGAGCCTCTTCGGTGTAATAGACATCGAAGAGCTCCTAGTCTTTTCGAATGAAATGAGGGATTCCGCTCGGAACCCTCCCGCGAGGATGGAAGTGCTCCTCAAGCACGCCGTCCTAATCAAATCGATATACGAACACACGATGTCAACATGATGACATCGCGTGGAAGGGTAAAACCTCGCTCTCTGACTGTCGCTACATTCAACGCGAACGGGCTACTTAAGCAGATAGATCTAGTGCGCGACTTCGTGGTCACGCACCAGATAGACGTCCTGTTAGTACAAGAGACCTTTCTGAAGCCGTGTAATCGTGATCCGCGCATCGCGAATTACCGTCTCGTTAGGAACGATAGGGCAACCGCGAAGGGAGGAACCATCATCTACTACAGAAGGTCTCTTCATTGCACTCCGCTCGATCCGCCCCAACTAGTCAACGTAGAAGCGTCATTATGTCAGGTGGGTATGACCGGCCATCAGTCGATCGTACTAGCATCCGTCTATCTTTCTCCCAATAAAGCCTTAGTTGAGAGGGACCTTAAGTTCTTACTCCAATTAGGTAACGCAACCATTCTGGCCGGCGACCTAAATTGCAAACATCCCCGCTGGAACTCCACTGTCGCAAACAGTAGAGGAAATCTCCTTGATAGGCTAAGTTACAAGGCTGGTCTCGACTTCGAGATCACCGCGCCTTTGAGTCCCACGCGGTACTGCGACACAGACTACCGACATGACAGACCCGACGTGCTCGACATAGTACTCTTGAAGGGCGTGACACTCCAGTTACGTTCTATCGAGACGCTATCCGAGCTAGACTCTGACCATCGACCGGTCCTATTTCAGCTAGGACTTCCTCCCCTTAGGGAACCCGCGACCAAAACAATTATTAACTGGACGAAGCTTCGAGAGCAACTCCATTCCCCCGTACCAGCGCACCTCGACAAAATTCCTGACCAGCTTACATCGGTCGAGGACGCTGTCTCAGCCGCGACTAACTTCACAGAACATTTGGTAGACAGCATAGGAAAGTCCTCGAGGGAGGTCCGAGTGAACTTCGAGGGTTACCGAGCACTCCCTCCGGACATTAGACTTCTCATCACCCGTAAAAACGCCGCGATTAGAGCCCATGACCGATACCCGACAGATGATAACCGACGGAGGCTGCGCCGTCTCCAGAGGGAATCGAGACAAGCTCTCGACGACTTTAGAGATAGCGGCTGGGATAGGACGCTTGCGACGCTCTCTCCAACACACCAGGCATTCTGGCGGTTGCAGAGAGCGTTGAAGGCGGACACTGTCTCAGATATGCCTCCCTTGGTTGGACCTAACTCCGCCATCGCGTTTGACGACCCTGACAAAGCTGAGTGCTTAGCCGACAGTCTAGAGAGCCAGTGCCGTCTGTCTGCTCAATCGGTTGATCGCGATCATGTCGAAATAGTAGACAAATCGGTCAATATAATGTGTTCTCAGCCACCGGTCGGTCCGCCAATCAAGGAAACGAACCTAGACGAGGTGACGTCCATAGTTAGGGCGCTTCACGCCAAGAAATCGCCAGGTCCCGATAGGATCACTAACAAAGTGATAAAGCTTCTTCCGCCTCCTTTAATTTACCTATTGGTTACCATTTTTAACGCTCTACTGGCCGGTTGCTCGTTTCCGGCCCAGTGGAAAGAGGCCATAGTGATAGGGTTCCATAAGCCGGGCAAACCCCGGCATCTGCTTAGTAGTTACCGTCCCAATAGTCTTCTTAGTTCCTTAGGGAAAGTATATGAGAGAATCATCCTCTGTAGACTTAGATCGGAAGTCGAGAGACTCAAAATCATCCCAAATGAGCAGTTCGGCTTTAGAGCCAACCATTCATGTTCCCATCAGGTGCAACGCCTCACGGAGCACATACTGATAGGGGCCACTGTGAGGGCCAAGAAACATAGGACAGGAGCGCTCTTCCTCGATGTAGCTAAGGCGTTCGACAGGGTCTGGCACAATGGACTGGTGTACAAGTTATACCAATTCAAGGACAGACTCGTACTCATCATACGGGACTACCTGTCGAATCGCTCCTTTCGCTACAGAGTGGAAGGCGGTTTGTCAACCCCCCGCCCCATCAGGGCGGGTGTCCCCCAGGGTTCAGTTCTCTCGCCCATCCTCTACTCCATCTACGCTAGCGATATTCCTAGGCCGCGATCTAAAGTGCACCTTGCCATGTACGCGGACGATACCGCGCTTTACACGTCCTCTAAAGATCACTGGGAGATATACCAACGTCTCCAATCCGAAGTCGACTCCCTCGAGAGTTGGCTGCGGAAATGGCGGATCGAGGTAAACCCTGAGAAGAGCGTTTCGGTGCTCTTCGAACGGGGCCCCCCAAGGATCCTCCCGCGAATCAAACTCTTTGATAAACCGATACCTTGGAAAGACGAGGCAAAATACCTAGGAGTAACGTTAGATAGAAAGTTAGTTTTCACTGCGCATATTAGGACCGTTCGTAGCAGAGCGGCCTACATATTAGGTCGTTTATATCCGCTGTTAGGCAAGCGGAGTAAAATGTCCCTTCGCAATAAGGTGACACTTTACAAAGCTTGCATACGTTCCGTCATGTCCTATGCGAGTCCCGCTTTTGCGCACGCTAATCTGAAACCCCTTCAGGTGATTCAGAACAGGTTTACACGGATTGCAACCGGGGCGCCGTGGTTCGTACGCAACATCGATCTCCATAGAGATTTAGACCTTCCGACCATCGCTCAGTACTTCAAGGGGCTTTCCCAAAAGTACTTTGAACGTGCTGAGCGACACCCGAACCCACTGGTGGCTGACGCCGCAGAGTATAGACCACGTAAGACTACTTTAGTCAGAAAAAGAAGACCCAAGTTGGTACTCGTTGACCCCGACGACGCGTTCACAGTAGGTAATAACGTGTACGCGTAGGCATAATTGACACCACACAACATACAGACACACCGTCTGTACCGGTATAGACGAGGTCCCAACTGAGTAAGTGCTCCGTTGCTCCGGCGTTCTGCCGTCGGAGGACGCTAGTGTCCAAATTTCCTTAGCTTCCCTCCTGACTAACGACGCCCCGAGCCGAGGTCCGTGTCTCAATCTGAGACCCCCCTTGTTAAGGGTGGCTCTCCAGACCCACCCGCTCCCCCGGTGACGCTGTAATAGCCAACAGGGCTAACAGCATAGACAAACAAAAAAAAAAAAAAAAATTACTCAAATGCTCGAGCTGGGGGGGCAATAGCCCTCATATACCCCCCACCATCCCCAATTCCCATAATCTATAATATAATCATAATAAATAAGTGTGAGGTGTGTGGTCGCACCCGGCAGCGGCGAGCGCGGCGCTAGCGGCCGGCTGCAGCAGTGACACGAGCGCGAGCATCGCGCGCACGCCCCGCGCCGCTCCGCCCGCGCGCGCGCCCCGCGCCAGTGACGAGCCGACGCCGCGCCCGCGCCATCTACGCATTATTAACACCTACTGATTTTGCTTTCATTATTTTTATTATTTCTAAATTCTGAACTATATAATTTTTTTTAGGTAGAGAATTTAATATCAATAAAAAAAAACATAATGCGTGAACCTTGTGGTTTTTGATGAAAAAGTAGCCGGGTGGCACACTGTAGGTTTTAATAATCGATTAGTAAGCTGTTATTGATAACAACTTAGAAATTGGAGCTTAAATAAAAAAAAAAACAAAGACAGTACTTACTCAGGATGCACAACCAGGGCATGTAACCAACCTTTGTTCTCTGGTCCCCAATACTCGGACACACTTACAGTGCCTACCACCTGAAATGTCAACAAAACTTTTATAAAATCTAGCGACATAATTACAGAAAATGTATTTATTTATTTTTATATTTTATTGTATACCACAGTATGTATGTGTTACATAACAAAGGAACTTTGAGTTTCTAACATCATTTGCAATATAAATTGATCAATAGACTGGAGTCCTTACTAGTGAATAAGTTGATGTATTTTGTTTTGGTAAGTCCAGCTGAATGAGCACTGGTAGTCTTCCAGTGCCAGGGGAAGGCAACAGCACTCCACGTACCTCTGCCACCAGTCCAAACATCTCCCCTCTTATTTTCTGTAAATTACTATACTATACTACTATCCTATACTATCATGTTTTATGTGTAAAAAACTTTATGTTATATGGATATTATTAATAATAATTACAAACTTAAGGAACTGAGACAGATAAAGAGCAGAAAACAGCTACCATCTTTCTACCATATCTCACACCTATTATTGATGCCCCACACCTTTCTTCTATGAGAGGGGGTAAGAGCCAGAACAATTAGATTAAAACTAGACTTAAAAAACAATAATGAGTACCTGAGCTTGCTTATGTGCCAGAGCTTGGTGCGTAGCTGATACACCAAGTGCCACAACAGCAGCAGCAATTGGCAAAACCGACAGGCACGCCATCACAGAAAAGCCGCAAAATATAAATAGTACTGCCGCTCCCAGTACACAACACTCTAGAGTCAGCTGAACACACACAATGTTATTATTCTAAAGTACCGGTGCTTAGATGTAACTTATGAACAATGTTATTGTACAAACTTACCTCCTGGAAAAAGAAATAAACAAAGGCACTCCAAAAGTAAGCAGATAATCCACGCCGGACGAGATCCATGCGCTGCTGCAGATCCTCATCTCGAGCATGACGGATGATTACCTCGCTCGACATAATTCACATAGCAATCTTTTATAGGACAATAATGTAACACGAAGTGCTGATCTACTACATAGTAGTGATCTAATGGTCTCAAATACTAAATATTGGTAAAAAGCTGGTATAAATAGATGCCACAGTAAATTGTAATCGAAAACTGAAACTAACTAAAACTAAAAACACTCATCACCAAGGAACATATTTATATAATAATGCTTATCATTATACACTAACATTAAAATATTTTAATTTTATATGCTATTGTATTTAATAACATTATGCTTGTATTCCTTAAACAAATTACAAAAAAAATGTACATGTCTGATGTATATATGGTATAGTCGTGATAAATAAATACAATAGTCTATAAACTTCTCATTATAATCATAACAATATAATAATTATAGGACTTTCACAAAACTGAAAATCAAAACAATGTCAAATACCTATTATGTTGTTTTATGTATTCAGTATTTCATTTTTGATGACCAAAACATGTCAAATAAGAATGCAATGTTGCCACATTTTTAAAGGACGGTTAATGTGTTTGTGATAACGAGTTACGTGGAATTGGCGTTATATTTTTTTTATTTTATTTGGTTATTATTATTTTATTAGTATACCCCTTAAATTATTGTTGTTATATTATTGGTTTTGTAGCTTCTTTATAATATCTTTAAGAGTTTTTTTATATATCTTCTTTCCTTCCTTTAAGGGTAGATATGTAGTAAGGTACACCCGCAGCCTCCTTTCCGAGCTGTAGTGCCTGGGCGGGAGAGCGGGGTGACCTCTCTCGCCCATTATAGGCCTACGCAGTGAGGGTGTCCCTAAGTTGATCGGAGCCCCTCGCGGGGGGTTCCTCCGGAGCGTCACGGTGAGTGTGAAAGCGATCCCGTGGCGTCCCAGTAAAGCCATGAGGTCAACCGATGGTTTTTTAGTGGGTAGCCTTAAAAATGGAAGCGTCTTCTATGCTGCCGCGTAGTCCCACATACCCCCTCGCCCATCACCTCCCTGGTCGACGGGACGATGCGTAACGCATTTTGCAACGTTAAAAAAAAAAGGGTAGACATGTACGGGTAACTGAACAGGCTGTGAGGCTTATTATTAACATGAAATAAAACAAACAATGAATAAACTGTTTTCTATTAAAATATCATCACATTAATATACAAATAGCACCTAGTAATACAATTATTATTAATAATATTAAATGTGAACCATTTTAAACATTAAGGCCACATTGAATCCCATAACGATTACAATAATGTAAGGTTTGTATATTTTTAATATCACTAACTATTTGTACCACAGATAAACATTAAATGCTGAATTTATAAAACAGAATAATATAAAATTCAAATGCAAACTTTTTTATACGTAAGATGTATGTAAATTAAAAAATGACACAAATTACATAACAAAACTAACACTTGAAAAAGAATTATTTTATCATATCCTTCATCCATCGACGATTTAATTAAGTTGTCACTTAGTGGAAGTTGAATTATCGACACATTATTATTTTAATAACGAAATGGAATAAACTGTAATTGCTTGTATGCGCCATTCTTAAATAGACCAAGCTTTGTTTTAGTAAACTGAAGTAATTGAAAACGAAACAGTAGACAAGTTATAACATCACTAATGTTTCTTTCATGACATTTTCACTCTATATTACTAATAATATAATAATTTATATCTTAAACCATACTTATAATCAAATTAATGGAAGTATGTACCAAAATAATATAAACAAAACACATTAAATAAAAATACATTTACCGCTTTAAATCAATAAAAGGTACTTATCTACCTACTCTTCCAGATGCAGTCTGACGTTTCGTGATGACATTAAACGTCAAACTCTTTACCTTATAGACGTTATTTTGTTGACTTATTTGTACTACACGTCGGACAGTTCTTGATCTGGTCTTCTAAAAGCGCAACCCGCTTATTCAAATGCATTATGGTCGCATCTTTCTGTTTCAACTGCACTTTTAGGGTCGTTATAGAATCTTCCAATGCGCCATACACTGCTTGCACTTCTGGCTGATAACTGAACACTTGTGGCGGCTCATCCAAACAGAAAAATTCTCTGACAACCTTGTGATTGGGCAATTTACTTAAGACAGCATTCACAAATATTTGCAGGCCCCGCACTCGATCCTCCAGAAAGGCAGGTTCGAAATTGTCTCTAAACCACCGTTTACCTGGAAGAGGCAGCATTAAACTTGGCTGTTCATTCTTTATTCGGTTGTACAATCTCACAAAATCTGTATAGCGTCGAAAAACTAGCCACGATTGGTCCCTTTTATCGTCTTCAACCTTCAGTTTGTATATTGTGAATCTGGCTCTTTCTTCCATAACTTCATACCCAACTATTGGAATACGTAACGATTCGAATTTCTTAATCTCGCTGCTATGTAGGGTGATGTCTATATTGGTGATGCTATTTTGTATTGTGTTGTGATTGATTTCATTGTAATGTAAATTGCCGGTGGATTTGTAATGGTCTCTGGTCTGGATTGGTCTAGGTGCTTCTGTGTCAGACTGTGAAGTGTATGGTCTGTAGAATTTATTAAACTTTATAATGGGTTCGGAGCCCTCTTCGCTAGAAGTGGATGAAATTTCGTTATTCAGTTTGTCTTTCGGACGGTTTATTACTATCCGCTTAGCTTCGATACTTTGTACTGTCGCCATATTTGTACTGAAACTAAAATAAATAGTTTGGTAGAGATTATAAACGAAAGTCCTGAATAAAAAAAAATATTATGTAAAATAAAATTTATATACCTATACATTTTATTTTATATATTTAACATAAAATACACCTAACATATAAAATACATATTTAACATAAATAATGGCAACAAGTCAAAATCTGTACATACAAAAATTTCATAGAAACATCATCTTAGGTACATTGTTTCTAACGGGAAGAAACGGATAACAGACCGCTAAACTTCACGATCTATGTGCGTATGTTTGTTCGCTTCTTAGAAAATATAGAGTATAGACATCAGTGTGCCAAGTGGAAGATTATTTTTAACATTTCGATTGCGATAGAATAAACTTCGATTAGTATGAAATAAGACAGCGTCGCCTTATTTGTTCGACGCAGAAACTCGCACTAGGCATACAATATAGTCATACTGTATAACACAATATACTCATAAACGAGGTATCGGAAGAGGTACTTATGTATATAAGTACCTCTTCCGATACCTCGTTTATAATGTATAATGTATAACTATAAGGTCTTTCATTATTCCTAAACACATACAAATCGATAAAGTGATTTAATGGGTACCGATATCCATGTTTGTTATTTTTTTATTATTTTTTTTTATATTGAAAGGAGGGCAAAAGTGCCTGCGGGTCACCTGATGTGAAGTGATCTATGCCGCCCACGGCCTCTTGCAATATCAAAGGATGCACAAGGGCGTTGTTTTCCTTCGAGGAGGAAGTAGACGCTATTTTTGAAGGCCAACTTGGCCTTGATCTTCAGGTGACCGCGTAATTATCAATCGCTCGATATTTCCAGGCCCAGTATTCCAATAATAATAATACTTTGAGAGGCATTGAGTGGAGTGTTCCCGAAGAGCATTGATAAGACGAATGAGGTTTTCTTAGTGGTAAACGTGCAAACTTGTGTCTTCTGGGGATTGAATTAAACAAGGTACAGTTTACCTCATATTGAAACCTTCTCTAAGGTAGTCTCAACAGAAGACACAAGCTTCTTTTGGCACGCCATCGATCGATATCGACGTTTTCCCGAGAAAGCCCTGCACGGCTGGAATATACCGCATCTCTGGGTCCGCATAACAATGAATGTTAAGTGTATCTACCATACCATTGATATGCAGAAGGAATTGGGGATAGCTAGGAGTTCTAGGGAAAATCACCTTTCACGGCCGTTCGTCAATAACGACCTGTATGCTACGCCCAGTTAGAAAGCTGGTGATCCAATAGCAAAAGCACTTGAGAAGCAGTCTCAGTACTCGCCCAATCCCCCGGTAACGCTGTAATAGCCACTTGGATAACAGCATAGTCATTACAAAAAAAAAAAAATATAGTCCGAGAGAGAGTCTTGCTCAAGTCATCAGACTGTGCGGATCTCTATAAGGATACTGTTATGCTGTCCGTTGAATACACGAAGCTATAATTATTTGTACAGTTTTATTTTAAAAATGTCATTATGAACCACCATCACAACGACTACAATACACTGACAGCAACAATGCTGATGTCACACCTTTTAAAAAGACTTACGGAGGTATTCACTCAGATATATCATTTAATGATTGGTAAGGTTTAAGAAAAAAAAAATGACAATATAAATTATTAAAAAAAATAATTATATAATTAAAATGAGAAATTATAATTGAAATATTAATTACGATATTTCAAATTATTAAATTTACTAAAAATTAATAGAACACATTTGTTTTAATAGTTAGTATAATTAATGCATTAATAATATTTTTGATAATAATTTAACAATAATTTTTATTTTTAGTTATCTTTTTGTCTTAACGCATTTCATAATTTAGAAATAACTTGTTGTAATTTTAAATATAAGTTTTATCAATAATGACTTAATAAGCTATATACTTAGACAAGACACTAATTACATAGACTGTATTAAAACATCTTACACTATTAAATTTCTTTAAGAACATGATTGCTTCATAGAGTACAACAATTATCACCCATAACTTGGAAAATCGCATGGACTACAGAAAACAGCTAAACAGTTTTATCATTACACATTTTTGACATACTTTTTGTTGTTAACTTTGCCTATTGCCACAAACACTTGTAAAATTTAAATAAAGCAATATTTAAACTCAATAATATATGAACCATGCCCATTTGGAAGGTCCACTAAATATGGTGACAGAATATGTGACTTTACGAGGATATTTTTAAAAATTACCTCATAAAAAATCTCGTATTTTAACATGTTTTGCCTCTTAAAATATGAGTATAAAATTGCTCCAGTAATATGCATATTGGATAATATGCTTATTGCCATTAATATGCTTATGGGAAATAAGAATGTTACAAACTGTAATTAAACAAATCATGAGTTTGTCAAAACTCTTTATATGTAACTCTTTGTATGTACTAGGTATGTTTTCATAAATATTTTATTAAAAATTCTTACTAGAATTACATTCCTTAACTCATATTCCTATAAAAAAGTCTATATGACAACAACAATTTCATACCTCTTCATTCGAAACTGTTTCCCTCAATGAAAAATGAGATGATTTAGAATAATGAACTAATTCTGATGAGATCGTAAATAATGTAGACACCTTGGAAACACTTATACAAAAATACATACAAATTATATGAAAATAAACAATATGTCTTGTGCATATGTATATTTTCTAGACTTTGTAACCTTCAAATATATTAATATAAATCCAATTGACTTCAAGACTTACTTGTAAATCACTTCTATATTAGCTACGTTTTCGTGTTTGAACTATAAATGTTGTAAACAAATCTGCATTCAGCATCATTACAATTCACATACATAGTTTGTGATATGGCATCACTTTAAAAAAGCATTTATAACTCTTTAATAATAAACAATATTGGAAAACATAATAATCACTAACAAACGTGAAACGATGATTCCCACCCACTAACAATTTATATTTTAAGTTACAACTTACAACTCATGAAATGACATTAGATATAGATAATGTTAGCGTTATCTAATGCTAAATAGCTCTTTGAACTACATCTTAAGCATTTTATAGAGATATATTTATAATAAGAAAGATTATATTTTTCTACGTATTCTATTAATGTAATATACTTATAAACTATTATTTGATATTTAAAGGTATTATAATCGTTTTTTGAATGTACAATTAAGAAACGAAAAAAATATAACCTAATCGTGAGGACCTGTCCTTATGAAAGCAATATTTAATCGTCTATGGTTTACTGATGATAACAATTTACAACTTCAGACGGTGACAGTTACTGTTAGTGTTGACAGTCCAGTGAGATTTGAGAAAAGTCACAACAACAAATGCCAAAATCATGTCTGAAAAAACGGAATTGTCGCCAATCACAACAATATCTTGCAAACAACAAGCAATCCGGGCTGTACGTTTTAATGTAGACGGTACATATTGTCTAACCTGTGGCGCTGACAAGAAAATTAAACTTTGGAATCCTCAGAACCAGTTATTATTAAAAACTTATGGTGGACACGCCAACGAAGTACTTGATGCTGCGGGTTCTTGTGATAGTAGCCATATTGTGTCGTGTAGTGCCGATAAATCTGTAATATTATGGGATGTTACAACGGGACAACCGATACGTCGATATAGAGGTCATGCCAGTTCCGTAACTTGCATAAAATTTAATGAAGAATCTACAATGGCAGTTTCGGGATCCATAGATAACACTGTTTGTTTCTGGGATGTTATCAGTCGAAGGCAGGAACCTGTACAGATATTAAAAGACGCCAAAGACTCTATAACCTCTGTGCAGGTTACAGACCATGAAGTTTTGACGTCTTCAGTAGATTGTCACATGAGGTTATACGATTTACGGGTAGGAAAGATGTTTTCGGATTACATCGGCCATATTGTCACATATGGAAGTATGACGCATGATGGCCAATGCTACATATTAAGTTGTTCAGATAACACAATAAGATTGTTTGATAAGGATTCAGGAGAACTTCTAAATACCTTTAAAGGCCACGAAAGTAAGGATTATATGTTAGAAAATGCCGTTAATGAACGGGATAGCCATATTATATCAGGTTCGGCGAGTGGTGAAATTTTCTATTGGGATCTAGTTTCTAGTACATGTACACAGAAACTAGTTCACACTAGAAATAAGCCCGTAGTGTCGCTCAGCCATCATTCTACAGCCAATAAATTATTAACAGCCTGTGAAGATGAAATAAAACTATGGGGCTTACCAACGATTGAAGAATAAACTATTTGTTTTTAACTTTATTTTAATTTTAAATAGAGGAAGAGTTTTCAATTTTGTAATAAGTTATTGAAGTCGTTTACACGTGATGATACAAACAAAACACTGATATTAAAGTGTGACTTTTTATATGACGTTTAATTTTTACTTTATATTTCAAGTAATTATCTGTGTAATTTTGTAATTGTAAGATAAGTATGTACATTCTTAAAATTATGTTTGTATGTATGTACATTCTTATAAACTAGAAAGCGAAGATTCCTTGAACGAACGTTACGGCTCGGCATTGACGTCCGGGATATCCTCAGAGTCCTTGAGTCCGCATTACGCAAGCTAACAAAAAAACAAACTTCGTTCTAAATTTGTTGATTCTCTGTACAGGGAGCATTTCATTAAATGAGAAATTTTGACTACTGACTGTAAAAGATGTTTTCTAGAAAAGAGTGATGTCGTTTTGTTACAAAAGCATTCAGACCCTATTACATATTGTATATATTGTAGAAGATAAATTATTTGTTAAATATATTTTTGGAACATATAACAAAACCCTCTTCAACCCGTTACGTTTACCCCACTTTGCCATGATATAGTTAAACTGTTCATATTATTATTAATTGAACTAATTGTGACAATTACCTACATTTGCCATTTGCCTTTTGTACAAAAAACTTTTTGTTTATTCTAATATGTACTATTGCTTTAGTACATATTATTGGGGAGCTCAAGACATTTTTGTTGAGTTGACGTTGAGTATGTATTTGTTTTATTTTTAAATAAACATTGCCCAATATACTGATTTGGTTTCATTTCTCTTTTTACCTATTGTATATTGATAATGATAAAATATTGAACAAATATTATATTGTTGTTTTAATAATCATTAATATGCTAAGTGAAGTATAATTATAAAGTGTCTCCCACCAATATATATTTAGACGACATTAATTTCATGAAGATTCCTGGTAGGCTGGTTTTCTTATGTAGTGGTCTGTGGCTTCCGTGTGCTCTAGACTCGTACGTCGTAAGTAATCTGTAGGTTCAATTTAAATTCTGCGATTTTTTTTTAGTAGGAGATAAATTATACTAGTAAGTATTACGATATTTTATATTGTGGTCTGAAATGGATATAATTACAGAAAAATAGTTATGTTGTGGGTAATGGTTACTGATGTCATTTAAAAATATTTTATATATAAATTTTACAATCGAATACAGATACAAAATTGAAAATAGACTGAACTGTCAAAGTGCGTCATCTCGCATTTGCGCTGAATACAAAAACCAAAAATTAATGTTTGAGAGTATCAAAAGTGGAAAAGATGGGTACAAAATCTACTGTAAGACTTAGAACCAGAGGCACTGCATACAAATGTGATTTATGTGGACGAAAACTTATGAGCCCAGACGCGTTAAAGGCACACCAACGTACGGCCCATAACATAATAAAAGTGAAATCGAAGCCAGAGCCAAAACCACTAAGAATAACCAAATTGTCCAAGTCCAAACCCATTAAAAAAACACCTAGTCCGGCGAAACCGGCGCCAAAAGCTAAGAATGTTGTGAAAGAGGAGGAAAAACCGGAAGAAATAGAGCAGACTCAAGTGAAGAAAAGTAACGTGCAATTTGAGTGTCCTAGATGCTTTAGAGTTTTTCTTACGTATTTTCCCGCTCATAAACATATACAGAAGTTCCATTGCGTTAACAAACAAGGCTATAAAGTGTAAGTACAGTCTACATTTTGATTTGACAGACAATTAAAAGATATTTTAATTTATTTTATCAAGGATTATATCTCATCAAGGAACTCAATCTAAATTACATTATCTAATAACAAAACTTTATCTGTTGCATAAGTAATAGTTTTAATATCTTATTATTATTAACATAAATTTCTTTGCTCATAATTTGAAAAGTGGAGCAAATGCTATTATTATTGCTATATATAACAACAATAGTATTTTTATTTTATTGTATCATCATATCAAATCATCTGCACTTATCCCTATTACATTTAACCAGTGCAAATCTCATCACACCTGTCTTAATCACACTTGTCTGTAATTTGGGTCACTTAGTTCTACCTAGTATAGTTTCAAGATCTAGTCTTTATTAAGTACAATCCATACATTTAGAAATGTTCTTATACATTTAATATGCGAGTACAGTTTGCTACATTTATTGATTTAATTAAATAAGCAATAGTAATAAAGAGACTTGAGAAATGTTAAAATACTATTATAACAAAAATCAATTCTAGTTTATGTATATATGATATTAAGAATTTGACACTTATTGAAGACTAACATCACTGACCAATATTTATTCCAGGTTACCAAATTCCCCGGATCTAATACAGCCTGTGCGTTTTGAACTGTGTCTTAAATGCAACCGCAAGGTTAGGTCGATCCAGGCTCATGTGTGTGAGACAAGCAACGTTACAGCCGATGAGACTCAGTCCTTCATGTGCACAGCATGTGAAGAATGGTTCTCCAATTTGAAGAATTTTGATGACCATGTTGTTCGGATGCACGGTGATGGGGTTGAGAGCATGTTTTTTCCAACAACTGCAGGTATTTGTCAAGTTTATTGTGAAAATAAATATATACTATACAATATGAATTATATTATTATATTATCATAAAATAAAATATTTTATTCAATAGAAAATTTATTTAAAAATTTGAAAATATTTATATGTATATATAGATGGATGGCTTGCTCATTACTTTTAGCAAAGAAAAATTTTTTGCTACATCATGTGTATGAATGTATAAATTGTATTATTTTATGACTAAAATATTATTATTATATTATATTATTGGATACATTTGGTTAATATTTATACATGCATTAGGAATATCAATTTTGAGGTTTTATTGATTGTTCTGTGTACTAAATAATTTGTAGGAACAAATTTTTCAGTTACCACTGTCCTTTATCACATTTATAAATTGCATTTGGTGTCTTTTAATTATAAAATAAATTAAATTTATTTTATAATTAAATACCTCATCAATGTCTGTTACAAACTCCTACTGCATTGATTTACCATGAAAATAAATTAATTTCAGAATTCACAAAATGGAAGGAAGAAATGGAGGAACAGACCAAAGTGAACTACTCTGTATTAGACAAGTATGATTTAAAACGGTACTACCATTGTAATCATGTTAAAGATAATCCCAACAAAACCAATACAACATACTTCTGTCCGTCAACTATTGTTATCCAGGAATTTTCAAAAGGAATCCAGGTGCATTTCTACAAAATGCACTACAAGCACAACTTCAATGAATATAAGCTGTCAAATAAATATAAGAAATATTCTATAACATCATTCCTGAAAAAGTCTGAAGGTTACAAAAATTTGGATACTGTTAAATCAAATGATGAGAATGATTTATATTTACAATTCAAGACTCTTATGGAGGGTATAGTTCTAGATGCGGCAAAATTAAATATAACTACACTAAAGATATTGGTTGGTAAAGCTTTGGATCTGACCTCCATATTGACCAACTATGATGAAGAAGGTGAGGATATTGTTACGGATACTAAGAACAATAAAAACTTGAGTGACTCACAGATATCTCAAGCATTGGAGGAACAAGTGTCGTTAGCAAAACGTAAGCTTGAAGAAAGTGATATAATTGATAAGAAACGACCAAAATTAAGAATATCCACATCAAATAATGATATATCTTCCCCAAAAATTATTAATTCATTCTCTTTAGCGGATAAAGTTGAAAACAAAAATACTAATAATGATGAAATTGAAATCAAGACAGAAGATCATATATCGTCATTCAATGATTCATATAAAGATTTTGTGGAGAGGAATTTTCCTGTGACTGAAATCACAAAGCGTACTAGGAATGAAAAGAAATCAATAATGAAAACAAAAATAGGCCAATTCAAGCCAAGCTTGTCACCTAAGGAAGAGAAGAAAGAAGATACAAGGAAGTCAATTCGCCTGAGTATTGAGAAGCCAAAGGTTGATCTGGAATATGAAGTGAAGGAACAGAAAGATGGATGTAATATATTAATATTGAAAATTTGAATATAAAAGCTCCTCAAACAATTATAATAATTAGATTTCAGAGTTGTCAGGTTATTTTTTTTTTTATTTGATCATGTATTATGGGACGAATTACCTATAGAGTTCATAGATAGGAACAAACACTGACTATGATTTTCGCTTCAACTACGCCAATGCTTTTCAATGACCAACGTCGCTGTATATTTATGTTTTTTTTAAATACATAATGTAATTACAACTAAAAAACGGAAACTTTTCTAACAATTCTTAGAAAAACAAATTAAATACAGATACAAACGAATTGGTTGTAGAATAATAGATACAGATTTAAGTGTATATAAACAATAAAATTACAGACCTAAGGTAAATTCTTACTTATTTAAGTTTTTAAATGTGTCAATTGTTTCTTTACCCAATTGGCTATTCCTAAAGTAGTTTGTGGTTTTATTTAAGTTATCTTGGTAAAGTTAAAGAGATGAACCGTTTTTGAAACAGTTTCATTTAATTTCTTTTAGTTTATTTCAAAACTGCATATTTAGAAAAAAAAAGATATAATTATTTTGTTGAAAATTATGTCGCAAGTGAAATATTTGTTATTTTAAATTAGATGTAGATAATTCTGTTAGGTTGGCTTAGTATATTTATTTTTAAGTCACATTGTTCATAAATGCATTCATTTTTAAGGTTATTCTTCCACCATACATTTTTCTTACTAAAATGTTATTAGTTTCAATTTTATTTTTATTTCTTTAATACTGAGTAAGAATGAAAAAGTTGGACAATCCAACCCGTTATAATTATGTCGCGCTGAAAATTATGTAAAAATGTATCATTGACTTGTAGGATAGATTTTGTATTGTATTATAATATAATAAATATTTGGTTTCCAGTTTTCATTTATTTATTCTACTAGCTACTACTTCCAGATCGGATAGTTTTCTACATTTGACAAATATCCCAATCCTCAACTTTATAATGATCTCTACATCGATCGAATCCGTATAAAAACAAATGTACACTTTACCACAAATTATTTTCATCATTACAGCAAATTAACTTAAAAAATAGATTCTATTTACTTACGTATTGTTTGAATTGATGAGCGATCTATTGAGGGTGCTAAGGACTATTTTGAAAAGTTGTTTGAATGCAAATGATGAAATCAGTGAGCAAGAAAATACTACAGAAGACATTAGTATAGAGGAAGTTATAAGTGCTATATAAAGCTTGAAAAAAGGCATTCAGCGGGATATGACAGAGTAAGTGTAGAAAACCTTAGAACTGGTGAAGGACTGGAAGCCTCTTGGTTGTGTATGTTCTTCAATAAATGCAAATTTTACGGCGTGGTACCAGAAGATTATTTCAAAGGCGTCATTGTACCTGTAAAAGTAAAGGCTAACACCAGAAATCTAAACATTACCGCGGTATCAGCCTACTGATCGTTGTGGAAAAAGTGTATGCAAAGATAGATAGAGTTGAGAAGGAGTCGTCTCTTTCTAAAGTATGAGATGTACATGTGAATGGGATGAGCAGATCAATTATTTTCATTAAGGTATATTACAGAAAAGTTCCTGGGCTAAAACCAGAAAGTATACTGCACTTTCGTAGATCTTGAGAAGGCTTATGACCGGGTGGAGAGGAAGGTGTTATCAGAATACAGGAATACGCCTGATACGTGCACTGTAATCACTATACTAGAAATTGCTTACTCCAAATGGTTTAAAACCTCTCGGAATGTCAGACAGGGATGTGTCGTGTCGCCTTGGTTCTTAAATTTGTTTTTATGATGGAAGGGGGCCGAGGGAATTAGATCGTGTAATTCCTGCGCACACTCACCAAAATGTATCCTATAGAATACTGAGAGGCTAGCAATTCTACGCCTGTGTTCAAGGCTTTGGAGGTCGGCTTTGACCAATTCGGGATCACCTATGAGCCTCTTTGCTCGCCTCTCAATTGAGTCCAGAACCGCAAGATGAGACTTTGCGGCACCAGCAAATATGTGGCCACAGTACTCTACACACGACCGGATCTGTGCTTTGTATAGAACAAGAAGCTGTCCCGGTGTAAAGTACTGTCGAACCTTCGCAAGAACGGCAAGCTTTGCTGCTGCTGCTCTTGCTCTGGACTCAATGAACTGACCAAAGTTGAGGTTCGAGGAAATCTCTAAGCCTAACAACTGAAGCCGGTCACTGTATTCCAAGGATACATTCTGGAAAGTAGGAGCCAAGGTGAAAGGGCTCCTTTTGGCGATGAACAGACACGTCTGCGTTTTGGTGGCGTTGAATTTGACAAGATTAGCATTGCTCCATGCGGAGACTGCCTGAAGTTTGTCATTCAAACGCTGCACCATGGCTTCTCTTTCAGACTGTACTTGATCTCGACTAGCCCTAGTACTCGGCAGATATCTTTCTACAACTGTGCTGTCGTCTGCGTACCCATAGATACCGGGCTTCAACAGATCGTTAATGTGCAGCAGAAAAAGAGTTGCAGAAAGAACGGACCCCTGAGGCACTCCGGCATTTATTGTCAAGGATTCCGAGGAACACTCATCGAGAACTACTCGGAGAGATCTCTGGCTCAGAAAGTCCGTTACCCAGCCAATCAGACCAGGATATATACCGTACGCTGAAAGCTTGCTTATAAGGCTCGCATGCCAGACCCTGTCAAATGCCCTCGAGACGTCCAGAGAGACGGCGACCGCTTCTCCGTTCTTCTCGATGGCCTCGCCTAGAATGTGTGTAGCATACACTAGGAGGTCCCCAGTAGACCTATTACGGCGAAACCCGTACTGTCGGTCACTGAGGAGATCGTTACCTTCTAGGTATGCTAGAAGGCGCGAGTTCAATACACGCTCCATAATCTTGCAGAGTATGGAGGTGATTGAAATCGGTCTGTAGTTGACAGGATCAGCACGGCTGCCTTTTTTGGGCACGGGTTGCACGTTGGCAAGCTTCCAGGATTTCGGCACTATTCCAGTCTTGAAAGAGAGGCGATACAGACGTGTCAGTACAGGAGACAACTCAGCTGCACATGTCTTGAGCAGAATGGCTGGTATACCATCAGGACCACTGGCTTTATTCACATCTAAACGACACATTGTTCTCCATACCTCTTTGTTAGTGATGCGGATTTCAGGCATCGAAATACCGCAGTGAGGAAGATGTGCTGGAGAAGCATTGCCAGTATCTAGATGCGAATTATCAGCAAACAGAGAAGCAAATACATTCGCTTTCTCTGTTGCTGTGTGGGCCAGGGATCCATCCGGCTTCAGCAGAGCAGGCAGTGAGGGTTGGCAGAAATTCGACTCGATCGATTTGGCAAGAGACCAGAAAGCTCGACTGCCAGTTGGTTTGACAGAGAGCTTTTCGCCATTCTTAGCGATTCGATCGAGACGAGCCTTCCGCAATGCCTTTTTGTAGGACTTGGCAGATAGATTAAAGGCTCTCTTCTTTGTACTTACATCCGGTGATTTGCGGCTTCGAGCATCAGCCCAAATGAGGTATGCCGAATGTTTTCGGTCTTGAGCATGACCACATTCGGCATTAAACCATGGGCGAGCTTTGCCACCGACGGGAACTTCAGCAAAAGGAATAAAATACTCCATTGCCTGATGCACCACACCGGTTATGGCATCCGCGCAACTCGACGGATCCAAAGAAGAGAAGCAGACCTGCCGCCAAGGATAAGATGCAAAGAAGTGCCGCATCTCATCCCAATCTGCTGACTTGTATTTCCATACTCGCCTAACACCATGTGGTTCGAGAGCTGGTGGGGAATATGTAAACACAGATTTCACCAGACAGTGATCGGAGGTTCCCAAGGGGGAGGTGACCTCAACACGATACCTGTCCGGATCAGTTGTCAGCAGAAGGTCCAGGCAATTGGCTGTATGGCCTACCACATCTGGTACCCTTGTCGCTTGCCTCACCAGCTGAAAGAGGTCCAAGGACAACGCAAAGTTCCGCGCTTCTCTTCCAGCATGGTCGGTTTTCTGGTACGGGAACAGCCAGTCTTGATGACAAGCATTAAAGTCCCCCAGAAAAACAAGCTGCGCTGAAGGGTACTGATGCAAAGCCATATCAGCAGCCTCACCGAGATACTCAAATAATCTAGTTGTCTCCTGGTCACCGCTGTGCGAACGGTAGACACAGGAATACAGGATTTTTTCGTTTCCTGTGTATACTAAAACCCATATAGAAGAAAAAGTGGGGTCTTCAAGGTGACGGAGACGCTGGATGCAGAGGTCGTTCCGCGCGTACACGCAGACTCCGGCACGTGAGCGAAAATTGTGCTCTAGAGATAAAAATTCTATGTGAGAATATGTTGATTCGTGACCAAAATAGAGAAAGGAATGTTGCGATGGTTTGGCATGTAGTGCGGATAGACGTAAGAAGAATAACAAGAGAGATTTATACCTCAAATGTGAATGTAAGAGCCTTTAGAAGACGTCAAATCAAGGATCAAATCAGATTTCCTCAAAAAAGCTGGAGTTCGAAGTTGCAAGCAAAGAAAAAGTTGCATGAAATTATGATTGTAGATACGAATAAGGCGAAAGATTTGTGTCAGGACAAGATGAAGTGACGTTCCATAGTCTCTGCCGACCCCTCTCGATAATGGCGTGAGTTCTATGTATGCCAGTATGTATGTGTAAAAGTCGTGGCATCTGTGTATGTATATATATTTTGCTAGACTTTGCGTTTTCAAACATCAACCTGTGCCAAGCTAAATCTTCTGCGTTAGCACGTCAGTGTCACCACAGTAGTCACCTCTTAAAGAAACCAGAGCTCCTGACTTTTGATCTGGTTTCACTTTAGCGAGCCTATTTTGCGAACCCTTAGACGATCTTACGTGTGAGGTTACTATCAGTGATTTATCTCAGAAAAACAAATTGGCCAGACGGCTGTTTAGATCGGCAGCATCTGCCACATAAGATGGATATACAATAAACATTGTCGTGTCCATATCCCCGTAGTGCGGTCGGTAGACAAATGCTCAAGGTATTGGCGAACAGCATTGAAACTAGAATGCAATCCCCGGATGTAACTGAGTTTGGCTTTTACTTTTAGAATGAGAACCATTGCATTGCACTTAAAGAGCAACATTGCACTTTTTCTGTTTTTTCTTGATAAATTGGGGGATGGGTTATTGTTCATAGTTCTGGGTACGGATTACGGTACTTGATCCGTATTGCAAAACCATTAAAAGTCATAAAATCTTATATTACGACTACTTAAATCTATTCTGCTCTTTGATACCACTGTACAGCTCTTATGGCTGATAATTACAAGCTCACAGTGTATCCTTAAACTTTTTCCTAGGCATCGGGAGGAACCCTCCTCGTATATTCCTATCTCTGAACAATATAGAATAGAACAATAACAATAGAGAACAATAGTAATTAGTTGATAAGATGGCATCATTGCCACCATGTATTTATTTTAATTAATCCTATATATTACGTTCTGGATGATATTAATCATTTAACATTATTAATTCTCAAATGTGGTTATGACTATTTGTTATTTTTTAAACATCTATACGGCTTAAGTTACAGTTTACAACAAGTGCCCCTGTTTGCCTCTTAGTATAAGACTTATGCTTTATGTCAGAACTCAGAATTAATTTCTTTCGACGTAGGGTGGCAATGAAAATAATATCTCCTCTATTCTACTTAACGTATCTTGAGCAACAATGTATTTTTAAATCTCCTAGTTCATCTACGTAAGGTTCACTTAGAACTTTCTCCTATTTTTTATTATAGTGAAAGAGCAAGTTTTGCGAGTTGTTTCGATATTATCATGTTAAAACAAAATTAATCACGGATTGAAAGAATTGAGTGCCGCAGTAACCAGATCACTCCACATGTAGGGCACATCGGAAAATACAATGAAGATTTTTTATTTAGTTATATAGATAAAACACAAATTTATAACCAGCAATATTTTACCATATAATCCATATGCGGTAAAATACGAGCGGAATAACTGGCTTGCCAGTGCTCCTTCTTTACAAAAACCGTTTATACCGGTTTTTAATAAAAAACACTGAATGTAATACGCTTCACTAAAATTAATACGTCAATAATTATTGCGTTTGTTTATGTTTTATTTTGTTTACATAGATTGTGTGTAACATTATAATGTTAATTGCGATTCTACTTTAGTTTTATATATGAAACACTGCATATTTCTTAATTATAATAATTCTTTCCATAAAAGTAAATTATAGTACTACAAACATTATTTATTTTACAGAGAAAGTGTTTTTTTTAAACTTTTATTTATTGTAATATTTGAGATGTTTTTAATAAAATATTACATTTCTAGTTATATTCTATTAACACCAAATAATAGTTTGCTATTTGGCCCATTCATTATTTAAACAAAAACATAATAAATGTTAACAAACTCAACTGCAAATACATATTACATAAAATGGAAATTAAAGAAGGAATCCTCAATAATTTGCTGTGCATGGCGTGTTTATGTATTGGACGGTGTATCCAGGAGGTGAAAGACGAGAAACTAAGACAGTATTACTTAGATCTACTGATGGAAATACCAGTATGTGGAGTTTAATTTCCATCTAGATATCTTAAAAGTTATTAAAAATCATTTTAAAACTAATAATGTTATAAATTTGATAATGTTAATATGTACTTTTGACTCATTCACTTGTGATGCACAATAATGCTAGAAAATCCCTAATATTTTTAAATACTGTGCATTTTTTATCTTGTTGGTAAAGTAAGTAAAGTAAATGTTTTGGTTATCTCACTTTTGTATTTTTCTCCAGTTAAATAATACAAAGCTGCAATCGCCACTTCTATGCTGGGAATGTGAAGCATTGTTACAAAGAGTTGTGACATTCAGAGAACAAGTAAAAGACTCCTATAGGATCCTGCAGACTTATACAAATGAGGTAAGGTTTTATTGTTGACATATTGGGCTTTCTGTTAAATTAAAATTACATCCTATACAATTATATATATACTAAATTCAAAAGAAACTGTTGTCTTCATTTACTATTTATTTTTGTAAACAACACTTCAAATACTTTAATTCCTTTATAAACAGGCACGCAATTGCAAAACATTTTCAAAACTAATTTGGATGGTTCCTTAGAGTGGAAATTCTTCACCTTTGTTATACATAGTAGTGTAAACTAGATGTTTTCAGCAACTACATCCAACCCTTCTTCTAACTTTTAATCTGAAACAATATTAGACTACCCAAAAAAATATACAAATTGTGCTCCAACAAATAGTAAAATCTAGAAATATTATTATTCCAGAATTTTAATGAATGTCTACAAAGCGATGTGTCGAGACCACCTCGGTTAAAAGTAATTCAACAGAAATGCATCAACATACCACCTGAAGATACAGTAAAACTAGAAATAAATGAAGGTACTTGAAGATTGACATTTTTTTTTATTTATGTATGTAATTATATTTTCTCGCCTCCAGACGGAAAATGACAACTTTCGTCAAGCTGCGCGAAACGAAGTTGCCGTTTTCCATTGTCCCCGAGTTAAACAATTTTATACACAAGACGGGAAGTAAAAAAGAAATCCTCACATGGTATGCTAGTCCATCTCGGCTTTGTCTTGGTCGACAATTACGTGTGATCTGAGACGTTTCTTATTTTACCTCCCTAGGTGTGTAATATACTATTTTAGGACTGTAAATAAACTAGTCGTAACTCCATGTTACCAGATTTCCTTAGGTTTCGTTTGGGACATTAGTTAGTTAGTTTTGGTATCTTTTAGTATTATTATTATAATCATGCTTAGTTTATTTTTGTTAATGACAAAATATATCATTAAATATCCAGTGTAAAAAAATCTATATTCTGGTTTAAATAATAGGCTATTGTTGCACCTAATTTAAGCTATATCAGTCCACAAATATACAAAGAACCATTTTGATATTTGAATTATTATATTAATTATTTTATAATAGATTATACAAATTTGATTATATTGTTTCTTTTTATATCTTCTGATATAAAACAATATTTTTAGACTCTTTTGGAGCTTAAACTAAACTAAAGACCTATTAAGTTTTGGAAGCACAGTAAGAGATATACTGTGTTCATTCAATAACTTACTCAATTTTGTTCCTACGATTATATCCCAAAACTTTCAACCTTTCCCTCATTCATTTGCTACTTCAGTCATTCACTCAGTAGCTCCTTTGCATATACCCACTCGCTAAGTCACTTCTTCTGTCATTCATTCATTTTTGTTTTACAGATGAACCAGATCACAAATCTTCAAAGTCGGATATATCGGATGCAGAGCCTGAGGATTTACACACCGTCATTTGTGATATGGAGAGACACAAAAGGAGAAAGGTATGTTTACTACATAATTATTTAAGTAATATTATTAATTGAAGATCTTAGAACCAGCCAAAGACAGATTAAGGGTTTGCTGGATAGACTTAGAAAACGTCTTTGGGTCAGTACAACACGAACTGATGATGTTCGCGCTTAGATGGTATAACTTTCCCACGGTGCGACATTATGGCATCATACTATTCAAAATTAAAATCTTCTATAATTTTTAACGAAAACTATCAAAAGCACTCAAATATAACATAGGTTTATTTCAGGGTTGTTGTATTTCTCCAATTATATTTAATATAGTTATTAATATTTTGATAGACAAATTAATTGAACACAAAAAAGTGGGATTATCGGTTAAGTTTAACAAAAAATACACAGAATCCATACTAGGTATTGCAAATGATCTCGCGATACTGACACGTAATCCAAAACAATGTCAGGTACGTTTAAATGTAGTTGAGGATTTCTGTACGTGGACGGGCGGATTGAGGACAAAACCAAGTAAATGTTTTAGTCTGTGACTGGGTAGACGGAATACCAAATATACCTCTTACGATCCGGGTCTTATAATAGGCGGTCAGTGCGTTAGTACGGTTACGGAAGCAGCTCCGTTTAAATTTTTAGGTAAAAAAATCGATTATCAAGATCGTACCCCATCGTTGAATGCTTTTTAAATGATCTCAAAAAGGTAGACAAATAAGTAACGTCAAAAAAGCTTGGATTTATGATAATTTTTTAACATCACGTCTAAATTGACCTTTCCTCGTTTATGATATTAATAAAACCCTTTTGTCAAAGTTAGATGCAAGCGTCATAAAGACATTGAAGTTAGCGCACTCAGCAAACTCTTCAACCTTATTTAGAGTCCTAAACAATTTTGGGTTAAAATTAAAGAAACCATGGGATCTCTATAAACATCTAAGAGTTACCAAAAGACATATCATCGGAAAATCTAAAGATGATATCGAAAATTCTCTCTCTAAAGATAAAGTTGCCTCAGAGCTAGAGTCACGGCTTCGATTCCATAAAAAAATATGATAGGTGCTCAAACGAATAAAATTGGGCTAGGATCAACTTCTTCTTTCTGCAACTCTTTCTGCTTTACATTAACGATCTGCTGGAGCCTTTTTCAATTTTAGTCGCGGCTCCTGATTGGACTCTCATGATGGACAAGTATGAAAAGCATTACAAAATCCCTAGGGATGTTGGTGTCTCGTCATCCAGACCGGACTTATTCCTGTATTCTGAACATCTGAGGCGCGTGATACTTGTGGAGCTTACTGTTCCTTGGGAAACAAACATCCCCAGGGATCACACATTCAAGCTTAATAAGTATTACGAACTGATCAACGAACTGTCCAGGAATAAATTTATAGTTAGTTTGTACGCGGCAAAAGTGGGTGCGAGAGGTATTACAGCAAAATCTCTCTATAACCTATTAAAAGACCTTGGCTTTTTAGATCAAGCACCGGTTCATTTTTAGAACGTATTTCAAAGGCGGCATTAGTAGGTTCTTTCAAAATTTGGTTAGGTAGGGAGAGGAGTGTGGATAGCGGAGGCAAGCGTGTTTGCGCATAATAAAGGGGCCCCTTAAACCTACTCCCGGGTCGCAAGTCCCAGGCACTGCTTGCACTCCTCTCCTTGCAACGCGATGGGCCCGGCACCCGCACGGTGAATCCATGGAATGCTAAGAAGCTTCGTCTTATCCGTCTGAATTCCTTCAAGCCTAGTTATTAGACTGTGAGAAAGTTTATATTATTTACTAAATATGATTATTTATACTGACCAAAATTAAATTATGTTTCATTTTACAGAACATCAATATTGAAAGAGGATGTATGAAATTGAAATTGGAGGAAAGAGATCCCGTTTGTATACAGGATGAAGTTAAACTTGAATTACAGGATGGTATGACAGCTAAAGAGAGAGAGGGAGGAGGCCTTGATAGAGAGAGAAATAGACATAAATTTAATGTAAATTATATTTATTGTTACAGCCACATGTCTTCCAATAGATAACATGAAGCTTGAAACATTTGATATTAAAATAGACGTTACACCAAGGGAACGAAGGAAAAAGGTATCTTATAATGTATGAATATAATTGTCGTTTTAAGTAATGTGCTGTATTCAATTTTGGTCTAGGATTGTTAAAAAAAAAATTGTTTTAGGTATAAGTTTTAGTAAAATATGTCATGTATTATTTTTTTTTTAAGTCAAGTGAGTGACTGATTGATAGAGTGAAGTAAACCATTTTTTTTCAGGTACATAAAACAAATACAATAGAAACAATAGAATCTAACAAACAGAATGGAAATGATATTAAAATTGAAAATAATTGTGGTATGTATATTAGATTTTTTTTTAATCTTATATATAATCCTTTTAATTTCAATAGAAACATAATGATTAATTAATTATATTTTTAATTTAACGTATTATATTTTATTGTAACAAATATATAATTAACAATTTTTATCAAATTATAATATTAATGTTTTTTTAAACATGCTTATTAGATTTATGCAAGATTTTATGTATTGTGTATATTTTTTTTCTACATTTTATATATTTTTTTATATATTGTATATTTTTTTTCTATATTATTATGTTTAATTTATCATGTTTTCATATTTTACAGAATTCAAAGACTGTAAAAGTGTGAATTCAGATGACGACAATGATGAAGGAAAACAGGTCTTGGAAGATGTTAAGAAAAAATCCTGTAAAGTAAGATTTAAATGAATATTCCTATTATTTTGTTAATTAACATAGAATTATTTAAAAAAAAGTCAGAATTTTAGTTTTTTAATTTCTAAATTCTCTTTGATGACTTTCTGTAAAATAATTAAAGATTATATTTTTGCAGGATACAAAACACAACAAAAACCAGTATTACATAACTCTCCAACTCTCCTACGAAGAAATGCAAACGGAGAGACAAGCTCTACGCAAAACGGAGAGCTTTATTGCTTCTCAACACAAATGTGAATCCTGTGTAATTACTTTTAATAATGAAAAATCTTTGAAAGTTCATAATGAGAAAAGGCATTTGGTAAGTTGTCTTTTTTATAATTTTGTATGATTCAAATATTATGGAACTGCAACCCGACAGACATTTATATGTAATAAGTAAGGAATTCTTTATACACTGCTATTGCTCTTGCTACTGACTTGAGCTCCTGTAACTTTACGTCTTAATAAATTTCATACAGACATTGCAAATAAATCTAACATTGAAAATTGAAATGGAAATCTTGTTTAAATAAATACGGTAATAAGGTTCACTGTAGCTTGAGGTTACTTAGTTCATTTAATTACAGTTTTTTTTTTTTTTTATATTTTAAAAATATGTTTCAAATTCAAAATTGTTACAGGTTTCAGGCAAGTACATATGTTCTATCTGTGATACTAATATGTCTACAGTTGAAGAGTTCAGTGACCACTACAAGCGACATATGAAGACGTAAGTCTGCTGTGTTGTATGCATGTTGATGTGTTTATACTATAATAATACTCTGTATATATATTTCGGTGATAGAGGCATATTAGTGGCTTGCTCGTTCTTGGTGGTCTTCTGGTACAGGATCTAAGGCGTAGGTCTCAGGCAATTAAACCACACAGACACAATATGACAATTGTCAGAGTTGCGTGAACCACCGATCCCGTTTTTGGGTCCGAACTGTAAGGCTCTCACTAATCAATTCCTCCTCGACTCAATGCTCCCCAATATTTAAAATGTCTCCGGTGCCCCTTCAAACGATTCCGATCACGTGACTCGTTACGTCACGGCGTTCACACCCCACTGTTACAATGATATCAATTGAGTTACTAATTATCCTTAAATTATCATGAACTGCCATATATATATATATATATATATATATATATATATATATATATATATATATAGTACACAGTTTGTATATATATACTCATAAGTATATTATCTGTGTAATTGTTTCATTTGAAAATTTTAATGGTGTAAAATGAATTTACTTTTACTTACATAAATTAAAAATATAAATAAATAAATTTGAACCTGTGACTTTGCTATGAGCATTGAAAACTGAGCTATTGGGTCATATAATAAAATATGTATTTTTAGCTATGAATGTTCGATCTGCAATAAAAGAATAGCAATATTAAAAGATATTCAACAACATTTGTCGACAGAACATGGTATATATATAAAAAAATATACTTGTGATGTCTGTGGAGTTGTGTCCAAGTGAGTATCAAATTTAATAATATTTATTTTATTACTATTTCTTAGCAAATGTAAATAATGTATGTATTTCCAGTTCATCAGCCACGCACCGGTACCACAAGGATAAATATCATTCTAATAAGCCGAGGATACAGTGTACCGACTGTGATAAAACTTTTAGTCATCGAGCAGGTCTCATGAACCATAGACTGTAGGTAACATTGTATTATCCCTAGGACGATAGCCTACCATTTCCTTATTATTTTGTGTGTATTTTTTTTGTTGCGTCGTGGTAGACTCTCCTTAGTACAATATTTATTATATAAAATAAATATTTGTCGTATTTATACACGGCTTTATAATTTTAGGACCTTCCACGAGTATCAGAATAAGTTCCCTTGCACCGTGTGTAATAAAGTATTTAGATGGAAAACGAGCTTGAAGAGACATCTCAAGAAACATACTGAGGTGAGATTATACTTTAGAATGTATTGATTTAAATATACTGCATTTTACAAAGAATAGTAAATAATATAAAATGTTCCATCTATGAAACCTTTATGATATAATATCAATCAAGATCGTCTTGTTATCATCTCACTGAAATGAAAAACATATTTATTATCAAGTAAATACAACAAGTTTTTAATCTGTAGTTTTATTAAATAAACTTTTAACATGGTAGCTATCTTAAATTTTTAAATAAAAATAGAATGAATATTTTACTAACAAAACCAATTTTGAACCTACTACTATGATACCTTGCCGTCGCTCTGACAAGTGAGCTATCGTGTCACTGTATATATATTAAATGTTATTGATACTATTTAGTCTGTGGAGTGTCGAGGCTCGTGGTTCTGTGCGGAGTGCGGAGTGTCGTTCTCGTCGTCTTGTTCTCTTCAGCGCCACCTCCGCAGCAGCCTCAAGCACGTGACCAGCGACCAGCGACGGTATATACATATAACTTAACATCTATACGTTAAAGATATATTTTTAATTTATTTAGCTGATTATTTAATATTATATATTCAATTTATACTATGTTGACTCGTTGATTAATTTACCTCCACACCGAATTTCATAATTTCTGGTATAGACACTTAATATGTGACCTACTAGGTTCATATGTGACCACTGCGGCCATCGCTTCACTGACAAAACGAAGCTCAGAGATCACATCGAGGAGAAGCATCTCTACAGGACATACCACTGCCATATATGTAACAAGGTACAGCATATATTATGACACTGCCCAAATTTTGATGGATGACCTATAATAATGTTTGCTAAATTTTATTGTATCGACAGTGAATGTTCAGAGCAATTAAATAATTCCAAACATGTAATTAATAGCATTTTTTTGAAATTAAAGTCAATTAAAATAATTGTAAAAATTACATACAAAACTATCGCTGCATAATAAAACTAGATACAGAGGTATATACATAGAAATATAATATTTAAATTAAAATTTGTTAAAATTTTTGAATCATATCAATACAAATATAAGATCTCTAGATTGAGTAAGTGAAAAGTTACTGTCGATCTCGGATAGTATATTAATCTCGTCTAATAATGTTCCAGCCATCAAAGAACCGCGTAGGACTGGAACAACACATACGTACAGTTCACAAGGGACGCCCAAACAACAGGATGTGTCATCACTGTGGGAAAGGATTCCCGGTGAGACAACAATTATTATATTTTATTAAATACAATTTAAACATAAAAAGCACCTTTGTATTTGTATTTGATACAATAAATTTATATAAATATAGAATGTAAAAAAAACCGATACGGGCAGGGATTCGAACCCGCGACTACTGGGAAACCGTCCCGTCGCTCTACCAACTGAGCTACCGTATCGCTGCCCGTCTCGGTGAATTAAGCAAGCGCGGGTTCGAATCCCTGCCCGTATCGGTTTTTTACATTCTATATTTATATAGAATGCTTAATTCACCGAGACGGGCAGCGATACGGTAGCTCAGTTGGTAGAGCGACGGGACGGTTTCCCAGTAGTCGCGGGTTCGAATCCCTGCCCGTATCGGTTTTTTACATTCTATATTTATATAAATTTAAATAAGCTTAACATGGCTATACATGTTTAAAGATATTTTCAAATATTTGATACAATACTTCTTTCACAGACCAAGGTGCAGCTTGAGTCTCACATCAGGACCCACACGGGGGAGAGACCCTTCATGTGCGAGTACTGCCCTACTACCTTCTCACAACAGTCCAACCTCTACAAACACCACCGACAGGTGAGCGACAGACAACAATATAGTGTTATTAAGTAACTTATGTATGTTATAAAATGAGAACAGTCTGTTTTAGGGACAACAATAATGTTAGAAATAATCCTTAGAATGTTTAAGCATGTTAAGCTCTTCATTTATTTTAAATATATATATATTTATATTTGAATTTTAAATACATATACATATTTAACATTTATTTCAGTTATTTTTTAACATTATACAAAGTCCTAAGCAACCCTATCCTATTTTCCTGTATCCTATGTTCTAAACATTGGTTAGGATTTTTAAAAAAGGGTAATAAAAATCACCACCATCCCAATAACGACAATTTTTTATAAAATTCTAGATTCATAAAGACGGATTGATATTTTGACGACACGGTATGTTAAGTCACAGGTTTTAGTCCTGCCGGTGTTGATAATTTTTTTAATGATATATTTACATAATATATAGTATTATTTTATTAGCTTATTTTCCATGTCTATATTTTTTTTTTTTATAAATTTTTACAAGAACGTCAATTTCTTGTGTGCTCCTACAATAAATAAGAAATGAAATGGTTTTTTTTAATACAGAGCTTTTAATTTAAGTCTGGAAGGAAGAGGGGAGTGAGTGATGAAGTCGCTGGCTACAAAGTGTTAAAAAAACAAAGTTATAGATCTAAATTTTGTATTGAATATAGTAACTCACAATGATTACATAAAACTACATTGACACCAACTCGGTTATAGAGGACCTCATACTAAGACAGTTATATATTCATTCCCATTTTAATTTACTAACAAAAACTATTATTTTTCAGGTACATTTGAACATAAAATCAAAGAGATATCCAATGTGCAAGAAACGGAAAGACGTAACGCAAACAGACATGGCGGTGTTCCCGCTTCCGGTCGTGCACTTCATGCCAGAAAATGGTTTTGGCATTTAAATTTATTACTGTATTTTTATTGTAATAAGTATTCTTGCCAATAGTTTTTTAAGATCTATTGTATTGTAATACTCAAACGCGTGTTATTAATTAGGAATATTTAATAAATATATTAAGATAATGTTTTTTATATGTTCTAATAATAAATTAAAACCTTTTTTGAATCTTAGTTAAAAATATAAAAGTAATATCGACAATTAGATCTAAGTAAAATTTTTCTCAGACTGACTTCCAAAAGATTACTGTATTTTTCAATATTATATGTACTGTATCTTTCAATGGTCATATCACTGTAATAATGTTCTTCAAAACGAAATCATCAAATAAGATAGTCTAATGACTTCACCCATTAATTTGAATTTTACTTGACGCCGCTAAAGGCAGACACCCAAATGGTACCTATAACGTCACCAGCCTCTAATCGCACAAGACTACTCACAAGAATCAAATCATCCAAAACTATTAATACACTGATAAGTCGCACACTTAAAAATGGGCGACGGCCGGCTGTACAATGAGGACTGTTTATAAAGCATTGCGAGTGGTGACGTCACCGACTTCATATGAAACACGTCTATATCTTCAGCGACTCTACTTACAGAGCTCTTATGACGTCACAGACTGCTTCAAAGGGAACTTATGACGTCACTAACTTTATCGAATGGCACTTATCACATTGCACATTTTGTCAAAAACCGTATCAAAGAGCATTTATGACGTCAGAAACGATCAAAAGGCCACTGATGACGTCACAGACTATTTAAATTTCGCCTCCGTCGTAGTGTGATCATCGTGGAGCAGTAAGGGCGCTCGCGTGTCCCTGGCGGGCGGCTCGCGGTGCACTCTCCTCCTGTGCGTGTAGAGCGAGGCGCGCTGCCTGAAGGCGCGGCCGCACGTCGCGCACGAAAACGGACGCTCCCCGGAGTGGATCCACTCGTGCTCCCGGAGACACTTCTTATCCTGTTCGAATTTTACATACGGACACAATATTTTTTTATTACTATACTAGCGGGTATTTACTTCATACCCTTGGAAAACTTGATTATCCGTTGCATGTGGGATCGTAGGAATATAAAAAATATTATAGAGAAATGCTATGTTTTATAAAAAAAAAAACATTTAAAATGAGAACTTTTCGAGTTTGGAGTCATACAGCCGAACTTTTATATGTTAAAATCCTATTAAAGTTAATCTTAAAAAAAATAATTGTATTTTTTTTATTTTACATTAAACAAATATGTTATTAATTCTAAATAATAATGTTAAAGATACTGAAAAACATACACGAAAAGCTTTTCCACAGGTCTGGCATATCTTATCCTTGGCGTTCTCTTTAATCCCGTGATGCGCTCGACGGACGTGGCGGGTGATGCACCGACGGGTCGCTAACGCCTAAGATATTTGATTTGGTTATAGATTTTTTTTATTCTTTTGAAATTCGAAATTTATGTTTAGTTTAAATAAGCAATTTGTCCAATGTTTATTTATTTATGTATATTTAGATTAGTAATGAAAATAAAGTTAGCTTTCCTATAATTGGAGAGTAGGTTTTGATAAAAAAAAAGATATCAGTTGATGGTATGACTAAAACATGTAATATTTGTATAGAAGTTTAATCGACTAAATAAATAATTGTAATATGAGATACTGATTTGATTAAAAGTAGTGTATATATAAATCGTCTCCCAGCTAAGAGAAGGCAATGTGTGATCGAGAGACTAAGTTGTGTAACAGAACTAGTATAATAAAGTGTAACAGTGATAGTAAAGAATTTAAATAGTAAACAGTTTAGTGTGTTTGTGAGCAGTGTCATAAAGTGTTTTAAAGAATGAAACGACTGTCATTGGTGATTCAATGTAGTAAGAGAGTTCTAATAATAGATAACTAGTTATATCTATGTATTTATTGAAAGTGACGCTTTATATCACAGGGTTATAAATACTAATAAGTTGAATAAAATAAATATTCAGTAGCCACTAATATGAACATAATATAATTATCAAACTTTTTACACCTTATGACCGTAATAATAATCGACATTGCTCCAAAATTTGTTAATAAAACAATAAGCAATGTAAGGTTGATTTCTATGCCGGATTTTAAATATTAACTTCAAAGGATAGCCCATAAAAATATCCAGCTGTGTTGGTCACCAGTAATTTAAAACGTTCATAAGTAAATCACCTTATTACATATAGGACACTTGTGCATCGTTCTCCTGATGTGTTGGTAGTTAACGTGATCTCGTAGTTCACCTCGCGACCTGTAGCCCTTTGAGCACTCAGAGCATTTGTATCTATAAAGTTCGTATGTATGTAGTTAACTATTCTATAATCTATTTACCATGCTGTAGTTAAGGGATGCGCCGAATAGTGGTTTCACCGAATAACAAAACACTATTCGGTTTAACTTTTACCGAACCGAATATACGACCGAATTATTCAATTTACCATTTTATTGTTTGGTTTTCATAAACAGGTTGTAACAAGTATGTCATATGTGGCTCCTGGCTACATTTATAAATATGTCAGTATTTTCTAAGGTTTTCACGAAATATTTTTACGGATGTAACTCGCGTATATTAAATTAAATTTATTATTAAGTTTGCTTGATAATTTTCGAAATAAATGTGGAATTGACGCTTAATTGCTTTATATTATTAAACATTATTCAACACATTATTTATAAGATTTTTTTTTACTTATAATATGACATATCTCTTAGTTTTGTTTTTGAGTTCTTTAACATGTCGTGTAGCCAAGAAAATAAAAATAATCGTACCTTATATATTCGGCACCAAAACCGTACAACTCTGCGGAATACGAATGGTGAAAAATATGCCGAATACTGAATACTTACCGAATGTTCGGCGCATCTTTACTTTACTTGTATGCAATAAGCATGTAATAACCCTACTAAATAGACTTATTTAATATATATACCCTAATACATATAGTAAAGTATAAACATTCAGTCTTTCGGGTAGAGGATAGAGAATTTACGAAATGTTTACAGACAACTTTAACTTATGATATATCTTACACTAAATGCACATTAAAATTAATTCACTTTTGAAAGGTCATTTACAACTGTTTCGCTATGCTAGTTCTTACATTGTAGATATATATATTTAGCATGAATGATGAAGTGACTAGAGTGTTTTATCAAATCATAATTTCAAATACACAGGATTCTTTCCAAGTAATATTTGGTTAGAATATTGTACATTGTTTTTACATTGGTAAATATTTAACATATACCTATATCATAACTCAAATAAAACAATGGAGAGATATATTTATAGAACGTAGATAGACGAAATTTGCATAAGTCTACATAGACGATATTATTGAGTAACCGCCTATACTTACTTCAAAACGTCTTTCACGGTATGAGGTTTGGCATTCTTGAGATGGTTCTCATATGACGCTCGTGACACAAACCGTTTGTCACACGACACACACACATAGCTTTGTCTATGCGCGTGTGTGTGAGCGTGTACTTTGACAAGGTCCTGTCGAATGAGTTTACCGCATGTTGGGCATTGTTCCCGCGGGAGAGGACTTGCGTGCAGTCTGAAGAAGTTTTTTATTTAAAAAAAGGACTTTTGTTTGGTATACACGTTTAGAGTTTGAATTTGTCTATAAATATGTTTAGCCATGTTAAAAACATTTAAATATCAAATAGAAAAGAATATAGAATTAAACGATGAGGGCATCCTTTCAATGTTAATCTATTTTGCAAATTAAGAAACATTGTATAGGATTTTCCAAGGAAGTCAAATAGATGTCTCCCCGAATAACAAAATGATGAATATGTATTAATATGTCTGTAAGTTATTTTAAATAGTACATACTGTTCGTGTCTATTCAATGTATTCTTAAAAGCGAATGATTTGCCGCAAGTACTGCACTTGAAACCCTCTCTGTGGCACTTTTGTATGTGTTTGTATTTCTTGTTTTGAGTACTGCAAGATGTAAGGAGATTCTGTATGAAAATCGTTATATTAACATACTTAATTTTAAATGCAGAAATCTCAAATTCTCATACTTTAATTATTAGGGGACACACGAACGGATAATTTACCGTATGGTAAAGAATGGTTACGGACATCTGGAATTCTATACACAAACGGAGTTATCACCTCTCTGATATTAGCTAGAAAAGAGAAAATAGGGAAATAGAGTAAAAGGGACAGGCTTTTTAAATGATTGTATGACTACGGAGCAGATGGTCTACCAGATACTAAATAAGTGATGCCGTATGCATTTAAAGATAGTTGCAGATGCGTCATCTGGTCAGGTATACAGGAAACTCGGACGTACAGAGGAAGAGGTGATTTGAAAAAACGTTCCTCTTAGGTATAGAAACATCGGTAAAAAAGCTGCTTTAATCACTTCTTAGCGAGTTAAGTCAGTCAGTACGTGATACGTTGCTAAGATTTTAAGTGATTCGTAACTGATGGCTACAGGTATTGGAAACATTCTCACTTACTCAAAACTTTTATCGCACTCCTTACATAAATATCCGGTAGACGTCTTTTTGCCCTTAACTGCTTCCATCCTCTTTGGTTTGTCCAAACTTTTTCTATTTACCTGTTAAAGATGCTATAAATCAATTTTTTAATTTTTGTATGGTAACTTAAAAAATTCTTACAAAGTTAAAAACAAATTAGAAAAAAAAAATATAAGTAGACTAACTTTAAAACCTAAGCTTAACTTACATTTTTTAATTCATATTTTACATGCATAATCTTCAAATGAGTCTCTATACTTTCTACCGTGTATGCGACGTTCTCACAGGCGTAACATACATATTTCATATAGTGAGATCTTTTGTGTTCTTTTATGTGCTTTTGTTTTATGTAAATAAGACATATGTCGCATTGTATGTGTTTTGGTTTCTGCAATTTAATATTAAAAATTTAGATTTTTAAATATTCTTTTATCAACATAAATTCATGATGTGTACTCGCCTCTATGTGTAATTCCAAATTATGTTTTTCCAAATCATTTGAATCCTTAAACACAAAAATACAGGATTCACATTGGTTTGAAGTATTTATAAAAATATCTTCTAGCTTCTGTGCTCTTCTTACTTCTAACATTTCTTCCTCTGTCATTACAATTGTGGAATATTGAACCTCTTTGCTCTTTTTAGTTTTATTATCTGATGTATATATTTTTTCATCTTTACAGCCAGAACTTTTTTTTATTTCCTCATTAATCAAAAGAGGTTTTAAAGGTTCACTGTTTTTTATAAGCAAATTAGCTAAAGGAGTATCCTCTGTATCACTTTCAGTCTTTATGAAACTAATATCAGGTCCACAATCAATAAAATTATCCGGTAAGAGTTCATTTTGTACAAACTCATAGTTATTTTTGTTCTTATAATATTGCAAGTTTGATAAACTGTTTGGTAGTTTTATCTGAAAAATATCTAGTTTACAATATTTGATTTAATTTTTTATTAATCTATTTATTGCAAACTCACACAAGTCCAACCAGATATGACTCCAGCCAGGTGTTTCTGAGCAAGACATGCTCGGTTTCTGAACTCACAAAGCCTGACCATAAGAGCCTCACACTCCCAACAGATTGAAAAGTGTGCAGCACCTTTGTTGAATATTGCCTGTTGATGTTATGTATGCCTATTATGAAAAACTTGTAAGCACTATTTTATTGTTTGTTTAATTGAAAAAACTGAAATGGCATCTATGTGGTGATATAAAAATATAATAAAGGATTTTACTCTCTGATCCCCAGGGAAATAAATATAAAACTGAATCAAGTTATGATCCCAATGAAACTAAAATATTGTTTTATGAACTACGCTAACAGTATATCTGATAGGTCATTAAAATAGTTTTCTCACTGTAAGGTCAGTTTTTCTCCTGTTCTGTGTATCTGTGTGTATTAAATAATTGATTTTTTAATATCAGTTCAGTATGTTCATTGCATTGCTTTCAAATACTTTTTTTACACCATGGAAGTTTATCAAAGTTTTGTCTAAATAGATATCTTTATTTAAAAAAACTTCAAGCAATATATATATATATATATATATTATATATACATGTAAATTATATATTGCTTGAAGTTTTTTTTATATGTAGATATATATATTTCTTAAAGTTTTTTTTTTAAAGACTGCTACTGTAACTGCGGTAAACTTAAGACTTTAATTTTTTCACTTGCTACAAAATATATAGTAATTTGAGAAAACTTTCCACAGCTCACCTCGTACGCTTCAAAATTGTAGGAAAGCAAAAAGAAAAGATTATTTACACCATCGTCTACACGACACAATTTTCTAAGTTTTCTGTCAACACTTAAACAAGTACAACATACAGTTTTTAGGGTAATTTCAGGCATATTATTCATAATATTTTTGTTTATTTCAGTTTACTTTGAATTCTATACGTATTGTTTTGATGCCGATGTTTATATTTTAGCCTGAGATAAGAAATCGAGTTGACAAATGACATTGACACACATGTCACAGAGTAAGTACTCTAAATTTGTCATAATTTTGGCTATAAGTGCATTTTTTTTACATGGTAAAACGAGAAAACGAACATGTAGCTCACCTTATGGTAATTGAACACGTCAATGGTTAAGAAATAATGGTCCAACCGAGGACAAACTAACGCTTTTCAACTTAGATTATCTTAAGATTTTTATTGTTGGAAATAGTACTAGAAGTAATATTTCCAAGATCTAGACTTAAAAGTACCGTCAGAAACTTTGTGTTTTGACAATGTTATGAACTATGATAGAAATACAAAACAAATGAGATCTAATATTTATTTAGTTATAATTAAATAGATAATTTGTATATTACAAATTGACCTCGTGGTATTCAACAAAACATTATTTTTTTCATTTACACACAAAAAACGTTGCAATGAGAACATTTACTATGAGGTTTCGACTGAATCTTTTTCCCGTCCTTATTTATATTTTCTACGAAAGTAGGCCAATGAATGCCTCTATTACCCAAGTCAACGTCTTTTATAATGGAGTACTCAGATTTGCGTCTTTTGGAAGGGCCACCGTTTGCAGTATTATCATTAAAAGTCTTTCTTTTCTAATAGCATCTTTCATTAACATCAAGCCTTTACAAAATAATGATCATCAAGCCTTTACAAAAATCTTTTACAGTTGTTTGTTTCATTATGAGTCCATGAATGACATATGAATTGACAAATGCGATGTCTAGAAGACTCCAAAACACCCTGTGCCAACATTTCGAAGATTTGCGATCTATACAGTAAAGGGCTCTCAAACGATCAGCTGTATCTAAGCCGCTCATATAGCTAACATAATCTTTGAGACAGCTACAGGAAATGTAATCGTAATAATTAGATACTTAATGAACCACTTTGTTATCCTTCTATTTCCAATATCCAATGTCTAAATTTAAAAATCGATGAATATTTGAAAATCAGCGAGCATATTTCCGGCTAGTCCTTTTCTATTACTTCGGAAAGTTCCACATGCGTAGGTTTTCTCAGTTTTCAGTTTCTCAAGCAAAGCAACAAACAAGAAAAAAATATCAAAATAAACTATCTTCCCTTTACCCCAACCTTGTTTCGTCACTCCAAAACAACTTTCTCTCGCAAGCCATAGCCGGTAAATTTTGAGTTTAGTACCTCGTCCTTTCCTTCTTTATATAGCCTGTCTGGTTAGCAAGACACCACAACTTGTATCCCCTTTTTATGGGCTTCATTCATAGGAAGATATGTTTCAAAACAGACCTACCTTTAATCATAGATTTATCTACACTCAGTTCGCGAGTACCACTATAAACCTCTTGAATTATTTTTTTGAGTGCATCAATTATCAATCTAATTTTGTATAACTTATCTTTGCAGTCTCTAGGGGTTTCTGAGTTATCATTGCAATGCAGATGAGATAAAATAATAGCAAATCTGTCTCTTGGCATTCTTTTGCAAAGATGTGCATTGTCGAGTGCACCGCCCCGTTGGTCGAGTGGTTAGCGCAGACGCCTAACGTGTCACGGCTCAATGGGGCTCGGGTTCGATTCCCGGCAGAGACAGGCATTTATGTGATGAGCATAGATGTCTGTGTTTCTGGGCTTGGTCGTTTATTAGATATATTCTCAGTATTTCTATGTATTTGTATCGTTGTCTAACACCCTTAACACAAGCAAATAATTTACTTAGGGCTTAGATCAATGTGTGTAATTTGTCCTGATATTATTATTATTATTGTTGAGATCAGGCACCGAAGAGTAATGTTCTCTCCACGCCGGATGGTTATTGTAACCCATAAAAAAATGCATACCTATAAATGTTAGAAGTTCCTACTTTTTTAGGTTCAATACTTTGCCTCTCTGATTAGCATAAAGGTTGCTTTGGTACACAATATTATCAATAACATTTCCAATCAATACTAAAAATGTAGTCGGGGTGCTACAGTGAGGAAAAAATAGTCTTCTATTACTCCAGTATCTAGAACGACTTTCGGTAAAATTGTATCTAGGTCCTACTTTTTCCATTTACGGTTTAGTTCGGGTAATCGTTGATTAATTCTGTTGTGAGGACGTACTAATTTTTAGTATAAAATTGATTGCTTTTAGGATAATACCGCCTTTTATACGTTTCAAATTGTAATATTGTATATAATACTATAATTAATATAATACCTACTAGTCTTACTTATAGTAAGTAATACTGTCATTCACTCATAATACTTTTATTGTATACCACATAACCGTTACAAATACATAGAATACAATTTATACTTGCAATAAAGCAACCTTATCGCTAAGAAGCGATTTCTTCCATATAATCTAATTCCAATAAAGAAACACGATATTGTAAAAATAACTACGTTAAAAAAACCGACTTTAAAACTAAAAAGTAATAAATAATGAAGATTTAATATTTATTATATACTACCTATTATTTATATGTCCTAACTCCTATTTACTAATAGGTTTGAAGTCGGTGCCAAGCAATTTAGTATTAGAATTCGGTTGAATACATTTCCGTAATTATTTATTTTTTTGTTTTTCTTCGTATCGATTCAAGCTAGTAATCATATGAAGATTGAGCTGCTTTTAATAGTAACGTTTAATTGCTATTTATTATGTTTATTTACGTATCTTAATCATTAAAGTAGGCATTTCATTGTATTAATTGGCTCGTATTCATTTAAGTGGTTAAATATAATTATTTGTTCAATGCTTGGCACCGACTTCAAACCTATTAGTAAATAGGACAAATAAATAATAGGTAGTATATAATAAATATTAAATCTTCATTATTTATTACTTTTTAGTTTTAAAGTCGGTTTTTTTTAACGTAGTTATTTTTATTTAATACTTTTTAGTTTATTGCTACATTATCAATTAGCCATGGGTAGACCTACTAAAGGTGCTGCACGCTTTAAAGAATATAGATCTCAAGAAACGGGAACGGATAAAAGTAGTCTTCTCCGTAAAAAATCTCTTTGAAACACAATTTTACGTCCTTCTGAGACTATTAAAAACTTTACATATACAAAACAACAGATGTCACTAGTCACAGCACGTTTTGATTTCCTTCCGGAGGAGTTAGTTCAAAACTTGGACTAAAATGCTCATAAAATAAAAACTAATGGGCCTACTTGAATCAATTTTTTATGGGACCAATTCGAAACCATTCCGCATCAAACAAAAAAAGAATTACGTAAATCGGTTCAGAAACCGCGGAGAAATCGGTGTACATACATAAAAAAATAAACCGGCCAAATTGAGAACCTCCTCCTTTTTGAAGAAGTCGGTGAAAAAGAAGAGGGTGGTGCGAACTATTTTTTTTATTTTAATAGGAAAAATATTAAAACATAATTTAAGCTGTAAACATATTGGTTTGAGTGCTTACTAAAACCGTAAGGCGTAAACGGACCAAACAAAGATTGACTTTGTTTCCAATTTTCATAAGCGAGTTTTGTTTAGAGATGAAGCTCATTTTTATCTGAATTGAATGAAGTATGCGTAGATTTCGGCTAAGTCTAATAGATAACTAATAGAATCAGTTGCAAAACTGAAATAATGGTAATCTGTGATTGAAGAAGTTGATCCGGCTAAAGTGTGGAAATTTCTTCAAACTATTGGAGTGGGGAAAGCGCGCCAAGCAACAAATCCTAATATTTTAGACTTAAACCAGCTTAATCAACATTATACTTCTACTAGTACAATTGATAGTACCATTAAATTTAATACCCAAAATCAAATTCTCGCTTCATTCACTCCTAGTCATCCTCCTTTCTTCTTTAGTCAATTTACCGAAAGTGATGTTAAGAGGACCATAATTCGCATCAGTTCGGATGCCGTGGGTTCGGACTGCATTAATCGTAAAATGATAGTACCTATTATTGATACTGTTATTCCAGTTACCACCTCTATCGTTAATCATTCCATTCATTCTTCAACATTTCCGAAGTCCTGGAAAAACGCTCTAATCATACCTATACCTAAAAAGCCTAATCCTAGTAATTTTTCCGACTATCGTCCAATTTCCATACTTCCTTTTTTATCTAAGGTCCTTGAGCGTCTTGTCAACCAACAATTGTCCCCTTATCTTTAAAGGAACTGCCTTCTTAATCCTCTTCGATCTGGTTTCCGTCACGGTCATAGTACGACAACTGCCTTGGTTAAGATCACCGACGACATCCGGGGTGGTATGGATAATCAAAAGCTCGCTATTCTGACCTTACTAGATTTTAGTGATGCGTTTGGGATGGTTAATTTTGATTTGTTACTAACCATATTGAGTTCTCTTAACATATCTCCTGAGGTAGTTGACTGGTTGCAATCATACTTGCACGGCCGCCGGTAACGTATTCGCATTGAAAACCAGCACTCTACTTGGTGCGCGGTTCAGACCGGCGTCCCGCAAGGTGGCTTTCTATCTCCTCTTCTCTTTTCAATTTTTATTACCTCTATAACCAACCATATTTCGTCTTTCTACCACTTGTATGCCGACGATCTCCAGTTATACTCACTAACTTAACGGAGTTTCCTTCCAAGGAAACTCGAGTATATATCTCGATGTCATCTGCATACATACGTGGTAGATAAGTAATCGAGAAAGTTATAGAAATATCCGTGTTTAGTGTACACGGAAAAGATTAAAGGTGACAACACCCTCCTTGAGATACCCCGGCATGAATGTCACACAATCAAGCTCAATTGGCCGACGGTGACCTCGAAGGTAACTTTGAAACCACAATCGCAAATCATTTGGTTGTCACACGGGGGTAAATGAAACAACATGGTATAAAAGGCTTAATTTAATCATTACACAGTAAATAATCTATTAACTATGAATCATGTGAAATAAAAAATAAAACAGACTTTTATATGGAATACAGGATTTATATTTTGAAATATATATGACAAAATATGACTTTGTTTCTTAAAGGCTATTAATAAAAAAAATACTTTTAAATCCTGTTGCAATTTAAAGTTCCATGAGTGTTTTCGATCGAGTCTTGTGATAAATAATCGTCAGAGCTGTCAAATAATTATAACTAAAATCTTCCTAGAAAAAAAATGATATTGTTTACCAATTCCATACTTTCAATGCGGATGAACTAAATTATTAATATTATAAATAACCCGTCCATACACCGTTGATATAGTTATGTATGAGCGTGTCTCTTCCCGGCGGGTGCGTGCAGTCGGCGGCGCCTGGCGGGGGGCGGCGCCAGGCCAGCGTGCGCCTGCGCGGCCACCAACATACCCAGCTGACACTGCGCCTACACACACCACCATACTATACTACATACACATACACACCACCATACTATACTACATACACATACACACACAATGTTATATGCTGATACTACACATACAATATTATTTATCCTTTATTCAATATTACAAACGGCGAACTTTATGCCTATTCGCATTCTCTAGCAATTAGTGTATCGAAAGAAATTGTCGTAGGCTACAGTACCAAATTTTGGTGACTTTAATAGGCAATTGACGTAGGTTGCGGATAAATTGCGTTTGGAAGGTCATCAGTGTACAAGTAGTTTGAACAGCCCAATAATAAAAAATAAAACATAATGGGAGAAACTATTCCGCGTTATGGCACACCAGACTGTGTAGACCACACTGAGGATGAATTCCTGAACAAATTGTCTGCTGGTGCTTAGTACATAATGATTGTACAATGTACATTATTAATACAGAGTCGGGTTTTGGAATTTGTATGTAGAAAGTCCCTTATTATAAAAAAATACTAAATAACGAAAGAAAACCAATTGGTAGACCTAGAGATAAGCTAGTTTAAAAATCTGAATATTTGACTTTATAACAATATTATTGATTTTACCTCTTGATGCATTTCCTTGGCCATGCTGTAGACACTGTGAGAGCTGCTGTTGTACAACAACGCGTTAGACAACATCAGCAGCACATCACGTTGGAACTCAGCTGTGGTTCTGTATATATATATATATTTAATAACAATATAATGTCTTATTGATTTTATTAACATGATAGGTTACTACAAGCATATGGTTCTTTTAACAAAATGTATACCTCTATAGCTATTGTGCATAGGATAATTTCAAGTTATACAACATCAATAATTAAAAATAGCATATGATTATAAAAAGTTGTTTGAAGATTAGTATTGTATATATCCGTTATGTGTTTTATTGCAGTACAACAGAGTTCTATTGCAGTACATTATTATTACAAGTGTTTATAGCGCAGAGAAATATCTCTGAGAATCGATCCCACCCCTCCTATAGTCCGAAAAGAAAGGTTCTTTTGTCACACATCTATTGTTATGGAGGTCAATGACCTTGGCAGGTACCTTATGTGTCCTGCGTCGATGTTCCTTCGTATGGCGGTGAGGTCCATGGGTCTCCTGACGGCGGCGCTGTACCCGGGCGCCTCCTCGTCGGTGATGGCGCGCACAAACAGTGACGCGTACTTGTGCGCGCACAGCCTGGGAACGACACTAGCTTGTGTACTCTCTCACTGTTTGTGTGTTCATTTGTGTACGCATCTACAACCTTAGAGCTTCGACCATATCCGTATTTAAAGGGATATGTGCATGTGTATATGTTATAGTATTATGCAATAATGTGACACAAACGATATATAACTATAACTGTAACTGTTTTTTGTTACTCCTTTAGTCTCCCTCCCTCTATCGGTTTATATTGCGTGCGTGTGTGTGTTTGAGTGTACGCACCTGCTGTACACGAGCATCACACTTTTCCTCCACAATCTGTGCTGTCTCTCCTGGTCACTGGCGGAGGGAGAGTCCGGAGCGCTCTCCGAACCGGAACATGCTGTGACATATATACATATATATATAAAATATTTTTATAGTGTTAAGCCCAACCCACTACGCCGTTACAGGGGCTATACAGAAACATGTGAGATTATTGTTTTTTTAATAGTATTATTACAAAATATTAACGAGGTTATTAAATGAAAACTTTTTGGACGCGACATCTGCGTTATTTTCAACATCATTAGATGTATTAATTGATATCGATACAACAGCTTGTTAAGTTTTTTCCGTAACAATCCCTATTATATTTCGGAAAAAATACTAAATCATAATTAATCACTTACTTCTGGAGTCAGATTTCTTTTTTCTGGAATAGTCTCTCCTCTTCTTCCCGTCCTTTTCTTCTTCTCTGCTCAGCTAAAAGAAAAATAAACTCAATATTTATTTATATTTAATCCCAAATGGATTTAAATGTAAAATAATTTATTTTTTTTATTTCATTTTGTTTGACAATGAGAATGACAAACTACTACTATTCTTTGTTCAGTCCGTACTTCTGTATGTGTAAAACTTTTATAATTGAAGTCGCTGATAACAGACAGTATAGTCTAATACAATATGTATAATTAAATACATGTTCTAACCTCCATGGGCGTGTCGTCATCGGTTTCGGTGTGAGTGTCTTCCTCAACTGTCTCTGACTTCACTTCCTCTTGTACCTCCTCCTTTATCATGGCCTTTAGTGGAATTGAATCCTGAATAACAATTAACATAATTAATGTGGAGTTATTAAACATATTAACATACGCAAATTTCAAACTGTTACGCGTTATACCATCACTAACTAAATTATAGTCATTAAAAAATATTTAAGTAGTTAATCAAAATAATTGGACCTATTAATGTATAATATTACTAAGATAGAAAATTTCGTGTTACATTTGTCACCTCGTCGTCTTCCTTCTTGATATCTTCTGTAACTTCTTTTACTTCAGCTTCTTTGGTTTCTATGACTTCTTCTTGTTTTTTCTCTTCAGTTTCTTGTGACTCTGTTTGAGGATCTGGCTGAGGTTCTTCTTCTGCTATAATAGTGTCTATGTAATAATATTTTCGTAACTCAAAACAAATTATGTACATGGATTTGTCTTGACTATAATAAAAAACTAAACTAGTTATGAAAGATTTTTTTACAGATGCAGTGCAAATTTATTCTTTTTACTTTTGATAATTCATTGCATTCAAAAATATATAAAATAACAAGCTAGTGGAAACATTAAATAGTAAACATTTGCTTTAAGGAGATCACTTTATCACTATTTACGGAACATTTTCTTTAAAATTCTATAATATATTAAGAACTAATTTCACAGAAGCAAAAATTATAAATAATTACTAAACAAATAATGACATTAAGAACGAATTTTTATAAAATCATTTAACAATAATTATAAAACTTGACACCTACTGTCAAGTTCAATCATACCTGTAATTTCTTCTTTAATTTCTTCTGGCGGCAACGGTATATCTTGTGGGTTCGTGAAATTTTGCTCCTGGGGTTCTACTGGTGTTTCAACTTGAGCCTCGACAGGTTGTTCAACTGGTTGCTCAACTAGTTGCTCGACTTGTTGCTCAACTGGAGCTTCGATTTCAGGTTCGACCACTTCCGTTGTTACTTCTTGAGATGGTTCTTCTTGAATTTTACTGAAATAAAGTTATATTAAATTCCCTTTTGAGGGTTTTTGTTCTGTAATTGAATGCATTATTATTAAGATACCTACATTTCTTCAACTTGCTTGGTATCTTCTTGTAAATGCTCTTCTTTTTTCTCTTCTTCGTTTATTATTTCCGGTTCCTTTATTTCTTCTTTAACCTGAGAAATATTTGATTGTATGTTTGTAACAGGGTTATAAGTGAATCATTAACATGAGTATTTTCACATTATTATATTATTGTTCATTTACTGACAGATTTGTTTAACCAATAAAAGTATAGCGACAGACATCAAACCTGTTATACCATAGTATTAATATAGTACTTGTACTGTATTACTAAACTTAATTAACACTTAAAAAAATGTTTTTTAACAATAATAGATAATTAAAAGCTACCTTCTGTTCATCCTGTATGACTTTGATTTCCGGTGTAGGAAATTTGACTTCTGGGAAACTTATTTTAATATCTTCTCTTTCTAACTCTTGCTGCTCTTGCTTCTCTTGTATCTCTTCTAGTTGTATTTCTTCAGACTAAAAACATACAGAATAATTAAGTATTATATATTGAGATTAAAATATAATAAATATAAAAAGGTCTCACCATTTTAAGTTCTGTATGTTTCTCCTCAGGAGTCACTTCTTGTGTACTTGTTTCTTCCTATTATATGATTAATGGTTATAATTTAGTTTACAAAAAATATTATTTTTAGTCGTAAATGATCTTAATCAATTAAGATTTAAAACAGTAATGTTATAACCTCAATATCCATAGGTTCAGGAACTTCAGCAACTTGTACTTCGGAAGGGGCTTCAGTTTCTTTCTTTGGTTTTTCTATAACTCTATAAATAAATGTATTATTGAATTATATTTATAATTCTTGTTTTATTCACCGGAATTTGTTAATAACTTCATTACGCTTTCCAATTTATTTATTTATTTTAAATATAGCAATCACACTTTCAGAAGCACAGAAAATTAAAAGTAATATTATGTACTTCTGAATCTGTGTTTGCTATTTCATCACGAAATGAACATTTTTGATAGTCAAATTTCCCTAAATATAGGGTCATCACAAGACATTTCTTTACCTACACAGCGCGGGTAAAGATCCCGTTAAAAGCTAGTAATTAGTATAAAAATATCCTCACCGCACGCCCTTGTGCATGGCACTAACTGGTGGTATATGTATGTCTATGTCACGGAATGCGTAAACATCCTCTGCTTTTATTTCAATGTCATCAATGTCTACTGTCGGAACGGAAGGCTGGGACGCTGAACATAGAAAATATTATATACTAAAAGCATGTACTTATTTGCCTTAATGGTAAAAATAAATGATATATATATTTTTTAATTTCATGAATATAATAGTTTCGAGAGTTTAATTATGATATAATATACATTTATAACATATAATATTATATGTTACAATAAAGATTTATTTGATGACGTTACTGTCATTAGACATTAGATTTGATTGTTACGTCATAAGGTCATTGCCCTGTACCTTGCAGCTGGTGTTCAATCTGCACTAGTTGGCTCTTGATGTGTTCGATGGCGGCGCGCTGCGGGTCCGGCGCCTCCAGCAGCGACGACAGCGTGGGCGCGCCCGCCGACGGAGACACTGTGTCTACAACAGGTAGCATATTTTAGTTAGATAAAAGTGAAGCACACGATAATATAGATGATGCTGATTATATTATCATAATAACATGATGGTTTCTGTATAAACTACTTAAATCATTCCTTTAATTCTAAATGACTTACCCTTTAAGAATCAAGGCAGACGATTTCCTCAACAGTTAGTAGTTACAACTCATGGTATATACAAACCTACAAGGCTGGCGGGGTGCGGTATATGCTGCGGGGTTGTCACCACCGGGGAGGACTTCAGCAGTGACGTTAGCAGCGGGGAGGAGGGTGGCGCGGGGCTAGCTGGAACAAACAATATCTATCTCACTCTAACAACCTATTGTTGTATAACACTATGTCTGTCACTCAAATGCAATACCTTTTTTATAAATTAACTTAATCTCATAATTTTCACTTACTCATTCATAGACGTCTTTTCTAATGTAGAACTCTAATTCTATATCATTTTATATCACTCACCAGCTGGAGACGTTGTCTGCGGTCTCCATGTGCGCTCTGCTCTAGCTCGTCTCTCCTCTCTCTCTTTCAACCAAGCGGCGCGTCTAGCGTTCTCTCGCTCTCTCGCACGTTTCGCGCTCTCTATACCTGACCATAATTCTTGTATACGCTCTTCTGAGGTTGACGTGTTGCGGACTTCGTTAATTTCATTCTGAAAAATTTGATGATATGAAGTTGTTATATTTTAAAGAAATATAGAATGAAAAACAAACCGATACGGCAGCGGTTCGAAATCCGCGACCCTCGGGAAACCGTCCCGTCTCTCTACCAATTGAGCTACCGTATCGCTACCCGGCTTGGTGAAGTTAGTACGTAAACAAATTAATTAATTTAATTAATTAGTTAACATACAACAATAACTGATGTTGTGTCCATAATTAGCATTAAGCTATATTTCTATAATCTATTTTAATTTCCTACCTAATACAATTAAATATGATTAGAAATGTATTTAAAAATATTAAAGAACAGTATCTTTTTATTACAGGGGTAAGTAATGTATAAAAGTTAATATATACAACATTACATTAAATTCAACCTGGTTTTTAATGACTCTTTAAGTACAAATGCAAACAAATAATACCAAAAATTCATAATACATAGTAATAATTTTTTTTTTTCAAAACTTTGCATTCTAAAATGAATGAAAACTTAGTATACAGGGTTATTTGTAATTAGTTGACCACCGCTTGCAGGCAGCCAGCGCAGGCAGCACTTGCAGGCAGCTTACATCAATCCCAACAACATTGGTTCTACAACTTTTTACAATTGTTATTTCCACAAAAAAAAAAGGAAACAAAAACATTTTTGCTCCCTCTTTTACTTATTACTCTGTATTTTGGAAGAAGTACTTAAAAGGTCAAGGCTCGGGCGCCTTACCGACATTCAGAGTTAATGCTAGTTCAGAGACAACAAATAAATTTTGTATGGGAAAAAAATTATTTTAAAAACTATTAATTTTAACCAAAGTTTGTTTATATGGTTTAAATCTATTTGTCTAAATCAAATGCTATTATTACTTTAAAGTCATTTATCAAAACATGTAGCAACATAAAAGACGATGTATTTTACTTTACTCCCTATTTATTACTAAAAATCTAATTGATATGGAAACTGAAACTCTTTAAAACAATATTTTTACTGTATACAATACCTTAAAGATTTTTTTTTTTTATAAAATTCATGTGATTTATTTACCACTTCGTCTGATGCAATTAGGTACAAATAGCTTAGTTTAACTCCTGCCATCACTCTAACATAAACCTTAATAAAATATAAGTCAATAACTTGAAATATTTTGTGCCTTCCTTGAATTTTAACTTATCTGACTGCTACTGTCATATAATGCAGAAGATTGTTTGTTGTATGATGTTTTGTTATTATTATGATATAAAAGAAATATAGTCTATTAACTATTTCTATTTAAAATATGTTTAGGTGCTACTGAAATAATTATATTTTAAATGTGATAATAATATTATTCTTAGTAATTATTAATTGATTTCAATAACAATCCTAAATTATTGCGACAGTTTGTGGTGTCATTAATTAAAATACCTTTAATTGTTCGTACTGACTGTTCATATCTGTTATTGTATTCTGTATTTCCTGAATCCGTTGTTGCGTTAATTGTTTCAGTATGCTTTCCTGTGGTGTCTCCACACCGCCTTCGGAGTTGCGTTTTTTACGTTTTGGTGTCTCAACATGTTCTAGCAAAGCACCATATTGAGCAGCACAACTGAAATATTTTATATATTACTATAAATAATAAATTATGATTTATTATTGATATGACGATTACAAATGTATAATACAATACATTAAGGATGATTACCATTTAATTCATGCACCCCTAATTAAGTTATAACAAGAAAACTACTTAATTGTGTAACCCAAAAATGTTCAATAAAATACTAAGTACTAGAAGAAAATAATTATATTATAAGTTTTGATATTTATACTTTTATTAGTTATATTATTATTAAACTGGCCTAAGAATAATCAAACATTTTTGTGAGGTTTCATGAAATTCGAGATTCTATTTTTTTTTCCAAGTGATAATATTGTATTGTATACCTTTTCTGTGAGTACCAGTCAGGGGGCCTATTAGTTTCGCCCACGGTCTTCAAAGCTCTTGAAACCGTCATCCAATTTTGATCGCCACTTCTCACCACTGCGGACGCTAGACATAGTTGTTCTCTAACGTTCCACGTGTCTAGCGGCACTCGTTTGAGTTGCAAGCGCTCTTGAATTGAACTCATTTTTGTTATTAAATATACACAAAACCAAAAATCTACCGCTGCGGTGGCGATGACAATTAATAGCTGTCACCTGTCATTCCAAATTTGACATTTGTAGTTTATAAAGTTTGCCACAAAAAAGACAAGGTTTTAGAAACATGCGTCCTGATTTATAGTCAATTTGATGCAATGAGCATGTGTATAGCACAATCTATTATATAAGAAACATATTATATAGAATAAAACTAAGAAAACGAACTTTAGTGGGTTTCACTTCATTGGCCACTGGGAACCCACCCCACCTAGTTGCATTACCTGAGAATTAAGAAATTAATTAAACTTAAGAAAAAAAACCGGCAAAGTGGAAATCGAACGAAGGGTCTCGTACCGTTCCGTAACCGTATTAACTGCCTATTAAAAGACCCAGATCGTCAGAGGTATACTAGGTATTCCGTCTACCCAGACACAGACTAAAGCATTTACTTGGTTTTGTCCTCAATCCACTCGTCCACGTACAGAAATCCTCAACTACATTTAAAAGTACCTGACATTGTTTTGGATTACGTGTCAGTATTCCCTTGTAAAATTTTGATAATTATGACGCATATACGGCTGTATCTTTTGATTGCATTAGCTTAGAAGTTTGATTTTTTTCACAGCTCCAAGTAGAGTTGCTAACCATACTTTATAATAAAGTATTATATTTTATTTTTGGTAATTATACTTTACACTTTTGCATACAAATAAAGTATGTGAAAATACTTTATTTCCAATGTAATACTTTAATTTAGAGACCTTAACAACTTTGGATTAAAATTAAAGAAACCATCGGAGCTCTACAAACATCTAAGAGTTACCAAAAGACATATCATCGGAAAATCTAAAGATGATACTGTAACTTCTCTCCCAAAAGACAAAGTTGCCTCAGAGCTCGAGTCACGACTTCAATTCCATAAAAAGTTTATGATAGGTGCTCAAACAAATAAAGTAGGGCTAGGATCAAGTAGGAAAGTTCAAGACATAGACATAACAAAATCTTTTATTCGACAAGACGAAAACGATAATTACCGACTCCACGCGATGAGCCTAGAAATTCAAAACGAATGGGTGACCATAGGAGATTTTTGTATTCCACTAGCTTTGAAGTGGCGCACCTTAATTTATGATTGGTCCCCAGCATTATTAAAATTCTATCTTAATGCATTCCAAATGACTCTCCCAGATCAAAGTAATTTAGTAAGATGGGGCAAAGCCACCGAAAAGTCTTGCAACATCTGTGGGGAGGCAATAGGAACCGCGAAACACCTATTAGTAGGGTGTAGGGTACTTCTAGATAAAGGTCAATACTCGCGTCGCCACGACAAGGTATTAGAAATTATACGGGAAGCGGTTAGTCTTTCAGTAGCAAGAGCGCGGAAGGGTATAACAACCACCGAACGATCTATAGAATTCGTAAAAGAAGGCTCCTCCAAAAAATCAAAAGCGAAGCCTTATTCAATATTAGGCGCGGCTCCTGATTGGATTCTCATGATGGACACGTATGAAAAGCATTACAAAATCCCTGGGGATGTTGGTGTTTCGTCATCCAGACCGGACTTATTCCTGTATTCGAAACATCTGAGGCGCGTGATACTTGTGGAGCTTACTGTTCCTTGGGAAACAAACATCCCAAGGGATCACACATTCAAGCTCAATAAGTATTACGAACTAACCAACGAACTGATCAGGAATAAATTTATAGTTAGTTTGTACGCGGTAGAAGTGGGAGCGAGAGGTATAACAGCAAAATCTCTCTATAGCCTACTTAAAGATCTTGGCCTTTCTAGAACAAGCATCGGTTCATTTCTAGAACGTACTTCAAAGGCGGCATTAGTAGGTTCTTTCCAAATTTGGTTAGGTAGGGAGAGGAGTGTGGAGGGTGAAGGTGAGCGTTTTTGCGCATAATAAAGGGGCCCCTTAAACCTACTCCTGGGTCGCAAGTCCCAGGCACTGCTTGCACTCCTCTCCTTGCAACGCGATGGGCCCGGCACCCGCACGGTGAATCCATGGATTGCTAAGAAGCTTCGTCTCGTCTCTTTACTTTGATGAAGACAACACTCATCAAGGGATTTATGGGTCAACTATTTAAAATAAAAAATATATGTTGGAAACGAATTATAATTACTGAACGAAATGTAACTAACATTCTATTCAGTCAGTCAGATGTTAATGTGTTATTAGTTATTACCCCAAAATCTATACATATAATAATAATGTCACTGATCGAAAACTGTACATGAAACAGCCAATAGGTACATTAAAAAAATCATGATGCCTTTATTATGTACTTATTGAAGTCGTTGCGTCGCTAAAATCTAAATAAAAGACAACCCAAAACAATTTTTGGATGCAGTTTTCGGGAATAGGTATATTGTCGTGGGATTCACTTTACATTTTGTATTTTTTTTTAACAATCGGTTAATAAATAAAGAAGTTAATAATAGCTTATTTTCGTACCATTGCTGCTTACCAGTGAATAAACATAAAAAAATATACATAAATAAACTAGAAATAGTTCTACACGCAAAAATTACTTGATTGAGTTTGATGAAACTTTGAACAATTATAGAGTTTACATACATTGGTAAGTACAAAAGGTACGTTTTATCAAAATCGAAAATAATCGTTTTTTTAATAAAGTTATCAGTAATTTTCTTTTTTATTGATAGGAGTTAAAATAATATGTCAAAATGATTATATTTTAATGAACATAACTAACTGGCTCTCCAAACTTCCTAACATGTCTTTGAAAAATGTGGTTAAGTGTGAACATTTTAAAATGGTAACAAATTTAAATGGAAAGGGAAATGTTTTTTTTAATTTGAATTTAAATGTTGATTTTCAAACAAACTTTGAAATAATTATTTGATATAAATTTAAATTTGATCCCTCCACGCGTTTCCGAGAAAAAGGATCTTGACAGACGGACGGATGGACAACAAAGTGATCTGCCTGTTGATTCTTTTTTTTCTTACACTACACACACACAGGTATCAGATTAGTAAATAATAGGAGCATTAGTGTTCCAAGAGTAGAACATTTTTCTCTTAAGCCTTATGATGTTCTATTACAATTTTTTTTAATTTCTGCCATAGTACAATTATCAATTAATTTAGAAATGTGCTAATTGCTTTTGATATAGGTAACGAATTAGTGACTGTGGAAATAGAAATCAAGCAAAACTGGTTATGACCGCAATATGATAGGTTTATAAATCACACACATGTATGTTTGGAATTAAAAGTAGTGTGAACCCAAAAACGTTCCTCAAAGTAAAGTTCTTCATTATATCAATAATATTTAATAAAAACACACCAAAAATATATACATTACATATGTAGATTAAAAAACAAACACAATTCAAAAAATAATAACGATTGTAAAGTATTTAGGCACCTTGATTAAAATATATCAAATGTCAGTTTTAGTATATAGAATAATAATTGACACTTCGTAGCAAATTTTTGACATCTGAAGGGAACATTTTGTTTTGAAAAAAAGCGGGAAACTTTCCATATTAAGATGCAGAATTGTTGTCAGAGTTATTTTCCATATCCATTACTTTTTGTTTATGTTTAGAACCTCCTAAGTGACCAGAACTATTGTATACCGTAAACGGAACAGTAACTTTGCAAATTTTACAAATAAGCTCTTTCAAATTATCAGATATATCAAAGTCATCGAGAATAACATTCAGATCATCATCATTGATTGTCAAACCTGATGCCTTTACTTTTACTTGAGCATCTAATCTTGTATTATCTTCTATAGTAAGAGAGACACTTGTATTTACTCCATTTTTATTCATATTTTTTAAATGTCTCTTACCTCTTACATGCATGATCTCAGATTTAAGACCAACAAAAACATTACAAATATTACAATAAATATTATCATTCTGTAACACTAACTGATGATCTAGTAACAGTTTTTCATATTCTCGTAAATGGTTTTGACTGTCAACATGTTTTTGTATAACTTCCTCATCCTTTTGAACTAGTTTATCGCAAACAGTACATTTCGCAAGAGTAGGAAGCTGCGTATCTAGCATGGTGTAATTATAAAAGTAACTACTCTTCACAGTGGCTACATTATCTATTGCCATTGTAAGTTTCCTTGCATTATGCGAGGTGCTTTGATTATGGGATTGTATATCGCTATCAGTATTTGGTACACGTACATCACACAAACTGCAATGGTAATCGGAGGTCGATGGTGATGAGTCTCTATGAGAGTCTAAATGCTGTATGTGGTCTTTACCCTTTATATGATACAGTTCGTTTTTTATCAACAACAATTCATTACAAGCTCCGCAAAACAATTGAATGTTATCAATTTTGCGTACTTTATTCGTCGCTAATAAAACATTATATTTATTTTCGTGTTCGGATAAATTTACGTGTTTCTCGAAATCGTTAACGTTAACGACGACATCACAGATTTTGCAAGATATTGTTTCTAAACCTATTTGAAATAAATAATAATATTTTGATAACTCATTGCATAAATGTTTTTTTGTGTTTGTATGTTTCTTCAAATGCTTGGTACTAATGTATACATTGCAGTGGCTACAGAAGGTCTTGTTGGCTGTTGAAAGGATCTCGTCTTTAGATGCTATGGAATTGTTATCTGTATCAAGTAAATCGATATATTGATTCTGAATGGAATCTTTATTTGTGACAGCCTTTGTTTTATTCGTGCTATTGGTCACAAGAGTCCAATTTTCTGAAGATATTGAGTCTTCTCTGGAATTTTCCTCGCTCTTAAATTTAAGAGCCTCTTGTAACAGCCTCTGATGGCCGGTGTCGGATATTGTGTGACTGTTGGAGTTATCTGTAATAACATTACACAGCACACAATGGTGCCATGATGGGTAAATCTGAAATAAAAATAATACAATTAATTATTTAAAAGGACTAACCGCCGCTGTGTTTTAAATCGATTAGTATTGTCAAAGGAAATCAAGATATCTGAGAAGAAATTCCATAAACAATATGGAGTGTAAACAGACTATCTCATGTGTCTTCATAGAAAAAGTATTTAGTGAACGTATGAACTAATATCAGAAAAAAAAGATTATTTTGTCCTTTTATTATTTTTAAGATATATATTATCCTTCTATTTTTTTAATGTTAATTTATTCTAAAAAAAAACACAATTCCTACCTCTCTCTTACAATGTATATCTTTAAAAGATATGCTTATTCTATGCATATGTTTTGGGCTCATTATGTGATCAACTTTATCCTTCACTTTAACAACCTCCTTACAAACAACACACTCTAAATTATCACTGCTTGTTGTCTTCAGGCCGAGAAAGTTTTGAACTGCCATCTCCAATCTTCTACCATCCACCTCCAATTCCAACCTCTCTTCATCAATAAATTTATATTTCATCGACATTTTGTATTGATTTTTTAATATGTCAAAGTAATTCTTTAAATCAAACTTATTATTATCTTCGTTCCTATTTTTATTACTATTAGTTGAGGCTTCTAATACATTAGAATTGTTATCATTATTGTCAGTTTTATCAAAATTTGCGTATAAATCGAGAAAATTTGATAAACATTTATCAAGAAACACAGAGTTTTTATGGGTATCAGAACTATCGTGTGATTTTTTGTCACTGTTGTTAACAACAGCAACGCAGTGTGAACAGAAGTACCTCCTCAAGCTATCAACTTCTGTTTCATCTCGACCGCTGTCATCATTGATGTGTTCTTTAATTCTCTGTAACGCAATGTTCGCTATTTTTGTGTATGTTATGTGTTTTGGGCTGTCTTTGTGTTCTTTGAAGAACTGTTTTGGAACTTCTACTTTACACATATGACACATAGTGGTCTCTAATATCTGGGTTGGTGGTGTTGAATCTAAAACTATTAATTATATAAAAAAAAAGACTTAATTTAAATTTTAATATGACAAAAAAAAAATAATTACATATACACGTTATACAGGGTTATGTGTAATTAATTGGCACCTCTCTACATAAATCCCAACCACGTATGTTCAACAACTTAAAAAAAATTATAGTCTTTAAAATTTGTGTTTTCCTGTACAAAACTTATTTGTTGCCTCTGAACTGGTTAAAACTCTGAGCGCAGGTATGGCGCTGTTGACCTTTTAAGTACATCTTCCAAAATACAGAGTAATACGTAAAAGAGGGTGCATAAAAGAATGTTTCGTTTTTTTGTGTTGTTTATCAAGATTTGTAAAAAGTCGTAGAAATTACAAATAACCCTGTATAAGTAAAATAATAAATAAAAATATATTTAGCTATTATGTTATTAATAAGTAAGAAAAAAAATATCAACAGAGCAGGTTTTAAATGGTTTTTATTCGGGCTTAGGGTAGTCCTGTGTACATTTTGTTTAAAATCTAACTAACTATAACTAGACTAGCATGTTATTAACAATATAACTGTTTAAAAATATAACACTTACCTGTGGCACTTTGGTCGCTAGGAGATGTATTTCCAACATGAACTGTGAATTCGCTTAAGTCATTATAACGATTCCAGTGAGGTGACATATTGTGTTTATATTGGTATGTGAATGGTAGAAGGCTTAAGTCTAGAGTGTCTACCGATATCACATAAGTTGTATCCATTTCCCTTCTGAAAAAAAAAAAGCAAAAGAGCTTTTAGTTTTTTTTTTATAACAATTTAGATTATATTTGTTTAGGTGTCTGTATGTAGTTACCGCGTAGCGTTAATTTAATTCATGAAATGTTCATGAAGTTTTGGTTTCGTTACTATTATATTTAAGATGCAAGAAGTAAAATAAACCAAATTAAGTTAGTATTATCAATAAATATTTTTTTACCAATATACAGAATTATTTGTAATTAATTGACCACCTCTTTCATGCAGTCTTTGTACATCAATACCAACATTTGTTCTACGACTTTATACAAATCTTGATAAGCAACATAAATACAAAAAAAAAAGTTTGCTCCCTCTTTTACTTATTACTCTGTATTCTGTAAGAAGTACTTAAGGGTCAACGGCCGGGCGCTATACCTACGCTCACAGTTAATGTCAGTTCAGAGGCAACAAATATTTTTTTTAAGGGAAAACTTAAATTTGAAAAATTATATATTTTAAAAAGTCGTAAAATAAATGTTGTTGGGATTGATATAGAGAGGCTGCCTGCAAGAGGTGGCCAATTAATTACAAATAACCCTGCCTATGTGTATATTTTCTATCCTGCCGATAAAATATATTGTTTTTCTTTTACTAAAAAGTCTGAAGTCCTTTGCAATATCTTTGATAATATGTGTTCTAAATTGCACACATTCACAATCGGTTAAGAATCTTCTGCATGACACGTAACAAACATACAAACTCACATTCAAATTTATGATTTAACACCTATTCCTCTTTATTATTAGGTGACAGAACCAGGTACACTTTAACAAATACAGAAATATTGAAAACCAGATAACGGCATCAGGCAGGTTTGATTTCTTTCCGACGATCCTAGTTACGATATTGCTAGCCGCTTCGATAAATTTAGAATTTTATGTGATCCGCGTCTTTTTCGGGTCAGCTGCGACATTTATTAGGCTTCATTCAAAAATTCTGACCAACGTTTAGATTAGAAACATTTGCACCATAAATTAATATTAAAAAGAAACCAAAACAGATATTAATATTTGAAATATCTATAAACATGTATAGCAATGTAAAAAATATATTTTTAATCAATATACATAAAAGGAGAAATGTATTGCTACTAGAAGGATCAAACCCGGAAACTCTGTGAAACCATTCTATCAATTGTGCTAGAGTATTGATAAAATTGTTGGATAATAATTTTATATTTATATAAAAAATTATAGTTGCATAGTTAACATAGCTGTACATAGTTACAGAAATTTAAAACATTGTTATTTTTGTGGACAATAGATACTGCGGTCATATGCCTATATAACAAATTTTTAAATATACTCTCAGATCAATATAGATACCGGTCTAGTATGCTCACTCTTTGCTTTGTATACTATTATTTACTACTTATATTTATAATTGAATTATTTATTTATTCATTATATTTATAATTGAAATATTTTTTACAAACACCCAATTTTTTTAGTACATTTCCTCAGCCATCCAATGACAAATTATGGGAACCTCCAAAAAGGATTAAACTCATTCATATTTTTAACTTTTATTAGAAGTTGATATTGTATTTCCTAAAAAATATTTTAGCTATCTTTGAGAGTTCTTTTATTATATAAACATATCCTTCTTTGTCTTTTTACACATTTATCATTTGTAAGGAAAATATCACCCATTGTGCCAAACAAGTTTTACTTAATGTATGGGCTATTGTAATAGTAACATGTCACATTTGCTGAGTTAGATATAGCGTCAATTAAATAATTAACATAAGGGAGCTGTTACTTTATTTATTTACTAACTGTAGCCAGCGCCTCAGTGTGATTATTTACATTGAATATTTTTATATATATTTTTATTTATTTTTTGTATGAATTAGTTATTTTATGAACATATTAACATAACACTCTACATCTAAGAAGTAGTAATTAAGTATTAACATTTGGACTAAATTTTGAAGAGACCTTATTAACATCTTATCAGATATTTTAGGTAATATCAATATTGTTAGATAAAAATCAACCAAAGTCACATAAATATACAGACTCAAAGTAATATATTTTAATATAAATGTTGAACTAACCCTGTCTCATTTTGTCAATCAGATGTAAATCAGTAATTGACGTCAGTGAGAATGTCACTCAAGTATAGATTATTTGATTGTAACATATCTATTATTATCACAATGAAAATTCCATCTTATCTTAGTGATATTTGTTCAAAAGATAAGTGCAGCTTGGAAAAAGTTAAAAACTATTCAAAATATGTGTGGCACAACCCTCTATGCTGCTACACAATGAATTACACCATTACAATACATGTATATTTGTTAAACTCTAATCAATGAGTAGGTCTTAAGATTACCTTATCAAAATTTAAGGAATGCTGTAGTTTTGGACTTAATACTCATACTATAACTTATTAAAACTTGAAAAAAAAAACATTTAAACTATTGCTATTGCTTTATAATAAATAAATAATGAGACTGGTTGGCAGAACATAAACAACAATCATAAATTACAAGTCTCTAATAAATATTCCTTTCTATAACTTTATTGTGCATAAACATTGTTTTAAACACATGTGTAACATGGAAATTAACATTTAAGTTCAAGATTACCATATAATATATTTAGTCAATTAATAGAATAAAAAATAACATAGTTAACAGAATTTATACATATAGGTAAATTAAAAATTTTGTTTCAGAATATCTAAGTTAGTAGCAGCACAACCTTTGCACTATAACACTAAATATTAGGTAGGAAAATATAACTTACTTGGTAGCCAATTATTTTATGGGAAAACTAAAATGCTCAATGTTAGATTTGGTCTTCATTTGAGTGGTGTATTGTCTTCAAGACATGATTAGGAATCACTGATTTTTATAGCAATACAATAAAGTCAATATTCAATACAAGAATAATAATCTGTTGTCACTTATCAACAATGATAGCTAGATCCATCTAAACCTTACAGACTCAATAAAAAGTTACATTTATGAAAGTTGGAAGAATAAAACACTTAAAATTATTCTGTAACAATCTTCTATATATCATGGTATATTTAATAAACAATAAAAGTAATAGGTCTGTCTTATCATTATATAATTATTACACGGCTACGGGACTTCCCTCAGCCTGAGATTAAATTTTAGTGTGGACATTTACTCAACAGGAAAACCATAGACGATAGAGTAAAATTAAACAATAACCATTAAATAAAAATATTTTTTTAAAGATAATTTATAACTAAAAATCAATTTCAATATTTTTTGTAAGCTATGAAAACATACATACAAGTTTAAGCTACATTGTTCGTAAGATTTGCCAGCTAGAGAGTAGATTAGAATTTAAGTTGACGAGAGCCATGTTAATGTCATTTATGCTGAATTAAACAATATAATTCACGAGATTTTACGATTATAAGTATTAGTTGTTTTCTTCGCCATGAGCTTTAACTTTTCTGATTTGAAAAAGAAGACAATTTACAGTGGGGATTATTTTGCTTGACGGTATATATTTTTCTCCGCATAGGTCTTTTATGACAAATTCAAACCATCATACCTAATGATTTTTTTAAAGTACCTATACTTTTAAAGCGTATCGATGCTTCGAAAATTTTGGAGTTAAAGTACCGATAGCAAAAGTACTTGTTATCGAACTAAAAGTATCGAGTACCGCTAAGTATCGATACTTTTTGCGTATCCTACATAAGCCTATTTATGGCTACCTTAGTATATTTATAAAAATCCTAGGATTATTTCATTTAAATTAAACACATAGCATGGTTTTCTTACTTTTTTGCATCTTTAACAATTATTCAAGCCACCAATGGCAACATTAATGTAAATTTTTATTTCTTGAATTCTACGCCTTTATTACTATTCAGTATTCTTATTTCTTGGACTAGAACCACTGGAAGTCAGTGTAACCATCTTAGGGGTTTTCTCCTTAAATTTAAGGGAAAATTAAGCTCTCCGAGGTTTTTTTAGGCGGACAAAATGTTTAGGCGTTTTGTTTAGGGGTTTTTTAAATTTTGATAAATATTAAAAAAAAACCGTATTATCGGTATAATTTTCAAACAAGGTTGTAACTGCTGACCCGTACTTCGTTTATTTACATTTCACTAGTAACACGAAATTAAAATTAAAATTTCAAAAATATCATGTTAATTTCAAGAGGAATGTTATAAGTTTGGGTTAATATGTAAAATTTAAATGATAGTAAAGAATGCCCATATTTTATTAGTTAAATTTGTAGTTTAGGGGTTTTCGAGATTACATTTAGGTGGAAAAAATGCATATGTTGGCAACACTGATGGAAGTACAGTGTAGCCAACTTAAGGGCTTTCCTCATAAATTTAGGGAGAAATTAAGCGCTCCGGGGTTTTTATAGGGGGACGAAATGTTGAGGGGTTTTGTTTAGAGGGTTTAAAATTCGTTAAATATTTGAAAAAGCCGTTTTATCGGTATAATTTTCAAACAAGGTTGTAACTGCTGACCCGTATTTTGTTTATTGACATTTGACTGGTAGCATTAAATTATAATTAAAATTTCAAAAACATCATGTTAATTTCGAGAGGAATGTTATAAGTTAAGGTTAATATGTAAAGTTTAAATGATAGTAAAAAATCCACATATTTTGTTTGATACATTTGTAGTTTAGGGGTTTTTCAGGGGTTTTCGAGATTACAGTTAGGGGGAAAAAATCCAGGTGTTGGCAACGCTGTGGAAGTATAGCTTATGCCTTATATTAGCTATATTAGTTAACTAATTATTGGTCTAGAGTGAGTACATATCACACATTAATTAGAGAACACTACGAGTTTGTCGTGAGGTCTGAGTAAGGAGTACATTTACTTTACTTATTAGTTACTATTAGTGTTTTGCTCGTATTTCGGAAATAATACATATTACTTTTGAGTCAACAGGCATTAAGCCTCGATTACCTGGCTAAATTGTGTTTCGTAATGTTATTTTGATATATCGGACCTTATTTATTTCGTAAAGACAAGGTAATATGACAAAATATGTTTGCTAGTTATTTGTTTTCCCATAATAATAATTATAATTCTCATTCAGTTCAGTGTTGAAAATTCGTAAACAAATTTACTAAAGAATAACTAGAATTTTTTTTAGAAATTAGGTGCAGTAATAACGATATTTTCGGGATATTTATTTTTATCGTTGGTCGACATTCGTTTTTTAGTTCAGACTGTAATCGCTTGTAAAACTAAAACCTGAAGGACTAAATTATTATTTTTATTTTAAAGAATTTCATTCCTGATGGGGATTCCCCAATCATACAGATTAGATTATTATATTTGAACTGATCCTCCTCAAAATTTGTAACATTTGTGCTTCATAGAGCAAAGGAGCCGCAGTGATGGAGAAATATGTTTCGTCTCTGGAAGCAATTTCAAATGTGTTTCCGATACATGAACAGAAGTTAGACGCCTCGATGACTATGAGCCAATCGAATAAAAGTATGTATATTGTATTGTACTTTTGGTATTATTTTAGCAGTTTTTCATTAACTATTTTTGTTTTCGTATTACATACATATAACCAAAGTATTATTATATTAACACAAAATATTTTGTGAACTTAAGACTTTTACATTAAATATTTTGTTTCTTGTGGTCTACAAGCATTACTCAAAACTTACTGTATCGATTTACACAGAAGTAAAGTAGTAAATAACAAAATTTTACAGTTTTAGATAAAAATAAAACTGTCTTAATAATATAAGACATTTCAAGATTGACTTTTCGTTTTAATTTATAGAATTCAAAGAATGCAATTAGATATAATTAATATTTATCTGGACATGTTTAAAGAATCGTGAGTACACGTACCTACTACCTAAATGTATTTACCATTATTTTTATATCTTTATTTATTTATTTATCTCGTCAGCTCATCGTATACCTACCTGATGAGTCTGAAACACATTTGTTTATTGTATTTGTTATTATTAATATTTGTTGATCATATTTCAACATACTTACTATTATTGTCATTTGTAGATAAACAAAAACATCGTGAAAATGTTTTCTGCCACTTGTGCGCCATCGAGGTGCCGAGACGTTTTTTCAATGAACACTATGAAAGTGATAAGCACAAAATAAATACAAAGATCGCTGACGTTGCTCTGCAAAGAGTTCAAAAATCGCTGCAACATAACATAGTTAGTGATATTGATAAGATAGAGTCACTGTATTTTTGTCCTCAATGCGTGATCTCTATGAATCCAAAAGACAGAAAAGGCCACGAGAAAACAGTCGTGCATAAAAGAGCATTAACAGTTGATAAGTTTTTGTATGAGTTTTATGTTCTATATGCGAATGACGATGGAAATCAAGACCTTGCAAGAGAATGTGAAGCATCGGTGGCTGAAAATTCAAATGTCGTAGTACAAATTAATGCAACTGATAATATTTCCCCTAACATTGAAAAAAATCAGTTGATGAACGTACCGGAAAAGATGGAAGTTAAAACTGATAACAATGTCAGAAATACTACTGAGAATGTTATAAACTCAAGTGATGTAGTACAAGTTAATGCAATTGATAATATACGCCTTGACATTGACAAAAATCAGTTAATGAACGTATCGGAAAAATTTGAAGTCAAAGCTGTTGACAATGTTAGAAATACTACTGAGAATGTTGTAAACTCAATTGATGCAGTACAAATTAATGAAACTGATAATATTTCCCCTAATATTGGAAAAAAACTGTTGATGAACGTATCGGAAAAGATTGAATTTAAAACTGATGACAGTGTCAGAAATGCTACTGAGAATGTTATAAACTTAAATAACGTTGTTCAAGTTAATGCAATTGATAATATTTCCCCTAACAATGTTAGAAATACTACTGAGAATGTTAAACACTCAAATGAAGTAGTACAAATTAATGATAATATTTCCCCTAATATTGAAAAAAATCAATTGAGAAACGAATCGGAAAAGATTGAAGTTAAAACTGAAGACAGTGTCAGAAATACTACTGTGGATGTTATTGATTTAAATCCATTAGAAAATGATGCAATTTGTAATTCTATAGTCATCAAAGTTGACAAAAAAACAAATAATCCTGTAACAAGAAAAGTTGATAGTACGAGCCCTTTTAATGATTCTCAATTTTGCAGTTTTGGGTCAAAGCCGAATCATATATTTTGCAAGGCATGCAAAGTGTATGTTCCTAATCATCAAAGTAACATATTGTCACACCAAAAAGGTTTCAAACACATCCAAGTTCTGCATAAAATAAAGAACGGTCATTAAATTTTTCTTTTACCTTGTCCGTTTCGACAAACGAGTAAATTTCATTTGTGAGAGGTTATTGTACTGTTATTTTGATTAAGAGTTTATATAAAGGTTCAATTATAGTAAGTATTATTTTAAGTTGCTTGATATTAAAGAAATAATATTTTTTATCTATTATTTTTTTCTCCTTAGGATTTATTTTGGTATCGTACTATTATTATTAATCGGTAAGACCGTTTATAATTTCATGCCTCACCAACTTCTGAAGAATTTTGATGAATTCTTCTAATCGATTTATTTTATCAGCACACTAGCTGTTGTCAGCAACTTCGTCTGTTCGGATACAGAGATACGCGCGATTTCAAATGGATGTAATGGGCCAAAAATATAATATTGCACTTATTGAAAGTCAAACTGTAGTAGAAGAATAATATTTGCTTTTTTATTTCACTACAGCTTGCAAAAGGGTCTTATCGTTATGTATGTTTAATCATTCTTAAGGTTTTTCAATGAATAGACTATCCACAATACAAGACAATCAACCATTTTGGAGTTTAGCCTAATAGAACGTTCAAATAAATATACTTTTCAGTTTTATTATATTAGTAAAGAAAGCTTCAGAGACTGAATTCAAACATTGTGATATGTAAGAAGTTAATGTGGTATTTTTACATTTTAATCGAAATGGAAATTAAATTATAATAACATCACTGAAAAATTATTTTGGATATTACAAATGAATTTCCTCACATAAATAAATAAATACATAATAAATACCATAATAATAATAATAAATACCATCTCAAAAATACACTCACTCTATTTTTACAAAGATAAATTGATGATGATACGTAAACTATGTCGGCTGAATTGTTTGTTTGTCAATTTAATAGATTTATTTCCGAGGAAAGATTTGATGTGTAATTAGGAATGTTTTGTGTAGATTGATTGAATTATAAATAACAATAATGATTGTCAAGGAGAAAAAAATGAGACGTCCGGGGAAAGTTGCTTGTATATTAAATGACGTTCACAGGTTACTTAAAAAACTAATCAAATAGTAAGCTAACTAATATACTAAAAAACATTGATTAAATACATATGATTTTTTTATATTTAAGTTGAATCATGGTTTAATAGGTTTGGAAAATGTTAATAATATTTTTTCTAAGTAAGTACTATAATTTTTATAAAGTATTTTACATAATTATTTATTAACTTTAAATCATTAGAATCAGTTTTTTTATGTTTTCTGTCCAAATAACTGACCTGTATCCGAAATTTGTATAAAGCCTTTCATTAAATTAAAAAGTAATAATCAGATTTACACAAGGTTCTATTATTATTTTTAATAACTAAATTGTCTATGAAAAATCTTACATAGACATAATAAGTTAGTTACCTTTCAAAAAGAGTCTTATTAGACATGGGTAGCTCAGCAAAATATTGTGGACCGACTCATTAGCTCAGGCGCAGGATAATGAGACGGCTTAATGAGCTGAGCAACAGCTAGTTATTTAATATTTTAATACAAATCAATTTAGCTAAGACCTAATGAAAATAGGTTTTTTATTATTTGGTTTAAATTAATCTTATTTAAAGATAGACGCAATCGCGCAATAGGAAGCAAAGAGTCGAAGTAGCCCCGGACTCATTTTTCGTGTTACTCAAAGCTATTATTACGCTTGATTTGGGGTGCGCTGTATAGCTGAAGCCGGCAACCTGGTAAGGCCATAGAGCCGGCGCAATTGCGCCGCGCAGCGCAGTGTTACCCATGCCAAGTCTTATCTTTCTATTCGATTGAACTGGATGTCAAATATAAACAATACTGAATACTGAGACGGAATACTGAGAATGTAACCATTATATCCGTATAGCTTATAATGTAACACAACCATTACTGTCGTTCCATGAATTGTTATCTATATCTAAGTATTTTTAATAATATGTACGTTTTCAATGATTATTGTTAATAATTATAATTACATTTACTTTGAACAGCGGCTTCGCCCGCGCTGTATAAGTAAAAAACAGCCTTGTTTTGTTGGTTGGAAGGTTTTTTTACTATAATTCGGATGCAGTAATTTTTAAGTATTAATTTCTCTCGGCATTCTTTTCTGTACCCCTGGCAATCTGTGTGCGAATGTTCAGGTTGATCGGTTGAATAGTTAAGATGTAAAACCGTGACAAACAAACAATTTGACATTTTTTTTTATAACATTAGTTAGGATTACTCAAAAATAGATAAGCATTGGAAAACAATATCAAATTATATACAGGGTTAATTGTAATTAACGCATCACCTCTTAAAACAGTCTTGGAACAATGATTGTTGTTGGGATTGATGTAGAGAGGCTGCCTGCAAGAGATGTTGCGTTAATTTAAATGAACCCTGTATACATTAAGTATATTATAGATATATGTATTTGATAACCTAAAAATAGAGTAATTCTTTATATGATATATATTTTATATATACAAGGTTGTTTGTAATTAATTGGCCACCTCTTTTTTACAAATCTTGATAAACAAGACAAAAAACCAAACAATATTTTTTTTTGCTGACTCTGTTACGTACTACTCACTCAGAGGTAATGTCCGTTCAGATGCTACAAATAATTTTTGTATGGTAATTTTTTTTAAAACTATTAATTTTAAAAAATAATTTGGTACGTAAATAAATAAATACATAGGGTTAATTGTAATTAATGACCCACCACTTGCAGGCAGCCTTTCTTTATCAATCCCAACAACATTTGTTCTACGACTTTGAAAAATTAAGTTTTTAAAACTGGGTACGTCGTTTCGTAAATCGTAAATAATTGGGTTTAACGTTGTGTATGTACTTCTTACAAAATACAGAGTAATAAATTACCGAGGGAGTATACATTTTTTGTTTCGTTTTTTTTTGGGTTATTTATCAAGATTTGTAATAAGTCTTAGAACAAATGCTGTTGGAATTGAAGTAGAGAGCCTGCCGGCAAGAGGTGGTCCATTAATTACAATTAATCCTGTATATTCTATTCTATGTGCATTTATTAAAAATGTTAATCATTAGTATAAGCATTCTGCATCTTCTTAAAATCCTTGTTTCAGTGCTAGCAACCTTTACATTGGGAAGCAACGCCATTACAAAGCTTTCAAGAAGACAGAACCCATATCACCCAGAAGACGACTTGATCGTTGATGACCTTGACAGTGATAATCAGAACTATGACAGCGACAGTGACATTAGTACTGTTAAATTGTTTGATTCACAAAAGAAAATTAAAATAAACGGAAAATATTTTGAGGGGAAAAAATAAAAATATAATCTTATAACGATTTTTTATTCATCTGTTTCAACAAACTTGCAGCGTGGATCATCTGTAAAAAAAATATATATATGACAGCAGTTATTCAGCAATTCCATAGTGATATAACATTTTTTATACCTTTATTTAATAGTTTCTTGTCTCTACAAAATATGAATTTTTGAACTTCATCTACTTCTCCTGATCCGGTAATCCTGCCTTTAGTATCTTTATATTCTGTTATAAATGGAGCAGATTGTACACAGGGCTCTCTTTGAACTAGCTGTAGTTCTGTGGAATTAAATATAACAATTGCTTAATCTTTTACATATTTAAAAGTAAAGGAAATTTTGTTTTTTTTTACTAGCTCCAAGGTTGGGGTACTTTGAAACAACTCTTTAAAAAGGACTTATTTATGAATCAAAACTTTAAAGAGAGGTAAAGTTATTATTTAATCCCCCGACCCAAAAAGAGGGGTGTTATAAGTTTGAACTGTGTATCTGTCTTTGGCATTGTAGCGGTCAAACGCGTGGACGGATTTGATTGTGGTTTTTTTAATTGAAAGCCTAGTCCGTCAAGATGGATCTTAGCTATGTTTGGCCGATATAGAAGCCGTCTTCAAGATATTAAGGTTTTAATGGTGCTGGCGAGGGTCCTTATGCAATATTGATATTAAATACTTATACACGTGGAATTTGTGTGTTGATGGGTATATTTAGTATAATATAGAAACCAATAAAATGACTTTAAAAAGCAGTCGTAGCGTCGGGGGACCGTTAAATAAAGGTACAAAACAAAATGCAAGGTAAAAAACCAAAGGAAATAACGATATCCCATCGTAGTCTTAATTCCAAAAAAATGTTCACCACGGTTCCCGGACGCAATGATTTCATCAAGTACTAATAATATATTAATTATTTTTTAAGGCCTTTTTTAAACATTAATATGCAACTGTTAGCAATTGATGAAGTGTTATTGGTATGTATGTATTTTAAAAAATAGTAAGTGACTAACTTATATATCCATGAAATAGCTGATAACCTTGAGTCTGGAAACTAGTTGACTTATAGTAAATACAGCTAACCATCAGCATAATAAAATAAACACTCTACTTTAATGTTCTTGAAATGAGACAAAGTTCCACATAAACTTACTTTCCCTGCTATGCCTGCACGCAAACATCCTGAGATGGCACAGACTTAGGAAGGTCCTGTGTACGTTGTGTTTACACTTAGCACAGACCATCACGTCGCGCGTTGGACACACTGCTGGACATGCCTTGTTGTTATCGTCTAAATCCACTGGAAATTATTTGTTTCATTTAGTTTCATTTTCCACCTTAATTTCGTCATTTTTATACAGATTCAATAAACAATTGCGTTTCGTTCGACAAATGATAAACAGGATTCACAATCTCATCAGCCCATTTGTTTTAGTTGTCTTCGTCCCATATTTGTCTCAAAGATGTAACTGAGTTAACACATATTTAGAGATGTCCACTCTGATTATCACTTACCACGAGGTGGAAGAGGAAATTTCATAGCACTCGGCTTTCTAAAGTCAACCAAAAATTTGCGGTAAACTAAATAAATGCTGAGATTTCGGTTTAATGACCTATGAAAACAATTTTTTCCGACAGCTATCTAGTGCCTAAATACGCACTAACCACATTTAAAAAAAAAAGACAAAACCCGGTAATCTGGTAATCCTGTAATCTGTTATATTTTACCTTCTTCGTCGTGTTGTTCGTAGTCCGCACCTACATTGTCAACTAACGTCTCTGGAACTTCATTCTCCTCTATATCCGATTGATTTTTGTCTTCTACATTGTGCTTAAATAAGTAAGACAATTCGTATTTGAGATTATTAAAACAAAATAACAGTAACAATTTTAGTAAAACATATAATTAAAAAAAAAACATACACATACCAAAACAGTTTTTTTCTTTAGTTTATCAGAATGTCCAGAGTTATTCGCATCTATTTTAGATTGATTTTGATCTTCGGAAGTAACTGGCTTTACATTGTCGGCACTTATTGATTCATTGTTTAATAATTCGCGATCATTATTTTCATGGTCCTCTGACTGACCCGTAAATAATTCCTTATCTTCCTTTGTATTGTGGTCTGACTGACCCGTAAATAATTCCTTATCTTCCTTTGGATTGTGGTCTGACTGACCCGTAAATAATTCCTTATCTTCCTTTGTATTGTGGTCTGACTGACCCGTAAATAATTCCTTATCTTCCTTTGTATTGTGGTCTGACTGACCTGTAAATAAATTCTTATCTTCCTTTGTATTGTGGTCTGACTGACCCGTAAATAATTCCTTATCTTCCTTTGTATTGTGGTCTGACTGACCCGTAAATAATTCTCGATCTTCCTTTGTATTGTGTTCTTGACCATTTAATAATTCTCGACCTTCACTTTCATCGGATTTTGACTGACCCGTGAATGATATCAGTTCTGCACTTATATTGTCATTTACCTGAACCTTTTTTGATTTTTTTCTATCTACCATTTAATTTCGATTATTTAGATATACTCTGTTTTAGTCAAGAAATTAAATCTTTATTATATAATGTGGTTTAAAACATTGCCTTACCGGTAAGAATGTCGTAGCTGGTGTTCTCTAGATATTAAATTTATATATTTAATTATTTTAGCCAAATACTGCACACTTAGTCATAAATATTTAAAAGAAAAGAAATAGAATTTAAAAAAGGTAAATATTTGAGAGGTTAATATGTTCACATTAGTTTGGTCATATTTATAAGGTTCATAGTTGAAAAGATTTAATCATTCTGATTTTATGCATATTCTAAAAAAATCTTTTTTAAATTATGCATTGCTTATGAAATGTTAATTGTATTTGTGAAGAGCTTCCAAAGAAGTTGGTCCATAGAGATAAACCGTCAAATTAAATATATACTTTTGGAGATATAAAAAAAACTTATAATAAATACCGTCCACAGCTCTTTTGTTTCTTTTACCTGTAATGTAACATTTTTTATATTGCCGCTTGTCAATATTCAGCAAAAGATAATAAACATATTAGAAACAGCTTCATATCTTTGCCTACTCATATGTTTTGGAAAATAATATTATCAAGAAAAAAAATGTATTTTAATTTATAATTAACTTTTGATTGTTCTTGTTTATATTTTCCCTTATTATAAACGTTAACAAAAAAATATGATTTCATAATGCGTCCGGACGGGTTAAAATTATTTTTTTTAATAGTTATTTATTTTATGTTTTTTAACTTTTACTTTTATCTTAACAGTCTATAAATCCTTTCTCGCTCATGAATATTTTTTTAAACCTTTATTAGGTTCTAAATAAACGAAATAAGTATTTGTATATTTTTCTTATTACATATAATGAAATTATTATACATTTGAGTAAAAGATTTTGTTTTCTGACGTTATTGTGATAGATCTAATAAAATAAATAAAAAAAAAGCCTTGTTGAGGTCAAATAACTTATTCTTTACACATAGTATTTTAGGTATAAACATTATAAGGAATTATCACTGGTATTATATATATTTATTCCTTTTTTATGTTGTAGGAATTAAGCTTATTTAATATAAAATAAATAAAAACTTACTTGTTGTATTTTGGTTAATTTCGATATCATGGTGACAATTCACCATTGGGACTATGACTGCTTCTATATCTGAATACAAGTGTACGTAAATAAATTAAATTAAAGATTATAGTAACGCTACCTATTCTCTTTAACGTCCGATATTAATAATCGATCTATAATCCGAGATTGGAATATATCTTTAATTGGATCTTAAGGTTAACTGTTTTAATACCAAAAGGTTTTCATTCTATATGAAAACAGTTTTTATTCTAAAAGTAAACTTTCAATACCAGAAGTAAACTGTTTGAATTCCATAAGAAAAATGTTTTAATTCCAGAATAAAGCTGTATTCATATAACTGTATTAATTTCGAGAAATGAACTGTTTTAATAATTGTAAACTGTTTTATATCAGTCTAGGAAAAGGATTAGTAGTTCTTAACAAATGTTTCGAGCTTACAATGATCCACGCTTACAGAATCCAGGTATAAAGTAACTGACCAGTTGTAATATTATAATTATACGAAATTAATAATAGCTAGGGATTGACCAACAGTTCTAGTCTGTCATGTCTGTTTGTTGTTTGTATACATATAACAGGGTAATTATTAATATCACAAAGCGTTATAGGCCTAAAATCTTACCTTTATGACAACTCGCATATTTTATTTCACATTTGTTTATTGCAATAACGTAAACATCTTTCTTATGTTTATTCTTTATTTTTACACACACTGGATCATCCACTGGCGGACATTTTATTTTATCACATTTCTGTTTAGACTTCATTTTAATCGTTTTTGTTTTTTTCAGTTTGAATGTCATTGTTTGGGAAAAAAGAACTGAAAATTTTTTGATATATATATATTTTTATTAAAGATAGATCTATTGAACAATAAACCACATGGTTTTATTCGTAAAGAAAGAAAGTCTAGGACATAGGTAAAAGATATAATTAAAGATTAAGCTATACCTATCTAGTCTTTCGAAAGAACCGTTCCTGCACTTATGGCACTCCTAGGAATATGTATTATGGCCAGTATATATTTTGGCTTAATGGCAACTGCTACTGCTTGGTATAAGTAGCGGCACGAAACTCTAGCGCTGGCCTCGACTACGCGGAAGTAAAAAATAAAATATCTGATGGGACTGAGAGATAGGAAGGACGGACCGGCGTAGCTCCGGTTCTACGACTCCTCGCCCACTTCCAGTGTACATTCGAGTACAGAATTGTTTTGTTATAACTGACTAATGTTGACCTTTTAATACGTTTGATTTTGTTATTTTTTGTTTTTAACTTTATTGCTATAGTAGGATTAGGTAATAAACCTTTTAAAATATACTTTAAAAATAAACCTTAATTAAATTTTTGGACATTGTAACTAAATATGAACCTTATTAAGTAGGTAATAATCATTTACAATTTTTTACAAAATAAGTTTAAAATATTAATACACAGCACGACGATTGGGTAATTATTACAATACTATTCGAAATAAAATTTACTATCTATAGTATAGACTATAGATAGTATAGAATAGATGTATGTGTAGATTCTATACATATAATAAAATTGTCTCTGATCCATTTCGGTACATGGAAATTATTAAATAAAAACATCATAAGGGGCCTTTCTAAGAGCAAGAGAACCCAAAATTATATGGTCTGGTCTGTATGTCTGTATATCTGTATGTTTGTGTACGCTAATCTCAGAAAGGGCTCAACCAATTTGAATGCGGTTTTCAGGAATATATTATCACAGTCTTAACTGAACGTTTAGTGTTTATTTCATCTAAATCGGTTAAAAAATAAAAAAGTTATGTCAATTTATGTCAATCACGTAATAGTTACCAGACAAATCTTATACTATACATGTAATAAATCTGTAGAGGAGTCTTTGTACATTAAAATATTTAAAAAAATATACCAGGATGTGAAGTGATAACTAACAGAATCCATTTCCAGAATTTTTTAAATCTGTTTATCTGTTTATCTTTTAGTTGTGCACACAACACGAAAAAAAATATGTTCCAAAAATTCATACAGGGGGACCTTTATATAAGCAAGAAAACCCAAAACAATGTTTTTTAATTTTGTCTATTCGTCTGTATGTATGTATGTTTGTGCACGCTAATCTCAGAAACAAATTAATCGATTTGGATGCAGTTTTCGGGAATACATTGTAATGGTATCCACTTCATATTTTGTTTGTTTTTAACATGATCGGTTAACAAATAAAGAAGTTAATAATTTCTTATTGTCGTACCATTGCTGCTTACCAGTTTGAAAGTTTATAATTTTTACATACATTGCTAAGTACAAAAGGTACGTTTTATCAAAATCGAAATCTACGCGTACGAAGTCGCAGGAACAGCTAGTTTATAAATATGTTTTTATTTTCTAGTGTATTTCTTTGCTTCCCCTGTTAAGCCATTAGAGGAAACGTCACTTTTATTTAGGTTATTTTTTCTGTAATAATTGTTACATAATGCTGTATGTTTTGCCACCAAAATAATATCAGCAGATAAAACGTATATTTGCAAAAATAAAGAGTAATAATTGTAAGTAAGCCTCCTTTTTCCAAAGTTCTTTTAATAACAAAACAATACATACCAAACAAAACTAAGAAATAACATATTTTCATATTTCTTTATACTTATTATTAGTTAAACAAAATCAACCAAAATCGATAAAACTTCAAATAACACGCGTCAATAAAGTTTATGTTCTTTACGATTGCTTTAAACAAAATGGTGTAGTTATCTAAATTAAATAATTAAAATTATCGATCGTCATTGATAAAAACTACCTTTTAGTCTCCACGATTAATAATTGATTAATAAAAGTTGGGTCATTGACTATGTTTTTACTAACGTCAGTTGAAATGTATTAGCAAATTTTTAATTAGATAGAAGTTTCTAGTTAAATAATTATAATCCTTACTATAGTATAGTGACTTAAGATCTGTTCCTTTGACCCAAATAAAATGCCTGAACATAAAGTTCGAGATATATGAGTGTATTACCATTCGAATATGTAGCTCACAAACACACACTTAAGACGTATTTCGTTAATGTAGAGTGTAGACCCTTGCTTAACAAAAAAAAAAATTAAAAACTCCGAATAAGTAAAGACATTTTAGCATGCACAAGTATTTTACTTAATTGTTCTATTTGTGTGCCGTGTGTAGAAAGGTTTTAGCCGTCACAAAAATTCCTGGGGCGTTGCCCCCGGAAGTTTCCTTGTTAATAATAATAACATACAACATACATAAATAATACTAACATACAACATACATTGTTATATATATAATGTCTCACGGAGAAAATCAAATATCTTATTTATAAATTTTTTTGTTTGGCTTTTTTTATGCCAACAACGCATAATATTTTTGTTAGGGTTGAATGGTTTTAGAGCTCCTATTAGGAATGGATAATAATATCGTCTTTGTCGCATATCGAATTAAAACTACATTATACATATTAATAGTTGATATCGGATTTTGAATCTATATATTTTTAATCGCAACTACATCTCAAACCGATATCGCTTTTCTATTCAGGAACGATATATAGTTTCAATAACTATATACGATTCGTATCGTCCACCCCCAGCTTATTAAGCTTATCAGAGAAGATTCTGGCTCCTTGACGCCTGGTGATATAAATCACAAAACATTTATTAGACCGTCCTTTTCTCTAAGGACTGACTTAATCTTATGAATTATAATACTTATAAACTCAATGGAACTGAGACCATTCAATTCAAAGATCTGTCAAATATTTTAAGCATTTAGATAAATCAAATGTTCAAATTCACAAAAGTTTTAAAATTAGTACGCACTACGCAGTGTGCACAGGCCACAGAGTACTGCAACGTACGAACAATGTTCAGAAATTATGAGATTTACAATGAAGGATCGAAATGTGGTAATATTTAAGGACAATACTATGTACAAGTTTTTAAAACATTACACCACACAAGCACTTTATAAGCAATGTAATGGTTAGTATGAAACAAACTCTCAATGCTCAAAATATGTATCCGAAAATTATGGTCAGCTTCAAGAACCGCCTTGATAAACATTTTAGTAGCTGGAAATAGAAGATACAATATAGAAATTGATCTTTAAAAAAATTTATAATATTAATTATAAAAAAAATTGTGAATTATTCACAACATAAAATCACACATAATAAAATAAAATTAATTAATTTCAAGTAAGTTGATATTGTATATAAAGCAAACGGGCAGACGGTGATAATAGTATTAGGTACATTTAAATGCCACAATTTGATATATCATATTATGATAACGGTGGTCAAAATAGTTTTTGGGCATATCCCAGAAAATGTAATGAATATTTATTGGTAAATATTCTGTTTAAAGTTTAAATTCACATTTAACGTAAATATAATAGCAACCTCGCAATATAATAACGTCGAGAAATATAAGCGAAATAATTTTATTAAATTCATACAACTGCATTAAAGATAATTTTATTATCTCTAAAGTTCAATCATCAACGTTAATGACTTATAAAATGATATCATAACTCTTATTTCTCTAATTTAAGCTTTAATTTTTTTAAGCTTAAATTGAGCGCCCTCCCTCTTTTTTTTGCTACTAAAGTCGGTCCATACCGCGCCCAAGGACTTCCAATGAAGTTGCTGGCATCGGAAAGTTTAATTGAGTAACGATTTGCGAGCGCAGGTTTAGTTAAGCTTAAGTCTATGGGAGATTCAGTTTTTTGGCCACATCTTTAAAACGAAACAATTTATTTTATTCTGTTTTTTGGAGAACAAGCCCATTCACGTCCTTGACATTCGTGCCAATTTTAGTTAAAATTGGGCAAGTGACTTTCCTGTGATGTTGCCTCAAAAAATTTATTACCAAGCGGTTAAGGGCTTCGCTTACGCTCAGCTCAATAACCATGGATCAGCTCTTTATGAGTTTATTAGTCATTAATGATTGTAAATATCTATGAACATGTATAAAAATTTTAAGTTTATTTTAAATTGATATAAATATAGATTGGAAAATAAACCGATACGAGCAGGGATTCGAATCCATGACCTCTGGGAAATCGTCCGCTCTACCAATTGAGCTGTCGCTATCGCTGTCCGCCTCAGTGAATATTGCATTCAATATGTGATCGTCTTTAGCGGGACGGTGTTGACTTCTATTAGGCTTCTTTCGAAAATCCTAACCAATGTTTAGAGCCCTTAAACATTTTGTCCCCTAAAAAAACCCCGGAGCGCTTAATTTCCCCCTAAATTTAGGGGGAAAACCCCTGAGTTGGCGACTCAATGTTTTCAACTTTGCAGTATAGATAAACATTGAAAATATACCACTACCGAATTTAATTTTTTTAAATTTTTTTTTTTTCCGAAAGTTGTGTTCTTAATAGTATTTTGTTGACAATAATAATTTTAAATCATTGTAACGTCGGAGTAATAGTAGTATTGCTTGAAAATATTAATAAAATAATATTATGTTCATTTGTACAGTTATGACTTCATAAGTTTTCATTCTTGCAAAACAGGGGCATGTCCGTAGTTCGAAAAGATTGAAAAAATAAAGATATTGTAATACATTAGCATTTAGCACTAGGACTGTTGATATTTTTTAAAATATCGTGTTTTCGATACATCGATATTTATAAATATATCAATATCGGGGTTTGATATATTTTTTTAAATATTTTTCGATGTATCGATAAACCGTTTTATCTAAAATAATTATTGTAAGTCAGCAAAAAAAATATTATCTATACAATTTATAGTCCTGTATATTAAGCAAATTAGGCATATACGTGATGGTGATTAATTGTTATGTGAGTTGCAAAATTAGTTGTATTTCCGCTGCTTTTATATTTTTTCCCGCATAAGTGTTAGAATACACTTCTTGTATCAACTTTTAATTTAATTTAAATACGTCCATACAATGGAAGAATTGGTTGAAGAAGATATATTTTGGCACTAAACTGTGTCTATGAAACTAGATATTCAATTAAATCATTATCTTCATATCAATAAACTACCTTTTACCGCTACAATAAAACAGTAAATTTTCATAACCTCTTTTTTAACTTCGCTCAATGTTAACAGTGATATAAAATATCAATATATAATTTAAATTCGATACGCGACAAAGACGATATTTCCCACTCCTATAAAGAAGATACTCCATCTCATAATTTTTATACCTTACAATTCAGAGGTATACCCATACAATATTACTTTAAGATAAGAAGTAAACTAGGAATAGAGAAAAAACTTAATATAAATTATGTTATAAAATACAGTATACCAAGTTTACGATCATTGTATAGATTAATTACTTTACAAAAATATCGACCACGATATCTGAAATTCAGTATCGAACTATCGATATACCGTTCAAAAAAGTATTAGTAAAAAATTTCGAAATTTCCAAGTAATAATATCAATATTTCGATATATCGATAGTTTATCAACAGTCCTATTTAGCACGCTGTCAGCTGTCTTGACTTTTGACTTTTGACATCGCTATTTTATTTTATATGGGAAATTTTAGGGAGAATTTATAATTAATTATTAACAAAACAATGACCATGAAATAAAATAAACTAGTAACAATATAACTTTCTCTTAAAATGGACGAATATTTAACAACGACGACAACTAAATTGGTAAGTAAAATATGATTTAAATACTCCAAATTATGAAATTATTTTGTAATATAATAAAGCCCGCGAGAACAACATTTGCATTTTATTATATCAACATTAGTTATAATACTCAAAACAATGAAGGTGTATTTAAATCCATATCTATTGTATAGTAAGCTAATCTAATAAAAAAACTACTTGCACATATGATAAACAACAAAAATAAGACTGATATTAAAATTATTTCAGAAAACTAATAACTACAATGAGCTAAACTTAGTCCTGGGCAATGAAAGCTGTGACTTAGACTCTGCAGTGAGTGCTTTAGTGTATGCAACCTTTCTCCATTGGCAATACTCTCAATTAAAATGCAAGGTGTGCACTGGAAAGTATCGTGATGAGAGCTACAGAGATGACATATTCATACCTATTTTAGATGTGGAAAGAATTGACTATCCATTAAAGACTGAGGTATCTTACTGTTTGACACAGCATGGGATTAGTATTAATGATTTAGTTTTCAGGTACATATTATTAAAATACTTTAATTGTCATTATAATGATAGGGTACTCCTGGGAATAAAAGCATTTTTAATAACTAACTACAAAATAAATTTTGGTTTTGAGATTATAAGTATGAAATTATATTTTCATAAATAAATATTTTTTGTCATGTGAAGAATATTAATCAATCAGAATGTAACCAAGCTTTTAAAAAATATTTAAGTATAATTAACTCCAAATATGTATGTTATGGTGAATTATTAATAAGAAGTTTTTAAAAATAATATAGAACTAAATAATTTCAGGGATGACATAGACATCCAGCAACTGTTGTCAAAGAGTAAAGTAAATGTGATACTTGTTGATCATCACATTCTATCAAAAAGATATGAGATCCTATCATCAAATGTGATAGAGGTCATTGATCACCGTCCAGAACAGAAGTCTACATTCAAAGATGTCCGCACTACAATAGAAATTGTAGGTTCATGTTGTACTCTAGTAGCCCAGAGGATAAGAGATTTAGCTAAACTCATTACAAAAGATAGCGATTTTTTTAACATGTATCCTGTTACAGCTGACTTGTTGCATGGTATATCATATTTATATTCAATTTTAGATTTCTAAATATATACAAAAAATGAGTAATAATTCTCATTATATGGAGTTTATTATTGATAAAATCTTAAGTTTTTTTCCCTTCAGATGTGATTCTCCTGGACACGGTAAATTTTTCAAAAGAAGTTAATAAAGCCACACCCAAAGATAAGGAAATTATTTTATATTTAGAACAATTTCTTAATCTAGAAAACTGTCAGCTAGAGAGGTAGGTGCAAGAATAGTTCATTAATTTAATTGGGTTGATTTAATAGTTGTTTAAAAGAAATTAATATTTTATAAAAAAATGTAAAATGATAACATTTAAAACTTTCAACTCTGGGATGGTGAGTCAGGAGGTCCTGGAGTAAAACAAGTACATAACATATGATTTTAGTTACTTTAAAAATCATACCCTTTTATAAAAATAATTTAATAATTATATGTGTAACCCAGTGATCATTTCATATATTTCCAGAGCATCTAAATTACAGCGGCTGGTGTCTGCTCGCAGCAATGTGTCTATTCTGGATGCCTCTCAGCTGCTGAGGAAAGACCTCAAAATACTTGAAGATCTCCTCATACCAAGCTTTCCAATACTTGTTAAGGTTAAAACATGTTAAATATATACTATCATAGGTATTTTTATAAAATAATTTTCTAAAATAAGAAATGTCTATGAAGTTTCATACCCTATTTCAATCTTTACCTTGAAATATATAAAGTAACCAAAATCTTTAATACAGAATTTCTTGCAAAAACCTAATGCAATGCAGTCTGTGCTGACGGCACTACAGAGCTCGAAGTGTTCACTTGCATTGTTACTTGGTATGGACCTGGAGGGAGGACTGAGAAGAGATGGGGCCATTGTATGTACTGATGAAGAGAAGGGGACAGTGGTATGTTATATTGAAATTATCTTTATATGATATATCACAAGTTAGGGCATGAATCATACATCAGTTGTCAGACAAACATCTCGCTATTTCTGTTACAGATTACAATCCTGCTTATCATGTTGAACCTCTCAATTTTAAAATTTGAGTAAATGTTATAAATCTAATTAAATGTTTAAAATCTCAAACCTTCACATAAGAAACCATCAAAGACTCCTTACCGATGCACATTACAAAAGTCCCTAGTGGTTGTAAAAATTAATTCATTTGACTATCATATCATATAAAAATGTGTTGATAATAATGTGTATATTTTCAGTTAGCCAAATTTCTTCAAGAATGGTCAAAGCCCTCTTTTAATCTGGTGCCGGAAAATGAAGTCGGTTGCTGGTACTTCAGACAGTTGAATCAAGCGGCCTCAAGAAAACAATACATGCTAGTACTGCGCGAATTTTTAGATAACCAAAAAAAATAAATATATTTATGTTAAAATGCGTTTTATGGTAGCTAAACTACTGATTATTCCTTAAATTATATCAATTACCCTACTTAGTGAATTACTTTCAGTTTCAATTTTTGTATGTTTATTTTATTTATGATAATCATTTTAAAAGTTAATGATACAATAAGAGAAATAAAACAATTATCGTCGATTACATTTATTTGCTACGTCGTTTATAAAATCTTAAATCTAATGCTTATATTCTAATAAAAGTGATAACAATAAATGCAAAGAGATTATATAAAAGTTACAAAAGAAAGCATAATTGGAAATAAGGTACAATATAATATTTACTGAGACAATTTCTCTAATTTGGATCTATCCTTTCATAGAATATTTTTATAGTTATAAATTAATATAAAGCAAATGCAATTTCAGCATTATCATTATTTATTATAAAATCTATAAAATTAAAATAATAAAATTAATATAAATGATAGCCAATTGCAGTCAACAAAATTTCTAATTTGCATTGAGGGAAACTAATCCCTTAGGTAGAGACATCGCAGCCAGTCCATGGAGTTATTGTTATATTGTTTATTATTTTATGATATTTAATAGTATGAATAATACATACATTATGACTGTTTATACCAATATAGCCATTAGAGTGTAATTGGTATAGAAACTGACACAAATACAAACATTTTTAAAGGTATATATATGATGGAATGTATACTTTGTCAAACAAAAATATTTTTTTAAACCATGTTCTTTTCACTCTGAACGGGAGTAATAAATTAATAACATTTACAGTTAATGGCAAATTTAAGAATGTTAGCTTCTGAGCCAATACATTTAAACTATATTTTTTTATATAAAATTCTAAATATGAAATACATCGAATGGCAGCCTGGGAAATAAGACTATTTGAACATAAAGCTAAAAATTATTACAAACTAATAATGAATTTATAAAAAAAAAAATCAGCTGTCAAAAAACAAGAGTATGTGTAATCATTTATCTTTTTCCTTTACTTTGCGCCCGTCAGATACATTATGTTAAGAGCGAGATAAATATACATGAGTGAGTAAGACAGCATGAGTATATAAACTATGACGGATAATTTATATAAATAATAATATTACGTGAATACGATCGCTACAGGATTAAAATAATCTTATTGTAAGACGTCGTCATTATCCATTTAAAGTGTCAAGTTACTCCGAGAATAATATTGCTACAGCAGTAAAAGATATACATCTTATACAAATACTGATTCCCTTCATCATCTAAGTGTGATGAGCGGATGGCGGCGGGAAGCACCTCACGTGTTCGACGCCGGCTCTCTCATCATCAGCCGCGAGGTGGCGCGAGAGGACACTGAAGATCTGGGAGTTCAGGACCTGGAAGCGACGGATCCTATCCACCATGCGCTTCAGCGGCTGAAAATACAATAAAACCATTACAACCAGTATTTGGAGCCTTAATAAATAAATTATTGGAAGTGGGTTTCTACTATTGATGCTGATGATAATATTGCCTTCTTGACTAAAAAAAAGCATTTTTTTTAGTCAACATAATATTCTTAATTTGTTTAAAGACAGCATTGCTTAGTTTGTAGATCGCCTATATAGTGAATGGGTAGCGAGTTGAAATCCTCACAATGCCTTTGACGAGCTCGTCCTTCCCGTCCACTCGCTGCACTCTCAGTATGTGGTAGCAGAAGTCCAGCGCCTCGAAGCGTCTCTGCTGTCCGAGGAGTGCTATGATGGTGCAGCCAGCCCAATGCAGACCCTCGCCAAACAACTCCCTGGAACAAATTGGATTTATTTATTATATAATATCGTATAAGGGGCAGTAGTCTCTATGGTGAGAGTATGCCTGTATTTTAAGGTCTAGATTTTTTTAAATTAAGGTAGGTTTAATTTCAATTTAAGTTATATTTACGTAAATATATATGGATAAAGATATTTATGTAAATACTCACTCTACAGTGAACTGCGTTTCTCCAACCGGTATGCAGTACAGGAATTGAAGGGCTGACCACAGTCTGTAAAAATTACTAAAGTTTTAAATTCCGACCTCCTATCTATTACAGTCGCATCCACTACCACTGCTATACTCGGATCTCTTAGGCTTTCACTAATTCACTCACTTCCGTTTATGACACTACTTTCGCCATTTTCTTCTCTCATTGTCTTCAGCTATCAAAATTATTATCATCATCTCCCTCACCCTCTTCCGCTACCACTGACATACGCACTTCTACATATTTATAAATAGGTAGAAGTGCGTATTCATTCATGCTCTCTATCCCACTCTCTCGTTATCCCCCTTCCTCCCCCCTCACCGATGGAACTCGTTGTTATCGTCAGTGTGCAGCGCGTGCTGCTGCGCGGCGGGAGCGGGCCAGGCCGGCGCGGCGAGGCAGGCCCGCAGGCGCCGCAGCACCACCGCGCACAGAGACAGCCCGCAGCACAGCCGCTCACGAGTCAACAGGTCGCCCTCGCGGGACAGCTGACTCTGCTGCGAATTTAACAGGAGACAAAAGTTTGTATTTTCTTTAAATACTCATAATTATTGAATTATAAGTTGTGTAAGTAACTTGATCCAGTAAATAAAGTATGTATTTCTGGTTGTTTGGTCATATTCGTTCGTTCGTTTCATTCTCATACCTTTACTTCATTTCATATGCCTTATTACCATTCTAAGAGCCACCCCACTATATGTAAATTCTTTTAATCCTACAAACCTAGTTTTTTAATTTCGCAGAAATTAATGATAAATGAACTATATTTCTCTCACAAAATAAAATCATAGACCTAAATATAAAGTTACTATATTTAATATGTATTCTAAAGATTATGCACGAAAACAAAGGAACTGTGAGTTAATGAAAGAATCATATAAATTACACTTAACTATGAAAATTATCATGATAAAAATAAAACATTAAGATTTTTTTAATGCTCAATATTGAAAATATTGGTTAGATTTCTGTTCTACCCTGATAAATATGAAGCAGTTGATAATAATATTATTAAAATGTTACGAACATACCTTGGCAGTGCCGTACTTCTCAACATTTTGCACAATTTGCAACGCAGAGTATTTAGCTTCGAGACGTTTTTGTTTAGTTTCAGGTTTTTCACCCTCTGAAAAATAAACTTGAATTAAATCCTTGGTTATTTTAACAATATTCTAATCACAAGAACAGAGTCATAGTTAATAGAAGACCTATATTATTATAATAAAATAGTTAGTAACAGTCGTATTGTGATATATAATCTATAACTTTCATCAATAATGAGATTAGGGAGTTAACAAACAACATGAACAGTCTCTTCAGTTTTATTATATTAGTATATAATCACCAGCAGTGAAGGGACGCGGTAGAATGTTCTGGAAGGGCGCAGCATGGAGTAGGTCAGTCACCTCTTCCTGACTCAAAGCCTGAAATTAGTGGAATAGTTTAATTGTAAATGTTCTTATGAGAGACGGCCTAGGATTGCATCACTTTGGAACTTTGGATTTGATTAAGATAGATTCTTTTTATTTATCATCTATATTTATTTTTCTATTCAAAATTGCAAATATGATTAATATTGGCTATATATAATTTTTATATATTTTCTAAAAAAAACTTGATTTGAGATTATAACGCATTAGGTTTGTCGGTAGCTATGTCCATATGATACCAATAAGTAGTTTAAACAAGTACTTAAATATGCATGAGGCCTACCTGTTCAATGAGCATACAGAACAATATAATATTCCCAAGTTCTCTGAAGGAGTGGAACAGTTCTGTCCTGGCGTCCGGGTACTGTACTATGTCTGTGAGCTGCGCGTGGTAGTACCCCAGCACTCCTGAAACATAAGCGTTGTGGACGTGATAGTACACCGACGGAATTTTACCTCAGATGAAAACATCTTAAACTATCTTAGTCATATTTTAAATGAATGTCGAATTAAAAATATATTAACACGACCAGAATTATATATTTTATTTATGTCTAAATTAAGTGTTGAATTATTTTTTAATGTATATTCGTTCATATAAAGAAAAATTGAAAAATATTTATTTGACAGTATTCTATGAATATACCCAATCGATGTATGTATACTTATTTAAGTAATTTAAAACAATATGCGGGTCGTTTCACGGACAATATAAAAAACTTAACAAATCAGTGTCATATAATAAAAAATATATACTGACCTAATTTTATATCGGTTTATTATTTATAATATAATATTCAAATATCGTAGTACCCACCGTTGGAGCCGTAGTCGTACCGCGGCAGCTTGCAGTGCCTGGGCATGGCGGCGGCCAGCGCGCGAGTGAACTGCGCCAGCGCGCCGTGCAGCAACATGCGCGCCACGCCCAGTAGCTCAGCCACCACCACCGCCACGCCCTGGTAGCCCAGCAGCCGGACCAGCGCGTGCAGGTGCGCCGCGCCCACAAACCCTGAGAGACTCACACACTTGGGTGTCTTGTTCGGCCACTGGTAGTACCAGCGTCACAACCTTCCACAGATCCGACGAAAATCGTTACAGTAAATCAAATATAACTTTTCCTGACAAAATAGTACTAGCCTCTCACATCAAATAGAAACGATTCTTATTGTTACATTTATTGAAGGACGTATTTTTCTTTCTTTCTATTGTGCTATTATCCTTTTATCTGCCTTTAAGTGCTTAGTAATGTAACACATTTGCTTTTCGTTGCAGACATCTTTGTTAAGAAAAAAGTACTTAACTTGACAGTACAGTTATACAGTGATACAGATGATGGTGATGTTATACAGATGATTGATTTATTACTTAATAATCAATTTAAGTCGGTCGCAGTATACATCCGAGTACTCCAAGGCCTGTGTACTCACCGTTGTACTGCGCGTACTGAGCGGAGTAGGCCAGGCTGAGTTGCTTGGAGCCCCACAGCATGGCGTGACCGAACTGCTGGGGCTTCTCCCTCACCACCGGCGCCGCGAACTGGATGCCGCGACACTTTACGAAACTGAGAACAGAATATTTATATTTTGGACAATGTTATTTCACACATCGAGATTTTATTAAACGATAGAATGTCCATTTCAAATGGCAGTAGAAAAAACAATTAAAGCGCAGGTATTTGATAATAAATATATCGTCATTGGACACCTGCTTTATTATATCGACGCGGTGATAAAATAAAAGTCACGTCGACCTTAAAACTTGAAAAAACCCAACCGGTATCTACTGAGTATCATGCATTGGTCACCCATCATGTACATAACTTCATTCATCCTTGCTTCACAATTTATTTTCAAGTCTACACTGTGCTTATATAATATAATCAAACTACAATTGTATAGTTTTAAAAAACCTCCACTGAGAAACCGTCAAAAGTTAGTTCACTATGCCTCACCGATCAGTAGCCGCATTATAACAGTAATTAGGAAGGAAGTCATAGTTGAGTTCCCAGAAAACGTGAAGTGTGATCCGTCCGTAGGGCGCCAGTACTCCGTGGTCGGACTCCCTGAGGATAGCGTCGAACTCATCCAGACACAAGTATCTGCTGAGCAGCTTGTGGCAGAGACGGTTCACTGCGATAAGGCCTTCCAGTTCCTAAAGGAGGGGATGAACTATGTTAAAGCAGACATTTCATTATCCAATTTGCAGAGCACTGAGTCAATTAGGGTACTAATATCACACTGTGAAAAAGTGATTTGAGAGTGCTCTCATCTGATTAGTGGATATCTTTACTCGGTATGTTTTGTCATCAAGTAGTGTGCTGTAGATTGGATATTGAAATAGTTGATTTAGTAATAAGGCATCTAAAAAAACAAATACTGCTTAGAGTGTTTTACAACAACTTAAATAGGAGTACTTTTGTGCAAAATAATAAAGTTTAAATATAATTAGAATTACTTGCATTAACTGCACACTGATAATTTCCTATTTAATTTGTAATAAATTATATATATTGTTAAAGTTTCAATTATAGTAAATTATATAATATTATCAAACTTACTACGACGCCAGTGATATCTCCCGCCTCGAATTTAGCGACTGCGGCGTCTAAGGCTCGGTGCATATCTGCGTTTATTCTCTGCGCTACCTGGAATGTACACGTAGCTTAGTTTAATTAATTTTGGTGTGTCTGTGTGTACTAGAAAATTTGAGTTTATATGTGTGCGTTTGCTTGTACGTTCTAATGACTTTAATTTATTACGTGGGAGTGCTTATGAGTGTATGTCTGTCAGTGCAAGTGAATGGTTGTCTTTGGTTTGGCAATGGATCTGGGTGGTATTATATACGCAAATTTTGGGTTTCAAAGGAGTAACCGGATTTCATTGCTTGATATATAAATCCCAAAATAAACATTGACATACACGGATTTCTACTTGTTTTTCTACATGTCTTAGTGTTCTGTAATTATGCAAATTATATTAACTTATTATTTATACCTACTTAACATCAAAACCGTAACTTGACGTGTATGCATGTATTTGTGTGTGTGTGCGTACGGATGTGTGTGTGTGTGTATGTATGGATGTGTGTGTGTGTGTGTGTGTGTGTGTATGGATGTGTGTGTGTGTGTGTGTGTGTGTGTGTGTGTGTGTGTGTGTGTGTGTGTGTGTGTGTGTGTGTGTGTGTGTGTGTGTACGCGTAGGTGTGTGAGCGCATGTGTACGCGTATGTATGTGTGTGCGTGCATATCTATGTGTACTCACGAGTGCGCACAGGTCGACGTGTCTGCCGAGCAGGGCGACGTGTCTCTGTCGAAGCAGCGAGGCGTACCTCCCCGCGCCGCCGCCCGTGCTGGCGCCCCGTGACGCACACTCCGCGCGATAACGCTTGTCCAGCAACATGCTGCGAGGAACACAGGTGACAGGTAATACAATTCTAAGGTTGCTTGACAATCGAGGGGCAGATCATGCAGAAGGCCAGGTAAACTTTTTATGTTTGCTACTTATCTTTCCGATTGAGCTTCTGTTGGCCACTTTTTATAATATCAAACTTGTTGGAAGACGTTGAATGGTTTTACTGATAAGTGGTGCCGACGTTCGTGGATATATGGTTTTTGGTCGCCATTGGGGGACATAATCTTTCAGAGAATTGTTATATATTTTTTTTGGTTGTCTTTTTCTAATCAGACAAAGACACATTTAAAACTAATTCGATACATAATATTAATATTAAATAAAAATTTAATCGACTAAACTTTTAGAATTTAAATAAAAACTTTTAGAGAAAATGTCTCTCACCTCGAGGCCAGTTGCTTGTAATGTGCGTAGACAAGTTCAGAAAGTTTGTACACGAACTGATCGAAGCACAGGTTGACCTTTGAAGAAAATAATAAATTATATCTTAAGTAATATTAAAATAATATGTAAAAAAAAATTAATATATGAAAAAACTACAAAAAATATAGATTTTATCATTATTCCATAAATGTCAGAGTATACTAATTCGTCAATAATATTAATAAAGCGGGTAAACAAAGTTACATTATACGACGATACTATATAGAGAAGGTATATGTATTTAACATTGAAATAATAAAACAAATAATACACCATTTATAAGCATTATCTGACTGAACTTTCTTTAGAGCGACGTCAGATATGACTTCCTGCTCTTCTAGTTATTACAATTTCTTTTTGGTTACAACATGTTTTTTTTCAAATTTTTAAATAATAATAAAAAAACTGCATACTCACCTCGGCCTCCACCTCGTCGTAGAGGAACTGTTTCTTGAAGACGGTGAGTGCGTACTGCGCGGAGTCGTTGTACAGGTCCAGAGGATACAGAACATACCTGCAGGGGAGAGGGGGGGGGAGGGGCGAGGGGTTAGACATGACAGAATGTATTAGGGTATATGTGTGCGTGTTTATTTGTACTGGAGTAATTATTTGTGTATCGAATGAGTTTGATAAGTTTTAGATTTTCATATAATTTTAGTTAACTGTGTGTGTGTATGCGTTTACTTACTCCATCATGGCGGGCTCCTTGCTTCGTAATATGTGGTCTGTGAGTATCCAGGGCATGGACATCTCAATAGGGAACTGTATCCTCTTCTCCATGGTGATGAGGTCGTTGCACTCCTCGTTGTGTTGATGACGAACTGTGCATTTCTGTATAAAGAAAAGTATAACAACGTTTTTAAAAGTATGTAATATAAATGTACATAGGTTTTCTCGTACGTCTGTCTGTCGCGATAATATAATAATATTTGACATTATTTTCACCCATGATAGACAAGGGAGATATTTTAAGTAGGTATAAAATCTATTAATGTTACGTTATATTAAAATTTATTACGTTATATTAAAATGTTAATTATGTATCAAAATATAAAAGTGATTATTGTATGATAGAAAATAACAAATAATATAACCAGAGAGACAGCTAAATCTCAAGGTCAAATTTTGTTTTATTGTATGACTTACATGCAGTTAAGATTACAATAAGTATTTTTATGTTACATAAGTACAAAATATATACTTACATTAACTTTTCTTCCCATAGTCATTTCCAGGTAGAACTCTCTGTACCACAGCTGAGAGAGGTCGCAGCACTTAGCTAGACTGTCTGTTTGAACAACATACATACCATAAGATGAAGGTCAATGAAATTGATTTGAGAATCAGACTAAAGAAGAATATGGAATTCCATAAAATAATATTTGGTGGATGTTACTTGCAATAACATTTTATAGTATTTTTTGAATGAAACTGAAGTAGAAAGAAGAGATTTTAAAGTTTTTATCATATTTACACACAAAAAAATTATTTACTGTTTTATTTCAAAAATCCTAATTTATCTCGTTGAAATCGTATTGACATTCACATTGAAATGAATTTTGTCTGATATGATAATTTCAATTAGTCTATATTTGAATAACAAAATAAAAAAAAACAATTAAACATTCTGGATTTAGGAGGAAGTATAAACAAATAAATATTCAAATAAGTATAAAGTATAACCAACCTGCAAGATTCAACAAATAAGTCCAATAGAAGCTCTGTCGGTGGAAGGTCTCTATCTGCTGCAGTATGGCGGCGTCCAGGTCTTTGCGGAGCGTGCGTCTCCCGCCACTCTTGTCTGATATCAGCGCCTCCAGCTGAGTGCGGACCATGTACAGTTGGGTCGATGAAGGTCCTTGAGGTCAAGAAATATATATGCATGAATAATTGGTCCATAATAAAACATTTTTTAATTTGATGAACTGCATTTTTAAAACATGAGGATGGGTTGTGTGAAAAATTTCTAGTTATTAGAAAGTTTTAATTTTTTATTATTTATAAATATTAATAAAACACAAAAGCATCATCAACACTAGAATAAATATTTCCATAAACAATCAACCAAAAAAATCCCATATCTCTCTCTCCCTCACTTGCTCACGTTTCACTACAGCTGTTGTAATATATCTCTCTCTCACTCACCTACGTTCCTCCGCGGCACCTTGATGGTGAAGCTGGTCTCCGAGTCCTTCTTTCCTCGCAGTGCAGGGTCCTGTTGCGGCTCGCAGCCCCGCGCCCAGTCACCGCACGTCTCACGAACAGACACTATTATACTGTACGGAGAAACACAGGGTGTTGTATGAGATAGTGACTGGTTGGACTTATACACGATGTTCTGTTGTACACTTCAATTTAATTGTTCTAATACAGTTTTATTATTCGTGAAAGCCCAACCAATTGGGTTTATGCATATTATGTATTTTGTTTTTATAATTGTTTGTTCTTATATGTATATGTTTTTTGTGTTGGCACAGAATTTATAGTAAACAAAACGAGTTTTTGTTCGCGGGATTTTCTAGAGTAAAATAGTAGTTGATGTTGTTGTATGTATATGGTTTTATTTTATTTAAGACGACGTTCATTATAACTTCAGACTATTTTTTTTACCTAAAAAAATATAAATTTACAACATTTTATTTGTAATTATTTAATTTATAATCAAATTAAAATTCGAAATTACATTTTTTCTAAAATAATTTCCTACAAACCATATACAGTTATCGGTTATCGCGATCAGAACAGACATATTGCAATTTCGATCTTTAGTACTATATCAATTATTAATTTCGATGTCATAACTAAGCACCCTACTTATATATTCTCACTGACCTGCGTATCAAGTCCTTCTTATTCTTAATAGCCTTCCTAAGCGGTTCTCTCAGTATCAGGGTCACAAAATCCTGTAGTTCAGCGTATATGGATCTCCTGGCGGCGTCCGCGAACACGGTCTCCATACGAGCCATCAGCACTTGGAGACCCTTGATCATTGCTATCACTTCTATCATCGCGAACTTCTCTTCAGGGGTGTAGTTGTAGCGAGTCGCCTGGTAAGATGGATGGATATTGTTTAAATTATATAATTGACAGTGTCTTATGTGCGTGCGTGCGTGCGTGTGTGTGTGTGCGTACCCGCTCATACTCCTCTGCGTCGGGTGGGCAGCGTGCGTTGGTGGCGTGGTCTGTGGGGTGCAGCAGCTTCCAGGAGCACAGTTCGGTGAGCACGGAGCACCAGGACGACAGCAGCTGCAGCCCGCGCAGGGACAACTCCGCCACCGCGCGGTTCTCTCCGTCGGAGCCGGCCTCCTTGAACGTCGTGGTCACCTGCCACATTACACGTTAGAGACGGGTTTGAAATACGCAAATAAATTCTATAACTCCTAATTCTTAAATAAAAAATAATCCTCTTTCTATACAATACTAATTAAAAAATGTTTTAAACTCAATTTAATTTCTATCCATATTACCTCATTACTATATCTAGCCAGCTCTGAGATGTAGTTCTGATGTTCCTCCCTGATCTGCGGCAGATGCACCATGAGATCCGCCTGCGGGGAGAGGGGCGTCGGACTAGACGAGAGGGGCCATCTGGGAAACATTTATTTACTGTAGGAATCGAACCTAAAATCATTGGATTAAAAGCATTGTGGACTGAGCTGTCGTGTCGTATTTTCCTTTTTTTTTTTATATACCATACAAAAGTTATCAGAATAACAGCTTATTGAGAATTATAACTAAGTAATTTCTTTTAATAGATTATCAGTTAACCTTCTTTATTGTATTTAAGAGACGGATTATACCTTCTTTATTATCTCTCAGAGACGGATTTCTAATCCCAAGTCTTTATAACCATAGAGCTCTTGATGTTTCATATATAAAATCTTTATATGTTAATTATCAAAAAATAGTTTTATCCTTGGAAAGGAAGCCTTTTAAACCCTGTTTATAAGGATTGTCTATTCCAAATAACTATGATAATAAAAGTCTTTCCCAGGGATAAGATATCATACTTAGATAGACATACTTGCTGGGATCATAGTGCTTCGATCTCTTGATGTAGTTGAAGGGAGCTATCTGCATGTCACCAAACAGTGGAACCACCTCCAAGTTCTATGAGAAAAATAACTATTTTAACAATTTTGTATAATTTATATTGTTTATTAGTCTTTTAGTTTGCCTGTTTGTTTGCATTTTTTAAATTTATAATACATACATATATACGGGAAGATATTATATACGATAGGGTATGGTACAAAATTTGAGTGTAATAGTTATATTATGTTTTCTAAATCTTTAAATAAGTCTAGTAAAAGCTTCTTAACACTAGCAGGACTCGAACCTGCGAATGTCAATTCATCCCCGTTGCTCTGACAAATGTATTCTATATTTACTTAAAATCTGTAGGGTATTCATAATTTTGTTTTAACTTAATATAAATAAAAACATGTACCTTGAAGATGCGGTCTATACGATCTAGTTTTATCTTCTTTTTCTGGTCCAATCTATTAATATTGCAAACTTCTGAGTCCATCAGGAAAAGACCAAAACCCATTACCTGAAAAATAACACATAAAACAATTCCAGCTCAATGTTATTACAACTGTAACAAAAATAAATAAAAACGATATATAAAGTTTAATAAACATTTTTAATTTTTAAATTGTTATTTCCTTTTACTGCTTTTACACCTTTTACACTTTAGTATATCATTTTATTTGGTTTTTTATTTTTTTGAATTGTACATTATTGTGTAATTTTAAATTTATTTCATAGTTATAAGTAACAATTTTTGAAGTGAAACTTCTTTAGAATCGTTGTGATTTCAAACCTGATGCAACGGAAAAAACGACAGGTAAGAGACACAAATACAAAAATGTGTAGAATGAAGCCGGTAAAGAATGAGACAGAAATATACACACTATTTTTTATTCCTGCTTAGTGACGTAGACGTGACGTAAATGAACGAATGCTTTTCTATTCCTGCAATAGGAGGAAAAGAGACATCACTTTTATTTCGTATAGCTTCATCTCTTTTACACTATTTTGCTATGGTAATAATAAATAATTAAAATGACAGGAATGTGGATTTTAAAACAAACAAACCAAAAATAAAATTATCGGATTAGAGTTTTATAATTAAATAATGAATTGTGATTATATATACTGGACAATACGATTTTATGGACTTGCTATTGAAACTAATAAATAAATTAAGATTATAACATGAAGAAGAAATTATGAAATATAATTTATAATATTTTTAAAATACATTGATTGTCTGAAATAGAAGAAGTAAAAATGAAAAGAAATAAGAGTTTTTGCTGAGAAATGGAGCATTGGGGTCCTGATGTTTACAAGGTCTGTTTTGCTATACTTACCTAGAACGAACAACAACTCGAAACAGCAGAAACCATGATGAAGAATAATTTTATTTGTGATATAGTGACGATCCAACATGTTAAGAAGTCTAAAGTTATTATTTTTAAAGTGAATTGTGTACATTTTTCTTTTTTTTTATGGTACTTATGTGTTTCTTTTATGAGAATATTATACGTCAGAAACAGTCGATTTACTTCTTACGTTTTAATTAATTAATATTAACGAAAATTATGACCTTTTTCTGTTACGCGCCATCTTTATTTTTAAAACACATTTTTCCGTTACGCGCCATATTTGAAATGAAACTTTTTTATCGACGGATGGGAGAAATTTTATAGCAATGTCAAAAAATTGTAACCTTTTTCTGTTACGCGCCATCTTTATTTTTGCTTAAACTTTATCTAATTTAACTTAATTAGCCATTCCTGTAAAGTTGTAATTAGTGAATCATTTTTCAAAAAATTATGTCATAAAGAAGTTTCACTTCTTACATGTGTACACTAATACACACACACATATTTTTTTTTAATTTTTTTTTTTTATAAAGAACGCACATTTTTTTTCTAGTGAACCACTAGATCTATGTTATTGTGTAGCATATTATATAGTAATAGTATTGAAAATTATTAACTGTGTCATATCTAATAACATAAAAAATAATGAATTTCCAAAAAACTCACTTTAACCAGCATATGTTTCTCGGATGGTGTCAGATACATCTTTGTTTCAAACATGTGCACGCAGATGTTAACAACGTCAGCGAGGAGGTCTTCATAGCCTGGAACAAATATATATTACAAACTTTATATTAAGGATGAGATTAAAAATATAATTAACGAATATTGCAAATAGTTACGACTTTTTAATTTTTAGTTAATTAGGTAATTATTTGAACCATTCTAAACAGGATAAAATAATTTTCTTATAGTAATTAAAATAACCTTTTTGGTTAGCACCAGTATTAGGAAATAATTATTTGATGTTTTATGGTCACAGAAAAGGAATGAAGAGAATGTAACAAGAAGTTTTAAATATGTATGTGGGTATAAGAGAAAAACACACGTATGGAGTGAATGAAAATGCATGAAATTTATTCAATTCATTCATTCATTCTTGCATGACATAATATGATAGAGGAGCGAGGACGATTTTGACAAGAGCCAACCACAAATAGGTGAGAACAAGGCAACAGATGATAATAATGCTACCTACTGTTCCAAAACTAAGTGTAACAACCTAAATGGCCCATTACATTACACAATCAACTTTGTACTATTTGACCCCAAAAGATCGTAAAAGTTTCCACAAAACAGATACGAGCACTAGTTCACTAACAATCTTTTCTCAGTGATAAATTAGTATGCTAGTTGACCTAGCACTTACTAAATAGTATTAGTAGACGAAGCTTCTTAGCAATCCATGGATTCACCGTGCGGGTGCCGGGCCCATCGCGTTGCAAGGAGAGGAGTGCAAGCAGTGCCTGGGACTTTCGACCCAGGAGTAGGTTTAAGGGGCCCCTTTATTGTGCGCAATAACGCTCACCTTCACCCTCCACACTCCTCTCCCTACCTAACCAAATTTGGAAAGAACCTACTAATGCCGCCTTTGAAATACGTTCTAGAAATGAACCGATGCTTGTTCTAGAAAGGCCAAGGTCTTTAAGTAGTTTATAGAGAGATTTTGCTGTTATACCTCTCGCTCCCACTTCTACCGCGTACAAACTAACTATAAATTTATTCCTGATCAGTTCGTTGGTTAGTTCGTAATACTTATTGGAGCTTGAATGTGTGATCCCTTGGGATGTTTGTTTCCCAAGGAACAGTAAGCTCCACAAGTATCACGCGCCTCAGATGTTTCGAATACAGGAATAAGTCCGGTCTAGATGACGAAACACCAACATCCCCAGGGATTTTGTAATGCTTTTCATACGTGTCCATCATGTGAATCCAATCAGGAGCAGCGCCTAATATTGAATAAGGCTTCGCTTTTGATTTTTTGGAGGACCCTTCTTTTACGAATTCTATAGATCGTTTGGTGGTTGTTATACCCTTCCGCGCTCTTGCTACTGAAAGACTAACCGCTTCCCGTATAATTTCTAATACCTTGTCGTGGCGACGCGAGTATTGACCTTTGTCTAGAAGTACCCTACACCCTACTAATAGGTGTTTCGCGGTTCCTATTGGCTCCCCACAGATGTTGCAAGACTTTTCGGTGGCTTTGCCCCATCTTACTAAATTACTTTGATCTGGGAGAGTCATTTAGAATGCATAAAGATAGAATTTTAATAATGCTGGGGACCAATCATAAATTAAGGTGCGCCACTTCAAAGCTAGTGGGATACAAAAATCTCCTATGGTCACCCATTCGTTTTGAATTTCTAGGCTCATCGCGTGGAGTCGGTAATTATCGTTTTCGTCTTGTCGAATAAAAGATTTTGTTATGTCTATGTCTTGAACTTTCCTACTTGATCCTAGCCCTACTTTATTTGTTTAAGCACGTATCATAATTTTTTTATGGAATTGAAGTCGTGACTCGAGCTCTGAGGCAACTTTGTCTTTTGGGAGAGAAGTAACAGTATCATCTTTAGATTTTCCGATGATATGTCTTTTGGTAGCTCTTAGATGTTTGTAGAGCTCCGATGGTTTCTTTAATTTTAATCCAAAATTGTTTCGGTCTCTAAATAAGGTTGAAGAGTCCGCTGAGTGCGCTAACCCGAGCCATAACTTCAATGTCTTTATGACGCTTGCATCTAACTTTGACAAAAGGGTTTTATTAATATCATAAACGAGGAAAGGCCAATTTAGACGTGATGTTAAAAAATTATCGTAAATCCAAGCTTTTCTGACGTTACTAATTGGTTGGTTGTCTACCTTTTGAGATTATTTAAAAAGCTATCGACTATTACATCCAACGATGGGGTACGGCCTTGGTAATCGATTTTTTTACCTAAAAATTTTAACGGAGCTGCTTCCGTAACCGTACTAACGCACTGACCGCCTATTATAAGACCTGGATCGTAAGAGGTATATTTGGTATTCCGTCTACCCAGACACAGACTAAAACATTTACTTGGTTTTGTCCTCAATCCACTCGTCCACGTACAGAAATCCTCAACTACATTAAAAAGTACCTGACATTGTTTCGGATTACGTGTCAGTATCGCGAGATCATCTGCAAAAGCTAGTATGGATTCTGTCTATTTGTTGTTGAACTTAAACCGATAGCCCCACTTTTTTTACATTTCTAATTAATTTGTCTATTAAAATATTAATAACTATATTAAATATAATAGGAGAAATACAACAGCCCTGAAATAAACCAACGTTATAATTAAGTGGTTTTGAATGGTTTTCATTAAAAATTATTGAGAATTTTAATTTTGAATAATATGATGCAATAATGTCGCGAACTACCATAGGAAAGTTATACCATTTAAGCGCGAACATCATTAGTTCATGTCGTACCGACCCAAAGGCGTTTTCTAAGTCTATCCAACAAACCGTAATTTGTCTCTCGCTAGTTCTAGCATCTTTAAGGCTTTCCGATATTAACGTATTATGTTCCAGGCATCCAGAAATTCCGGGCAAAAACCCTTTCTGGTGATTAGGCCTGAAATATCTATTGTTAATCATGAATTGCGTCATTTTTGTTTGTAAAAAAGAGAAAAATATTTTGGAAATTGTATTTGTTAGGGCTATCGGTCTAGTATCCTTGGGATTATTGACATTGTCGTTTTTCGGAATGAGGACAAAAAGGGCTTTTCCGAACGATACCGGTATTTGCTTTCTTGACCAGATTTTATCGAATATATTTAAAAGATGTTTATGGAGCGACGGACATTTTTTGTAAACTATATAAGGGATACCATCCGGACCTGGGGCTGACTTAGATGGTTTCATTTTAATTATTTTATTGATTTCCTCCAAAGTTGGTGGGTTGGCTTGAAAATCTTCAGTAGGAGTCTCAGGTTTGTGTTCGTTTGGATCCCCATATAGTCTTTGGTTTTCTGGCACTTCGTATGTGCTTTTATAATGATCGAAAATTTGCTCGTTGGTCAATAGAAGCTTACCTTTTTTAAGAATACTTCAAGTAATTCTTTAATACTATAAAAACAGCAATATTGCCCAAGCAGTTTAGAAGAATTACAAACACAGTCTCAGTTTTATATATTTCTCATTTTTATATATTTATCTCAGTTTCACAGTTTTATATATAAAAACTGTTCTGATTGTTTTGTCTATCCATTTATACAGTTGTAATGTATCTAAATTGTATATATAAAGCAGCATGTTTCTATATTAAAGCTTCATAGTACACTTACCGGTGATCTTCTCCAATGCATCCTTCACCGTGTCTCTGATCTTGTTCTGAGTGGCGAGGAACATGGAGAGGTTCTGTGATTCCTGGAGACTTTGGCTGTCCGACATCACCTTGAGGAACTGCGCCGCCCTGGAGTTATGATAGCCATGGATCACTTACATATCAAAATAATCAAATCCATTTCAATAACATTATATAATAAAATTCATCATTCATTGTGATCCTTAGACCATTCATGTTCATTATCAGATCATGTTGACAGTTGAAAAAAGTGCTCATGAGTTTTTTTATCTGGATCTTTCGAGAACTCAATAATTAAGCTTAAAAATATTACATATTTCCTTTTTCCTTACACATATTTGCAATATTTATTTCATTTTGACATGTACAAATTAATAAATATCAAAAGCGGATTTTTTACACATTAACCTTCCAAAATGTATTGCACCATTTTATTCATACCATCAAATCATCATCACTAACATCACCGCTAATAGCACCATTTTTATGTGAATATCTGTTGATTATCCATACCCATAATCATCAATCTTATGAGATGTCAATAATGCTATCAATTACGGTCATCAATCACACTGTCAATCATCATCAATCTCATCATCACCCACTCACCGTCTGTACGTAGAGTAGTCGTTCTTAACAGAGCTCTTCATGTTCTTAAGTTCGTCTAACACCGCGAACATGTTCACGAACTTTCCAAGAGTCAGTAAGTACGCCTCAGAGACGAAGTCACGACGCTTCTCCGCGTGACAGAGACGACGGACTTCGCCGCAGAAGCGCTCAATCGCTTTACGCTGGAATTACAGTTTGCATTATAATGATGAAATAATATACGTATTATTGCATAAACTTAAAAAGTATGTAAAATACCTCCTTATAAAATAAGCATAGACCAAAAATATATTTTTATTCCATATTGAATGTGAGATAATGGTTTTAGTATAAAATACCTATTGCACCCTTTGTTTCGTGCAATAAAGGCTTAATAAATTAATATTAACCTTTTGCAAGTTAATATTCAAACTATTTTAATATAATCATATTAACTCATTGTACCATATAGGAAGATTATAATAATATTATCTCACATTAATGATTCACAACAAATGTACAAGTTTCCTAATCATTACTCACAGACACAAAAACAATAACTTCAAACTGTTATTATAGTATGTAATAATTGTTATAACTAAACTTTTTCATGTTATATGTTGGATATATAGCAATAAAAGAATTCATTAATTGTAAAATATCTGGAAATGTAAGACCTTATTTTTGCATACGGATATTTATTATTTTATTGCATATACTATATTAAACGCTTAAATAGATATTTTTTTTCCTAATAAGTTCAAGTTATCTTTATCTAAAAGCTTGAATTGAGATTTTGAAATATTATTTATTACACAAATAAATATTTATTAAAGCACACTTAAAATCTATTATCAGTACCTGAAAGTACATAAACTGTAGTAGTTTATTGACCTCCGGTGCCAGTACTTGCACAGTCCTTTCATAGATGTGCACTCTGTCAGGCTGCTCGTTGGAGCGTGGCTGCGGGATGGCGCGGCTACAGCAACGCCAGGTGTACAGCATCACTGCGTGCGCATTGCCTTGCTCTAGCAGCTCGTTCTGTTCAACAAATTTGTTTTAATAATTTATTATGGAATTGGTAAATAAATAGAGGGTGCCATCATCAAGACAACTCTATTTTTAACTATTTAAATTATATATTTTAAATAAATAAAAAGAGTAAACGATTTTAAATATATAACTAAAACTATTTAAATACTATATTTTAAAAAACAACAATATGGCTTAACACTTATATGATGGTAACCAGGATTTCTAAAGTTAAATTCTGTTTGGATTATAATTTTAAATTAACATTTAAATAAAGTTATTTGGATAATGTTGTTAGATAATATAGAATTTCAACTGAATAATTCTATTTATAAATCAATATATATATATAAATACCGCCCCGTTGGTCGAGTGGTTAGCGCAGACGCCTAATGTGTCACGGCGCAACGGGGCTCGGGTTCGATTCCCGGCAGAGCACAGGCATTTATGTGATGAGCATAGATGTCTGTGTTTCTGGGTTTGGTCGTTTATTAAATATATTCTCAGTATTTATATGTGTATTTCTATGTATTAGTATCGTTGTCTAACACCCTTAACACAAGCAAATAATTTGCTTACTTAGGGGTTAGATCAATGTGTGTAATTTGTCCCGATATTATTATATTATTATTATATTATATTATTAATATAGAATGAAAAATAAATTGCGGGTAGGTATCAGAACCTCTGGGAAATTGGACTGTCACTCTAATAATTGAGCCACAGTGAGCTCAACATGACATTCCACCCTTGTAGATATTTACAATCACAAATATTTATATTTACCAAGTTGGCATGTACAGTAGCCTCTTCAATGTATTTTGCAATACCAGTGACAAAGCCATTTCTGTCTTCAAAGTTGGTATCAAAGTTAGCTTGGTAGAGGATGGAGCAAGGGGCGGCTTCAATGCATGGCTGCTCATCTAGAAGTAAAGATGTCAATCTATTACAAGTCCATTTAAAATACTGATGATGATGGTGTTGGTTTATAAATAAAATTTAAACCTTATGCAAGTCTGTTGTTTTCTACTTAGAGGAATGGATCCCAGATCCCAATATTCAGAATTCTGGTCACATTTGTGCCAAAATCTGTAGGATTACAGTATATCTCTTTATTTTAATTGAAGAACTTGATTATTAACATCATTCTCTGTAGTAGAAAACGGTATTATAAAGTATCAAATTATTTAAAAATAAAGAATAACTATATTATAAATAAGAGTTGTTTATGTATTTGGAGGATTTTTAAATAACAAATGTATTTTATTACCAATTTACCTAAATGTTATATAATAGGTTTTTATTTTTTATTATTTACAATACCAGGTCTACCCCAAATCCTGAGAATATCTTTAGACAATCCCTAAGTTCTGGAAAATAGAGGACCAGGATCAATTTTCGTCAATTGTAATCTTTAACTGAATTTTAGCATTATTTTTTCAATGGTCTCAATTTTGTTATCTAGTTTATTCAATTATGGGGATAATATGCAGTATTTTATGCACTGTTTAAATGTACACTAAATGCAAACAAACCTACTTACTATTACTGTATGGATTTTCCTTAACTTTTTTAATTAAGAAACTTCTGAACATCGTTAAAAAAGTTAGGCTTGTATAAGAGTAATAATCTTCATAACTATTTAAATGTCTGTTATGCTGTTTAAAAGTCTCTAATATTAGGTGTGCCAAAGGAAGTTGGAAATTAAAGGGATATTGCTTATTTCAACACTCACCTGGCAACGTTAACTCATCCAGGACATCCACATTGCTTAACGCATCAGAGAGGGACACTTTTTCACTCACAGACATAGTTTCTGTGTGAAAATACACTCAACTGGAACAAGACGTAAGTAGTTCGAAAATCCAGGCTAAAACACCGAAACAAAAAAAAATACAAGTACACTACTTAGTAAATATGATCTTTCTTAAAAATATAAAATGTTAATAATTCATCAACTATTACTCATAAACCATTGAATTTTAGATAAATAAACACCCCACCTAGCCTTTGATTACGGCTAGTGAATGACAGATAGATCATAGATAGATAGATTTTAGAATCTAGTGTTGTAATTTGTAACTTTATAAGCTGTTAATCAATGTACTCTTCTACTCTGTTAATTAAAGACTTCTTCAATTCCTACTACTTTGTCGAACTACTTATTTAGTCAGAGTATTAATAGACCATTGTGATATTTATAAATTATTATCTCATGGCTTTAATCTGTATTACGGTTTAATACTTATTACTACCTTATTTTGTAAAAAAAATCGATTTGAAAAATCGATATTAAATATATATATATATATATATATATATATATATATATTGTCAAAATAATTCTTTATTTTGGTAAAATTAAGAGAAAAATAGTATCCATCCTGTTTAATGGACTTAATGAATGCAGAACATTAATATATAAGGTAGGGTAATTATTTTAAAAGGTAGGAAAACTAAATAACTCATGAACGCATTAATACTCTTAAATAGGACTTAATCCGTATAAATCAATCATCATTGGACCAAGTTTTGATACATTAATTTTTAATACTTTTATATTTTTACGTACTCTAAAGTTTTTTTATTTAGTTTCACTATGAATATTAAAGTTTCAGTTCTCTATTGTCTTATACAATTAAACATTCCACAACTCTCTTTCTGTCGATATTTTTTTATGAGGGCAGTCAGGTGCTGAAATCAGCGTTCACGGACGACATACCCGTGGATCAGGGCGCTATGTTGGCTCTATATGCCGAGGATAAAGCGCTTCAGACCCGTTCGATGAATGACCTCCTCCTACTGGACTGGGTAACGGAGTGGAGGTTCCCTGTTTAAAAAAAAATAAAAGGATTGAGAAAGTACACATTTCGTAGGTTTGTGCACGCTAATCTTTAAAACGGCTTAACCAATTTGAATGCGGTTTTCAAGAATGTATTATCTTCACTTAACATTTAGTGTTTACTTCATCTAAATCGATTAAGAAATAAAAAAGTTATGTTAATTTATGTCAATCACGTAACAGGTCCTATGCAAATCTTATTCTACACATGTAATAAATTTGTACAGGAGTAATCTTCGTACATTGAAAATATTTTAAAAAATATACCAAGACGTGAAGTGATAACTAACAGAATCCATTTTCAACATTTTTAAATTCTTCGTCTCTTTATCTGTTTCTCTTTTAGTTGTGCACACAACACGAAAAAAAAATATTTTTAAAAACTCATACAGGAGGATTTTTATATAAACAAGAGAACCCAAAACAATGTTTTTTCATTTTGTCTGTTCGTCTGTATGTCTGTATGTTTGTGCACGCTAATCTCAGATACGGATTAATCTATTAGGATGCAGTTTTCGGGAATTTCTTGTCATGGGATTCACTTTATATTTTGTTTTTTTTTAACAATCGGTTAATAAATAAAGAAGTTAATAATCTCTTATTATCGTACCATTGCTGCTTACCAGTTAGAAGGTTTATAGTTTTTACATACATTGGTAAGTACAAAGGGTAGGTTTTATCGAAATCGAAATCTAGGCGTACGAAATCGCAGGCACAGCTAGTGTGTATAATAAAAATGTTTCAGACCTTAAGGTTGCAGCTATTTTGAAACTTTCTTTATTGATATTCTAGTTACCACTTAAGTACATTCAATTCAACCGCTTCCACTCCGGCATTACTTAATTTTTTTTTTGCAATGTAGATCAATGTTGTCCAATCCGTTAGTAACCGAAGTTACTAAATATAAGCCCTCAGCTTACACTTCCTACAAAGAGACGACCCAAGGACGTACTCTTAGACCCTGACGATAAAATAACGACGGACTATGTACTAGTTTATTAAGTCTATTATTCTATTATTAGTATTGTCATTGTATTTATATTACTTATGTATTATATTTTATGTATTATATCACTATTGTAATTATATTATATTCTACTTATTTTATCCTTATATATATCATTATATACATTATATGTTTTATCTTTAATTATTAATATGCAGTCTATGCTATATACTGTTATGTACTAAGTATATATTATTGTATTTTTAAGTATTTACCTTATGTATTACATCTATGTATAGCATGTATGTCCTTAGATTGCGTGTCCTGTCCTACGACGTCCTAAGCCGAGGGCCGGCCTACTAGAGGCACCCTTAGGACACTTCAGGCCCGGCACTTTCACGGTGACGCAGTTACGGCCAATTGGCTAACTGCATAGTCAGTTTAAATAAAAAATCAATGTTGTATTCATTTCAGTTTTCAAAAGGTTGTCACGAAATAGTAGGTTTTTAAATAGATCAATGTTAAGATGATATGTGTTCTATGTGGAATATCCATTGACGTACTTGGGCCTCTAATAGACATAGTTGCGTCCGACCTAGCTTTAATATTTAACAACTGTATATACTGTGGTAGGTTTCCTGATGTTATGAAAAATAATAAAATAACATTATTATTTAAAACCCTAAAAATAACCTCCTGTAAAAAAAACCCATTCGGTTTCACTCCTGGTTGCTCGACAAAAGATTCTGGTGTTAAGTATGCTAAATATTTTTAAAGCCTGGGAAGAATCACAAGACTCGCTTGGTATTTTCCGTGATTTATCAAATGCGTTCGACTGCGTACAGCATGAAATTCTAATTAAAAATTACAGATTAGTTCATATCTCAATAAAAGAAATCAAAACATAGACGTCAATGGAAAGTGTTCCCCTACTTCATTTGTCAAAATACCACAATGCTCTATGTTAGGGCCTTTCGTATTCCTAATAAAAAAATACCCGGCTAAGTTGATTGTGTAGTTCTTTTAAGACCAGGGCGCGCTTAGAACACTCGTAGCTTTAATTTTAAGTTGAGAAGTGTCTCTACAGAAGAGCTTGTTTCGATAAAATATAAACAGTCAAAATGAGCCCTCCTAACACTTAACCTTGGCATACACATATGATCTCTGGTATGAATTCAAAGTGGATAAGATATAAATAAATCAAAAATATTAAAATAGTTTTATTAAATATCTTGAACTGTTATACAACTATATGTACAATAAGATCCATTATTTCTATTAAAATTAACAATTATTCTAAATTTATAAACAGTTTCCTCCAGAAATGAATTCAGGTAACAAATCCTAAAAATATTTGCATATTACTTCAGTATATTCATAGCTTTATTTATAAGTATACTAGCTTTTGCCCGCAGCTTCGTACGCCTTAAATTCGTAGTAAAATAAATCCCTTTCCATTTAAATACTTATTAAATAGAGTACTTTATAACCATTCTAACCATATTTAAGACTTATAGATTTTCATTGAAAATAATCAAAATATAACCATGTAAACTTAAGGAATTCTGAGCTACACAATCGACGTTATTTTGACCATCAACTTGCAGGTCTGGTTTTATAAAAAAAAAATGTTAAATAATATGTAATATATATTAGAGATTCAGTTAGCTATATGCATTACCAACATTTTTAATACTGAACACTCACAAGTCATTTTTGAGACGGTTTGCAAGGTTCCATACCAGAGTGCGCCGGCCAACCGTACCGCCGCAAACGCGATGTCCCTAAATTTTAAATCTGTAATATCTTCGAAAATATTCATATAAATTACATGCTGTTAAGGGCTATATTGTTTCATAATAAATGTATTTAAGGTACTTAATTAGATACAGATTAATGCTGTATTGCTTAAAATAGCTTCGTTAAGAAGCCATTATTTCTCGTAAAAAGTAAAGGATAAAAATTGGCTATTGTGGGTTATCCCTAAGAGATAAACATATACCATCGCGGATTCTTGTAGACCTTTTTAAGGTATACAATACTTAATACATTATTTTGATCTATCTCGTAGAGTCCAAACAGCGTTTGTAATGTAAGCGCAAAACAATGTGTTTGTTTACGACTTCGCGTTAGAAATCTTGAAATTATCAGTGTTTCTCTAATATATTAAGCATGTTATTATACATATAAACCATCCTCTTGAATCACTTTATCTATTAAAAAAAACTACAAAATCTGTTTTGTAGTTTTAAAGATCTAAACATACATACAAACATAGGGACAGACGCGAAAAGCGATTATGCTTTATACTATGTAATGATTGTATCAACATGCAGACAAAAGTTGAGTTGAAAACCATGTACCTGTACTTTAAACTAAAGACATTCCTCTTCTAACTGAATGGCACCAAAACATAATATCTATATTAACAATAATGATAATATTCAGTCACTTTTAAGTCAAATGTCTTTTCACCATAACCGAAAATTATACTAAACACCATTTTATACACCAGCATATAAATTGTTGTAGAATAGTCTTATAAATCATACAAAAACTAAATTTTTTCATAGCTACCAAGTCCATTCATTACAAGCTTAGTACTAGAACTCTATTGGTACTTCTTGTATAACTACCTTGAACCCCATATTATTGATCAGAGTCTTTTCAGTTTCAATTAAATCCAAATGTCAGTTACTATTATTTACAACAATATTCAAGTTCTCATATTCCGTTAATTGTACTATTGGAGCTGCAACTTCGACATCAACGCAATTCATGTAGTCTTCCTCACTATCACCACTTTGCAGCATTTCATGAAGGTTATCAATATGTTTTTCTGGTTTAGCATCGTCAACTGGCATTTTTGGTATGTTTGCTCCAATACATTTGTGTTTCTGTTTGCCTGTCTTCTTAATTCCATGCACTCCTTTTATATGTCTTGTTGTACAATTAGTTGACAGGTATTTAGCACATTTCTGAAAAATTTACTAAATGATAAAATTTAATTAATCTAAAACCAATAGTTTATCTAACTTTATTATGAGCTTGCGCAGTTGTGGTGGTAACACTCTCTTATTGGATCATTTCATGTGCTATGTACCTGTAGGTATAATATATATTAAGAGATACATATTTCGTTAATTCTCTACCTACCTCTATAATAAATAAAAGATTCTTTTCCTAAAATAAAACAGTAAATAAATATAAATTACGAAAGGAGAAAAAATTGATTTCTAGAAAAACAATATATAATTAAATCATAACATATTTGATTCTTTAATACAGAAAAAAAATATATACAAATGCAGTGGTTAATGTACAAATTTGTTTTTAAATATTAACATAATAATTAAAAAATATTATTGATATTAATTATTTTACACAAGTTCAAATGACCTCCTATATAAAAATATGTATTTAAAAAAAGTATTATACAATAATTACCATCTTTAAACTAGTGAGTTCCTGTTGCTGTCGTGATCTCCTTTTAACAGCTGCTGCTACTTTATGTTTTATAAAAGTAGAAAATTCTTGAAATTCTTCCCACGCTTCATCTGAACTAAATTTTTCTCTTGTGAAGCAATATTTTTTAAACTTACCTCTATGACAAATTTTCTTTATTTTAGCATAATCTATTCTAAAAAAGAAACCATAATGTAATAGTTAATTTCTATTATCTTTTGATACTTTATATAAAATAAAAATGAATACCTCTTTAAATTGTTACTATTGCCACAATCATTGTGGTTGTCTTGTTGTTTTATAATTTCATCACATGATATATTTAAATCACTGTATGGTGTGTGTCCAGTAGTTTTCAAAGGTTCAATAGTCAGAAAATGGCCGCTTGCCTTTGAATTATCAAATTTATTGTTACTATTATCTCCAGTAATTTGACTTAACAAATTTGCATTATCTACTTTTATTATGCATTCACTGACTTGAGTATGTTCTTCAGAATGACTGATTTCATTTTCTTCAATTATTTTAATATTGTGATTTTTAATATTTTGAAAAAATTTTGGTACAGGACATTTATTGGTAACATCTAGTAATAGTTCATTGCTTGATCTTAAGCGAGGTACAGCAGTTGGTAGTAACCTTCTTAAAATTGTGTATCCATTAGTATCGTGATATGATTCAGCATCAAAGTGATCACTGCAAACTTTTGAACTTTTTTTTATAGAAAATTTTCCAATGGCATTCATCCATTTTGTTTTTAAATCCTTATTCTTAGGAAATCTAAAAGAAAAAGAAATAGTAGAATGAAATACCCTGAAAAAGTACTATACACAGGATATGTCTATCAACATATCCTGTGTATAGTACTTTTATTTAATAATTATTTAATAATTAAATAAATATTTTGTGCATTGTCAAATATAAAAACTGTAAACATCTTACCTATGAAAACTTCGACTATCGTCGTAAGGAATTGGTTCTTTTTTACACACAATGCACGTTATTGTCATTATATTGGCTCCAATAAATATATTTAACATTAAACAGCACAAAAAATTGTACTATTTTGTTTCATCCGTTAACAATCAACGTTAGCTTTCAGAAATCAGAATTTCAATTTTCAGTAAAAATGACGATTGCTCACTACGCACGCTCTAAAACGAGAGAGATAGGTAGCCTCATTTTCTCCCCTTTTTTTTCGATGGACTTAGTGATGGCGATCTTAAATCGATTAATATAAAATCGATTTTTCTAGCTAAAACTTCGATTCAAAATCGATATGTTATGCTGATTCGATTCAGTGAATCGATATCCCTTGAATGTCGACATTTGATATTTTCTGTTTTGGTTAAAACCATTAACTATTTATTGGTTGAATGTATCCGTAATATTACTTTGTTGTCTGTTAATTAATTACGTAATGGACTCAGAGTCCAATAAATATAATACATCTCAATCCTTCCCGACCAAGCTAAGAAACGACCCGCTGGGTCTATTAGTCAAAACCACATTGCAAAGTGAGTGGTCACTGAGCCCAATTTTTTTGAACAATATCCTTTCCTATCTTCTGATTAAAGATATTATATATATATATATATATATACATATAATTTTAAAAAATACAAAAAAAAAATGATAACCATAAATGTGAAAAATAATCGTTTTCATTGCGGCAATCAATATTAATATGATTGGTTAATTTATGTGGTGTCCCATTATGACGGCGCCGGCAACCATCTGGTTAGTGAGTAGGAGTCTCACAGAACCACCTCCATCTTCTTGAAGGTGTGTACCCATGATAGGTTCCAAACGTTAAAAAAAAAGTTTTAAAAATTTGCCAAGACCAAAAAAGTGTTTTGTTTTTATTTTGTTGTTTGTTGTCAAAACAATGTTATTACGTAAACACACAAATAAAATCAGGGCTATTTTGCACATCAGATGCTCGACATTTACACAAATTAAGATTTCCAGCTCAAACATAAATAAGAAGAAAGAAGAAAAGACTATTGATTCATCCCTGTAAATGTTCTTTGAATTGGCTACTAGACCTATATCAAAATAAACTATAAAAAGTATTGAAATGCTATACATTAAAGGTAAACAATAACTATGTAATTTATCTTTTAAATAAAATTGTTTATTTTTTATTTTTATTAGGCAAAGTAAATTTGAATATATTTTCGCGCGATTTAAGTTGAATTAAAAGCAGGCCATGACAAATCGTGGCATGACGACAGGACGCAATAAACAGACACAAGTTTAATAGTATTCTACGTTATATGTTATTACAATTTTACATTTTGAGTAATTTTCTATATCATTTGGTAGCTGTAAAGTATGATGTGGGCTATGAACTATATTACAATTGAAAATATAGTTAAATACTAATAAAAAAAAAGCACAAAAGAGTTTTCTTATTAGTTTTAGTGCAGTGGTTAAGTGTTTCTTACCTATTTTTGTTTTCTTTTATGTAGAAAGGTCTCATTTTCAACAAGGCTTTATTGGTGCATTTACCTATTATTAAAACGGAGTAAAAAAAATAAAAATGCTAACCTTGCCATTGAAAACAAAGAATATATGCTTTTAAAGGCTTCACTTTTTAGTTCTACGTTAGGTATTATGTTTTTCTTATCCCTACAAAGTATTTAGGTAAGTCGTAAGGGAGGTCCAATTGGAAATTAAAAAAATATAATGAAAACTATAGTTGGGTGTTTCTCTACTAACGGGAAAGTTTTGCATGAAATTTGTCCTGCTCACTTTTTGTTTTAAAACAGGGTTTTAAATGTATAGAATAAAAGCTAATAACAAGCGATTTTCAAGTCTATAAAAGGCCGGAAGATTACTCTGCTGTTTTCAATTTTAGAGGTTTTTTTTTGGTGCTTTTTTTTCTTTGACCTCTTCCCTCTTTTGAGGATCATTCTTATAACATTTGTATCAAAATTTTGCTGTTTTTCTCTTTTTTTTCTTATATTTATTCTCTCGTCATTTTATAATTTTTTTGGGTGGTAACTGGCATGGTAAGCCGTTTCTAAGCTATATTTGTAATTACTGTAATTACGGATAATAACTGCATATAATCAATTTAGTAGCTTTTTTTATTTAAATTTATATAAAAAACAATCCACTAAAAACTATAAAACTCCCCTGTGTTGCGTCGAAACAGGGGATTGTCGCCAGGGGACTGTGTTTTCTGGCACTAAACAGGACTGTACTCATTATTTACGAATCCTAGTTTATTTCACAGCTAAATATATATATATATGAATAATAAATTACTTTTATGAAAGTGATCCTCACGAAAGTAGGAATATCGTAGAGTTATTTAATATTAAATAAGGATTTCGTAGTGCTAACTAATCTATTATTTTTGACGTTTTACACATTTAGAAACGTGTATAAACAGTGTATCATGATTTCTAATCCTCGTACTTTTATATTCGCACAGCATATGTCTTATAAGATATTTATATATCTTATAAGATATCAGTGCACATTTCCATAAGTCAGGTGACGGGTGACCTAGTGTTTAATTGTCATTAGGAAAAATATTTAATTTTTAATTAAATAATCACTTTTTGAGAGAAAACAAATTATGATAGTAGAAAACAAAATATTTCGCATATTTTAAATATATTTCGTAAACACTTAAGTATCTAATTGTAAAACCAAGGCTTATAAAAAAACTAGGGGTTGCTCGCGACTTCGTCCGCGCGGTTTTTAATGTTGCCGCTGAGTTTCATACAAAATTGCAAAATCCATCTATCAATCTATTTAATATCCTTAAGGGTCCATCTATCAATCTATTTAATATCTATCAATCTATTTAATATCTTTAAGGTATTAGTCACAGCGAGATGACATATACCCTATAGCCTTCCTCAATAAACGGACTATTCAACACAAAAAGAATTTTTAAATTAGTAGTAGTTCCAGAGATTTGTGCGTTCAAACAAACAAACTCTTCAGCTTTATAATATTAGTAAGTATAGAAGTATAGATAAGGTTATTATACTAAATTGTTTTTTTATTTTTATAAATGTATTAATATTGATTGCTGCAATGAAAAAGATTTTTTTTTAAATTTTGCATTTGAATTTTTTTTACAATTATTATTATTATTGTTTTTGGTTTATTTTTTTAATCATGTACAGGGTTATTTGTAATTATTTGGCCACCTCTTGCAGGCAGCCTCTCTACATTAATATCAACAACATTTGTCAACGACTTTTTAGAAGTCTTTTAAAAAAAATTGGCTCCCTCTTTTACTTATTACTCTGTATTTTGTAAGAAGCAGTTTTATCAACTCTACCAACTTTAAGGTATCTACCTATTTTTAACTTTTTTTACAAATCTTCTACCCTGGATGAAAAATCTACCAACTTTTCAAATTTTTCAAAAATTTGATTTTATTACTGTAAAAATAATATCTTAATACCTTCACTCCTTGTAAGTAACCAAAAAAAAAATTTTTATGAACTCCTGTCTTTTTTTAATTTTATACAAACCAAAAAGAGGGCGTTGCTGTACATAACGGTCTGTCATTTTATTATTTATGTTTATACTATGTTCACTTGTGTATGTATTCATAAGGCATAATTGTTTATTGTTATGCTTGTACGACTTAGTTCCCCCGTCCCCCTTCCATCACCGGACGTCCCGACGCACGGCAGGTATCCATCCTTTTGTTGTGGACATTCCACCTGTCCGAACGAAGCGCTTTGCTTCCTCATTTTTAGTGCGTACAGCGAAGGACTGGAACAATTTGCCTGCGTCGGTATTTCCGGCCAAATATAATGTGGGTGTCTTCAAGAGAAGAGTGAATAGGTTGCTAGGGCAATGCGCCTTACCATCTAAGACTACATTCCACTTACCATCAGGTGGAATGTAGTCAAGCATTGCCCTAGATTGTATAAAAAAAAAAAAAAAAAAAAAAAAGAATTGCCGCGAGGTGTAGAAGACTTCGCAAGGGGTGTGTATAGTTATCTGAAAAATAGCCTAAAAAGACTCAATGATTATAAAGACTTCCAGAGATATTTAAACATAAAACCGCACAAACTTCTACACCCTTCCCAGACAAGATGGCTGTCCTTACTTCCTGTTGTGGAGAGGCTCATAGAACTGCTACCGACATTAACTCTGTATTTTGAAAGTGCTGTTTTGAATGATAGGTTGCTTGCTGCTGAAACAATGCTTGGCTCCATCTACTATTATTTATTTGCAATTTTTAAAATTTACGTTACCATACTTTCACGAACTCAACAAAGAAATGCAATCAGAAAGCCCCGCGCTGTTTATCTTGTACGAAAAAGTATTTGCTACTGATAAAACGATTTTGGAATGCTTTATTAATCCGCAATTTCTGGAGTTGTCAGATGAAGAAAAAGAAGCCAGCACAGATCATTCAGCCAGCCTCGAAACTAAAATTTTGAATATTAAGTATGACTTGAAGACAAATCATTTACCTAACAATCAAATATCCCTAGGAGGTGATGTTTTAGCACTGTTAGTTGTTGAAACAGTTGAAATAAAAAACTTTATCGAGAAATGTATTCTGTTTTATATAACGAGCATTACACGGATAAAAAATAGATTTCCATTTGAGGATCTATCGAGACAACGATTAAAAAAATTATCATTTTTGAACCCTCTGTGTTTATTAAATCGAAAGTCTGTGGCTTCTATTTCTCACTTAAATACTTTAATCATAAAAGCTAAATAACAATGAATCTAAACAGTAATTAATAATAAGTATTTTTCATTGCAGATTTATATCCTTGAAATGTAACAGAATTAGACCGAGAGTGGCGTCTTTTGTGAAATACTACGCTTCCTGTCAGTACTGTTCAATATTATTATTTATTTATTTATTTTCCCAAACACAGAATACAATAAAACATACAACTATAACAATATAAATAAATAATCAGTGTAGGGACAGGAGTCCAAACTAGGTAGGCCCTGTAATATGGATCTCCTGGTCTCCCTAACCCTCTAGACAATAACAAAACAAATATTAAATAACATTGTGTTTGAGATATTAAAGATGGAAACACAAAATCAAAATTAACTAAAAAAAGAAATAAGATTACAAATTAACAATAACAAAAATGCTTATTTATGCAAGAAAGAAAAAATAAAGTATAGAGCAGGTGTAAACGAATGTTTTTAGTGTTTAATGTGCAGCCATGAGAGAATTAATCACGTATAGTTTGAGTGTAGGAGAGCTTCTGTTTCATCATAATTAAGACTCAAAAGCCATTTCGATATGGATCTTTTTACTTGCCGCCTCGTGTCAGAATTAATAGAAAACAGTTTATTTGCATGATTGTATAATTTCGGGCCTTGAAAAACCAAAAATTTTTGCCCAAATTTAGTGCTTGCTCGTGGAACCTTAAATAATAAATAACCTCTTCTATTTTTAAATGTGTTATAATTTGGAGTATTATTAATTTTATATTTATGCTGCTTGAGAATCGTATATAGTATAAACAATTGTCTAACGGAAAGAACATTTGCGGTTTTAAATAAGTCTACTGTTGGATACAAACGCGGTTTGGAATAACAAATTTTTAATATTAATCTCTGACTTCTTTCAATATGTAACATGTGGGTCTTTGAAGCTCCTCCCCAAGACGTGACACAGTATGATAGAACTGATTTTACAAGTGATGTATAGACAGTTTTGACAACATCGATGTCAGCTATATGTCTGAGTTGTTTAAATATGTAGGAAAGCTTTCTTACTCGGTCTGAGAGATTTTTAATATGCTCAACAAATGAAAGATTTTTATCAATCGTAACCCCAAGATACCTAACACAATCCATTCGCTGTAGAGGAGGACATTCACAAGAAGGACTGTAAGGAAAAAAACAAGAATGTGCTAAAAGTTCGAAGTTAGCACTATCATTCGTAGAATTGTTACGGATGGAAAATGTTAAGTACTTGGTTTTAGTAGCAATCAAAGTCAGAAAATTCAAAGCTAACCATCTACACATAGTGTCGAACCCCTTCTGAGCAACTGAGTAGGTGCTTTCCCAGGTATCGCCGTAAAAAATTAATGCAGTGTCGTCAGCATAAGAAACTATCCTGCAATTTTCAAGGTCAAGTTCGCAAAGATCATTAATATAAATAAGGAATAGCGTTGGTCCTAATATGCTACCTTGTGGTACTCCAAATTGTACAAGCGATTCCTCACTGATCACTTCTTCCGATCTTGACTCTTTGTGTGCGATTTGTAAGGTAGTCCTTAGAAGATTCAACTGCACATCTCTAACACCAATATTTTCAAGTTTATTTATTAGAATGTGGTGAGAGACAGTATCAAATGCTTTAGCAAGGTCCATAAAGATAGTAATACATTTCTTTTTGTTATTTAATTTATCAACTATAAAATTTGTTAACATATTTACAGCGTCTTCAGTAGATTTTCCTGATCTAAATCCAAATTGTGCTTCGGAAAGTAAACAATTTTTTTCAAGATAGTTTACTAATCTGGAGTTAATGATTTTTTCTAAGATTTTGGATATTGCGGGTAGTATAGAAATAGGTCTATAGTTATTGATACAATCTCTAACCCCACTCTTAAGAACTGGTATGACTAGCGATTTCTTGAAAGCCTCAGGAAAAATTCCAGCATTAAGACACCGATTCAATAAGCTGGAAAGGGGTCGAACAATATGGGGTTTGGCCAACTTTAAGACTCTTGCGGATATACAGTCCCATCCCTGGCTATTAGTTTTAATATTCGTAATGATCTGTTCGATCTCAGAATAGTCTGTATTCAGTAAAACGAATGAGGTGATCGGTTGACTTTTCCTAATAATTAGTTTGGCCTCCGTAAGTTTTGCTTTGGGTATTTTAAGGGCTAAATTCGATCCGATGTTGGCAAAATAATTATTTATATTGTTTACTGATTCTTTGGGGCTAGTGTCACAATAAAGAAGTTCTTTTGCACTGTGATTATACTTCTTTCTATGCGTAATGCCATTAATGATCGACCATAGGCTTTTTGTATTATTTTTAGCTTTGAGCACTTCTTCTCTATCGTATTGTCTTTTGCATTTTTTTAGAATGTTATTGCAGAAATTTCTATATCTTTTGTACATTTCCTTTAAGGCTTCTTCTTTCGGGAACTTTTTGAGCTTCAAATGCATCCTATCTCTGTTCCTTATGCACCTTAATAGCCCAATTGTAATCCAAGGTTTTATAGTTCGCCTACTATTTGGAATTTTAAAGGTAATAGTATTTCTTAAAATAACATTTTGTAAGTACTCTATTAATTTGTACGTACTTAGATTAATATCAAGTATACTTTCAATTGTATTAAAATCGATTTCCTTAATATCCTCAGCTATATTATTATAATTGATTTTCCGTGCAATACTATAATTTTCTAAAATATATTGTACAAAATTAGTTTCAATACAAATAAAAGTCGCATTATGATCCGTGACCGTTGAGTTTAAGATAAAGGTTAATGTATTAAGTTTAGTTTTTAATATAGTATGATCTAAACAACTACTGCCTCTTGTTGGAATATTATGAGCTTGAATTAATCCATAGTACGCGATAGTATCAAGATAGTTATTTGTAACAGAATCTGAGTCAAGAATATTTATATTAATATCACCCACAATAATAATATTTCTATAGCTAGAGAAACTGGCAATCGATGTTGCGAGGGAAGTAATAAAATTGTCAGTATTCTTAAAACTAGGTGGTCGGTAAATCGCCATGTTTATCATACTATAATTAGGAAACTCTATCAGAAGGCAATTAGAATCGGATATCTGTGTTTCCTTGATTACACACTTTAAGCCGTTTTTTACATATACCACTACACCATCACTTTTATTATAGTGATGTGATGTACTATAGCTGCAGTAACCAGGCAGCAAAGGTATATTCGAAACGAAAGATAGCCAGCACTCAGATAACACTATAACGTCACATTGTATTTGCAATCTGTTTAGTAAGATGCATAAGCCATCGTAGTTTTTATTTAAGCTACGAATATTTTGTTGTAAAATTTTTAAATTGTACATTGTTTGATCTCGAATAATGTTTTTGCAATATTCCGGTTCACATAGGAGAGGTTCAGTGATATTATAGTTGTCTATGTTTTTTATTAAAATATTTACATCGGCGTATTTTGAAATAAGTAAAAACGAGTTGAACTAATACAAAGATCGGAAAAATATATCAACATAGAATATTTTCTATTAAATTGATGAGCAACAATACATCTTTGTACACCGATAAAAAATGTTCCTGCAAGCAATTGAGTTTATTATAGTTATTTTGAAAGTGTGTACAAGTGAGTTAACGTAGGTAAAGTTTTTTAAGTGGACCTGCACTATACATAAACAAAATAAGCAGTTTTTACAAACAATTAAAAAATTTAAATATAATAATAACAATAAACTGTACAGAAAGTAAAACAAATAAAACAAAATAAAACAAATAAAATAAAACAAGAAGTTAAAAATATATGACAAAGAGCACAAAAGAAAAATTATATCTAGTCATTTTTTCAATTTAAGTATATTTAAATCCTCTTCGTTTTTCAGCCGTATTACTAGATCACCCTCCTTTTGACGAAGGTAAATACCACCCGGCGTAGCCCAGCAAAATTTAAATCCATTTGAGAGTGCGTAGTCTTTAGCTACGAAATGTAACCTTTTTATCCTAGGTGTAAGGTAATCAGATAGGAAAACCTGCGATCGTGGCCCTTCAATTTTCAAGGTATTTGTGCTAAACTGTTGTTCCTTACTGTTTCGGTTGTATAACTTATAGGAATTAAGTAGCCTATTTTTCAGTGAAGTAGACACAAAATCAATAAGAATAGGCTTTTTTTCCTATTTAAAAAATCCTCTATAAACTTGACGAATATCTGTTGGTTGTATTGGTATGTTTAAAGCGTCACCAAGGTTCATCACAATTCCACTTAAATCATCATGTTTTTCTCCGTACTTTAAAGGAACATTTCGTAACTCCAGCGTAGAAATTTTTGTAGTTTTTTCCAACGCATCAATTTTCTTCTCCAATGACTGTATATTTACTTTATCCAGCTTTCTGTCTTGTTCTAATTTCACGATAGTATTTTCCATTTCATCATATTGTTGTGAAATGAATTCAATGCTTAAACTTATGTTAGTGTTCTGTTCTCGTATTTCATTTACCATCTATCAATATATCAGGGTTGAAGACTTTTGGCGTCATGTTTCGAAAATAAAAAAAGAAGATAGTTCGCAAATGTTTCCTTTGCTGAGTGAATTTGTTAGAAAACTACTTGTGTTTCTCCACAGTAGTGCTAATGTTGAGAGACTGTTTTCTACAATTAATTTATTAAAAACTTCTAGCTGAATAATTTATCTACTGTATCAGTAGATAAATCTTCAAGGACTTCTACATACGAAAAGAGTTATCAATGAAAGCCCTGAACCTGTACCTACTGAAGCCCATTATAAAATATTTAATCAAAATATGTACATATTTCGATTAAATAATTTATAAGAATTAATAAAGTCTATGAATTTTATTTTGAATTATGAATAAACATAAATTGTTGATTTAACGTTCATCTTTTTATTTAAATTTGACTAACCTGTCATTTCTAACCGTAAATCATTTTTTTTTTTATGTCTGTCCATGCTGTTAGCCCTGTTGGCTATTACATCGTCACCGGGGGAGCGGGTGGGTCAGGAGACCCGCCCTTACAAGGGGGGGCCAGATGGGCCCCCATGGGGAACGACGTCCCGAGGGCGTCTCAGATTGAGGTACGGACCTCGGCTCGGGGCGTCGTTAGTCAGGAGGGAAGCTAAGAAAATTTGGACACTAGCGTCCTCCGACGGCAGAACGCCGGAGCAACGGAGCACTTACTCAGTTGGGACCTCGTCTATACCGGTATAGACGGTGTGTGTCTGTATGTTGTGTGGTGTCGGTTATGCCTACGCGTACACGTTATTACCTACTGTGAACGAGTCGTCGGGGTCAACGAGTACCGACTTGGGTCTTCTTTTTCTGACTAAAGTAGTCTTACGTGGTCTATACTCTGCGGCGTCAGCCACCAGTGGGTTCGGGTGTCACTCAGCACATTCAAAGTACTTTTGGGAAAGCCCCTTGAAGAACTGAGCGATGGTTGGAAGGACTAAGTCTCTATGAAGATCGATGTTGCGTATGAACCCAGGCGCCCCGGTTGCAATCCTGTTCCTGCCCTGCAATCAATGCCCTGTTCTGAATCACCTGAAGGGGTTTCAGATTAGCGTGCGCAAAAGCGGGACTCGCATAGGACATGACGGAACGTATGCAAGCTTTGTAAAGTTTATTTATTTTATTTATTTATATCTTTTCCACTTAGAATCATAATCAGTGATCACTTGTGTACGTCAACATGGAAGTGTCAGGAGGGCCTATTACGATACTAAATTTATCGTAATAAGCCCTTCTGAGAAAGCACTTTCCATCTTAATGTTAAAGCTATGAGGGTTCCAAACGCGTCCTGGTCTGAGAAGAACCACACAACAAACTCAGCCGGATATATTTTTTGTTATTGTGATCACTGTTTCACAAACGTCAAACTTAAATGCAAATTTGGAACAACTAGAACCGTCGCAATTAATAGGAAAAGAAGCCTAATGATTTCAGGCAACGAAAATTAAATAATAATAACAGAAAATAAATCTTCGGCCTGCCACACAACCAGTCACCGCAAGCAGCACCCGTTCACGAGCATAACACAAGAGCCAGCCATCACCCCCTTCGCACATATTTGAGGGAAGGAGGCAACCCGACTCCCGATGCTACCGCAAGTAGTGACTTCTAAGGAATCGGTGTGATGCAGAAGGTCGATAAAGCAAAATTAATTTACAACAAAAAACAAATTGCGGAGATTACTAGCTATTCGCAATACAATACAGATTCATTCCCAGGCCATACCGTCATCGATGTAATCCTTTACACTATAGTAGGATTTTTTTATTAAATTATTTTTAACATATAATTTAAATTTATTTAATGATAGGCTTAAGGCTTCATTTGGGAGCTTATTATAAAAACGTATACAATTACCCTTAAAGGATTTACCTATTTTATGGAGCCTAGTGCCGGGCATAGCGAGTTTATTTTTTTGTCTTGTATTAATTTTATGTAGATCACAATTTTTCTTGAATTTTGAAATATTTTTATGAACGTAAATTAAATTTTCATAAATATATTGATTGTAAACAGTCATAATTTTAAATTCTTTAAATTTGTTTCTTAAAGAGTCTCTTGGTCTCATATTATATATTGCGCGAACAGCCCTCTTCTGCAATGTAAATATGGTATCAATGTCAGTCGCATTGCCCCATAAGAGTATACCGTATGACATTAAGCTATGAAAGTAACTAAAGTAAACTAATCGAGCAGTTTCCATATTTGTTAATAGACGTATTTTTTTAACCGCGTATGCAGCAGAACTTAGTCTGCTTGACAAATCAAATATATGAGGACCCCATTGCAATTTTTCATCTAAAGTAATGCCCAAGAAAGTAGTAGATTTGACCATGTCCAAATCCTCATTATTTAATTGTACATTGGTTCTAACATTTTTAACATTTGGTAAACTAAATTTGACACATTTCGTCTTTTTTTTATTGAGCAACAAATTATTGGCGTTAAACCATTGTACAACATCTGAGAGAGCATTGTTTACATCGTCAATAACAGATTGCCGTCTATTAACTTTAAAAGTAAGAGAAGTATCATCAGCAAACAATACTATCCCATGTTTTTCCCTCACTAGGTGAGGTAAGTCATTTATGTATATGAGGAACAAGAAAGGCCCTAAGATAGAGCCCTGTGGCACACCTATTTTTACCAAAGAACCAGGGGAACGTTTTCCGTTTACATCAACTTTTTGTATTCTATCATTAAGATATGAACTAATTAAATCTAGGGACTTATTTTTAACTCCATAATGTTCTAACTTTTTTATAAGGATTTCATGTTGAACGCAGTCAAACGCCTTAGATAGATCACAGAAAATGCCAAGTGCATCCTGTGATCCTTCCCAGGCTTCAAATATGTTTAGTAATAGCTCAACACCAGCATCTGTTGTAGAGCGACCGGCAGTGAAACCAAACTGGTTTTTGTGTAAGAGATTGTTTTTACTGAAATATGCCACAAGTTGATTAAGAATTATTTTCTCAAAAATCTTACTAAAAGTGGGTAAGACTGAAATAGGTCTATAGTTACTAGGATCTAATGAACAGCCGGATTTGAATAATGGAGTTATTTTACTTTGTTTCATTAGATCAGGAAATATACCATATTCTAAACAATTATTAAATATTAATGCTAAGTCTGGCGCTACAATGTCAATTATGGACTTGAGTATGTCAACAGAAAACCCCCAAAGATCACTAGTCTTTTTAACGCAAATTGATCTAAATACTTTGATTACTTCTTGAGCATTAACTTTTTCAAACTTAAAACTACTAACACATTGATCTACATTCTCTCTAAGTAAACCCATAGCTGCAGCGGTAGAAGAATTTAAAGATAACGTTGTAGTCACTGGAATATTAGTAAAAAAGGTTTCAAAAGCAGTAGCAACCTCGAGGTCAGACGTGACATATTTATTATCTATATTTAATTTAAAGTCGATCCTCTGGGATTTAGCTCTTCCAGTTTCCTCATTAATTATTTTCCAAGTTGTTTTTTCCAATTTATTTCCTATTTTATTTTGAATATGTTGATTTTTTGCTATTTTACATTGTTTTTTAAAAGATTTGGAAAATAATTTTACCTCATCCCTAAACTCATTACTAGTATTAAACATCAATTCCGCATACATATTATATAATTTTTCTCTATTTTTGTGTAACTCAGCAGATGCCCAATCACTAAACACTAATTTATCATTAACAACCACTGTTTTAGGAGTAAATATAAAGTTAAATAATTTAGTGAAAGTACTAAAAAAGTCATTATACATAATATTGGGGTTTGAATTTTTCATCAAAGGCAAATAGCGTACTAACCCGTTTTTAATTTGTTCGATACGTTCTACAGTCACTGGTATAAAACTTATTTTCTGTTTTGATTTTTCTAAAGTGTCACCTTATTGCGAAGGGACATTTTACTCCGCTTGCCTAACAGCGGATATAAACGGCCTAATATGTAGGCCGCTCTGCTACGAACGGTCCTAATATGCGCAGTGAAAACTAACTTTCTATCTAACGTTACTCCTAGGTATTTTGCCTCGTCTTTCCTAGGTATCGGTCTATCAAAGAGTTTGATTCGCGGGAGAATCCTTGGGGGGGCCCCGTTCGAAGAGCACCGAAACGCTCCTCCGGTCGAAAGACCTCCCTCGAGGACTTTCCTATGCTGTCTACCAAATGTTCAGTGAAGTTAGTCGCGGCTGATACAGCGTCCTCGACCGATGTAAGCTGGTCAGGAATTTTGTCGAGGTGCGCTGATACGGGGGAATGGAGTTGCTCTCGAAGCTTCGTCCAGTTAATAATTGTTTTTGTCGCGGGTTCCCTAGGGGGGGAGGGGGGGGGTCCTAGCTGAAATAGGACTGGTCGATGGTCAGAGTCTAGCTCGGATAGCGTCTCGATAGAACGTAACTGGAGTGTCACGCCCTTCAAGAGTACTATGTCGAGCACGTCGGGTCTGTTATGTCGGTAGTCTGTGTCGCAGTACCACGTGGGACTCAAAGGCGCGGTGATCTCGAAGTCGAGACCAGCCTTGTAACTTAGCCTATCAAGGAGATTTCCTCTACTGTTTGCGACAGTAGAGTTCCAGCGGGGATGTTTGCAATTTAGGTCGCCGGCCAGAATGGTTGCGTTACCTAATTGAAGTAAGGACTTAAGGTCCCTCTCAACTAAGGCTTTATTGGGAGAAAGATAGACGGATGCTAGTATAATCGACTGATGGCCGGTCATACCCACCTGACATAATGACGCTTCTACGTTAACTAGTTGGGGCGGATCGAGCGGTGTGCAATGAAAAGACCTTCTGTAGTAGATGATGGTTCCCCCCTTCGCGGTTGCTCTATCGTTCCAAACCAGACGGAAATTCGCGATGCGCGGATCACGATTACACGGCTTCAGAAAGGTCTCTTGTACTAACAAGACGTCTATCTGGTGCGTGACCACGAAGTCGCGCACTAGATCTATCTGCTTAAGTAGCCCGTTCGCGTTGAATGTAGCGACAGCCAGAGAGCGAGGTTTTACCCTTCCACGCGATGTCATCATGATGACATCGTGTGTTCGTATATCGATTTGATAAGGACGGCGTGCTTGAGGAGCACTTCCATCCTCGCGGACAGAGGTGTGCCTAATACCCTAACGACTGTGTACTTACAGGCAGACGCAGGCTATTACGACGAAGTCTTTGTATTGCGTTTCGTACCCTAACCAGTGCGATGTCGGACTTGTTGGACCCCTATGCAGGCTCGCCGGCCCGCAGGTGTGCTTGCGGCGATGACTCACACACAAACACAATCACAACACTGGCTTGCACACAATGGAGGCCGTTATCTTAATCTGGCGCAAGTGTTCGAACGGTCGGTGCAGGTGGTCGGCGCAGGTGTCTGGGCAGTCAGCGTGACGGCCCAGGTAGGTGGCGCAAGTAGGCGAAGCAGGTAAAAGGGACATGTGTCCCGGGCGACTGCTCAACGGTGAATCCCGTAAATCAGCCTGTATTCAGTTGACTCAAGAAATAAACTATAGTTTGAATTTCTCAAGTAAAATAGTAAATAATTAATTTAAACCTTCGATAACAATATATTTTAATGCATCTTTATAAACTATGTACATGAATTGAAGAATTTGTCCAAACATTTATTATGGTTTTTATTATTTTAATATAAATAATATAGTTTTAAATAATGCCGACCTGTCATAAGGTTGTATGTTAAAAATCAAATTTTAACCGTTTATAATTTCTTGAAATTCTAACCCCTAAGTAAGCAAATTATTTGCTTGTGTTAAGGGTGTTAGACAACGATACAAATACATAGAAATACATATTATAAATACTGAGAATATATTTAATAAACGACCAAACCCAGACCAAACACAGACATCTATGCTCATCACATAAATGCCTGTTTCTGAACACTTTTTGAATATTACTATTTCTTAGAACAATATCAATAAAACAATAACATTGAAGATATTTACGTTTATTTTAATTAAACAAAAATATAATGGTTTCTGTGACAAAAACTATTAACGATTGTTTTAAATTATAAAATAACAATTTCTTAAAAATTGTCAAGTTAATAACGTAAAATCCTAAAATATAATAAATAACTTGACTAAATTAAAACATTTACAGAAAAACTTAATCTGACATATTTAATTAATACAATATTTTTGTCACAAGCTTCCTATCTCCGGTTTTCTGTAACAACTTATAAACATATTTGCGCGTTCTTAATAATATAATAAGGCATACATGACACTATCAAATATACATGAACACTACCAAAAAATTTAGACTACACGAGGCGCCTTATACCTTTGTTTTAGAAAACCGCCATTTAAGCAACACAATTACAAAACAAATGTTCTTCAAATTTATTATAATGTATTTACTCCACCCTCTATATTGTAATAAATAAATACATATAGTAGATACCAACCCCTATACTGATTTGATCTTGTTATTTCTCGTTGTTTGTTTGATCTTTCACGCTTATCAATAATCAAATACCATTAGACGGTTCACGGTAGTGATAATAATTTTTAAGTTTCGTTAAAATTAAACTCTTGTATTGGTTGACAATCTACATTCTACACAATGTTGCGAGATATGTAATATTATACATTTTGCTATACTCGTTGCTTCCTCGCATTATCACTATATACATATATTTTTTATATTTTTCTATAAACTAAAAGAAATAATTAACCGTATCAAACCTTTTTAACTGTTTTATCTGTAGTATTTGATGCTTCTTGAAACGTTTCCTCTAGTCCCGTGAACTTGCAAAAATTATTAAAACCTCTTTAAAATGTCAAAGTAAAATATAAACCAATATCACAAGTTAAATCTGTTAAAATAGTTTAATTATATTAGAAATGTTATAAAACTATATGAACAAATAAAATCCATTATTCCTATTAAAAAAAAGAATTTTCTATTAAAATAAACAACAGATTTTACGCTTAAAGTATGTAAATTGAGATTAAAAATCCTAAAAAAATTGCTTATTACTTCAGTGTATTCAAAACTTTATTTATATGTATAATGTACACATTGCCAACTACTTTTCCAACCGACATACAGAAACATCACCATGCAGACAAAAGTTGAAGGAATACCAGAAATACTATTCTTTTAATTCTCCTCATAGCATTTAAAATCTCTACCTTTTATCTAGAGTTATACTAAACATCATTTTATACAGCAGCATAGAAGTTGATGGGAAAATTCTTATAAATCATACAAAAACTTAAAATTAATAATAACTACTAAGTCTGTCAGAAGCCTTATGCTAGAACTCAATTGGTACTTCTTGCATAACTACCTTGTACCCCATATTATTGACTAGTGTTTTTTCATTTTCAATAACATCCAACTGTCCATTACCATGATTCAAAACAATATTCAAGTTCTCATATTCTGTTAATTGTACAATTGGAGCTGCAATTTCAAAATCAATGCAATTCATGTAATCTTCCTCACTATCACCATTCTGACTGATCTCGTGAAGGTTATCAATATGTATCTCTGGTCTAGCATCATCAAAAGGCATTTCTGGTATGTTTGCTCGAATGCATCGGTGGTTCTGGAGAAGGGAAGGCCAAAAGAAAACTTCTTCACAATGAAGGCACTGTAGATCTTCGTATGCTTTATTTGTCTGCCCAAGTCCGTGGACTTGTCTCATATGTCTGGTGAGACAGTAGTTAGTTGACAGGTATTTACCACAATTCTGAAAATTTTACCAATAGATAAAATTAATCTAAAACCAACAGTATTTGAAAATGTTTAGAAAGTGGCGAAAATTTTATTTAGCTAGAGTAATTAGAATGTAACTTGTTTGGTTGTGGTAATACTACTCTCTCATATAAGATCATTTCATATGTTGATGTATATATGTATTTACATATATGTACATACATATATAAAATAATATAAGTAGTATCATTATTTAAGTAATTTCATTACATAATAAGGCCTAGGAATGTTTCTGATAAGGAAGTTTGTCAAAATGTACTTTTGGTATGTGACTTCTCTTGCATGAAAGGCGGGCTAGAAATAAACTATGAATATTTTGTGTCTTCATAAACCAAAAGCCAAATTTGATTTCTAAATAAAAGTTATCTTTAGTGTAGAAAGAAGTTTATAAAGTACATTTATAGCAATACAATATTGACTTTATAGAAATACAGTTTTATTGTTGGAATGTTAAGTACATTTATCAGGTAATAAAATGTAGAAATATATATATACATATGTATACATACATAATATATATAGAATTTATTGTATTTTTTGTAATTAGGAATGAAGGTTACCTCGCATTTATGTTTTGAAAGAATCGTCTTTTTGGAAAGTGGGTCTATGATTGGTTTTGACAATTGTTGTATTGATGCATTTGTAACATCAATAAAATTGTCTGGTTTGGATGCTACCAGTTTTATTTTAGTTTTTTTGGGTATTTCTATCCGTTTCAAAACCAATTTAGGTTGTAAGAATTCTGGAAGATTTTCACCGATTTTGTATGATGTTTTAATTTTTTTATTATTACATTTTTCATCTGCAATAAATTCTTCATTATTTAATTCTTTTCCTAATATTGATTCTTGATGATTTATTTTCTCTTCTTCCAGTGCTTCTTCTTCAGGTATTGTCTCTCCATTGGTACATGTCCGTAGTTGCGAATTTTCAGTGCTTTTCAAAAAGTGGCTCCACTTATGATGCAGCATGTCGGTTTCAGTACCAAATTTCTTGCAACAATGATTGCAAAAATAATAGTCTTTATAACCAGTTCTCACTATATTCTTAAGAACTGGCAGATCAGACACATGTTGTTCCATAACATCTTGTTCTTCAGATTCTACTTCACAAAAATTGCAAGTAAACATCACTGGATCTCCAATTGTTTTTTTGTACAATGATTTTGGATATTGTTTAGAATGCAGGAATTTTATATGATGTGAGACTGCACATTTGGTTTCAAACTGATCTTTGCATATGTCACATATAAAGAATATTCCCAAATGATCATAGCTGTGGTCCTTCAGGTCCATAAAGCTGAAAAAGGATTGGTCACAGGTCTGACAATCATATTTTTTTACAATTTTGCATACAATGAGTCTGTGCTCCAAATATTGTTTCTTTGTTGGCAGTAACAACCCACAGGCATCACAATGCATCTTTATATGGAGTTTAAAAAAGGTTTTATCCACAAAATCTTTATGACAGTAAAAGCAGATATAGCATTTTCTTTTTTTATGGTTTTGACGCATATGCACTTTCAAATTATTATAATCTTTGAAAATTTTGGTGCACCTTCGACATCTGTGGTACTCTTCGACTTCGTGAACTATGATATGTTCAGAAAACGAAACGCGTTTTGGGCTTTTAACGATAATGTGTTTGTTTTCTAAATGGTTGCTAAGTTTTTTTTCACTAAAATATTCTTTTTCACATATTTTACATTTTAGATGTGGTTCATTTGTTGATATGTTCTGTCGCTTGCAAAACTCCTCTTTTAGACGTTGCAAATCATCACGGACCAGTGCTACCGAACATGTATTGAATAATTTTGCCATTGCCTCTATACCAGGAGTGGTCACTGGTGTCATTTCTTCCGCAATATCAGGGTTCTCGGTTGGCTTTAATTTGCTCAAATAAGGTGATATATCTATACGCCGACATAGAACTAGAGGCACTTTAACGAAGCCGCGAAATATTTCTTCTGAAGCACTTCTTTTTATAAGTTCCGGACAGTTTTTTTTGGCTTCACTCTGACCGAGGTGAGATGATTCCAATGAATACTCAGGCTCTTCATTGCAAATGTTTGACATCGAAATAATAAAAAATTAAAACTAAACAGAAAACACAATAAAATACAATTTTAATAATCTTGTCAACATCTACATATAGTCCACTCTCCTGTCCTGTCCATATACCATAGTCTATAATTTATAGTACTCTGTGGTCTATAAGTTATGAAGTTATGACATATCACAGACTAGAAAAGTATAACATACATATATAATTCTCGATTCACAGTTTATAAACAAAAATAGTAAAAGAAACAAAAAATAATTTGATTTAAGTAACTATAAAGAGTAGTTATTAAGAAAATCGAATATCCTAGCCGTCGTAATAACTAATGTTCTCATCATTAAAAAAGAACTTCAACACTGTGAAGAGAACGCTTTCGTAGAGAGGTAAACATAAAGTTTCTACAACGGAAACTAAAATTGGTGTGTAATATAAAAGAGTAATGCCATTATAAGGAAGAAATTTCACATCTTGGCGGGGCGCCGCTTACACCATAAAATATTTAAAAGGAATAGTATTATATTCGCAATAGCGCTATTAATTATAATATGAACAGGGAGTGATTTCTTAGGAGTTCGCTGGTTGACGTCGGAATCATCAAAGTCCTCTACTAAGCCTTTTAATTCAAAAAAAGATTAAACAGAAAGGAGACGTATTGTGAAATATGATATACGAGCAATTAAGCAAGTCACCGTCCTGGAACTCTTAATTCAATAAGTGGATGTAGTGCAGTTATGAGACTATATATCTTCGATGTTCATTTTATCTCATTGCTATTTGCTTTCTATGTCAAGCTAGTGATGTATTCTTCTAAAATTCAATATTTACAAGTATTAAGATGGTTGTTTAACAAATACAAAAAAATGTAGTTGTATATTTAATCGAGTTAGTTGAAGATTTTCCATCTGATATAAATTAGGTCTCCCAATCAAATAAAAGAGAATGTAGCCAATTTAATTACTTAACAATAGTATACTCGAATATAATATAATCGATTTAAGAATCGGAGAACGTAAAATTATTGTTATATTACCATTGTCGATAAAAATATGCTAAATATTTATGCAAAACCCAATTTAAACTTTTAATAAATTTATATTAAACAAAGATAACTATATAGTAATTGTCACGTGACTGTTAGATAAAAATAGTTTGAGTGATTTAATTTAATTTTCAGAACGTTTAGGTATCAGTCTAATATTAAAACTAGTGTACTTAATTCCACTGTTCGTTAATAATTAAATCGTAAATCAATTGCAGACGTTATTAGATGGACATTTATATATTTTTTATTTAAAGCAAAGGTGTCCGTTTGTAAAATGTTCCCGCCCACGCGCATTAGGACTTGTCTTCCAGTCATAAACCCCATGTTTAGGCGTATCAAACCCCACAAGCCCTTTAGACAAACGATTCATAATCAAACAAAGAGTGTTACGACGAATAACCAATTACAAAAAACGAAATGGATGAATTTAAGAGCAATTTTCACGAGATGGGTACCTTTAGGAAGTGTTATTTACGTTGGATGGTGTTATATACGTGCAAGTGTAAATTTCGAAATATCCAAAGTGGAAATTAAATTTTATGAAATGTTTCCTTTTCGTATTACAAGTCGACTATGGGGACGCCTTGCTGCATGTGAGCTACCAACCTCAATAAGGAGCTTTGTTTACGGTACATATGTAAAATTGTTTAATGTTAACTTGAACGATGCAGCAGTCACTGATCTCTCTTACTATAAGAGTTTGTCAGCGTTCTTTACTCGTTCTCTACGGGAAGGAGCGAGATACATATCGCCAGCGCACTGTGTATCACCTTGCGACGGCGTAGTCCTCAACTGTGGGCCAGCTGACACTGACAAAATTGAACAAGTAAAGGGAGTTACTTATAGCCTTGAGGAATTTCTAGGTGAAAATAAATGGTCGAAATCTAACGATAATTATTATAACTCGTTATTAAAAAATAAAAATAATATATTGCACCAATGCATTATATATCTTGCACCTGGTGATTATCATAGATTTCATTCGCCTTGTGATTGGTCTTCAAATTATAGGCGCCATTTCTCTGGTAAGCTGCTCTCAGTAAACCCTTGGATGGCCAAATTAATACCTGGATTGTTTACTATGAATGAGCGTGCTGTGTACATTGGAGAATGGAGGTATGGCTTTTTCAGTATGACAGCTGTTGGAGCAACAAATGTAGGTTCAATAGAAATATACAGTGATCCTGAACTTAGAACAAACACAAAAGGAAAACGAAACAGAATTGAAGAACTAGAAATTAGCACTGATTTTAAGAAAGGTGAATTGTTTGGTCAGTTTAATATGGGTAGTACAATAATTTTGCTATTTGAAGCACCAGCCGATTTTAAATTTGAGCTTAATGCTGGAGAAAGAGTGCTTGTAGGTCAAGCTTTAACAACAGCAACAAGAGAACAGTGTAGATGACCAGCTTACAGTGATCTCTTCAATATTGCTCAGGCAGCTGTAATTTTATATGTTATTTTGCTGACACTGTAATGAGCTAACTACTTGCCATGACTTGTCATGCACGGATGGACAGACCCTGGTGTAGCTTTAAGTTGCATTAAAGTATTATATGTATATTTGTAAGATTTATTTTACTTCAGTGTATCAGTATAACAGTATCACAGCTGTATTGATAATTTTGATAAAGTTATTACATATAATGACTCAGAAATAACTATCATATGACAGAATACATATATGTAGATGTATGAAACTGTATTAGTCTTGAATACTGTAATATTGGCTTTCCAAAAGATATGTAAATTTTGTCTAATGCCTAATATATAAATATATTATGTGCAATTTGAAATTAGTGACTATGTAAATTAACCTAGGTTACCTAGGTACATAAAAATGTGTGAGCTTAAATACATAAATGTATTTATTAGTTTTTTTAATAGAAGCTTGTATTTTGTTCCAGAAGCTTCCAAATAATTTTGAGATATCTTGTAAATGTGAGAAAGGAAATGTGATCAAAGAAATTCATGTACAAAAGATATTTGAAACTAAAGTTTCGTTTGTTTTATAAAAAGGGATGTGTAGTTTTTTATAGATTGTTACAAATATAGATACTCATAGGAGTAGGTATAGCAAATATTTTTACAATTCCAAAAAGGTTATGTATTTTCAAACCTAAATATGCTAACTAAGATTAAATTTCATTAAAAATAAATTTAAATTTCCCTTTAAACATGTTGTCTTTCACTTTAATTTTAAAGTAATATATTATAAATGTGATTAGTAACAGCAGGATCTCGGTCTAAAACATATTTATTTAAATTACTATTGGTTTTTTATTCTATTTTACTATGTATTATAAAAGTGTTCTAGGCCAACCTGGACCAGTGTGGGCCATTGTGGCTATGATTTTATCACAAGTAATGTAACACTTAAACCAAAGTTTGGAATGTATATGAAGTATGTGTTTTGCAGAATAAAGAGTTTTTTAGCCAGACACACTAAATTTATTATTTACTACCAATATTACAGGGTGTATTTTATTTTTGTATGTTATTTAAAAGACTATCATCATTCATCACAATTCACAGCAAACTGTCTTCTTGATGTCAAAAAAAAATTCATTTAATTTATTAACAACAAAACTCCAGGCGATTTTAAACAATTTATTTTAATCGTTTTTGTTATGTAATGAAATTCTAAAAATTATAATATTTTAAACTTGTAATTTTTGAGAAGGAAAAATGTGTGTAACCTTTATGCAGTTCCCTCTCAAAGTTATAAATTATATATATCATATATTAGTTTTATAGTGATTTTAAGTTTTACATACATTTTAGTTTTTCAATAAAAATGTTAGTTTCCGAAGTTTTGTAGTAATTACCTTTAAACATACCTACATCATTTCATTTACATCCGTCCAGTAAATTGACCGTGATGAAAGAACAAATAAACACAAATTTTAAAATAGATTGTTTTGAATTGTTATGTTTAACATTGTACAGATTTCGCGTAATTACTAATAATAATACATACAGATCACGAGTTCAGTCTCGTTGAGCGGACATTGTGTAATTGCTAGATATTTCGAAAAAACGGATAAAATAAATTGTTATTAAATTACTATTACATAGCTGGCTGTTGTAAGGAACAAAAATATTCCACTGTATGGAATGAGATAAATTATATTTAATGTTAGTTTCTGTTTTGCGTGACCGAACCGGCTGTTAATCATTAAAATCTTAAATATGAAGACATTATACCTATATCTTTTATAATATAAGATCATATACTGATATAATAATCTTTACAAGATGGTTTTAAAATACACAATCTGGATAAAACTCAAAGCCAAATTCTATACTTTAAAAACCATCTTAAAAAAGTCTTTACTTCTATAATTAAATTGAGAATTTGTTTATTTTATTATTACTAGATATTAATAGTTTATAATAAGTTATGGTTGTGGCGAGCATACAGACTACTAGAAAAAGTTTTTGAAAATTTCGTTTCATGCAATGTTTACTTTGATTGGTTTATGCATTACGCAAAATCTACTTGCCGGTTTGTTTTAATTTACTATGGTTATAGCATTGAATTAGAATCCAACACTTAGGCAAAACCAAAAAATGTTTTGGGCTATAATTACACTAAAAATAAAAAGACTAAAGAGACTCTCAGCCCCAGAAGGGGGAGAAGGGTGACGGCTTTAGGACGTGACCCTTTTGCTGTGATAGCATTATGGGCTTTTTAGCATAGTTTTGGTTTGACATAATATTATACCTAGTGGTTTTCGTCCTTGAAGGATGGGATTTGCACCTTGGCGCTGAAGAGCTAATCAGCTAAAAGATATTTATTTAGCAACAAGTTTTATAGATTCTTTATTTGATATATGTTCAAGATAAGGTGCGAAATAAAGAAGTCACTAGCGGCATAGTTAATATTAATTAGGAAAACATGGATAGTCTAGGAATAAATTGGGGAATTTATAAAAAAAGGTGCAGATTTGTCGTTGAGAGATATTGTCATTTCACTCTTAATCTTGGCTTGAAACGCAAACTAATACATTGCTAGTTACTATACAATAAGTAATTGTAAACGATTTAAGAGCCGATTTTTCTTTGGTCAGTTAAATGTATTCATTTGATAAATGTGCTATATTAATTTAATTACTATATTGTGTCATTATTTAATAGTCTCTAGATAAGAATTAATTGGGGATTGAAAAATTCAGCTTACAGCGAGTTAACACTTTATTAGCGTTTTAGTTTATTCCACAGATGCTATTATAATATGCCTGTTTCACTAAATTTGCTAAATCTCGCCTAGATCTATGAATTGACATACATCTTTGGTCCTTATCTATTGGTTCCATTTCATTATACGATGTACAGCGCACTATTTGATTCCAAAAATAAGAAGTAAAAGTTATTACCAATCACATGGCACTAACAGCTTTCTTAAATAAACTAATATGCTATGCTGACAATATACTTTTAAATTAGTACGCTGGTTGACCTAGCTCTTAGTAAATAGTATAATAAAATATTTGCTTATGTGTAATAACAAAACCCAGAATTGCATTTTTTTTTCAAATTCATGACGTTGTAGAGGTAATCAAACTGTTTTTTTTAATGTTTCGTTTAAGTTTTGATCTCTACGGTAACAGTACTTTGTTATTATAATATTTAGTTCAGAGGCCATGACCTGAGATTATAATCTTGAATGTTTCTGCTTTTTCGTATTTTAGATTTATTTATATTTCTTAAACCAACTCGTGGGGTCGGCTTCTACAGCCAGCTTGCAATCGGAATACGCTTTACACAGGCTACTGCATACTTCAGAAACTAAAGTTTAATATTTTTTTATAATTACATAAAATGTAGTGTATATTTAAAAAAACATAATTATAACGTTTTTTTTATTTCCAATAACATAGTATCTTCATTCTTTGATAACCATTTCTATATATTTATGGCATAGGTAATCTTTCCTTTTGATCTTCTTCTATTGATTTGCGGTTCGAGGTTTTGGGTAAAAAGTTTGTATTTAAGCATAAGTTTGTTAGAAGAGTTACTAGTTGATTTAACTTCTGGAGCTGTTTTAAGTTCATACACATCAGTTCTACTTCGAGGTAATATATCTTTAGATTCTTTATTATCTGCGAAGTTTATTTCTAAGTTATGAATTTTCTCGGCGGCTATCTCAGCAATTGTCTCCACTAACTGTTCAAATTTATTTGATTTTAACAATCCTTCTACAAAGGCATCAAAATCAGTGTCCTTAAATGATATTGCAGAATCACTACCTCCCCCGTTTGTTAAGAAGCCGATACATAACACTGCAAAAATAATATTTAAAAAGCTTGCATCACATTCAGATAAAGTAAATTCGTCTTTGATTTAATTAGCCGTTGCCAAAGATCTCTTAACAAATATTTAAAAAAAACTGTTAGTTTGCGTACATAAGGTTACATTTTAGTTTAAACTTGACAATTTAAATACTTTGCAGTAATCTTGTTTACGCTAAAACAAGATGTAACTAGGCGTTTGCAGTTAGTCAGTCAAGTTACTCTTGAATATATATAATGTGGCAAAAATATTGGGTAAAATTTAATTATAAAAACCTATTATAAAAACCGTTTTATTTCACTAACTTATCCGAGATCTAATGATAATGATGATGTGAAACACATTTAGCGGTTTTTGGGCAAAAAAAGGTATTTATTTAACAGCAAAGGCTTTGAAAGTTTTGTAATTTTACTCAGATAAAAAATCTAATTTCATTAAAATCAGTCCAGTAGTTATTGCGTGTTTCGCTAACAACTATAAGTATCCGTAAATAGAACGTAGCATTTTTAATATAATAAAATACAGATTTCACTCATTTGCTATTTTATTGAATGGTAAAAAAGTTTTTTACCTCCAATCCAGCTTGTTACAAACTTTCCCATTATTAATTTTATTTACTGTTTCTAAAAATGTAAGTATTATTTAGGTAAAGTTACATTTAAAATAAAGTATATACCACTATATAAGTATATACAATACTACTAACAAGAAATAAATACATGTTATCAAAAGTTACAATTTAATAACAGTTTTATTACCGGTTGCTGCTGTACACAATATAATCATGAAGGTTTTTTTATATAGTTTTAGTTATGTTTATCAAAGAGTATTTTAAATAATCAATAACAATAAAAATAGTAAATTAAATATTAAAATGCAGATTTTTTTTATATTTCTATCATTAAAAAAATCTAAAATAAGTATTTACGTATTTACGGTACGTAAGTAGGCCAAGGATTAATTTAATACTGCGTTAAAATATCGAAAGTGGTCCAGTTGAATATTTATACAATCATTGTTACTTTTTGGTATCGATTATTTGAAGCCGACTTGAGGTATTACTATTAGGTACTTAATGAAGTAAAAAATCTAGGAGAAATATTAAGTATTCTTGTAAGAATTTTTTGAAGATTTGACCTTTGTGTTAGAATTTTTAAAGAAATTTTAGGCGTTTGAAAATATTTATAAACATTAATAATTTTCCGTATCGATTTACTTTTCATTGTACCTATATATTTTTTCATTAAAGTAATAAGTGAAGTAGCGTAAATGAGGGTAGATATCATCGGAAATTATGTTATTGTCAAAAAGAGGTTCATGAGTTAAGGCTCAATATCGATTATCGAGTCAGGTAGATCAACTCTAGCCTGCCAAATACATCCTCATGAGATGAAAATAATTAAGAATTTATTATCTTCTTATAGACATCTTGTTTGTAAAGTAAACTAAATATCATCTGAGATAAAATTGATATCGCATGTAATTTATTATTATGTCCATACCGGTGCTGAGAAAACCAAAGCTCGCGCGTAATAGTTTGAATACCACAAAATGTGTGCCAACAGACCAGAAGTATACAATATTAACTTTGAAAAATGGTATGAAGCTTGTGGTATCGTGTGATTCATATAACGGTATAATAATGATAGGTGATATGTTCAAATGCGTGTTCTGTGACAAAGAGATAGAAATGGAAACATCAAAAAAAGAAAAACATAAGGAATTAGCCGAACATAAACGATGTCGTCAGAAGTACCCACATTTAGAGGATCTATCGGAACATCTAGTCAGACAGGTGATATTCAATATATCTTTAATGGTACATCTTTTTTTTATTGTTGAATTTTTTCAACAAAAAAAAAAAAGAATGTATAAGTAGCTTCTTTGATATTTAAATTTGTTATGATCGCCAATAATTTTAAGTTAATTTCACTAACAATGTTTATCATAGTTATTAAAATTTAATAGAATAATGTTCCTAAATTTATATGTTATTTTTATTATATTTTTTTAATTTATTTAAAATAAATTATGATCAATAGGTTCAACATTTAATATATAATTGACTGTATTCTATTTTAGATTGACAGCACAACCTGCTACTGCACTATATGCAATGTAGTCACATTACCAGTGACCCTCACTCGTCACATTGCCACTGAGCAGCATGTGTGTGAACTAAACAAGGCGATTAAGAGAGCTGCAGCTTACACTCCAGCAGATAATATTTAGATGCAATAATAATATTTAACATATTTTTTTTTATTTTTGTACACCACAAATATATTGCCTGAATACTAACTAATGGTAGTCCAAAGTAATATAATCCGATAGACAAAAAGGTGAGACTTAGCTCACTAGCTAAGTCTCACCTTTTTGCCTTGTAACTTTTGGCTAAAATAGTATTACTTATTTCTTGTGCTCTATTCAATACTAGCTAGCTAATTAAATTCAGTAAGTGGCTTTGAACTTTCTTGAATACCTTTTCTATAAATTTAGCATTTTTTGTGTAGGAAAGATGGCATTATTTACCTAGAAATTTTAAATATATTTAAGATTTATAAGTACTTATTCAATTGTAGATATAAAATATTGTATAAAGCCTCTGCCTATCTGGAATAGTGTACTTTTTAAATGGGTGCAATGGGTTCAGAGATTGTCCACATATAAACAAACTACAAAATTCTTTAATATTAGTATAGACCTTTGTTATTAATAACAGTGTATTGGTATAGTTATCATATGGAATTGATTCAATAATAGATGTTCAGTTATTCATTTTGATGATTGATTTGAGACAATTATTTTGATGCTGTTTTTTTATTGAAACAAAAAATGTTTTAAACTTTTTTCTCAGTCCTGTTGTATTGATAAAACATTTGTAGGATCTAGTTCCAATTGTTATAATAAAACTATTTTATTGATTTTTTTTATTTTTAATTTATATAACTTACAAATTTTATACAGTCATAAATTTAAATTTGTGATAAATCACAACAACTACATAAAGACTTTACCTACTTTATAAAACTTGAATCTAAAAAATCGCTTCCAAAATATAATTACATCAAGGATTTACCATTATTTTATGAAAATTCATGCTACAGTCAGCTCTTATAATTCCAAATAAAACTTTCTCACACTTTTTAATTGTATTTGTCAGTTGAAGGGAAAGAATTTTTATACTACAGTATTTTTAACATTGTGCAACAAAACTAGTTGCAAAATATGTGAAATTACGTAGAATTAGAACTTATTTTATATTTCTAAAATAAAAGCAGTAACTGATTTGTAACTTTTATTTAACTTTATTATTATGGCGTCGCCGCTTAGTCTTCCTTTTCAAATTCTTTTGATTTGTACAAAGTTTCGAGATTTTCCTCTTGTGTAGCCATACGGGGTATTGTCCATTTTGATCTTTTAAAGTTTTGGAACTGAAAACTCTTTTTTTTCCGTTTTCACCAGACACTTCGACTTTCTCATCATCAGAACTCATTGCAACGTCTTCTTCTTCTTCTGGTGGAGGTTCCTCCTTTTTCTTCTTTTTCTTTTTACCGATGGCTCCAGCATCCAAAAATATTACTTGATCGGATTCCATAACCTCACTTTCGTTAATTTTGTCATCTTCTTTTACTCCTAACATTTTCTTTAATCGTGCGAGTTCTTTGACAGCGTATCGTTCCCTTTTTATTGCTCTGCATTTTCGCTTCCATTTACTTCTAATTGATTTCGCCATTTTAATCCAATTTATGTTTATTTAGAACAGCACTTACTTGTACTGTCAATAAAAACACGTGAAGAATAACAAATTCAAAAGCAGTGTTGCTAGTGTTGTGGGAGTATTTTGGTTATGTAAATAACAATCACGTTATAATCCACATAATATATTTTATTAAAATCAAACAGTCCTTTTATATCCCTATTTACATTCTTAGTTTGAATTTATTTGAATTTTATGATTTTTACTTTTTTATAAATAACCACAAAGGTAGAGTGATGTGCTAGTGGCCTATGTATTAGTTGCCTGTATAAAGCATGTATACAATTTCAACACTCCTCCTCACATCACTATTTACAGTTGAGTGAGTCCCATTCTTTGTCTGAGATTAGACAACCGTGGTCCATGCAATGCTTTTGTCAAAATATCTGCCTCCATGTCTTCTGTTGGTAGATAATTAACATTAATATGACCATCTTGTATGCAATCTCTTATAAAATGCAGCTTCAAATCAATATGTTTCGATTTAGACGAAACTATCGGGTTCTGACTGAGTTTCTGTGCTGCTTGGTTATCGTTCCAAATAATAATCTTGTCTTGATTTATGCCCAAATCATTAAAAAGAGATTTTAAATGAATTGCTTCTTTTGCAGCTTCAGTCAAAGATACGTATTCGGCTTCTGCTGTAGATAATGCGACAGATCGTTGTTTTCTGGTTGTCCAGCTGATACAACTACCTGCATATTTAAAACAATATCCTGAAAACGATTTTCTATCAAGTTTACAGGATCCCCAATCAGCATCTGCCATACCATAAAGTTTTTCTCCTGTCTTTTTAAAATTAAGACCTTCATCTTTTGTGCCTTTCAAATATCTGAGAACTCGCTTAGCACACTTAAAATGTTCTTCACCATAACTGTTGTTAAATTGGGAAAGATAGGTTACAGCGAACATAATATCTGGCCTGGTTGCAATAGCTAAGAACATAAGAGAGCCGATTAGATTTTGGTAAGGTAAGTGTGAATGTTCTTCTTTTATTGGTTCTAGTGCAGTGCTTACTTCGAGTGGAGTACAAGCACTTTTGCAGTCTTCCATTTTAAATTTTTTCAAAATTGTTTCAACATAAGCAGACTGACTTAGTTTTGTTTCGTTTTTTCCTACATTTATATCAATACCAAGTAATCTTTTTGGTATACCCATGTCTTTCATATCAAATGCTTTTTTCAAATAATTTCTTACATTATTCAAGTATTGTTTCTTTTTATACGCAATTAAAATATCGTCAACGTAAATTGCCACAATGGTTTGATCTTTGTCATTTTCTTTTTTAATAAATACGCAAGGATCAGCAGATGTTGGTTTAAAATTCATTTCTTTTAACTTCGAATCTAACTTTATGAACCATTGACGACCTGCTTGCTTTAATCCATATATTGCTTTCTTAAGTAAACATACTTTATCTTCCTTCAAATTATTCATTTTCTGTAACATTATTTTAGTTTTTTCAGTCAATTCTTTGTCTTGATTTTCTTCAAATAGTATTTCTGTCAAAACATCTTTTAAATAGTTAGGGAGTATCATAGCAATTTTTTCGTTTAAATCTCCGTTCAGATAGGCTGTAGTTACATCCATTTGATGTAGTTGCATGTCTTTTTCTACTGACATTGCAATCACTGATCTCACTGAGCTTAGTTTTGCTACAGGAGCAAATGTTTCGTGGTAGTCAATACCTTCTCTTTGGCTAAAACCACGAGCTACTAATCTCGCCTTTTTTATTTCTTTATTTTCGGAACTTATTTTCTTTTTTAAAATCATTTTAAAATCTAAAATCTTGAAATCATTTTGCTTCTTTGTTATTTCCCATGTACCATTTTTAATATGTGCTTTGATTTCTGATTTAATCGCTTCATGATAATCTTCATTTTCATTTTTTTCATCATCAATGCATAGAGATGAAAAATAATTTTCTTCTTCAGATTCAGATAATTCGTAATCTTTTGTCCATGCTGGAACCTTTCTGTTACGTTTAGGTCTTCCCTCGGTTATAATTTCTTGATCATTTTCATTTATTTCACGTGAAATGATTTCGTTTGAAGATTCGTCTCTATTATTTTCGTCATCCGGGTAAATTTCTGAAGGTGATTCTTCTCTATTATTTTCACCATCAGTGTTAGTATCTGAAGGTTTTGAAGTTATGTTTTCTTCTTGAAGTGAGACTTTATTTTCTACGCTATCTATAATTATTTGTAGTTCTTTTTCTGATATTTCTTTTGTCTCTTTACCTTCATAATGCATTTTGTTTAATACTTTGACGTTTCTACTAACTATAATTTTATTATATTTATGAACCCATATTCTATATGCTTTAGCTGATTCTGAGTACCCCATGAAAATACCTTCAATCGCTTTGGGATGAAATTTTCCTCTCCTCCTATCATTATTTAAAATAAATGCTTTTGCTCCAAATATATGTAAATGTCGAGCTGAGGGAGTTCGATTAACCCACTTTCTGTAAGGTGTGTCTTCAATGGTTTGGTTGTGCACTCTATTAGCTAAATAATTTGCTGTATTTATAGATTCGGCCCAATATTTTTCAGGCAATTTTGCTTCTATTAATAAACAGCGGGCTTTGTCAAGGAGTGTGCGATTTTTTCTTTCTGCTACACCATTCTGTTGCGGTGTATATGGCGCAGATAATCGTCTTTGAATCCCACAGTTTTTCAAAAAATCTGTGAACTCATTATTTAAATATTCTCCTATGCCATTATCACTTTGTAAATATTTAATTCTCTTACCTGTAAAGTTTTGTACCTCATTTCTATATTCTTTAAAATACTTAAGAACTTCATTTTTCTGAGCCATAAAATAAACCTTTGTATATCTTGTATAATCATCGGTAAATGTAACAAAATATCTTGCGCCTCCTGGTGATATCGTACGCATTGGACCACATACATCTGTATGTATGATTTCTAGCGCTTCAGTAGTTCTGTTTTTGTCAGATTTAGGAAATGGAGGTCTGGAAAATTTACCTTTTATACAGGTTTCACAATTTCTTAACTTTTCATTATTATTCAAGGAAAAACCTTGTAAAAAATTGTTTTTGCTACATATTTTTAAATCATTTTCATTAATATGTGCCAGTTTTTTATGCCATGTTTCTATATTATTTATTTTATCCTCATTTTCTGAACAGGCCTTAACATTGTGTTTACTTTTATCGTCAACATAAAAGAGGTTATTTTTCTTCTTGGCTTTTAAAATAATTTTACCTTTACGATTTCTGACAATGGCTCCTCTTTTGTCAAATATTACTTTTAATCCTTTGTCAGTCATTTTTGATACTGATAGTAGGTTTGTTTGTAAATTTGGTATATGAAGCGCATTAATTAATGTTATTGAATTATTATTTGTTAATTTTATATCAATATTACCTTCACCTTTTATAGGTGCACTGTTGTCAGAACAAGCCAAGTTTATTTCTCCTTCCTCTTGTGGAAAATATTTTTTAAATCTATTTTTATCTGAACACATATGAGCTGTGCTTCCACTGTCTAAACACCATTCTGTATGTTTTTCGATTCCTGCCGTAAAACTTGTATGGACTAAATTTGATACGGCATGTGTTTTTATTTTTTCTTGGTTATTTTTCTTCTTCCAACAATTTTCTACAGAATGACCTTTTTTTCGACAAATTTTACAATAAGGTATGTGCTTATTTTTCTTTTTTATAAAGAATGTTTGCTCTTCTTCTGTTTTATTTTTCCTGGCTTCACTCTCTTCTAATATCTTTATTTTAAGATCATCAGGAGTAGGGAGAGTGTCTCTAGTTTCGATTGCGACTCGAAAATTTTCATATTTTGGACTAAGAGAATACAACATAATAATACTTAGTAAATCTTGATGTATTTCAATATCCATGTCTTTTAGTTTGTCGACTACATCCATGAAATTATTTAGGTGACATCGAACATCGTCTGAGTCTTTCATTTTAGCCAAGACAATTTGTTTTAACAAATTTGCTTTGCGAGCCGGTCCTTTACTAGCAAAAATGCTATTTAGTGTATCCCAAACATCTTTTGACGTCGTACAATTTTTTATTTGTTTTAACTCACTGGGATCTACTAATAAGATTAATTCGCTTTTAGCACTTATGTCACCTTGTAACCAGATCTTGGTATCTTCAATGTGTTCTGGCGAAGGGTGAATTTCGGTGCCATCAACGTATTTCCATAATCCTGTTTTGATTAAAACTGCTTGCGCTTGAAGCTTCCACGTGTCGTAGTTATGCTTCTGCAATGGCTCTATTTTATAATATGAAGCCATATTATTTATTTTATTTTATGCTGCAGTTTAGTTGGACTGGGCCCATAACCTGTTGTGGGAGTATTTTGGTTATGTAAATAACAATCACGTTATAATCCACATAATATATTTTATTAAAATCAAACAGTCCTTTTATATCCCTATTTACATTCTTAGTTTGAATTTATTTGAATTTTATGATTTTTACTTTTTTATAAATAACCACAAAGGTAGAGTGATGTGCTAGTGGCCTATGTATTAGTTGCCTGTATAAAGCGTGTATACAATTTCAACAGCTAGTTTTCTAGATGTCCATATTTGATATTGTAACAAAACATTAAACATGTGAAATGTATACTATATTAACAATATTCTAAAAAATAAATATACAAAAAAAATACAACTTTCACTAAAATATTTTATTAATCTTTATTATGTCAAATATTAAAAGGGTCCTACCTCACTCACGTTCAGAAATTCGTGAATATATAATTTCTTGTAGGTACCTATTTCAGATTTCTTCATTCTTGTTTGTCTGACATCCTGTCATAATTTTCTTTTTCGGTTTCGGCTATAATTGGGAATAAAATTTCTATAAACTTGGAAACCTTCCAGCTTTATCAAAGAAACTGTTTACCTCTTGCGACGCAAGCTTACTCAGCGATTTATCGTTATGAACGCCGATTTCTTTGTGTCTGGTAAATTCTGGTGATTCATTTGAGTGTACCAGCGCCCAGTGTTTTGGTGTTTTGTAATTAAAATGAGTTCAGTAAACATGGATTGTGACACCAAACGAGAATTGGATGATAGCGGTTGTGTGCAAGACGGTAATATTTTTAAAATTTAAAAGACAAATAAGGCAAATTATTTTATTACAAAAAAAAAACAATATTAATTTGTTATTTGAACTAACTGTTCTAAACCCGGTACTGTGTTATAAAATTCGTTCTGAACAATAACATTCATAGTGATTAAGAAGTTTCTTACAAATAAACATTAACTTGCTATCTGAATTGATTGTAGCCTTTTATAAATGTATAGCTTGAATTTTAATCAGAGACTATTAAATTCATTTTAAAATGTTCTTGTATGCTAATGCATTATAATGTAGGATAGTAGATTATTTGATAAGTGCCTTTTTAGATCAGAGACAGAGTACAATAGAATTCATAAAACATAATTGACACATCATTCTCTATTTGATTGTGGCCTTTATTAATATTAGAAAATTGATTCCCAGATATAATAGTTAATAACATTATGAGTTAATTGTCAACAGACACTCTATCCAATGGTCAAGTAAGTCTGCTAGATCTATCTGATGACGTGCTTCTCTACATTTTGAGGCACTGTTCGCCAAGAGATCTCAAGGCCCTTGGATTGTGAGTAAAATCTTGCTTAGAGTAAAATCTTATTATTTAGGAGTTATATCTGAAGACACTAGCGGTATCTGTAACTCCATTCAAGTCAACAACTTTTTACGCTATCCTATTGCCATAATTTATGATACCAACATTTATTAAATTCTTTCTTATTTGTAAAAATCAAGGTACAATAGATACTTAATATCTCTACCAGTCAGCTCATTTTCTACAAGTCAATTATGGCCTATGGTAATATTAATTCCAGTTCATGTAGTCGTCTTGGTCGTCTGGTACAAGAGCGGGCGCTTTGGCGTCGTGTGGATGCTAGATCTGAAGCCTGCAGTAAAGCACGACTGCGCTGGTACCTGGACAATGCTCTACATGATGATACCCAGGTGTTGATGATCAGCGGATATTCTAAAGCCGCTGAAGGGTGAGGACCTAATTATATTCTTTTATTCTGGTCACTCCACTAAAAATATACATATAGATACATAAAGTTAAACTATAGACTAAACATATCAGTTTAAGAATACATTAGAATTAGAATTAGAAATATGCCTGTCACAAAATCTGCAAGTTACATTTTATATTAAACAGTAATGACAAGAGGTTTGCTTACTATAATAGATGGCCTGTAATTAGAAAGACCTGGTTAAATGTATAAATACTTCTCAGTTTGTTTAGTGAAAAAAAAATCATTCTAATATCACCTTTTCTGATTGATGTTGGGCTTGTTTTTAAGCTGTGAATATTTTATTGTGAATATATACTGTAAAAGGGGTAAGTTTTGCTTATTATCTTTACCAGATAGTGTTGTTATTGGTTATAAATTACATAAACTATTAGTTTTATATAGGTTTTCGTATAACGAACGAACGTATTTCAAAGGCGGCATTAGTAGGTTCTTTCCAAATTTGGTTAGGTAGGGAGAGGAGTGTGGAGGGTGAAGGTGAGCGTTTTTGCGCATAATAAAGGGGCCCCTTAAACCTACTCCTGGGTCGCAAGTCCCAGGCACTGCTTGCACTCCTCTCCTTGCAACGCGATGGGCCCGGCACCCGCACGGTGAATCCACGGATTGCTAAGAAGCTTCGTCGTCTCGTCTATTAATTGTATAACTATGTATAAGATCATTTTACTATTTTTGTATTTTTTTTTGTATGTACTATTCTTTGAATGTATTCTTTGAATGTTGTATTATTTTATTTTACAATTTTTGAATGTTGCATCACACACAGTTCATTGTCGAATTTTTAGTACATGTTCAAACATGTACTAAAAAAATGTTTTATCACTCCCAAGAGTGATAAAACATTTTTTTATGAAGAATACATACATATTTTAAAACTAAGAATACATACATATGTTATAACTATTTAAGAAGGTAGGAAATAAAACTTTTTGACAAAATACTAAAATATTGGTTTCTAAAAAGGTTTTTTGTGAATATAACCAGTAGTTTACATTTACCTACAAAATAAATGTTTATACAAAATTAAAAATCAATCCAATGTTATGGTTTCTTGTTCTTCAGTTAGCTCATCTTATTGGCTCTCAGGAATTGTAACCCGTATTTTTATGAACATAAAAATGTTATCGACATAAATGTTTGTCAATACACCAGCTAGATCATCGAAAGCTCGAAATCTTACACCGACGGGTCGCCTGTATCAGTCAAAGTTAAGTGTAATAGTACATGTGTACTTAAAATAAACTGACACTATTTTGTCCATAGTTGTCTAGGTCTCATCAATGTGTCCCGTGAGGAGGCTGAAGAGGAGAGGAAACAAAGCCAGCGGGAGGGACCTAGCTCTGCTCCTTCCAATATTAGTGGTGAGGGTCGGCGTTTTCGAACGTACTTTAATAGGCCAAGCTTGTATTGATTAACTACCAGTGTAACTAGACCCCGCTTTGTAGTGACATGTTAGTTATGAAGAGTTCAATAATGAAGGTTTCACAGACCAAGGTGTTTAAAAAACTTTTTTCGTACTAATTCCAAGTTGCTCTTTTTGTTTAGTTAATGTCATGATGACAGACAAACAGAAATCCTAACAGTAACTTGTTCGTATATATTTTTTCTTTTGACTGTGGATCTCATGAAGGAGATTATTTCGACATAGCCGAAGCGTTCTCGTCAATATTGAATATTAAAAATCCTATACATTATAGAAAAATTATTTAAATATTCTTACAGAAATACCAGTTTCAGACATACCCGAAGAGCTTCATCAGATACCCATACCAGTTCATTTGGAGCGCCATCACGCGCGGTTCTTCGTCACCGCACAAAGAACTACTCATCTACCAAGGTAACATTTTATAAATTATCTGTTGCCAGTATCTTCGTCTCCTTTTTTTCACTTTTAATATATGAATCCTCTATCATTATGTACTACTTCTGCTTTTAGTGTAATTATCGTAGCCCAAAACACTTAACTAAGTGTAGGAAAACCTTTATTGAGTGCAAATTAACTCTTTCTTAATCATATGAACCCCACACATGGAATGATTCCTAGATAGTAAGTAGTTACCACAAGATTTATTATCAAAATATCAAAAGTCAAAAGGCCTCTAATATTATCTTTGGTAAAAAAAATCCTGACAGTAGTCATTTAGCTACTTGAACGTTTTATGAAACATATTTTAAAATAAGCGAAATATCTTGCTTTCTACTATCGTAATTTGTTTTCTCTCAAAAAGTTATTCGCGCAAAAAAGCTAGGTGACTTATACGAGCAATGACGTCACGAAATTACAAATACAATAATAATGTATGTCTTTTCTGTTATTATACGGTTTTCATTGGAAATGGTTAAGAATGTGCTCTTATAAGACATTTATAGCCAATATGTAAAGTACGACGTTTAAAAATCCTGATACACTCTTTACACATACACTGTTCCTAAAAACAATGCATTAAGTTAGCACTACGAAATCCTTATTTATTATAAAATAATTGTGCGAATATACCTTCTTTCGTAAGGATCACTTTGATGTAAGAAATTTATTGTTGATATATTTCTATTTTTTTTAAACACGTATTTAGTAGTATATTATTTGGATCCAATTAACATTTTGAAGTTAAGACGTGGTCGAATATGTGAAAATAATACCACTATCATTTTCAATATATTTTTTGTTGTTTCCAATGAGTAATTGAAATATTTCAATTTGTTGGGAACCTCCTCACGACTTACCTAAATACTTTGTAGGGATAAGAAAAAAAATTAGTACCTAATTAGTACCTAATTAGTAAATGCACCAATGAAGCCTTGTTGAAAATGAGACCTTTCTACATAATAAAATAAAAATAGATAAGAAACACTTAACACCGCCACTAAAACCAATGAGAAAACTCTTTAATGGTTTATTTCATTTGGTATTACTATTTAACTATATTTTCAATTGTAAGATAGCTCACATAATTCTTTACAGCTACCAAATGATATGGAAAATTACTCAAAATACAAAATTAGAATAAATTATAACGTAGAAAACTATTCAACTTGTCTGTTTATGGCGTCGTGAAATCACGCCATGATCTGTCATGGCGGCCTGCTTTTAATTTAACTTAAATCGGGCGAAATAAAATTCAATATAATATACCTAATAAAAATTAAAATAAAATATTGAATGTAAAAGATAAATTACATAGTTATTGTTTACCTTTCAGCTATCAATTCTAATACTTTTCGTAGTTTATTTTGATATAGTTCTAGTAGCTATTTGACTACATCTGGAATATCGGTTGATTCCACCATCCCCTTAACTTCCTCTCCATATCCTAATCTTCTTCGTACATTCGCATTCTTCCAGCATCTTCAATTGGCAGTCCGTCATTTACCATTAGGTGGACCGGCACCTCGTGTGTCAATCTATCCCATAAAAACGACCTAAACGTTTATCCCCTTTCTGTCCTAGTCTTCATCCCTCATCCATACCATCCATATAGGAAGCAACGCATTTGTGCACAAATGTACAACCTACCATTACGGGGTTCGTGTTCAACCTGCCCTATTACCCCCTCTCCCCCTTCCCTTGCTCCATGGAGGAGTGGTGTTCATATGTTAATGGTCCCGTAGGTTCCGTGGGTTCCCCTCGTGGCCGGACGCGCTGGGTCGTCGCGGCCCTCAGTCGTGTCTCGGGCCGCAGTTCTCTCTGTGTCAGTCGCTGCTGCGGCGCCTCGGGGACACCTGCCCGCGACTCACCGCGCTCGCCTTCGACTACTGCAACATAGACTGTAACACGGTGAGGGACCGCCGGGGAAGGGGAACCTTAAGGGGTCGGAAGGGTTCATGTGGGTTGGTATACAAGATGAGATGACATCGTTCCTCGTTAAAACAGCCATTGGAGTTTGTGACGTCGCTAGTTAAAGTGGAAAACATTTGAAGGTTCCAGGGTTCTTTGGTCTAAGCGACTTTTCTGAAATGGAGTTATACTTATACATATTTGGAATCAGCATTTTTTTCTGATTCTAAATATGCATATATGTACCTTCATTTTGCAAATAAATGTCGCTTAGACTAAATAACCCTGGAACCATCGATTTGTTTTTTTAAGGTTTGTAAGTATACAGACAAATAAAACGTTCATAAATGATTATAACATTACAATACATAATATAAAATGTCTAACAACATTGTATGATTTAATTTTCTTGAAATATATTTTCAGACCAATCTTAGCCATTTTCCGAGAACGTTGAAGAAGTTGTCTCTGCGCGGATCAAAGTGCTACAACATGACCATAGACAAGTCTTTTCTATTCAAAATACAGGATTACTTGCCGGTGTTGCAGGTAACTAACGTATATTACTGAACTTGTCTATAACTTAGTTTATCTCTGGTAATAGCATATGTTCTCAATCCTTGCTAGATAAATTATCTCCTTGTTCAAGAATAATAACAAACATGTAAAACTAGTCAGAAGTTCTTGAGAAAGAAACGCTAAGACATGTTCAAAATGATGGCATACTAATACATAATTATGTTTATTTTCTTATATACAGGGTTATTTGTAATTAATTGGTGACCTCTACAACAGTTCCAATAACATTTGTTCTACGACTTATTAAAATTAATAGCTTTAAACATTTAAATTTTCCCATACACAATTTATTTGTGACCAGCAAAAAATGTTTTATTTCGTTTTTTTTTGTGTTATTAATCATAATTAGTAAAAAGTCCTACAAGTTCGTTTACCAAATTACAGTTGATTGTAATTAGCAGTCAAAAGTAATTTAAAATATATGATTAAGTGGCTTTGATCACATAAAATATTTAAAAATAATATAGCAAATCCCAATACAACAGAGTCTAGACGTGTCCGAGTGCGAGTGGATGGACCCCGCCACACTCCTACCTCTGAGCAAGCTCGCCACACTAGAAGAACTCTTCATGAGAGACTGCCACAAACTGGCAGAGTTTGTGGCGTACGCGTCTCTCACCGCACGATATGGATTCAGAACTTTGAAGGTATATTAGAATGTTATAAATAATAATAAAATTACGTAATAACATAAGATTATAACAATAAACTTATTTTTTGATCCTATCTTTAATATACAACTATTTATATCAAAGTAAAAAATGTATGTATGTATGTATTTGACTATAAAATTATGTCATTATTTCTCACAAAATCGAATAGAAATATCCAATAGTAACTTTGATATTCATAACAAAATAACTGATTTGATTTGACAGCCATTTAACTTATTAAAAAGGAATTATCATAGGTATGTCAGATGAGTTATTAAATATCATCAATAAATTTATTATATCAGAAATAAATAAAGAAATATTAAAAAATATATATATATTTTCAAAACAAGTAAATGTAATTTTGGAATTCTATGCAGTGTCACCTCATCCATATGTCAATCAAAACCATACATCTAAACCAAACTTTAAAAACCGTCGAGATGTTTAGGAGTTCAGCGACCAACACACGTAAAAAATAACTAAATAAAAAAATTATATATATATATATATATATATATATATATATATAAAGGTACATTACATTTGTAAAACATGAGCCTGTAGTGGTATGTGTCTGTGCAGGTGCTGGATCTCCGCGGCTCCCCCGTGGGTGACTCGGAGGTGTCAGCGCTGGGTTGGCTGCCGCGACTGGAGCGTCTGTGGCTGTCCGCCGCTCGCGCCGCTGACAGGCACGCGCACGCACACTACGCGGGGGACACGCGCATACAACACACACAACTACACGCCTGGGAGACCACGGTGAGGACGCGCCATTAGATACACATACATATGTATGGGTAGCACACACGCATGCACGCACGCACACATAGGACACCACAACACAACGAAAGTATCCGTCAACCGAATATTTCTACACTACCACATACACATATAGTCTGACATAAAAAAGCATTCACGGACACATACAGACATAATCAGAGTGCATAAACAACATACATACTGAGATGCTTGGTTTACGAACACATCCCTATACGATATATGAAGTATTTTGGTTATATATTTTGTTTTTTTTTTCAGGATCCCGATTGTTTTAAGTTTAGGTCGAGCTCTGATTCGACGGAGGATGTAACGATGGATGATATTGAAGCATCGCAGAGTGAGGGGAATGTGAATGCTAATAGGTGAGGGTGTCATCTAGTTTAGTGAGAACCTTCGTGATTGGTGAGCGTTTACTGGTGACAGTTTATGATGGAATGTTTTTTTTTTGCAGGACTTCTAAATTATGCTGTAGTGGAGTTAAAGATAAAGAGAGTAATAAACGTAAGCAAGAAAGTAGCGCGGAAGTTAATGCCGAATCACAAAGCAAGAGACAAAGAATTAGTGAAAATAGTGATAATGAAAATAATGATGATAAACATAAGGATAATAAAAATAATGATAGTAAAAACACTGATAATGAAGATAAGGATAGAAAAAGTAATGGTGATGAAGATAAGGAGAGTAAAAATAATGATAACAAGAATCAAGAGGCACAAAGACATCGTAATAGTCCAGACTGCATCGTGGACTGTATTAAGATAGACCAGTTAATAGACGTCGGTGAATTACGTAGAGGGAGACAAAATGAAGTTATAGTTATCGCTAATTCTGCTAAAGTCCGGAGTCCCTCGGGATCCCGCCATCAAGACAGCTATGTCTGTTTCCGGCGTAACCAAAATCCCGTTTACGTAGACGTTGAAAACCAGGAAGGAAGAAACAACGTTAATGAAGGTGCTTCAACGTCGAAGGAAAAGAAGGAAGAAAATAAGGAGACGGAAAAGGATGAAAATAATAAAAGTGACACGGAAAATAATGATGAAAAATACGTACATTTCCGTAAAAATCAAGATCCGGTTTACGTGAATTGTGCTCCAGAAGAACAGAACCACAGACGAGAACCACTGCCTCCAGTGCAGTACCAGATAGAGCCGCGACATCATGTTTTATACGTAAGTGTGGGGCCCCAAATAAACACCTACAGATTTCCTCGAGATACGGCTGAAATGGAACGTCAAATCAATTTGAACTTTATGCCCAGTCACGTAGACTCTAGCTCGCTTGTAACTGATTTCGCGATCCGTCGCTTCGGTCGTGCTGACGGGGAGGATGTCAATATCATCCACATTGGCCCAAATGGTCCAATGGTTGTTGGCCAAGCAAATGGCTCAAGACCGGATCGCTCCAATTTGAGATTTCTTTCGGTTACTGGATATAGGAATATTACTGATCGTAGTTTAGTCCATCTGGCCTCTGCGGCGCCTAATTTAACGTTTATCGACTTCAGCGAGACCAACGTTAGCGAAGCCGGAGCTGAAAGTTTCAGAAGTTTGAGACCTGACTGCGAACTTATTTTTAGTCCATTTGTCGACAAAAAAGAGAAATAAATTCATACTTTTTTTGAATTGTTTCATGGATCTCATTTTAATAGTCCGTTTTAGCTGTTTGGATTTTATAATGGATGGCTTTGTGATGGGATTTCGACTGATAAGTAAGACGGAAAATTTTGTAGTCCAAATAATATATTGGACTGTAACTGAATAGTCAATATTATTTATTTGATAAAAAATAAAATGTTTTTCTTCCAAAGAAAACGATTAGGATATTGAAAATTTTAGATACGATTGTAGAATGTCATGCATTTAAGTTTTATAATGACACTGTAATAATTAGGAAATTTAGTTTAAATATTAGACTCATTCCATGGATAAAAAAATAATAGGTCATAAATTGTCCTTTTCCGTCCCTTCAAATATTTAGTTTGTTTATTTTACTTTATAAACAAAATGTAATTTTTTAATGTGAAACTTAAATGCATCAAAATTAATTTAAAATGTGTTTTATTTTGGGATAAATACAGAAAAATAAAGTGATTTTAAGTCATTTCAATTTAATTTTATATATGAGTAAAAAATCAGTTCTAAGTTTTATTGGTTTCAAAATATTTTTTACTAATGTATACTTTAGAATCCAATCAGCTAAAAAAACTCAGACTTGTATTTGAATTTATTAATTTTATTTAACTGTATTTATCTTAAGATTCAAGAATGCTACAAATGTATGAGATGAGACAACGTAATTATTCTGGGAATATTACAAAACAAATATAATAATTTGCCATATCGTTCAGTGTTTAAGATGTAAAACCAATTTAAGAATAGTTTATAAGAATAATTAAAATCTAGTTTATTTAAGTTTTTATCTAATACTAGCTTCTGATTGCAGTTTCGTTTAGACTAATATTTGTCGTAACAATAAATCGATAGTTCAAAAAAACTAATATATTGTGTAAATATCTTCTCATTTGGCTGAAACTTATTTTTTTAATAGCATTACAAGAACACCGATAATACGAGTTTTAACGTTACGTAAACTATGACAGTTATCTGTTAAAAAATGTTTCTTTACTTATTTATTTCCTTCTAAATAAAGATTATTACAATCTTTAACATTTATTATTAAATGTCAAAAGATTTTAATTCATAGATTGTATAATAATACTATATTTTGATTTTACGATTTGGTAAACTGTCATAGATTTCATAATGTCAAAATTCGTGATACAGAGCACCGGGAAGGAAAATTAACTGATTTTTTGTGATACACCGATTGGACTATTTGATTTTATTAGCGAGGCAATAAGTATTATAATAAAATTCATAAATTATTTATTGTGTAATGTATTATTTCTCGTGGACTGTAATAATGTTAGTGACAGTTTGCATTTAGTGTTTAAAAGGTCCAAATATTTGATGATAGAGCACTTTTTTAATGATTCCAATTTATCTTTTTAATTATTTAGTAAAGATTTAATATGCCGTACAACTCAGTGTTTTTAAATTTTTATATATATTTGATATTTAAAGAATTTTGAAAAATATATTGATGACTACCTAAATTATTAGTTAACTTATATTATAGTCCAGTCCATATACTGATTTTTAGAAAACAAATAATATTTGATTTGTGGTAATATAATTTAAATTTAATAATTTTTCAATAAATATCTCAGCAGATATTACGTACAAATAAATTTATTAAATATTTAATGGGATCTTGACTTCTTTAATTATTTTAATTTAGATTATCTCGTAAGTATCGTCTCAATTACTTGTAACGTGTTCAGGTTTAGTTTCCTTTATTTATAGCTTTAATATGTATCAATAAATTATATTTACCGAATTCTTATGTGTGTCTTAATTTATTTAATACCAAGTATTACGACTATTACGACTGATTGTTTTCTACCCTCATTTCTAATTCAACATTCAGTTTAGTATATTGTAATTATAACCTAAACTAAATGTTCTTCTTAAAAGTAATCACGAAATATGATCAATGACCCTACCATCGTTTAGTTGTATCGTAGTTATATCCTAAATTATTTGTTTTCTCGTGTAAATTTGACGATTTTACATTATGAAAACTATCCTGTGTTTACAAAGGCAATAAATTATAACCATTCTAAATTTGATATTCCCGCGAACTTGATGATAACAAGTAGGTATACCAACATGGCCGCAATGTCCTGAAATGCTTCGTAAGTTTGGTAGGAAGGAACAATTGAAATTGTTGGTCTAAATATGATCGGTACAACTCAGTTATTTACTAAACAAAACTGTTAGCCTAAATTGGCGGTATTTGGATTACCTGCAATTACTTTCTAGCAATTAAAATATAGCAATAACAAGGTAATAAAAGTTAAAATAAAAAGGAGATTTCTCATACAATTAGCGATACGAATAGTGGTTATTCTGTATTTTTTATACAAAGTATACACGAGAGATGGATGTAAAGTGTATCATATTTTTAAATACTTTTGTGTTTGTCCTTTGTGCCTACCCGCCGGTAAGTTGGATATTGATTAAAATATACTGATTATAGGTTGGTCCAAGTACTGAAATATAGACTTATTGATTAAAACGTTGGTATTATTTTTATTTCTACATTAAATTCTTATATATAGGAACCTACTTACACACCTAAGGCGACGATGCAGGCGCAGCTAAGCTGACTTCTTGTGCAAAATCTGTTCCAAATGCGTATTTAAGATATTTTGTTAAGACTCCTGACAAAAATGTCACACCTTTTTCATAATTCCTTAAATATTAAAATTGGAACATTGGTTACCTTAATGAAAATGTTTTTTTGAAATCCTCCAAAAGATTGAGTCCTCCAATCCTTGATTTGAGTCCTCCAAAATATTCATATAAATATTAATATCCAGGAGTACTTATCCTCACTTATATTTCACGCCGGAGGCATGGCAATGCAATGCAATATTTGCTGTCTTCATATTGGCAATTTTGAACACTGTAGTTACGCGTATAAGCGAATGACCGTGTCAAAGTTTAGTCAAGCCTCTACAGGTCCCATAGTTGTAATCTATCTATTTTCAGATTTATAGGAAAGCATAATAAAGAATCATGAAATAAAACTACACACCAAGTTCGGCCGGTCTGATACTAATAAATATTTTACGAGGCCATCTCATTCGTGTTAATTGGTCCCTTGCTTCCTTGCTTGAAGCAGTCGTGCAACAATTTTGTCAGGGGGTTTAGGGGTGTTTATTTCCTAAAATTCAACAATAATTTTAATTGATTATACCCTCATTATATAAAGTTCGTGCTATAAAGACAGTTAACGTATTTCGTATTAAATTAATATTTCATTTACCTTATTCACCATTTCACCTAGCATAATGTTAAAAGTACCTAGTACTTATCAATACGATGTTCTTATTTGCGAATATTTGTTACACACAAATATTCGCAAATAAGAACATCGTATTAATGTTCCATAATACAACGCCCAAACTCATTATAACATAAGAGAGAAAGACTTTCATCATCACTCTTCGAATTTAGCAATACATTTGCAACTTTTCATAGGAAACAAGAACACTTGATTGCTTGTTAGTCCCAATCGTATTATAAAGTTCTTATTGCAATTAACATTAAATTTAAGTTTGTTCAAAATCTATCATTTATGCTAGACCGGAGATGAAGTCCAACCCGGCAGTGTTCTGCTGCCGGCCACACGACGCGGTAGATATCTGGCGAATATTATCAGAAGACAAGCTGTTGTAAGTACACATACAAATTAGTAATTTACAATATTTTTAAGCTATTGCATAGCTTCTATCGCGGGGCCTGGGCGTGGAGACCGAATCCAGAAATTCCGTAACGAAAATAACCTAACACTCCGCATACTACGAAGCTCGGCTGAGTATTGTGTACATATCATTTAAAAATAGCGTAAGCGCAAAGTTGTTAAAATGTATTATGAACTTATTGCTTACTAATTAAGGGTGAGTTTAGGATAAATATTTTACTTGTACAAAGGTATTTTTTTCAATAAGCCTTTTCATTTTAAAAACTTTATGTTATCGTGTTACAAGAGACCCTAACTTACTTAACAATAGTAAATGAACCATATTTGTGAGCTGTTAGCTGTTGATATTATTAATCTTTATAAATATATATACATACTTTATAAACTAGCCACGTAGGAGCTGATTATGGCGGCACAAACCAGAAAAATAGACATAAGCTTGGTACAAGAACCCTACTTCGGGGTGGCCGGGGAAATGGGCACCTACGCAGGAGTTAGAATCGTCCAGACTACATCAGCCAACCACAAACCGGTCAAAGCGGCCATTATCATACACAACCCGCACATAGCCATAACCCAAGACCCGATGGTCAAGACAGGAAACGTGGGCATCAAAACAGGAAACGGAGATCTGAACCTCATCTCTGTCTACTTGGAGGAGGACAAACCGATGGATGCATATCTGGACCAGGTAACGAAATATAGGAGGACATAATAGGAGGAGACGTAATAGGAGGAGACGTAAACGCATGGAGCCCATGGTGGGGAAGTATCCGGGAGAACCACAGAGGAGCCGAACTCAGCAGCTACATACACACCAACAATCTCAACCTCCTAAACACCGGAAACCACCCCACCTTTCAAACCACTAGAAATGGGAAAGTTTACTCCAGCGTAATTGACGTAACAGCATGCACCGAAGACCTATATAGCAAGATCACCAACTGGGCTGTGGACATAGGAATAACGAGTTCAGATCATAATGCCATTACGTTCATGGTGGAAAGGAAAGCAGAATCTGAAATCGTCAAAAGAACCACGAGAATCTATAACTGCAAAAAAGCAAACTGGACCGTATTTGAGCAAGAGTTGGACAGAAACATGGAGGAAGCTGGACTCACAGCAAGCGAAATTGAGCAGATTAATAGTAGAGAAAGACTAGAAGGAATGGTGGAGATATACGAAGAAGCCCTGAAAAAGACAAGTGACTCAGCCGTGCCCAAGGTCAGGACATATGAGCGCCCTCCCATCCCATGGTGGAACAAAAATTTGACCAAGCTAAGGAAGAGGTGGTAACAAAGAAGCATAGAATCAGATGCGCGGCGACAAGAAGACGAAAATACGTTATCGAAGACTATCTGGGAAGCAAAAGGGCATACGAGGCGGCTGCAAAGGCAGAACAGACAAGCAGCTGGATGAACTTCTGCACCAGACAAGACAACGAAACGATGTGGGATTCGATATATAGGGTCATTAGGAAAACTCAAAGGAGGGGAGAGGATGTGCCGATGGTCAAGGACGGGCGCACCCTTACAAAGGATGAATCGGCCGAGTACCTAGCCGACTCCTTCTTTCCTAGTGACACCAGAGAAGAGGACGAAGACCAACACACAGAAATCAGGATGGTAGCGGAAGGCCTCAACCCATGGCACCCAGACGACCCATGTATCACCAAGGAGGAACTGCAAATAGCGGCGGAGTCGTTTAGCGCCAAAAAGTCCCCAGGGGCGGATGGGCTAACGGCCGACATTTGCCTCGTAGCGGTGCAGCGCCAACCAGGAGTATTCTTGGGGATACTCAACAAGTGCATGGAACTGACCGTATTCCCCACCAGATGGAAACTGGCAGAGGTGATAATCCTCAAAACCCGGAAAGGACAGCTACAACGCCCCGAAATCCTACCGACCCATTGGTCTTCTCTGTGTGTTAGGGAAAATACTGGAAAAGATCCTGGTAAAAAGGTTGAGATGGCACCTCCTCCCCAGGTTGAACCCGAGGCAGTATGGATTTACACCGCAAAGAAGCACCAAAGACGCCCTCTACGGCCTAGTCAATTACATAAGCGAGAAGAGACGATTGAAAGAAATAGTAGTACTAGTGTCGTTGGACATAGAGGGCGCCTTCGACGGAGCATGGTGGCCAGCGATTAGAATCCGGCTGGACGAACTCGGCTGCCCGGCCAACCTGTGGAGGATGGTGGAGGATTACCTGAGGGGAAGAATGGTTCGAGTAAACTACATGGGGAGCACTGCGGTTAGAGGAACCACAAAGGGATGTGTGCAGGGCTCTGTGGGGAGACCCTTGTTTTGGAATGTCTTACTGGACTCCTTGCTTAATGAGCTAGACAGCATAGGGACCTACAGCCAAGCCTTTGCCGACGACCTAGTCCTGGTGTTCTCAGGACACACGACAACGACGATCCAGGCTGAAGCGAACAGTTCACTGGAGATGGTGACGAGATGGGGCAAAAGAAATAAGTTGAGATTCGCGCCGCAGAAGACCAGGTCGATGGTGATCACCAGAAAGCGCAAGTACGACAACCCCATCCTGAGAATGGACAGGGAGTACCTTGACCTAACGAGCGAAATAAAAATTCTGGGGGTCACCATAGACTCGAAGCTCACCTTTCCGAGGCACATCTCGGGCGTCACCAACAAAGCCCTGAACATATACAGACACCTATCGAGGGCGGCTAAAACAACGTGGGGATTAAGCCCCGTGACAAGGCGAATAGTGCCCATCATCTCCTATGGTGCGGGGGTGTGGGCCTCCGAAGTGGACAAGATATACGTGCAAAAGCAACTGTCTGCGGTCCAGAGGGGGTTCGCGCAGAAAATCGCCAGACCACATCGCACGGTATCGAAATACGCCGCCATGATCTTAGCGGGAATCCTCCCACTAGACCTTCAAATCAAGGAGCACGCACTCATCTACGAGATCCGGAGAGGACACCCGCTAAGACATCTATCTGACGAGTACGGCCTGGAGAGATGTGTGGAGTACACGGAGCTCGAGCATCCAGCACAACGAGAGATAATCGAATACGGCAAAATGGACGAGATAACCCCAGAAATACTAAGCGAACATAACATCACGGGGAAAACAATCTACACAGACGGCAGCAAAATCCAGGGCAAAATGGGAGCCGCGATAACAATCTGGGAGGATGGAAGGGAGAAATTCTACAGGAAGCTCCGCCTGGCGGAACATTGTACAGTGTTCCAGGCGGAGATGCTGGCCATAGAGAGAGCCATGGAATTGATAGGGAAAAAAAATTGGAAGAATACAAACATCTTTACAGACTCAAGGTCATCGCTCGACGCGCTAGACGCGGAACCACTGCCGCACCCATTGGCACACAGAACCATCAAGCACCTCCGAAACATCACGGAAAAGGGACATTCGATAAGACTCTTCTGGGTCAGAGCACCTGTGGGTGTGGTCGGAAATGAGCGCGCAGACACTCTGGCAAAGGACGCTGCCTTGGAAACGCGGAGAGAAGTGGAGTATGAGGACTTCCCCATCTCCTACGCTAGACGGAAGATACGGGAAGATACTGTGGAAGCCTGGCAAAAACGCTACGCACTCGGCGGGACGGCCAAGGTCACGAGGACAGATGTCTCCAAAGCGGTAAAAATACTAGAAAGACTGGAAATCGACACCCTTACAGCGCAAATTCTAACAGGCCATGGGGGCTTCGCGCAATACCTGCATCGCTTTAAATTGAAAGACAAACCGACATGCAAATGCGACTACTCGACAGATGAAGACATTATTCACCTCGTAACGGAATGCCCCAGGTTCCAAGTAAAGAGATATGAAACAGAAATGGAAATTGACATGACTGTTGACAGAGACAACCTATCAAACATCATGATTAATCAGCTTGCAATCGACAAGTTTATGAAATTCTGCAGGTACGTGGGGGGGAAAAAAGACTGATGACCAAACTGGACTAGGACTGAAACAGCAAGGTGAGACAATCCAGTAGAAGAAGTCAACAGCCCTCCTGAGAAACTAGGTGACAATCAAAACTGGAACGTACAGAATCGAAGGAACCCTGAAAAAACAGGAAGGAAAATAGGCTCTGGCCCCATGTGTAAAACTAGATTCACATGGTACGCCAAGAGCCGCGGGACAAACACATGATTGGGGAGGGTATTACTGAAATACCTAACACAATCACGGCAACACAACGCTGCGGAACACCCACAACACCGAACTGGTACAAAAACACGCAATGGTACATTGCGGTCACAACCACAACACAGTATACAACCGAACAAACCTGCAATGATGATGCGAGGAGGACGAGCGAGGATGATGACCCCGGAGAGAGAAGGAAACCTGAAAAACAAAAATATATTAATATACACAGTAATAACAAAAATAACAAAAGAAACCTGAAGAACTTACATGAACTTCATCCTGGTCATCGACGCTCCAGACGACAACAGCCCAACGTAACATGGCAGCAATGGAAACCAGAAAATAAGGAAACCGAAAAATTGTAAATATCATAACTGTAAGCAAAGAACAAACTAGAAAATTCATTTATACCCGAACACAGCCTCCGCCCACCCACGCGGAGATTCACTGAGGCGAACTATAAAAAAAAATTAAAAAAAAAATAAAATATATATATATATATATATATATAAATACATATATATTATCGATCCTATCGATATATTTAGTATGTATGATGTATGTATATTACAGAGCATTGATAACTTCTCATGTTAATTTATGAGTTATTTATTCAATAAAATAAATCTTGTAAAAAAAAATACTGCATAAATATATAAATAATTATAATTACATACGTTGATAAAAAATGCTATGCAATAGCTTTATTTTATTACAAATTGATTTACTTTTTAATCACTCATATTTTTTCAGGACGGAACAGGAATTAAATTTAATAAAGATGCAGATAGGGTAAGTAGACACGTCACGAGTATTTAAAACTTTAAGTATAACGAGGGCGAAAGTAACAGTGACGTCTTACTAACGTTGAGCTTTACGACCAATCATTTAGTAGTAACAAACTTGTTTTATTGAAAACTATGTTTTATAGGAAATCATTTTTGTTTTCAGATGAATGCAGAGGCGAAGAAAAAAGTTGATGTTTTATCAGAAGAACTCTTGCCCTATATAATAGCCGAGCAAGAAAGACGAACTACACTCTACAAACGAATTATGACAGCGATCCAGAACGGGGAGAAGGGCGTCACTATCGCTGAGATTAGGAACAAACCACCTCTTATTATACGAAAAGGTTAGCCAAAGAATTATAAAGAGGCAATATAAAAAAAAAATAATACTTAAATTAAAAAAAATCATTTTTTTTTTTTTTTTTTTTATACGATCTAGGGCAATGCTTGACTACATTCCACCTGATGGTAAGTGGAATGTAGTCTTAGATGGTAAGGCGCATTGCCCTAGCAACCTATTCACTCTTCTCTTGAAGACACCCACATTATATTTGGCCGGAAATACCGACGCAGGCAAATTGTTCCAGTCCTTCGCTGTACGCACTAAAAATGAGGAAGCAAAGCGCTTCGTTCGGACAGGTGGAATGTCCACAACAAAAGGATGGATACCAGCCGTGCGTCGGGACGTCCGGTGATGGAAGGGGGACGGGGGAACTAAGTCGTGTAGTTCCTGCGCACACACACCAAAATGTACCCTATAGAATACTGAGAGGCTAGCAATTTTACGCCTGTGTTCAAGGCTTTGGAGGTCGGCTTCGACCAATTCGGGATCGCCGATAAGCCTCTTTGCTCGCCTCTCAATTGAGTCCAGAACCGCAAGATGAGACTTTGCGGCACCAGCAAATATGTGACCACAGTACTCTACACACGACCGGATCTCTGCTTTGTATAGAACAAGAAGCTGTCCCGGTGTAAAGTACTGCCGAACCTTCGCAAGAACGGCAAGCTTTGCTGCTGCTGCTCTTGCTCTGGACTCAATGAACCGACCAAAGTTGAGGTTCGAGGAAATCTCTAAACCTAACAACTGAAGCCGGTCACTGTATTCCAAGGATACATTCTGGAAAGTAGGAGCCAAGGTGAAAGGGCTCTTTTTGGCGGTGAACAGACACGTCTGCGTTTTAGTGGCGTTGAACTTGACAAGATTGGCATTGCTCCATGCGGAGACTGCCTGAAGTTTGTCATTCAAACGTTGCACCATGGCTTCTCTTTCAGACTGTATTTGATCTCGACTAGCCCGAGTACTCGGCAGATATCTTTCTACAACTGTGCTGTCGTCTGCATACCCATAGATTCCGGGCTTCAACAGATCATTAATGTGCAGCAAAAAAAGAGTTGCAGAAAGAACGGACCCCTGAGGCACTCTGGCATTTATTTTCAAGGGTTTCGAGGAACACCCGTCAACAACTACTCGGAGAGATCTCTGGCTCAAAAAGTCCGTTACCCAGCCGATCAGACCAGGAGATATACCGTACGCTGAAAGCTTGCTTATAAGGCTCGCATGCCAGACCCTGTCAAATGCCCTCGAGACGTCCAGAGAGACGGCGACCGCTTCTCCGTTCTTCTCGATGGCCTCGCCTAAAATGTGTGTAGCATACACTAGGAGGTCCCCAGTAGACCTATTACGGCGAAACCCGTATTGTCGGTCACTGAGGAGATCGTTACCTTCTAGGTATGCTAGTAGGCGCGAGTTCAATACACGCTCCATAATCTTGCAGAGTATGGAGGTGATTGAAATCGGTCTGTAATTGACAGGGTCGGCACGGCTGCCTTTTTTGGGCACGGGTTGCACATTAGCAAGCTTCCAGGATTTCGGCACTATTCCAGTCATGAAAGAGAGACGATACAGACGTGTCAGTACAGGAGACAACTCAGCTGCGCATGTCTTGAGCAGAATGGCTGGTATACCATCAGGACCACTGGCTTTATTCACATCTAAACGACACAATGTCAGGAATCGAAGCTCAGACCATATTTTCATAGAAAAACTAAATCAAGTTAAATTGCAGGGTTGCTTTACCGGTGCCCTTCAAACCGAGCTCCCAAAGAACCAGACGGTTCTGGAGTTTTGATGTGTGAAGATGAACTGGAGCCAACCCAAGTGATGTACGACTCATGTCTCAGTGCAGAAGACAAAGAGCTTTATATGGCTGAAAATAAGTACTTCTTTTGTAATCGTTAGTATTATAGATAATTTTTATTATGGTCTATATTTTAAATTCCAATAAATGCTCAATAATATAAAGTTTACTCAACTTAATCAGGTCACAAAGTGGAAGGTCCGGACCTTCCTCGTAACGGCACTACAGTGATCGGTTGCGCGCCGATAGAGAGGACCTCACTTAACTACACCACCAGCAAGTGTGCACTCGAAGACACAGACGACGTAGTCGTTCATTATAGATATTATCCTGATAGAGTGAGTGAATTTGTAACTAATATTAAGAACATGGAGTTCCAAAGTTTGTTACAAAGGTATTTACTGTAGCAGCCTTTAGTTTGTTAGGTTTCTTTCCAGACAGTTTTTCTTAGTGTGATTTAATTTTGGACCTATGGTGACTTGGATTTCGATTTGTGAAGACTATTTCTAATTTCAGAGATAAAACATTTTTTCACGCTTATAGGGTATTTTTTTAATAGTGAGTCTAAGAGATAGTGGTAACCCAATTTATGTCATTTGGTTAAGGTTCATGTTAATGAATTTATTATGGAGTAAGGCGCAAAAATATACTACTTTTACTATATTTCAGTCCTATAAGTTCGTAACAGAGTTAGATCCAGACAAAGAGGTCTGTGATCATTGGAATCCTTGTCAGATAGGATACATATATAGTCTCCCATCGCCCGACCAAGCGCTGCTAGCTAACGAACTATGGCGTAAGTATTGTCATTCAACGTTTTTGGATAAAAGCTAAATGATCTGTCTGTTGACTATAATTTGAATTTCATTTGTGTACTACAATATTGTTCATTCAAGTGAACCAAATATTTTTTAAACGAAGTTAGAGACCAATTGTTTTTTTTATCTTTACAAACCATTTTGCCTGAATGCGTAATTTGTACCTATAGATATCTTCCTTAAACTATGCAGGCCTAAGAAGCATCTGTTGCTGTTTCTACACATAAAGCATCGAAAAACTAGTAATATTGATCATACGAATGATTCAATTATGTCATTAACATTTCTTTTGTTTCAGATAACAATCGTAAGTTTTAAAATAACTATTAAAATCTTGGTTCGTATCATTTGCGTCACTGTTAGTTGCAGGATAGATTGACATAAATTATAATCGAGAGATATTTAAATCAACCTTAGATAATAGATAGATAATACTATTGGCACTGATAATTCAAATAATGAATTCTAATTTAAATTCTTAAGAGTAGAGTATTATTTATTTCGGACCCAATAAGATAAAACTATCTTCAACTATCTTCAAGCAAGTATTGATAATGGATTAAAATACATACGTATATAAAAATGCATTAAATCACACAAATCTAGTAATAGTAAAGCCATTGTCTGTCATATGAAATATATTTTTAATATTATTTTAATTTTAGAGGAACGTAAGTAAAAGTTAATTACTTTACTTATTGGGTTACTTATAAGCGTTTTAAAGATTTTTTTATAATACAAAATGATATATGACGAATATAAATTAATAAATAACAGAAATCTTTTTTGTACAGGTAATGATGGTAAGAATGATTTGTTCATCAAAATTACAAATTTAATACGAATAATTACCTACTTCTGTACCTTAATTACTAATACATCATCAATCTAGATGGATACTCTAGAATCTAGATGGATACATGTATCTACTCTCTTAACTAACTAAGTTTTGTTTTTTCTATTTTAGAATATGAACGTAAGTATATCATTTCTCAGTATCACCATTATACAATCAAATTTTAGATAAGACATGACGTTAGAATATATTTTTTTATTATAATTTTTTTATAATTATTATTTTTTTAATATAACCTAGAGTTTCACAATTAATATGTCATATCAATTATCCAATTTAAATTTTAATAATAAATTTTGAACTTCCTTACAGGAGACGGTATGTATTTAAAATATAAAGAGTATTTCTTAAAAGTATTAAATACAATTGTGGGAGTAAATGCTAAAAAAAAATATCTACCTATCTTTCACGATATTAATATTTATTAATGTTTCTTTTCAGAAATTATACCACGTAAGTAATTTGGAGTATTATATTGATTTTTATAAATATATAATATACCATTAATTATGAATTTTATTATATTTTTAGCAATACCAGGTAAGATTTAGCAATCCAAGTTTAGTATTAGTAGTTTGTTACGCCATTTACAATTGAATTCATCATATCATTTTTTTTTATTTTCAGACGATACATCAGAAGAATTCGTTCCCCTCACAGCCAAAAACTACACGAGTAGTACCAAAAAAATACCAATTCCGGAAGGATATAAATTCGCTTATGTTACAGGATATTCAAAAACGGATAAGGTACGTCTACCTGGAGAGAATTTAGATAAATATATTCTTTTTATATATGATAATTCTAATAATTTATATAATAACAAACAATTCCAGGGTGTTGATAAAAATGGAAAACCAGTTTACCGTATAGTAAGTTGCCTATATAATAATCTTATTAGAATAGCGAATTGAACTTTGTTTAAAATGAACAAAATTTACAGCGCAAGCTAGACCCGGCTTTCTACAGTTATAAACTTAGCAATCACGATCGTTATGTTAGTGTAACTCTTACCATTCCTCGCTGGTCCAACGCTTACTACCTGCAGTATCAAGTAGCGATGACGAAGATAAAACCGGACAAGGCACCCAAATATATACCATTTTTGCGTTTGTGTAAGTTGTTTAAATAATAACAGCTCTTGTTATTCTGTTAATTTTTTTATAGGTGTATATCTTTTGCACCATCGTTTATTAAATTCTCATATTATCAGAGTAGGATTTGAAACTATATTCCTAACGTTACTGACGACTTCGTTGATTTTTAAAAATACATAATATTCTATATGTTTTGACATCTGTACTTTCAGCAGTTTCGTGTTAATATAACAAGATTTTTTATGGTCTTATATATATATATATATATATATATATATATATATTAAAATGTTTTATATATGGATGATTATGTCAAAAATAAATTGTGTATGCGAAATTTTAAATCAGTAGGTCTCGTGGTTTCAGATAGATTTTATAGCAAATTGTTTACAAATATATCACGATTTTAAACAAACTTATATCAAGTTATATAAACTATAAAAACCAGCGGAAGGCACAGCAAACGTCGCGTCTCGTCGTTTGGAGCTGGTGCAGGGCCAGCGCGTCAACACCACCAACATCCCATACCGCTGTGATCACTGCAGGCTCATCAATGTGATGGTGCGCGCTGGGGACGGGAACGCGTACAACGTTGACAGCTCAAGATACAGACTCATTGATTCAGTTGACAGGTTTATATATACAAGTCAAGGTTACATTACTTCCCATAAAATATAGTTTTTAAGGTTTACTTACAAAAAATATAATATATTTTTGACTAAATAGACGAAGATTAAACTTTGCTACTAAAAATGTTCAATGCAACCTACATTAAAAGTAGGAGGTAATAAGGAAGCTTGATAAAATTTAATACGGGTGCTACTTTTCATTCAGACATTAAAAAAAATGGTTTTGAATGGTTTCTTTAATTTCAGACATGGAAAACGGTAAGTAATATTTTTTAAATGTTTTTTTTTTTAATTATATTAATAAATAAATAGGTTATTAGTTGTAAGTTCTTACTAATTATTATACAATTTGCAGCCAACAATTCTTACAAATAGAGATGAATGCAATGAGACCTCAAGATTTCGGAGACTATTTTGCAGTTATACAAAACGCAGACGGACTTGAAGAGAGGGTGAAAGTACTTTCCGTACTGTGTACGTTTATTTAATAGTATACATGTGATGAATCCCAGCCATATTTAATTTTGCTTACAGAGAATAAATAAACTGTTTGTTTTGTTTGTTACAGATCCTGGTAGGTACAACTCACAATAAAGTTAAATACAACTCATAAATACTTTTATTATTGACATATTATTTTAAATTATTATTTCAAGTTTTAATACAAAAATTACATGTTTCAGATAAAGGTATGTTACTACAAAGTAAAAAAAATTGTTAGTGTTTATGTGATTTTGGTAAAAAAAACAAGATTTTACAGATGTTGGTTCAGTAAATATATAATTTATTTTGCACTTGTGGAAGATAATTTACTTTTTTGTGCTTATTGATATATTTTTTTTATTTTAAGTAAATATTTTATTTATTTTGCACTTGTGGAAGATACATTTTATTGACACCAATGTTTATTTTCAGATTGTGGTGAATATACTCTCACTAATAAAACTATGCTCCTGACAATATTTTTCTTCTTCCTTTTACTCGATAGATGTTTAATGAAGCTTCAAATATTACAGAAAAAAAATGTGTAACACACCTACCTTTAAGACTCTTGTGAATATGACGTTATTCTGAGTAATAATAGCTCTTTGTCTATTTTGAACTTTGTATTTTTTAAGATACAAAGACATATTACTAATAATTTTGTTATTTCAGGAAACTGTAAGTACACTATGAATATTATCAAACCTAAAAGAAAATTCTAGTATTTATCAACAATACCTATCTTTTACTTCTAAACATCATAAAATTTACACGAATTCAACTGTATTTTTAAAACTAAACATTTTTGTTATTGTTGAACTCTTTAATGTAAACTACAATATAAAAAATAAACAATTATTAAAATTTTACAAAGTCGGAAGTGTACCTTGAAGAGATCCAGTCAACCTTTGAATGATTCTGTATATAATCATGTTTTCCCATGATCAAACAAAGATTATGGGTGTCATTTATTAAGATGATATATTTTTTTAAATATATTTTATCTTATCAGTAATTAAAACAACTCGTCTAACGAGTTCGCTGGAAGTGGGTGGTCACTTCGACCGCAGTATGAACTACGACTGCGAGACCTGTAAGCTAACTGATATACTCTGTAACGGAGAGAGCGCGCTGACAACTGGTCGAGTCTCTGTCATACCGGTGTCTAAGATGATCAGCTTTAATTTTCCCAGGTTTGGTATTTGTTTTTCAGATCTAGGCATGAATTCAAGAATTGTGAACAAAAAAAATGTGTAGGGTTTCACTATCATACAAATAAAGATATCACAAGAACACAAGAAAATATCCTTTGAGATATTGAAAATAACTATAAACATGTAAAGCCATGTTAAGTCTATTGACATTTTAAATAAATATATAATGAAAAATAATCCGATACGGGCAGAGATTCAAATCCGCGACATCTGGGCAACCGCCCCGTCACTTTACTTATTGCGATAGATACTGTACGGTACGAACGATACGGTAGCTCAATTGGTAGAGCGACGGGACAGGTTCGAATACCTCCTGTAGGTTTAATTTTCATTCTATATTTATTTAAAATATATTTTACGCTTATTTTTTTTTATATATTTTTTGTTTGATGTGATAAATCAAAGGGTAATAAAAGTTTGCTTAATTTCCTCTATCATTATATTATTTGTCAGGTTTGAAGATAGCCAAGCTTGTGTCTATATGGGCTTTTTTAAGGACGATGACAAACTATATCAGAAAATACTTGGTGTTATTGAGAGTAAGTTAATTATTTAAACTTTGATGTTATTATGTATCTTACCATATATTTTATTGAGAACAATAGTACAAGAATCTCAAAAAACCTCAATCTTATAAAAATAGTCTTTTATTATTAATATTATACTAATGCATCCAATATATAATATGTTTTTATTTTAAATTTAAATAATGGATTTTGTTATAATACTTCTTTTTTGTAGATAATTGTAAGTATATACATTTTTTTATTCTTAAATTAGTCTTTAATGTCCAACTTCTCGGCTAGTAAGAAATTTGTCTTATAACAAAAATATATTTAGTTAAAAATTGTTATAAGTATTTAAATGTAAATTATTTATTACTTAATTTTTTATTTTAATTTCAGCTCCTGGTAATTAATCATCTTTTAAATCCATATTTGATTTCTTATTCATAATAAAAAAATATCTAAACGAATTAACATTGTTTTCTTAAAAGTTATTAATATTCTATGGTTTTTGTAAAAGACTTTCTATACTATTCTGTGATATAATATATACTATTGTATTTTATTAAATAAATTCAATGATTATTTCAGACGTTACAATACCTTACTTAAAAGTGGTTGAATCACCAAAAGAGGGCCAGCAGTTTCAACATGAAATACCATATAATTGTGAAAACTGCTTGGTTGATAAAGTAAGTATACTGCAACTAGATTGAAACCTTCTTAGAATACTGAAACAGTAAAGCAGACGTATTACGTAAATATTCTTTGATTCGTGATTAATTAAAAAAAAAGTGTTTCAAAATTGGCTGCCAAACCTCGTGTAAATTAAATATAGAATACGTGTGAATTAAATATAAAATAAACCGATACGGCATGACTTCGAATCCGCGACCTTTGAAAAACCGTCCCGTCGGCTCTACCAATTGAGCTACCGTATCACTATACGTTTTGGTGAATTAAGCATTCTATATATTATGATCTTTATCGGGACGGTGGTGACATCACCAAAGTATCTAACTTAGTATAGATAAACATTGAAAAGCTGCCACTACCAAAATTAATGTTTGAAACTATCTATAAACATGCATAGCCATGTTAAACTCATTTAAATTTTTAAATGAATATAGAATGAAAATGCTTCATGATCACTTCATAAGACAACGATTATGATAAGTAAAGTATATCTGTTTATTTGTCATGTTTTTACTTAAATACTATGGATGTTCTGGAATATATCAGCATGGTGGCAAGTAGTCGGTAGGTAATGTTGTCATACATCGACGCAATCTGCAAATGGTTTCGAAATATGATGTTATAATATCAATAATTACAATTGTCATAGTACTTTGGGTTGTTGTTTTATCAGTAGGTACAATACTACTGATATTACCACTGATACCAGTGCAATATGTTCATGACGACATCTACTGGCACGGCTGGCATACTAGCATACAATGGCATAAAGCAATATGTCTCGTACAATAGGGAACATGCAAAAAAATTTAAATGGTCTCAAATATTTTTTTTTCGATTACTTTTTATCATCTTATTATAATAAAATCATTTTTTTTTTCATTTACTAATCATTTAAGGCCATAAAATAATTTATGAAAAGTGTAACTTTAGGGAGCGAAATTCAAAATTCCAAAACGCGCCACCATTGGTCGAAAGGAAATGTGACGTCATTTGACACACCATTCAATATTTCGGCGTTTAAGTTCATACTGTGGTATCAGTGTGACTGAGAAAAATAAATAATTTAAACCTATATTTTCGTGCTTAAAGGTTTTATTAAATGATACAATTGTTTAGGTAATCTTAAAAACATTTTCTAAATACTCAAACAACTCTAACAAAACAAATACCTACAAACTCTTTTTGAATAGCAGTTAGCATGCTACTACACAATACATTTTTAAAATGTTTCTGCTTCTGAATCATTTTTCACTTCACTTGACTCAGATAAATAACTTGGTTGATAATCAGCAGATATAGAAGATATAAGATGCTATAGAAGTATTATCAGCTGTGTTTTCAGTAAACAATTTTCTTTTTAAAACAGATAGTTTTACTTTTAAAACTGTTGTGTAACAATGTTGTGTGTTAAATGAGGAAATGGTGACAATGCTACATTTTGTTTTTCAGCAGGTATATTTACATTGACACCTTTACTTCCATACTTCGGTTTAATATTAACTTGCACAGCTTAGTCACTTGGTAATTTATCTTTAATATGCGAAAAGCAAGGCTCTGCCTTATGATCATCACATTCAATAGGAGAAGTACTGAGTCTTGGCTGATTAATATCACAGACATTTGTATGGGCAGTACTAAGACTTACTACCTATATCACTTCTTCGTAAAGATCACCAATTTTTTTAAACACTACTTTTGATAGCTAACTCTTAAAAGGCTTCATTAACCAATGTCAATCTTTGAATTTTGACTATGCACATTCTCATTCTATCAGCTGTTGTTTTTGCCACAAAAATATATAAGGAACAACTCCTTTCTTCAAACTTAAATTACATCTTTCTCCTTGTTGTTTCGTTACACATATTATATTCAATACAATTTGCTGTATCTTCCTTAACCTGAAATAAATCGACAGACCATAAAAATTGCGTAAAACAAAAAAAGATTACGGTTTTTATAGAAAGTTATACTGAAATTTGTAAGACAGGTTAGGTTAATTTTAAACTCAAATTTTCTAATGTTTAATACTTACTATAAATTTAAACTATTAGATTAAACTTATTATAAATAAAGTATACTTACGTTAAATTGATCTTCACAACCATATAAACACGATTTAGGACATATATTATCCCTTTTAATTACCGTACACCATTGTTTTTGTATTTTCGCATCTCTTGGAATACAAAAAACACTTTGTCGGGTGTTTTTCTAATACTATTTTTGCACTCCGGTACTATACAATACTCGTAAGATGATTTTTATCTTCTTCCATGACTTGTAAAGCAATTAAAACTTAAAATATCTATGAAATTGCTAAAAACTTCATAGTAAACATTCACTGGATGTATCATTTGACGTCACGCAAAGCGCGCGCAAAATGGCGGTGTTTAAACGGGTCAAATTTACTCAATGTTTTAATTTTCACTTTGAAAAAAAACTAGAATCTTTTCAAGCCTATTAATATTTTTTTCTACGATATAGAGAGGTAAATGATTAATTTACGTCAAAAAAAAAATACGTGAATGTTCCCTATTGCCTACGCGTGCAAATCAACATTGTATAAATCCCAAAAAAATAAGATTAAACTTCAAATATTTTTATAAAAATCACTTTAATACTTGACTATTCTATATTATGGTTGTAAGAGTCGGAGACCACAGTAGGATACTATATTATACAACTGGAGTTTCCATAAAAAACCCCGCACACCAATAAAAAACTTAAGTAAAATACTTATGCATGCTAAAATGCCTTTACTTATGCGGAGTTTTTAATCGATTAATTAAAAGGTCAAGAAAGGGTCTAGAGTTGCAAAATATGTCTTAAGTTTGTGTCTGTGAGCTACACATTCGAATGGTAACACACTTATATACCTCAAATGTTATGTTCTGACATTTTATTTGGGTGAAAGATACAGATCTTAAGTAATGATACTGTAGTAAGGATTATGTTGTAGGTGTTCTGCGATGGTATTCAGCTTGTGCCTATTACGACCAGAAGGAGTAGTAATGCAGTTGGATCTATTGGTTACTATTCGGTGAGAAAAAATAAAACGATATAATATAAAAAAAAAATCTAATTTTTATATCTTAATTGATTATTTTTAATACAACACTAATAGTTAAAGCTTGTATGTTTAAATATATAAAATAATTTCAGATATCGCCCACAGAAATAACAATACGTATAACAGAATTCAGTCAGACGTACGAAGGTGTGTACCAGGCGGTGTTCATATTGGGAGGGGAGACCATCAGTAAAACTATATTGGAAGTAAGGTATGTATGTAACATATGGTGTTAAAGTTGTTATTAATAACTGTCAACAATACTTAACAGGCACATCACTAGTTGATTTTAATTGCTGAGGATATAATTATTCATCGGTTTTTATTGTTGTTGAGTTGATGTTATTTTTCCCCAAGATAACGGGGATGTGAAAAAGAGAGATAAGAAATGTATCACGGAAGACGTTACCGATATTTTTTTTGTTAAAAATATTAAGTTATGTATAATAGCAAATTAGTGAGGGTGTACAGGATAGTTTTAAAAGTTGCTCTAGTAACAGAAAAGATAAGGAGAGCGAGGTTATCCTGGTGTGGACACATGATAACGAGGGATGAGTTACGTGGTTAGATAAGTCATGGACATTAATGGGGATGGTTGTCACTACAGAGAGATGTCACTATTGTGTCATTTTTTTCTGACATGAGTGGTCGAACCGGTCCTCGTCAATTTTAAGGAAAGTATTGGTATTTGTCTTTCAGATGGACATCGTTAAAAAAAAATATAAAAATAATGCTGATAAATTCTTTTTTTTCTTATACAGGGATCCAGATGCAAAGGTTGAAGAAGATGCACCAAGTAAATATAAATTTAATTTTTCAAATGTTTTTATTAACATACTTTTACTCTTAAGTAAAAACTCTACAGACACAACTTCGTAATTTTACAAACATTTTTCTGCATTCCTTAAAACCTAGATCATTTTAAAAACTCAGATTTGGCTGTTACAAAAAAACTATTGTTCAACACGAAACTATATTAATGAATATCTTTTTATTTTTCATTCATAATTCAATGTATCTCTCTATTTACTTTGTAACATGTCTTTTATTTTCATATAACCGGCTCTATATTTCGCTCATTTCTTTAAATAAATTAACACAAATTATGACTTTGGAGGGATGGAGATCAAAAGTTTCAAATTAAATCATCTTTATTGACTAATTAAAATAATTGATTGTATTGACTTTTTATTAAGTAAGACAGTTTTAAAAAGCACACAGAGACTATTTTTAAAAACACGACAGAGGTCTTTCCTCCAATATATATTTTATTCAAAATAATAATCAACAATAGGGAACATGCAAAAAAATTTAAATGGTCTCAAATATTTTTTTTTCGATTACTTTTTATCATCTTATTATAATAAAATCATTTTTTTTAAATTTACTAATCATTTAAGGCCATAAAATAATTTATGAAAAGTGTAACTTTAGGGAGCGAAATTCAAAATTCCAAAACGCGCCACCATTGGTCGAAAGGAAATGTGACGTCATTTGACACACCATTCAATATATCGGCGTTTAAGTTCATACTGTGGTATCAGTGTGACTGAGAAAAATAAATAATTTAAACCTATATTTTCGTGCTTAAAGGTTTTATTAAATGATACAATTGTTTAGGTAATATTAAAAACATTTTCTAAATACTCAAACAACTCTAACAAACAAATACCTACAAACTCTTTTTGAATAGCAGTTAGTTAGTTAGCATACTACTACACAATACATTTTTAAAATGTTTCTGCCTCTGAATCATTTTTCACTTCACTTGACTCAGATAAATAACTTGGTTGATAATCAGCAGATATAGAAGATATAAGATGCTATAGAAGTATTATCAGCTGTGTTTTCAGTAAACAATTTTCTTTTTAAAACAGATAGTTTTACTTTTAAAACTGTTGTGTAACAATGTTGTGTGTTAAATGAGGAAATGGTGACAATGCTACATTTTGTTTTTCAGCAGGTATATTTACATTGACACTTTTACTTCCATACTTCGGTTTAATATTAACTTGCACAGCTTATTCACTTGGTAATTTATCTTTAATATGCGAAAAGCAAGGCTCTGCCTTATGATCATCACATTCAATAGGAGAAGTACTGAGTCTTGGCTGATTGATATCACAGACATTTGTATGGGCAGTACTAGGACTTACTACCTATATCACTTCTTAGTAAAGGTCACCAATTTTTTTAAACACTACTTTTGATAGCTAACTCTTAAGAGGCTTCATTAACCGATGTCAATCTTTGCCTTTTGACTATGCACATTCTCATTCTATCAGCTGGTGTTTTTGCCACAAAAATATATAAGGAACAACTCCTTTCTTCAAACTAAGATTACATCTTTCTCCTTGTTGTTTTGTTACACATATTATATTCAATACAATTTGCTGTATCTTACTTAACCGGAAATAAATCGACAGACCATAAAAATTGCGTAAAACAAAAAAATATTACGGTTTTTATAGAAAGTTATACTGAAATTTGTAAGATAGGTTAGGTTAATTCTAAACTCAAATTTTCTAATGTTTAATACTTACTATAAATTTAAACTATTAGATTAAACTTATTATAAATAAAGTATACTTACGTTAAATTGATCTTCACAACCATATAAACACGATTTAGGACATATATTATGCCTTTTAATTACCGTACACCATTGTTTTTGTATTTTCGCATCTCTTGGAATACAAAAAACACTTTGTCGGGTGTTTTTCTAATACTATTTTTGCACTCCGGTACTATACAATACTCGTAAGATGATTTTTATCTTCTTCCATGACTTGTAAAGCAATTAAAACTTAAAATATCTATGAAATTGCTAAAAAGTTCATAGTAAACATTCACTGGATGTATCATTTGACGTCACGCAAAGCGCGCGCAAAATGGCGGTGTTTAAACGGGTCAAATTTACTCAATGTTTTAATTTTCACTTTGAAAAAAAACTAGAATCTTTTCAAGCCTATTAATATTTTTTTCTACGATATAGAGAGGTAAATGATTAATTTACGTCAAAAAAAAAATACGTGAATGTTCCCTATTGTGATCACCACTAAGCTTAACTTAATCAACATCCTACTAATATTATAAAAGCGAATGTACGTTTGTTTGTTACGCTTTCACGCGAAAAGTTATCAACCGATCATTATGAAACTTTGTACTCATACTGTTGGAGTTATAAAAAGTATCAAAGGATATTTTGTTATTAAATAAAAAATATTCATTTTTAGCAAGAATTAAAAAAAAAATTGAAAGATAAAAACATTGTTTGTCAATAAACACGTGAACAGAGTCGCGGGGGCAACAGCTAGTAATTAATATTTTCAATGTGTGCTAATCCTAGATCATAAGTTCTTATTCGAAAAAAACAAGTCAAATAGCTTAAGATTAACTTTCCAGCGACACTAGCCGCGGAGACTGCTACAGAATCTGCCCCGACAACAGTTGAAGCCGCAGGAGATGCCACTACAGCAGCAGATGCAGCAGCAGCAACGACCGCTGGTAAAAATAATAATATACATTTTAAATAATATAAAATAAAAATAATATATCTCTCTTGAGATAACATTTCTACTATAATATGGTCGATACGTTTTCCAACTTGTATTTTCTTTTAGCGTTTTCAAACTTAATATAAACATAGTTTCTGGAAGGTTTCATAAACTAATTAGTCTGCTGTTTTAAAAAAAAAGTCTCATTCGTTCTAACGACAGCTAATGACAACTTTTAATAGTGATTAAATATCATTAAACGTCAACACAGACAAATTCAGACCTAGTGGGTTAAAATTTGAAATAAATATTTCTCAGTACTCTAGAAATAAACAAAGGACGGGCGTCTTAAATAAATATAGCAAGAAAAATTTATCGATAAGGATTCGAACCAGCAACCTCTGAGAATCGATTCCGTCACTCTGTCCATTGAGCCATCGTGTCGCTACCAGCTTCGATAAAAGTAACATTCTATATATAATCGAGGCGATTAATGTTCCCATGTACATGGCGGTAGAAAATCCTATTAAAAAAAATTATACAATTATTATTAAATCTATTTTCTTTGTTTCAGCGGCTTAAAGAATTAAAGCATATTATAGAACTAATAAATGATTTTATCTTTATATTGGATTTTTATTTTAAAACCAATTAAATTAGGATGTGTAAAGGGTTATTTTTTTTTCTAAATTCCTTAACAGAAAAAGAACATAGGACTTAATACTTATTCTGCTAATAGGATCATCGGTCCAAGGTATATCTGATATTGTACTGTTATAATGTTTAGGAGAGTGTTTTTAAAAAACGGTATTTGATTACTAAAATGAATAATATTTTTTAGAAAAACACAGGAAACTGGTGATAATCAGCTAATGTGAATCAAATATGTGGGTCATAGAAAGTTCTTATAAAACGAAAACTGGGCCAATTTAGCAAGTTATTGGTTTATCTTTTAACACAAAATAAATGGCTGCATCCGATGGAAACTCTGAGTAAAACACTTTGCCCACTTGTCCTTTTCGACAGCAGGTTGAAACGCTGCCACTGCCTCCTCGGCTTCCATAAAACGTTTTCCTCGAAGTTTTTTCTTTTATTTTCTTTTCTTTTATATAGAAAGTCTTAAAAAATCATTGTATGAAAATTTTCTCGAGTTAATATCATGCTAACGCCATTTTTTTTTTTTTTTACCGTCAGGAATCCTCATGGATACGTACCTCCATCCAGGGGATGATGGAGTTGGTTATGTGAGACTCCTACTCACTAAACCTGATGGTTGCCGCCGCCGTCATAAAGGGACACCACGGGATCGCTTTCGCAGTCACCGCGATGCCCCGACGTGATCCACGGAGAGGGCACCCCGCAACGAGGAGCACCCGTCCCTTTTTCGCAGGCTTGATAGATTGTGGAGGGATCCCCTTCTCCCCACCCAAGCCTGCTGCCTCTGAAGGGGGCCGAGACCCCCTTCTGCCCGGACTCGGTCTCAGGGAATCAGGTGTAAAACCCGACTCGACCATCATCGACCGTGCCCAACCCCACCGCGGTAGTCTCCCCGAGAGGAGACCACCGGTCAGGCCCCCTAGAAGAGCAGACTCTCGAAACGACCCGGCGGGCTCAGCGGCTCTGGTCAAGCCGCAGGCCACGCGCCGGGCGACACTAAAGCCCACTCAAGGCAGAAGACCCAACGTGGAACCCAACAAGTCGGGAACCCATCACGCCCAGACTAACCATCGCCAAGCGCAACCGTGACATCGCCACTCGGCAACGATCAACCCAGGCAACGTCTCGGACTGTCTCCCCCCCAAGCAATTTTCTGTCAAGGCTTGGTAGAAAGAGGTCCAGAACCCTAAACGACGCAGACGGCCTCTTCCTCAGCAAGAAAGAGACCGCCGCGCACTCCTCCCTATACAGCCGCGCGACCACTCCACAGTCCACTCTGCTAATCAGAGAAGTACCAGGAGCGATCGAGCGGCTAGCCCCGGCAAAGAGGGCCTGCGCCCTCTCACCCTCGACACCCAGGCCAACTTTCTACCAAGGAAGGCCGATGGAAAAAGGCCCGAGCCCTCCCCCCCGCGGGCAGGCCACCCCGAAAGGTTACCCGCCCTGGCCAGCCATGGACCGGGCACAAACCCCCATGACCGACCCCCAGCGCGCCGGGTGTTAGCCAACGGGAGAACCCGAAGGTTCTTAGTAACCGTTGTTGCCCAGAGAGCACCACGAGGAGGTTCCCGGCGTTCGCCCCCCATCATGCTAACACCTGACGTAACACAGACTACTTTAAATTTTCCGCAAATCTTAAAACAACTGACAAATGTATGAAATACATACTCTTTAATATCCATAGTTCCATTTTTTTTAATTTCCAGCCAGCCAGAGTTCCATTTTTTTTAAATTTAAAATATTTTTTTATTGTATTGTTTACAAGTGGCCAGTTCTAGCTTTCAGTTTGACCTTCGTACATGTTGCATGTTCAGTTTATCGGTGTAGAAGAAAAGGAATTGTAAGCATTTAGATTATTCTTCCTAAAATGTTGATCAAAATCAACTAACAGATTAGTTAAAAAACTACTGACATAAAGCTTGATTAATTTTATTTAGAATAATAAATCAGGCTTCGCGACGAGATTCAAGTTTAAATTAATTAAGGTTACAGGTCGTCTATTTTTTGGATATTTTTTTTGGATAGATTTTTTTACTTACTAACATCATTTTTAAAATTATAACTGCAATTGTGGGGCAATTTTTTAGGGCTTTGATTTCGAAATCCATCAATGTATTGTAAAATAATCTATACTTACCTTAACTTTGCAGCATCCTTCGTACTTTCGATAACGTAAGGAGGCCGTAATGGAAACAGTTTATAACTAATTAGTTCACTTCTACTCTTTTTTTTAGTTTTTTTTTTACCATGATGACTATATATAGATGTAAAATATATTCATTCTTTGTTTGAGATTAATTTATAAGAATATAGCCTGATCAATACATATATAAATAAATTCCACTCATTGAATTAAGATGTTACGTATTTCTTAACCTTCCTACTTATTTTGAGAAACTGAATAACCTGCAGTTTTATCTTAGTATTTTCTTTTTTATATAAAATTACAAATTGTATTTTTTTAGTACAGTATAGTTAAAGTATTCTCGATTTATAAAAAAAATATTTTGTATGCTTTTTACTCGACTTCCAAAAGAAGAGATTCTATGTTTAATAATGTTATTTTATACATTATGTACACATACCGTTTCAAGGTGTTAACCAGACAGAGTGGGCGATGTTCTAGTTTAATTTTCTATATAAGACTGGTTTAAAACTCAAAAATATAATATATTAAGAAAGAAGTACATATTTGTTACTACTTTTTGATATGAACAGAGGTTGGTTCAGATCATTATAAAGAAAAAATACATTTCGAATACTTTTAATAATTGAAGATCAAACTTCATAAAGTTAAAAAAATTATCAAACTATATCTACTTATAAACAATTAACGAAGCTAAGTCTTCAAGGTAATTTATAAATATTTTTATGTACCATAATATACATAAACTAGTCTGACAAAGTTCCGATTCATTTACGTGTACATAGCTGGGAAAACTATTAAAGAATATAAAGTCGTAATGGCAGTTCAGAATCAGTTTTATTTTAATTAATTTTCAACACTGCTAGGGCAAATTAATTAAAATCTTTATTAATATACTGATTGACTTTATTCTATATTAATATACTATTTGAAAAATACTGATTTTAAACATAGTTTCTTTTATGACGTTTCGGTATTAGTATGGTTATGCCCTAAAAGTTATTATGTCGTAAGTTCAGTTGATAGTAAAAATTATAATCACGCAATATTGTAATCAAAAACAATAACAAAAGAGTAGTCATACGTCATCTTTTTCTGTTCCATGGAATTACTTTGGGATTGTATTACATACTAGAAATTTCACATTTATAAATATAACGCTTTAAATAATAATTTCGTATTTAATATGCAATAATATACAAGAAGTAAGAACCCTAAAAAACACATTAAATAACAGTAACATTGTCTGTAAGTAGGTTGCATGATTATCAGCGACTCACTAACAATTACCGTTACTACTGGCTAAAAGATTGGCGCAGGCTTTAACACTTTGGTTCTGTACTTCTATATCTACTTAAAACAGATAATAATTTAAATTAATATGAACTTTAATTTAAATACTAACGCCAAAAAGTGGTGATATATATATACTTACAAGTTTAACGTTTTTTATCTGTTGTTGTCTTTGACATCATAGGGGGATGACATGATATTGATTTATTCTGTTTTTTTTTAAATGTGACTTGATGAAGAATGTTTTTAGTTGTTGCTTAGTCTAAAACAGTGAAAGAAGCATAATAATTGGCCAAGTAGATTCTCTAATGCCCATACAGAAACTGAAAAGTACATTTGTAATTTACGGGGACTATTTTATTGTCGGAACTTAAATAGATTTCCAAAAAATAGTCTCTTAACCAATATGGATTATATTACTTACGTATGAAATTGTCAACTATCGTAGTTACTTTTGTTTCATACATTACTTAATATTATACCAAATTTTCTGACCTCCATTTATAACACTTTTTGGGTTAAAATATGTATTAATAGGTAATCATAATAAATATTGAAGCAATAATATTATACAAAGTAATAATAACAACCAAATTTTAATATTAGTTAATTTAACTACCATACAATAATAAATCTATGAAGAACTTTTTAAATCTCTGTTTTTTTTTTTAATAATTAAAATCTCTGTTTTTTTTATTCTCAATTATTTGTTTGTGGAACTCTGTTTTGTATATAATCTGTTAAACATAATTTTAAAAAGAACAAAAAGTATCTTATTTGTCATTTACTGGTTTAAACTCTTACTAAAAAGTTTAAGATTGAGCTGACAGATCAAATTTCTTGAAACGGAATAAAAGTTTCAAAGTTTTATTGAGTCAACCTGGAATCCAGTAAAAAATATAAAATCATCTTATTACCGCCAAAACTACCGGCTAACATAAAAACAATATCATGTAATAAATGTTTCAATAAAAATATCTGAATTAATGTTTTTTTTTTATTTTAAGCGAAACCTCTTTAATCAATAAGTTGTTGTCTAATCTATGTTAGCAGTAACTACCTACTTCTAGGTTTTTATTTGTTATATTTAATTGGAGATAAATATAATTTTGATAAAAATAATAATAATAGTAATTAAATAACCATATTCTATTTGAAATAATGTTTTATTATATATATAACTATCAATCACCATGAGTGTAGTTTTGTAAATATTAGTTATAACTATTACGGAAGTTTAAAACACAATAAGTATTTTATTTATGTAAAATTTCTTCAGTATATAGTTTTAATTAATGTCTGGTATTAATTAGTCGACCTTCAAGTCTGTGCTGACTTCTTCAATGACCCGGGTTCATTCCCCGGCCGTCACAAACAAATTTGTATAATTCTTGGAGTCATTGTATTGTAAGCGACATTTTGAAGCAATTCTAAATTGGGTAAGCTTTTGTTGCCTAAAATAAGATCTAAAACTTTTTAAAAATTACTATAATAATAAATTTAATGTTAAAAGGTTAAATTTAAGTGAAATAAACCACATAACTCTCAACTTTCTCGAGAACGTCGACACTCGACAGTTCTGAGCATAATTCCTCAGTATAGCAAAAACTGTTGACAAAAACAGACGCGTCCATAGAAATTAAGTGAATTGTTTATTATTTAAGTGTTTTAATAATAGTGATGTGTTTGACGTAATTATTGAGGTAAGTTGACATCCAACATTGATGTTATGGGATGTTCATTCAAGATTGTTGATTTATATATGTGTAATATGTTTTAATTACCATTTGAGTGCATTCTTTTAAAACTTTTCCTTAAATTTCGTTTAAATTTTTGTGTATTATAACATTTTGTGCATTTTAATGTTTATTTTTTTGTGTAACTTACTAGATAACTAAATGCTTATTTTTTATTTTAATAAACTACGTGTTTAGCAAAAGATACGATTACAATTCATATTATAATGTTCTTTAAATTATTTTTAATTAGTATTTAACGTATTCAGTATACGAGCGGTTGATTTTATTTTATAAAGTACCTAATGTTGTTCGTCTGTTCGTCCGCTCAACGCTTATATCTCTAAAACCAGGGATCTACTTTATTATTTTTTCCTAATATTACGTTATATTATAAATACGTACTGTCAAAGCTAATAAGGTGTCCTGATCCAATCCAATCCAATTTTAGCTACTTACTCTTAAAAACACAACCCATACATTAGTTATCTTTGCAAAAACCGACTTGACTTATGCCTTGATCTTTTTAGAAATTCATGTAAGTTTAATTTCAATCTTGGATTGCAGATTGATTATTTATTTCATCTGTTAGTACCTCGACACCTCATTGCATCGATAAAAAGGACAAAATATTTTGAGCAAAGCCGCGGATAGAAGCTATGATAATTAGATTTCGGTCGATCTTAAACCACATGTCAAATTTGATATCAAATAGTTGTGGTCTTAGAAAGTAGTTTATTTTCGACATATAGATGCTATTGTCATCTTTTGTCAGCGTGGTCTCATATCAGATAACTTTCATCGATTGTCAAAATGGATTTTGACAAATTGCTTATTGATTGACAATTTAGGTATTAATAACTATCAATACACTGATTATTTAAAATACTTTTACGCTTTTTATTATTGTAATTCAACTAACGTTTAAGTCTTTTTTTGGAAATTTTGTGGTAGGTACTTAATATTTAGTTCCGTGTATGCGTGTGTGCTCTTGCTTGTTTGTGTGTATATGTGAATGTTTATGTGCGTGGGTGTGTGTCATCAGAATAATAAATTAAATTCATGTATTGTTTTTATATTATAGAGTATTACTGTGAGCCACTCTTGGGAAATTTGTTGAATTTATTGATTGAAGATAAAAAAAAATGTTTTTAATATTGTGTTTTTAATTTCTAAAGTATATATATTTATTTAATTATATTTTTGTGTATAACTTCGTAAATATTTTCCATGTTACAACATGCATAACCTAAATACGTTAACAATAGGAACTTGAGCGTCCGCGCGCATTTTAATTAGGATTTGTAATTATAATTTATTGATATCAAATATAAGTATGTATGTCGAATTGCTAAAAAACTGTTCATAATGTGTGGGAAGAATGCTTTATAATGAATTATTTAAAAGAATAGTTTTCTTTTTCTGCGTCAGGTAGTAAGTAGTCCTAGTATCGCGGGGGCTTACAAATATAGAATACTATAATTTGCCAGCGTCTTCGTCCAGTTACCTGTCGTAAAAAAAAAAAATATCGGAATCAGTACGTTTCGGGACGAAAGCTTTCATCTTTTCTGTTCCCCTGACATTTGTAACTTATTTGTAATTTAGATGATCGGTTAAGAATAAAACAAACAAATTCTCTACAATGGGTAAGGATAGCGGTTACAAAAGATTCTGAACAACTACCCCTGGATCGCATTAAGCACCTATTGTGCTATTTTGGGAATCGAACCGAAGACCGATAGACTAATAAATCGCAAACTTAAGTGGGTATACATCTTGCTACAAATATTAATTAAAATAAGTATTATACATATATGAACAGTAATTCAGTGCTATTCCCACGCTATTCATAAATAATAAACAATTCCTATATATATAGCACTTATGTTCCTAGAAATCTAGACTCGTCAAACCTAGAGAGGTAAATTTACGTGTATTTATCAGTCATTACAACTTTTGTAAAATAGTAAAACATTATTTAATTTCTTATTAAATGTGTTGAAAACAAATTAATGCTCCAGTATCGTTCTTTGTATTGTTACACATTATTGTTACACACATTCGAATACGTTCATTATATATCGAAGACCATACATCCATATGTATGTAAATACTTAACAGTTCAGTAGCGTAATAATAAAATAAAAAACAATTTACCAAGGATATTCTTATATGACAGTAGCTAAAAAATAATACGTTAACAGTGAAGAAAGATACTGTATTATATATGTATTATATCATGAAGTAGGTACATATATGACTAGGGGTCGCTCGCGACTTCGTCCGCGTGGTTTTTAGTGTTGCCGCCGAGTTCCATACAAATTGATATTTAAAAACCTTAAGGGTGGAATTTAAAAATCTTTTCTTAGTACACCACTACGTAGAAAAACAAATGTATCCTCCAATTTTACTATCTCTACGACCTGCGGTTTAGACTGTATGCTATAACTAAGTCAGTCAGAACCTATTAGATTATATTAAATTTGCAGCATTTTTCATTGCTGCTTAACTTCTATTAGTCACAGCGAGATGATATATACCCTATAGCCTTCCTCAATAAACGGACTATTCAATACAAAAAGAATTTTTCAATTCGGGCCAGTAGTCCCAGAGATTAGTGCGTTCAAACAAACAGACTCTTCAGCTTTATAATATTAGTATAGATGAGTAAGTGCCATTGTATGACTGCTCTAAAACGTATGTAAACAATGACTGAAATATCTATTCAACAAAAATAACTACAAGGTGCCAACTAAACATTTATAAAAAAAATACATTCAGTATTGTTATTTTTATAATTTTAGTATTTTTATTATCAACTATTATTATTATCAAGTATAATTATTTATTCAACTTCGTACAAACACAAAGTATCTTGTAAAGTTCACTTGAACTCAACATCAATGTCTCTTTGTTATAATTCAATACACATGATGAAGGAAGATTCATCTTATTTGTTTTTAGAGATCCGTCCTCATTAAATGTGTTAAATAATCACTTGCTTTGATATCTGTCTGTCAAATATAATAGACTTTCTTTTTCTTTATAATAGTTTCATAACTCTCTCGTTCGGAGTCAATTAGTGTCGAACAAAAAAAAACATATTACATAAATATTAATCCTCAATTTGCCCTCAATCATAAAAAATACAAAATTCGTAAACTATCATTACATAGGATAAAGCAAAGTCCGCATGTGTCCCTATGTCTGTATGTATGATTAGATCTTTAAAACCTCATAACGGATTTTGATGCAGTTTTTTTAATAGATAGAGTGATTCAAGAGGATGGTTTATATGTATAATAACATTTAATATATTAGAGAACCACTGATAATTTCAAGATTTCTAATGCGAAGTCGTAAACACACTTTGTTTTGCGCTTATATTGCAAACGCTGACTGAACTATAAGAAATAGATCAAAATAATGTACCTACTAAGTATTGTATACCTTAAAAAGTTCTACAAGATAATCCGCGGTGGTATATGTTTATCTCTTAGGGATAACCCACAATAGTCAATTTTTATCCTTTACTTTTTACGAGAAATAATTGTTTATTTACAAAGCGATTTTAAGCTATACAGCATTAATTCTTATCTAATTAGGTACCTTAAATACATTTTACTTATAATATGGAACAATATAGCCCTTTACAGCAAGTAATTTAAATGAATATGATATTGCACATTTAAAATATAGGGACATCGCGTTTGCGGCGGTACGGTCGGCCGGCGCACTACGGTATGGAACCAAGCAAACCGTCTCAAAAATGGCTTTTGTTAATGTTCAGTATTAAAAATGTTGGTAATGCATATAGCTAACTGAATATCTAATGCATATTATTTAGTATTAAATTATTATTTGTTTAATAAAACCAGACCTGCAATTTGATGGTCAAAATAACGTCGATTGTGTAGCTCAGAATTCAAGTTTACATGGTCATATTTTGATTATGTTCGATGAAAATCTATAAGTGTGATATATGGTTAGAATGGTTATTAAGTACTCTGTTTAAATAGTGTTTAAATGGACGTTTAAGTAAATACAAGAGGGTATAAAAAATACAGTATCTAATATTGTATCCTTATTAAAAACTTTAAATAGATTTTTGGTAGTGAGCGATGTCTGCCGTTGTCGTAATTATGATTGTATCCCTTAAAACAACTCATATAGAAGCCAATACTAAAAAAGGGAAGGGGATATTGTTTTACAACGAATTTAAGGCGTGCGAAAAAGCTAGTATTACATATACCTAAGTATAAGTTTTACTTCCCGTATCTATATATAAATACAAAAAAAAATCTATATCACGTAACTTAAAATTCAGATTTGACCTCGTCACTATTTAAATTTTATTATATGTATAGACATTCAATGTTTTTTATAATTAAAAATAAAAGTCGGTCACATACCTACATACATACCTTCATGTTAATGGATTCCGTGTGAGTCCAAATGTCGTAAATCGTTCTTATATAATATAAATTAATAGAATTTTACGTTAACGAAATAATTACCTATGTTACACGTGGACTAAGAATATTATTACTTAAGAGCATATAAAAATAAATTAACTATTCTTATGAAATTACTTATTATTATAAGATATTTGTAGATTATATAAACATTTGAATAATTAATTTTGTGTATTTTTACAATTAGTGAATTTGTATGTGTATACATATTTTTTCACATTTTTCATTGTACCTTCTTATTTTGGAATAGAAATAACATCACACAGACTGATTGTCACATGTGGAATCAAAGTATTACCATAAAGTTTATATTTGTTAAGGTCTATCTGACCTTTTTACAATGGTTTTGAGAAAACCGACATTAACTGTAAGATGTTCCGAGAAAACAAATCTTCAATTGCTGGAACTAATAAAGTGAAAATTTATCAAGAAATACTTAACTTTCTCAAATCTTGGGTTAAAAATGTATGCAAGGTTAGCAACAAAAAATAACCGATAACGATAACTTTCTAATTATAGAACGCATCCCGAAACATTACTATTATCGATAATGTAAAAATATCGATGGGGTCACGGGTCGTCTGTTGACATCACTGCTTTTTTTCTGTCAATAAGTATAAACATAGAATCTATACTAATATTATAAAGTTAACTTGTGAGTTGGTATGTGAGAGGTGTTCGTTGAAACCATCTAGTTCACTAGGTAATCGCCATGCTGTCGCTTAATTAAGCGAGTGAGATTGAAGTTTGAAAAAAATAAATTGAGCAGAGTTGCAGAGAGCAAATAGTTTGGTTTGTTTTTTCTTCATTATTCCTCAAGGACAAGACTGATCATGAAATTTTACAGCCTTTAGCCATCTATACGATGACACTCATCGATTAAAAGAAACCGATTGTCAATCGATTCAGTAGTTTGGGATGAGTAGCCTTACAAAGAATGCATTGTTCCTAACTACAGTGAGCTTCGCTTCTCACTCGTTAAAAAACAAACAAAATTTTTATTATAAACCTTCAGGGATGACATCAGCTCTACAGCTCATCTAATATTCCTTTGCAATCATAGAACTCGTGAAAATCTCAATTTGTAAAGCATCTGGTCGAAAACGAAAAAAAAAACGAAAATTATTGCTAGTACACACGGACGGAGTCACGGACAACAGCTAGTATCTAAGGTAAATAGATATAAAGCATTGATTTCGTTGGGATCACACCAAATCATTATTTAGTTTTTTTTTTGTAACTGATTGCAGTAGAACTTGATGCAAAAAACATTTAATAATTTAATTTATCTATAAAGTGTTGTTGTTTGACTTCTATTTGCTACTGCAATGTTTAAAGAAATATAATTAGTTTTCAAAGCATAAATGTGTTACATGAGTAAAGTAGCTAATCTGAAACGGAAAACAAAATAAATCAATTTCATGTTCATTAACAGACACAAAGTCCCTACTTTGAATAAGTGCAATTTTCTCTAACATTTTTTTTATCGCTACATATAAAAGGAATAAAATATCTGACAACTGATCTGTCAATCTTACCATTCTAATTGTTTCATCGAAATCATCGTATAAAATACCGGTAAATTACCGGTAAGAAATATATAAAATGTCTTGACAATTACGTACACCACAAAAAGAAAAAAATATATATAAGCCGTTCTCATTAATTAACCTTAATACATGGGGCAAATGTGTATTTTTATATTATATATATCTGAATCTGAATAATAAGAAGATATCTGAATTTTTATATTATATATGATGACAGGTTTGTCCACAGTATGTATTCCGCAGTTGTTTCTACATTAATATCGTGGGTAAAATCTTAGAGATCGAACAGAGACGCAAGTGGAGCATGCAGTCCTAACTAGAGGGAAATGGCACACACTCACGATATTACTTACATACACTATAATATCTTTCTGGTTTGTTTACTATATCTATTGAGAATGATCTTCTTTTACACAGCTCAAGTGCTAATAATAAAATTACAGTGTTTTTTTTTATTGAATGCTACGAAGATTCAAATGTAAAATGTGCTGTCGAAATTTGTCTTAGGATTTTATTTCGAAAACGAAAATCTTATAATATTTTTTCCTCGTCCGACCTTGTGTCTGAATATTATTGTATTGTATCGTATTGAAAATAAGTTTTTTACAAAACATTTTTTCACTATAAAAGTTACCACCAGCTCGGATTTTTTTACGTAGTAAGTACTTAAATTCTAAATTATGTAAAAACATTAAATCTTGAAGTAACCTGGCAGCGAGCGCTTCATACCCACGGTGCATCATTCACTATATTCGAAAACATCATAGTATGCTCTTGCACAAAACGTTCTACAGTTGTTTTCTTAAAGTTATTTAACGGTAATACTGGAACGGAATACTTAAGCTACTTCTGGTTGATCCCGAATGATGTAATTCGGCAATAAGCAATGTCTTAATACGAGTCAAGAAAAACAAAAATTCGTAGTTTTCAAGGGATTTATTTTTGTTCTCAATCGATTGACTTTTTTGGGTTGAAACTTTTTATACTGCGTTCGGAAAAAGCAGAAAATTCCAGGCACTAGATTATTTCGATGGACGAACTAATAATATTTTTATACACGTTATAGTGTAAATCTTTGGTGTAAGAGTCCGACTCGCACTAGGCTACTAGGCACTACGTCGTTAGATATGTAGCACTTTCTTGAAAGGTAAACATACTCTTCCAATGCTAATATCTGTATTGTTAGTGTTAAGTGCGCTAACTACCAGACCTCGTTTCCCATTTTAAGTATCTCAATCTCTCTTCCTCTCTCTCTCTTTTGTTAGTATCATTATTAGTGCCAATATAAAATTAGTCAACGTCGGGAATTTATACAGTTATACGACCTAGTTCAAATATGTATATATCGAGAGTTAACCAACTGTTGCAACAGTTCGGTGCCGGATGGGTCTTCTACTCATTTCTATGGCAACATACGTATTATTCATCAGTCTATGTTACTTATCAATCCTAATGACTGTATAGTTTCATCCGTTGTAGGAGACTGTTTTCGTAAAAATATAAGATTCTGATTATGTAACATAATAAAATACTAGTTAATAACTGGGTTCATATTAAAGTTTATTCTTCAACGTAAATTTAGTAGTTTTTTGAAGTTAAAGTCTAACATACGTGAGAAACACAGTACTTTCCTTTATTGAAATTGGTTAAAATAGACTTGCTCTGTGGTATATGAAGGTAATAAGACATTCCCACGGCGCTTGCAATTTCACGGAGCGACGGACAGCAATCATAGAAATGATATGCAACTATCATGCGTCGGTTTCCACACTTTTTTATTGCCTAAAAACTTTTTGTTTACTAACTCTGGTACTATGGAACATGATGTACTGTACAATAGGTTATGTACCAAAGAACTCCCACTGGAATCTTTTTAAACTATAGAAAGAGTATGTTAAACCCCAGGTATTTTTTTATCTTTCTCTAGATCTTGAGTTATCTGTGAAAATATCCGGCCTGTGGATTGAGTTTGTAGGAATCAGCTCGAGAGTAATTTTTGTCTCATATTGTAGATTGTACCTATATTCATTCCAACCGTAAGTAAAGCAACGGTATGTTTGGGTATGTTTCTTCTCTTCCATGTAATAAATATTTGCGAGAGGCCGTTTTTTTAAGTAGAAATAGCATTTTCACAAACAATAATTATTAAATTAAAAAAGGTTATTTAAAGGTAAGTAAATTTTCTCAAAGAAACAACAAATAATATGTGACTTTTTTTAACACCTTGTTGTTTACACTTTAACGGTTGGTCAAGAGTACTTAAAATTACCTACCTATATTACCTTTTAATTCCCATTCGAATGTCAAATTCATGACAGATGTGTCATGTGACATTCGTTCAAAAAATATAATGTTTTGTTCATGCAATCTCATTCTTTAACTTAAAAAAACATGTATAATATTATATTAATTTTGTCTAACATTCGGAAATCCTTACATTAAGTTTAACCCCAAACTTATAATACAAACAAAATATTTTTGATAATATGACGAAAGTTTTTACTATGAGGGTCAAAATTTATCCTATAAAGACTCTATTTCCGTGACAACACACAGACCTATCACCATAGAGATATTATTAATTCTATGCCTATCACACTATACACATCAAAACTATCGTAATGCTACACATTTTTAAATTTCCATGAATTTCAAAACAAGAGAAACATTAAACTATTACAGAATCATCACAATATTGATATTAATACCTATATTTAAATATAATACGATACATATTAAATTTCTTATCTTTTCATAAAATCACTTTCATGATAAACTTTGATAAAGCCTGTTTATCATTTGAAGAATCACTTTGACCACTTGAGATTTTTATCCAAGCTTTTATGAGATCCGCAAACAAAACATTTAAATACTTCCGTTAGTTTATATTCATAATCATACTAGAATACTAGAAACCTTGGACCTATAATTATTAACTGTATCAAATTGCGACATTTCTGACTTATGTTCAATTTTTTTAAGCACTCTACAAGTTCTTTACCAGAAATAAGAAGGTGACCCATATATGCGATGGCACACTTCTCGCGTGACTTCCCAAGCATTTTATTGACAGTTCTGATGGATGGATGATCAGGAGATGGTCCTTCTCAATAATAACATAAGTGTTTAGATGTTTAGAACCTTTGTATTTGATGGTATTCGCTAAATATTTCAATACTAATATTGCATGAATTCCTACTGAGCACCATCTATCTGATCTTTATAGATTTTTAACTATTTACCTATTTAACACCCTATATAGTTCTATCTGTCTAAATACATATATGTCATATACACGAATACTTTACACTAAAGGTATTGGTCCATTCAGAAGATTCTGACGCTTTGATTAGGTATCTAATTTCTGCCTCTTTTACCATGATATAAACTATACCTTCTTTACAATGCCTTAGTTTATCTGGGTGGAAAGGAACAGGTATAAATCAATTTAATATCTCATTTTAAAATATTTGTACACTCTAATTCTGTTAAACCTGAGCCAAAAATTCGCGACTTTTTTGTTTATTAGATATATCGGTTAATCAACATAATTTTGATTCAGTGTTTCCAAACTATGCGAGACAACACATTGTAAATGTTTTTCAGAAAAATATGGATTAGAATTATCGATTAATATTGGGAGCGCGAAGTAAAACACTAAAACGGATAACAATTATTAACCACAGATTATTAATATTATTTTGTATTATTTCAATGAATACCATCAACATCATACCTATATGGAGCGGTTTTAATATTCTTTTGCATTTTAAGAGTCAAAATCATTATTTCTATGAACAAAACGAGTACCTACATTTCTTAATTTAATAAGAGGATTAGTGCACTGTTGGACCTTGTAACCTTATAGTTAAAATAAATAACACCGGGTATGATGTGATTATTTTGGGGGTTAATGACCTTACATTAAGCCACACTATGACAAGGCTCATTGCATCAGTTACCATTAACAGCTGAACAGGTTTTGTTATGAATTTGTGCTTCAATTGTGCTTGAATTTTTAAAATAAATACCTGCTCTTTACAAATATATTTTAAATAGATTTTCTATGTCAATGATAAGCCGCGATGACGCATCAGCCATAGGTGTTTCCTTCGTTTATACCGTGTATCTATATCGTAGAGTGTAGACCAAAGGATTGTCTATCTTAGATCTCTATCTATTAATCTTTAGCGTTAGATAGTTTGTATGAGACATTTCGTTCTGCCGCCCAACCATTTAAGAACTAGTAGGCAGTATGCTGTACAAGAAAGTACGAATTAGTAATAATATATAATTACTAGTGGCGACTTGTCGATATTAATATGTTATATTTTAAAATTCATTATATAAAATTAAATAATAAATAAACAATTCAGTTTTGTTTATCGATAATACTAAAACTAATGAATGCTGAGCAAAAAAAGATAAAATGGATATGGGTCAATACACAAGGATGAAAAACGTAAATTAGTCGATACTCGATAGATGTCAACTGTTTTGTTTTTGAATTTTTATATATATAATATTTGTTCACAGATACAATGTTTCACTACGAATACGAGAAGCGTCCCCCGTCTCGCGACAGTCGTGCGACGGTTTCACGGAACTGGCACACGAGGCCCCTGCCTCCTCGCCCAGAAGATTTACCAGCTAAGACTAGTGTAAGAAATATACTAGTATTCTATAACCGACGCCCGAAGAGGGCTGTCATGTGTGTTATAATATATCTGTCTATAGCACTGTAGACAGATAAATCAATTCTCACAGATAAATCAATTTTGATATAGTTTTTATTGTTTCAAACGTTACTTTAATTTATAAAAATCTGTAGTGTTATTCTGTAAGAACATTTTATAATCTCAAAGCGGAATCCGCGGTGAAATATTTAATTTGTATTCTCTAAAACACGACACCGCACACATTTTGAGGTGTGAAAACGAGATTAGGAGATATTTAAGTGTAAGATTTGTAAGATTAATGAGTTATTTTGTTACTTATTAACAAGCTTGGACAAATTATTTTGACATTATCGAATCTCTTGATCAGAAATGCCAGAATGTAAACAGAAGCGTTCACTTTCGTAGTGAATTTTGCCACTCATATGAGATTCGAATTCGTGTTCTGTTTTTACAGAATAACATAGCTGCTCGGCTGTTTGTAGATCATCTTTTTTCGAGTAGTTTAGGAAAGGTCAATTTTTAACATCGACTGTTAATCATTTGATTCTAATCTATATCTTTTTATATGCATGTGTTTAAAATAATAATCACATTTATAAAACATTGAGTTACTTCACTACTTTTAGAAAGATATTTAACAAACGTCGTGAATTCCTTTAAGATTTAGCTTAATTTAATATTATCATATGGAGTTAAATAAATTATACAATTTATTTAACTCCATATGATAATATAAGTATATAATTAAATCCTGTTTCGTTACAAACACGATAGTTATGGCTGCTTGAGTAACTGTGTAACGTAATAACTGCGGAAGTTGTTTAACATTGCAACTGCTTTCTAGAATTTAAAACTGCCGTAAAGGAACAGTTATTCCTTAAGATGGAATGATAATGGTTTATTATAATATGATAGGACTTACATAATCATACCACCATAATAACACCACAAAAACGTAAGGATGTTATTTTACCGCCCCGTTGGTCGAGTGGTTAGCGCAGATGCCTAACGTGTCACGGCGCAACGGGGTCGGGTTCGATTCCCGGCAAAGCACAGGCATTTATGTGATGAGCATAGATGTCTGTGTTTCTGGGTTTGGTCGTTTATTAAATATATTCTCAGTATTTATATGTGTATTTCTATGTATTAGTATCGTTGTCTAACACACTTAACACAAGCAAATAATTTGCTTACTTAGGGGTTAGATCAATGTGTGTAATTTGTCCCGATATTATTATTATTATTATACTATTATTATTTGATAGTTACTGCGGGTTACTTTAAAAATATTAGTCTTATGAATACTTTTAGTTTTCTAGATATAGGTGCTAGATAGTTTATTATATCTGTTATATCCATATCCCCCTATCACTATAATTTAGGGTCGACAATATAGCTCAACTTACAAGCTTTATCATTTCATATCAATGTACCTATTTGCTACTTTGTCATTTTTTCGCTCTGGGTCCGTGTTTTCTTTCGGTCACCCTCTTTGTGATACCTATATGTATTTACAATAAATATATAGGTATATTTATATAAAAATAGAATGAAAAATTAACCGGTTTATTTTTCATTCTATATTTATATAAATTTAAAAAAGCTTAACATGGCTATACATGTTTATAGATATTTTCAAATATGTGTGTATATTATTCAGTAGCCTGTACTCATATAGCTAGCTTTGCTTAATTTGAAGTTCTCCTAAGTCCTAATATTTATTTTTAAAGAAAAATAAAGAGGTCTTGCATATACATCAGTTGATCTGCCTGTCAGTTCGTTTGTCTGAGTAAAAGTGTCCTGGAGTTCACAGGTTCGAGTTCTGCTTGTTGATGAATTGGTCAATCGATATTCATTTAAAATTGAAATAAGTGTAACATGGCACACCTAATAATTTAAACATGTTTATGGACAATTTCGAACATGTGTTCAGGAACTTTGATATATGTCTGTCGTGTTGTAACTAACAAGATCTTTGTAAGGTCACTTCGGGGCTCCTAAGAAGCACTGTAGTTTTTATGTATAATTAGAAAAATTATTAATATATTTTTTTTAATCTCTGCTTTGTCTTCAGGTTGACCTCTTCGGTTTTAAACTACAACTTTCCACTGATATACTTTACATATGATACAAGGTTAATTTAGAATTTTAGGTTGATTTTGAATTCAAAATTGACCTAAAATTCTTAATTAACCTTATTTATACAAACAATGCTTAGTTTATTTGATAATTAAACTCAAAACATATTTAATACTTCAATAGTAAAAAAAATTGGTTTTATTTCGGATGTTAACAGTTACAAAATAAGAAACTCAATGATCCGTTATCCTTGGAAAATTTCAAACCTAGCATTTCTATTTCCGAAACCTGTGTATTTGTTCCAGGTACCTCTGAAAGTCTGGATAATAGCAAGTGCGTCTTGTTTCGCGGTATGCGGTGCTTTGGTACTAGCCACCATTTGTATAACGAGATGGAGTGCGAGCGAGACATACACACCGAGAGAGATGTATGAAGAAACTAGGGTGAGATTATGTGTTTATAACTGTTACCGAAACTCCGATTTTAGTTATTTTAATTGTAAGCAACACCCTATCTTCAGTAAAAATTTCTTCTCCTCTATTTCATCTCATAAAATTAGCTATGTTGAAGTTTGTAACCTATGTGGGCAATTTAAAAAAATCAAATCTTCCTTGAAAATATAGACAATAAAAAGAAAGTGAGAATTATAATATATATAACATATGTTATATGTATGAAAACGAAACTATAAATCAGCCGGCAATTCAGCTAGTTAGAATTTGTGCTTTTTTCTCTAGGCTTCCTAATTGTTTGAATTCAAGTATCTACTTATAGTACACTGACAGATAAATAGATCTAACAAAATATTTCATCTTTCATTCTCATAAGTTGTGAATGAAAAAAACACTGAGAAGCTATTCCCATTGAATTTAATATTTCAGGAACCAATATACGCAAATTACTACCCTCCACCAAAACGGAATATTGTAAGCACTTCTACTGAAGAAGCAACATCCCAAGAGGTAATAGATGATGATATCCAATTCCCTATTCTAGAAAAACTGTCAATATTTAAGAACATAGTTGGCAACCGTGATAAGAGGAAAGAAGATGAGAATCTTATATCCAAACCTCAAATACATCCAATACACGATACATCATTGCAACATCCAGAAAAAAAGATTGAGAAAAAAGATCAAGCAAAACTACCAGAGAGTAAAATTCCAGAATTCAAACCGACTTTACCAGACGTTTTTATAGATTCAGGAATCAAATTATCGGACGGTTTCATAGCTGGTCTCAAATCCAATGATAATTATGAAGAATATTACAACGATGAGAATCTTTACGACGATTATATGCAGAGTAATACTATGACCAACTATTTGATAGAAAAGGTCCAAGAATTGCATGACTGGATAACATCTGATGCGGATTTCGAGATGCATGAGAAACGGAACTCTAGCAACGAATTTGGTCAGTTATTGAAAGCGTTAAATGAAAGCTTAGTTGAAGGAAATGTCACCATCGTAATGAGTAAATTGAGAGATATGTACTTTGGTGACAATTTCACAGAATCGAGTCATGGCAGAAAGATTATTTTAAGTAACAGCACTAATCTGTTATCGTTTGGTATTCTAACTCTGGATGTTATGCTGCTTCATAATATACAGGTCTTGGCTTGGGAAAATCAGGTCAGTATAAAAAAAATAATACAACTTGAATAACAATAAAACATTTAAAAAAACTTGATTTAATAAAAAACTTTTTGCACTTAAGGCTGCAGTTAGAGTAGAATACTGAAACACACCTAAAAAAGGAAGCTCCATTATCACAATATTTATCGAAATTAAAACAGTAAATAATTTGCTTCCTGAAACAAACTCTTTTTGAGCTAGTTATATTTATCTTAACTAAGTAATGGTTATGAATCTTAACTAATTACATACTTCGCAGGATTCAACTCGTAATAAAATGCTCAAAGATCCAGACGTGTTCGCTTTCAACGCTCTTTTCATGGAACCTGCTAAAGTTGAGGCGAAACGAAATGAAGTGCATACTGAAAATAATTTTGCGTAAGTTAATACGTGAGACATAGACATGTATGAACTCTACACGATGGTGATAATTTTATACACTAAACGAGTAATGTAAAGATGAATAAAAAAATAAACACTTTCTTCAGTCAAGTTTATGTTTTTGTAGTAAAGTAAATATTTTTCCTTATAATGGACCTTAATAATAATAATCGCAATTAAACACGTAATATCACTAAATACAATAGTTATTGTTTATAGCAAGGTTAAAATATCACCTCTAAATTCTATAATATTATTTAAATTGTGTAGGAAACGTCAGAACCGCATAGATTCAGAAGATTGGGACCTTGGGAAGAACCTTCTGGAAAATGTTTTAGACATTGGTATGAGTACTGCACGCGCAGCTATACATTTGGGAAGAGCGTTCAAAAACACTAAGTACGTATTTCTGATATTCAGTTTTTAATGTCAAAATTTTAAAATATATGAAATTTGGTTATTAATATAGATTGATAGCTTAATAAAATAGATTTATAGATTAGTCAATTTAAACAAGTGCTTATACACATAAATAAACACTTGTCTGATCTATTCAATCATAGCCTAAACCGCTGGTTTTAGAAACTTTACAATTTGTTGACTGCCCTTGCCTGGCCCTTTGTGGAATGATTATTAATTATTATTTCGAAGGCAATCACCATAGCATATGTTATTTTATAAATTCCATTTATAAAGGGGTCAAATAGACGAAGAATTCTTATATATTCAGAAAATATGCTTTTAAGCCTTAATTTAACAGTTATATACATATGTTTTTTTTACAGGACCGTTCTGTCCCAGCTTTCAAATCGCGAAACTTTAAATGCCAACATTCAAAGCCAAATTTCGCGCAACATTGATGCCAACACCCACGCATTGCATCATTTACAAACGTCATTTAATAAAAATGACAGTTCTAGTGTTGCCACAACCGTCTACACCGATTTGGATTGTGTATGGTTGTTGTATTGTAAGAATTTAGTGGCAACGTCGAAGTTAAATGCTCCTTATGGGACAATGGCTAAGATTAATGGGTAAGTTGATGATAATTCTGGAGAAAACGGTAGTAGATAATAAAATTCAAGATTGTTCCAAAACATTTTTGTTATTTATATTTTTTCTTTTAGATAATTTCTAAACTAATAATTTTATGAAAAATATAAATTAAATTTTAACATTACGATAGTTCAATTGGTCGAGCGCCGAGTTGATTTCCCAGTGGTCGTGGGTTCGAATCGTATCGGATTATATTCCATTCTATATTTATTTCAAATATAAATAAGATTATCATGGCTAAGGTATTTTCAACATGATTTTCTACGAAACCCGAGAGTTGCGGTGTAGGTCAGAGCCATTTTCGAAAGTTAATACTTTTTGAACTAGTATGGATTTAACATTATTATGTGTTCTCAGGCTCGCTCTCAGAATGTTAACTGGTGACTTGCCGGCGGACCGCGCTCTCGACACATTACTGTATGAAGCGTTCGCTGGATGGTCGGAACTAAAGTGTTCAGATATGTTTCCTAGGTAATAAAAATTATGAGTACTGTTAATGCACGTTTAGTATATGATTCAATATTATAATAATATAAGTTGGGCAAAAAAATAAAAGGTGTCCTAAAATTATTTATTGCTCATAATCCTATAATATCATGATGGTATATATAACATTATATATCAAACAATATTTTTAAGAATATTATTTATTACTATAAATAATAGTCTTCTAATTATGACAACAGGTTTTGATCGGGTCTGATTGATGAAGTAAAACATCTTTAGAAAATTTGCATATTTTAAAAGAAATGTTTTGTAATTTTTATAATTAGAAATGAGACTTGTGCATGGGACAAGTATTATATAGGATGATACATAATATTTAAGAAAACATTATGCATTATCTAATGACCCCTTTTAATTAATTCTAGATGCAGCAAAGTAAATGCAGCAACAGTAGTATTGGATTCGATATTACAACCCTTGAGAAAATCTCAAACATCTAACAATAGATTATAAGTGCCCACTAAAAGTGGTGTTTTTTTTAATATAGCAACACTACAAGATTGTGGCATTAAACATTGAACCAGTGACATAATACTTGAATTTGTAAAATAAATATTTTTTATTTATTATATTTTGTTTTATAACTAAGTAGTACAAAATGCATTATTGTTTTAAAATGGACTGTTGTGTAGAGGCTAATTTTAAGAATATAAAAGCAAGTAAAGTTATTTTTTTTATGATAGTTACTTAATAAGAAGTGAACTTTAACAGTTTTTTAGATGTGTATTTTATCATAGACTTCCATATTTCACAGACGAGAGAAAATCTTAAATATTTTTATGTTAAATAAAATTTACTCCAAATAAGTTAGTCTATGGTCAAACACTAGTTATGTTATAAGTTTTTTTTAGTAAGTTGTTATAGACTGATCAATAAATAGAGAAACAAAAACAAAAATACATGTCTTTTTTTAAATATAAACTAATCGAGTCCAGTGTAGAAGCAAGTCTCTATCAAAAAAGGGTGCAATGATAGCCACAGTTATTCCAAATAAGACAAAAATTATGTATAACTTATAAGTATAATAAGATTTCTAAAATTTTCAAAATGATTTTTGGAAACCGATATAATACCTATATTTCAGTTAATAGAGCTAGAGGTTGGCATATCAGAAACTGCGGGTTTGATTTTCTACTCGTATTTTTACAAAAAGCTATGACAACCTCATTAGTTAAAAGTTAGTAAAGTGTAGGTATTTTTGTGTGTGTTTCTTTTATTTAAAAGTTGGGACAGTTCCTTAGAAAAACTGAAAATAAAATTATTTTGTAGCATTCTTTGTTAACAATTAATCCACTTTTGTGATTACTTTTGGATTTTTGTACTTATATCTAATACAAAAAACGACAAATTATAATTCACAAAGATTTATTGATAGTTTAGACTATTATCTGTGTAGTCTTTTAAGACATTTATCAGATTACTTACAGCTCTATTTGACATTTTAATTTTATCATATAGATTTAAAATCTGGTTATCACTCCAGATATACTTATTAGCAGCCACTTCTGTTTCTAAATTATTCATATTAACGTTCAAAGTATCAATATTGGCTACTATATAACCTATTTGATAACGCATGTCAGTAGAAAACATGTGTTTGACAGTTTTTAAAGAATTTATCTGGTTTTTGATTTCTGCGAAGCCTTCCGAAATGTAATTGAAAAGTTTGTTTTTTACTTCATCAGTGGTTACTAATACATTAGTTTCTATCAACGATCGTCTTCCACTGGACTCATTCGTACTCTGAGTTTTATTTTCTGCAGTAGCATTTTTAGACACCTCACTAACAGAATCGCTTTCGGTTCTATTGGTTTCTATATCTTCATCAACAGCATTTCTTTTTGATATATGTTTATTGTTATCCAACGCATGCTGTAAGTGTTCATTAAGGTCACGAAAATCCCCTTGTCGTGCGTATTTGACTATAGTGAGAATCTGGTTAAGAACAGATGACAGTTCCGTTAAAATATTCGTTAGATTTTTCTCAATTTCTCTGAACCTTATCTTTTCCTTCGCAACATCTTCATATCTGGGTGTTGTTTTGTAGCTCGTGTTGCTTTTTATCATATTTTTTATCCAATCCAAGATTCTTCGAGGTTCACGTTCGTAATCATCATCTCTGTAATCATCGCTCGTGTTATATTTACCATCAGATGTATACTCTAACACACTTCCATGTATATTGTCATTTAGATAAAAATTATTCTGTTTATCAAATTGCCTATTCATGTCATTGTGTTCTTTAAAATGAATTGAGATGACTTCATTAATTATACCTGTAAGAGAAATGATTTGTTTTAGTAAAAAAACATCTAAATGCCTCCCTGCTTTACTTAAGTAATTTAAAAAGTTTAATATCAAATGGTTCTTGGACCCAATATTATCGTGCTTACATTATCAAAGCCTTGGTACATATTTTAAAATTCTGAGCCAAATCTAATGTTCGATTCTATCAAATACCAAAGTATTTAATTTTAAATTAGGTACATATATAGAGAATTTGGTTGCAAAACAACGTTATATCTAATATTATTAAAATTATAATCAATGCCCCAATTCAACTAATCATTTTCTAGTTATTTTATATTAGTAGCTCCTTCTTTTCCTAGCTAGTAATCCCACATGGTGGTGGGGTCAGCATTCCTTATTTTTCTCCTCCACTTCGCTCGATCCTGGACGTCGTTGTCAGTGACTTCGCATTCCCTTTTATCTTTCAGCACCACATCTTTCAATCGCGTTTTGGGTCTTCCGACTGGTCTTCGACTGGGGATGTCAAGTTGTAGAGCCAAATTTCCAATATAGTCAGGTGGATTTCTCTTTACGTGTCCATACCATAGCAGCCTACTCTCCTGCATCTTGTAGCTGTTGTTACTAATATACAGGGTTATTTGTAATTAATTGGCCACCTCTTGCAGACAGCCTCTCTACATCAATCCCAACATTTGTTATATGACTTTTTAAAATTAATAGTTTTTAAAATTTAAGTCTGCCCATAAAAACTCTATTTGTTGCTTCTGAACTGGCATTAACTCTGAGTGTAGGTATAGCGCCCGGGCGTTGACCTTTTAAGTACTTCTTACAAAATACAGAGTAATAAGTTAAAGAGGCAGCATTTTTTTTTTGTTTCGTTTTTTGTGTGTTGTTTATAAGATTTGTACAAGTCATAGAAAATGTTGTTCGGATTGATGTAGAGAGGCTGCCTTAAAGAGGTAGCTAATTTATTAAAAATAACCCTGTATATGCTTGGTCTGCTCTACTTATGCAGATAAATGTATAATTTTTCTATGTTCCTAATTTTTCACCAAATTTCACCCAATTTTGTTGTAGTCTAGTAATTTGATGTGGGTATAGTATTACTCAGTAAATCCATTGCTTTTCCGTGAAAATGAAAAAAAAATACATTACCTATATGCTAATGCCGCCAATAAGTCCTAACTATATTTAAATTTATCAAAACACTTAATCTGTTCCCCGTAATGCCGGCCCTAACTAACAAGTAAAAAATCAGCCAAGTGCGATTCGGAGTCGCGACGAACGGTTCCGAGCCTTTAATTATAAACATTGGAAATCACGTTTAATTGTTTGGGAGTCCACCTACATATCTATATTATTATAATGTAATTGTTTATTTTTAAAGTTATGTAACTCAATATTCTGGGAATATTTCAAGCATCTAACTGTAGCCGTTATTATTTTTTTTTTTGGTGTATCGTAGCCCCCCTAAAATAGTTATTTTAGTTGGTGTTTATTATTTTTTGTTAGGAGACTTACTAACAGGCGGACAGTGGAGTCTTAACAATAGGGTTCCGTTTTTACCCTAAGGAAAAAGCAAATTAAAAATAATTATTTTAAAAACAGTAAAAATAGGTTCTATAATTTTAATCTACACCTATGGGAATTTTATTTATTTGAATTACTTCTCTATACCTACGTATTTCTTGGCTCTTAACATTTTTATTACATGTATTGTATTCATCAGTGCTTAATAAGTATTATTTTTCTTAAGTTTGTAGACTTACAGAATAATAAAAGCGCCAACATTTCTATCCTCCAAACAGCCTTCATCTGAACGTCATCGATAGTGTAGATGAGTGGCATAGAAATTGAATTATGATTTCATTAATGTTAACACGAATGCAATAAGCATATAAATTAATAATGAATAGTGTGACTTTGGTGCAGTCATTTTGCATTGGAAATTGAAATTACTTTTGAATTTTTAATTATGTTTTTTTATTTATTGCTAGACTAAATCTCAATATCACCCCAAATGATGCCGTAATAGCCTACTAAGGGATAAAAATAAAAGAAGAGTACCACCGCTTTATGATACTAATGTGTTTTGGCAACAACAAGAAAGTAGAAACTGTTTCAGATCTCCCTCCCCCCCCCCCCCCCCGCATTCTCTGGTGCCGGTATACAATTTATTTATCAAATTTTCAAAACCCTATTACATATTTAATATATATATATTTCGAAGATAGAGGCATATTAGTAGCTTGCTCGTTCTTGATGGAGTCTTCTGGTACACGATCCAAGGCGTAGGTCTCAGACAATTAAACCTCACAGACACAATATGACAATTCTTGTATTAAATGTAGGTAATAAATTATCACAAATTACTTAGCAGGTATACAATTATCAGAGTTGTGTGAACCACCGGTCCCGTTTTGGGGTCCAGACTGTAAGGCTAATCAAAAATCAAAATCATCTCGTCTCGATGCTCTCGGATATTTAAAATGTCTCAGGTTTGGAGGGGCCCAAATGATTATGATCACGTGACACTTTACGTCACGGCGTTCACACCCCACTGTTACAATAATATCAATTGACCTATTAATTATCGTTAATTTATGGTAATCTGCGACATATTTTTAATAGGTTTTCAACCATTTATAAGTAAAAACAAATCACTCGATTACAGTACATAGTACATAGTCATAAGTTCCTCAATCTAATTATTTGAAGTCACTCGATTGTAATTTGTAATACAAATCCGGGGATTTCCCAAAAGTAGATGTTAAGTGTGGCGGTCGTTCGGGGAATCTTGGCTTTCTAGTCTGTATAGTTCAATTCAAAATTCCAATTAAAATTTTTGATTTTTGAATATTATTCATTAACACATTCACATTTTAAATCTAAAATATTAATTATAATTGTAGATAAAATTAAAGAATATTGGTTTTAATTTTTTATTGTTAAAAGGTTTTTGTTTCTATTATTTATTATTTTTAAATTAATTGTACAATTTATACAATCTTTAAATACAATTTTAACAGTAAAAAAAAATATTTATAATCTGATTGTCATTGAGTATTACAAAAATATAACTTTATTTGAGAACGAACTACAGGAATAATTTACATCTTTGGAACATACGTTTAGAATTTGTTGAACCTGGGTAAGAAACAGCGTTATCCAACTTTTTTTATATTTTTGATGAATAAATAATTGTTCAACTTCAATAATTGATTTACCACTTGTTAATTGCTGAACCAAGTACATATCAAGAATTCCGTTGACGGAACTATAGGAAGTCATAATGTCATGGGTCCACTGCCTGAATGAGTCACAACTGACAAGGATCTTCGTACACTTCTGGCACTTTGTTATATTTTCCAAACCAAAAACAAACCCCTTTCATTGACGCAATTATCTATCCTTATGGCGATTGCACTATTTAGATTCATGTAGACCATATTTCGGCTTTCCACCCAATCGAAATTAGTTCAGGCTCAAACCAGTATAAGTCATAATACATCAAAAATCTTTATTGAAAGTAAATTTTATACAAAACATTTTTTCAATGTCAGAACTACCACCAGCTTGGAAAAATAATTACCACAAACATGGGAAAAGCTTTTCACCAGCTTTGGCGAAAATTAATCTAGAAATATGAAATTAAAAAATTAAATTCATTGCTACCAATAATATTCCTATAAACAGTGCATCCCATAATATTAGTGCAAGTTTAAGAACTTGGTAAGAGTTATTGAGTGGAATATTGTACTGCTCATAATTAATATTTGGTAGTGACGAACAGTTAAGAACTTAGATAAATATAAAAATTTATGGAAGCTTAAAAATATTTTTTAATTTATTTGACATTGTACCAAGAGTGGAAAGAATTCATGTAGAGGGGTGAAAATCATGTAACGAAAAAGAAGATAATAAGAGTAGAAAGAGGGTAAAAATGAGCTGGCCAAGAAGCAAGTCCTTATATTTTATATTCGAGAAAGACATTAGACTTTACATTCAAGAAAAGGTCTCTTTTTCGTCACAATAAAATACTAAACTCCACTTGATTGGTCAATTGGGCATTAATAAATAACTTACCAAACTGATCATCTTACAAAAAATAATTATTTTAAAGCTTTTCGATTTATTGTAAATTATTTTCAGGTTACTTAGATTTGTACTGCTCATCGAAAAAAAAATTCTTTCTCGATGTTGCCATAAGTAATATTTTTTCATGAATATTCTGGCAACAAAGAAAGAATAATATACTATTTTGATTTTACTGGCGAGTGGTAACATTTTTAATGGCGTCTAAGCGGCAATTCTCTGATTTTATTAGCATCGTCTAACGTTGAAGAATGATAAAATGGACGGTTTTATCAATTCATCTATAGAAAAACAGACGATATACGAGATATATCGAGCATGTCGGCTTTGTGGAGCGGGTGCTGGCTACAAGATGCCTATCATGCAAAATGTTGTCCACTTAGATGGTGCTGAGATCGAACTTAGGCAGAAAATACGTGATTGTGTTCAAATAGAGGTAAATACTAGTTTAACTATATTATTATGATTAGATAACACGTACATTAGTGCTAATTTCAGTGGTTAGAAACTACATGCCGATAGGTTGTTGCCAAACAAATTTGTTTTGGTCGATCTTATCATAATGTCAATGGCCTAGTTACTTAAAATCCCTCTTGATTAGTATTTTATAAATATATATAACAACCTTTAAATAAGGTATAACACATTAATTAAATAATAACTTATTTCTATGGTCATAACATCCCTGAAGTGAGGTTAAGTCAACAAGAACTTTTGAGTTTTAGAGATTCCTCAATGTCAAATTTAATTGGTAGATAAGAAATGTTAGCAATAAAATGCAAATAGCTATTTATTTAAGAATTTAGAATACTGAACACCAATACTTCTTATGACATATTTTATGTTCTTTATAAATATTTATATTAGTTTAATTTAGAGTAGGCAATAATAGAATGATATAATTAATTCTTATTCTTTTGTTACTTGATATGACATTTATAATGGCGTTGTCTTTTTATTTAAATACATTACTTAATAAACATTTTGTATTCGTTTACAGGTTCACCAAGAAGACAAAATGCCACCACTTATTTGTGAACTGTGTGTGGATAAAGTGAATGACTTCTACGAGTTTTTAGAAATGTGTCGTCAGACGAATAAACGCACCAGGTTACGTCTTGGTTTGCCATTGCAGACAATGCCTAGAGGGACGGTGAGATTCTAATATATTGTTAGAATAATAAACATTTTTAGGATAGAGCTAAGTTTACATATAAGGTCTAGTTATGGATCAGCTTCCATAAAATCCTATGGAACCAATAACAATTCCCGTCTTATTTAAGATCATTGTTTGCTATTATGCCACCAGCCTTTTCAAGGCTTATTTTTTTTAATAGGTGAGTTATGTTTTTGTATTGTAACATAAGAATCAGTTATATCATGTTTACACATGACCTTTTTGAGTATAAAAAAACAAACCTTTGATCACTGCATTCCTCTTGTAAAATCAAGTTAAATAAGCTTAACATGGCTGTACATGTTTAAGATATTTTCAAAGATTAATTAGTTTTATTCTGGAACTCATTTGGCATTTATATAGATTATATCAATAACAAAATAAAAAATATTGAGTTTTTTGTCCGTAAACATTACATGAAAAACTTATAGAATATACAGAGTACAAACCATTTTTTTTCTGATAAAATATTATACTACAAATATCCATTGAACAATAAAACGTATCCTTGTAAACGAAATATCGGCCAAGTGCAAGTCAGACTCACGCAATGAAAATTTCAGTAGCATTATAGATAAAAAAATATGTGATTTAAGTAGAAATTTAAGGTTATCGGAGTTTTTCCTTTACATGCACTATACAAGATAACTTCATGCTAAATTTCAAGGTTCCAGGTCGACTGGAAGTATGCTTTAGGTTCTGATTATCTTGTGAGTAGTTGCGAGTTTGAAAATATACAGTTTAATTTGCTGATTGATTGATTGATTGATTGATTGATTTTAATTTACTGTCTCTGTTGATTGCGTTGACATACAAGTTTAATTTCGTGAAAGCTTAAAGAATGAATGATGAATGCTTATGAATTTCAATCTAATGAGGAAAGTAACTCTAAAATTATTAAAAATATTTAGTAACTTTAAAATTATTGAAAATATTTAGTAACTTTAAAATTATTAAAAATATTTTTATTATATGATGTAACTAAAAATTTACGGTTTTCACATTTTTTTCTTTATACAATAATACTTTATATAATTTTTCATATAACACATTACTTGATGCCAAATTTCAAGATTCTGAGTTTCCGGGAAGACCCTGTACATTTTGATTCCCTAAAGAATTTCGATAAATGGTGTCTGCTTAAACGGCCGTGTATCATTTGATTGTTATGGTTTAGAAGTTTGTATCTTGCACAGAAGCAATGCACAGTAGACCTGAATTTTTGATATATTTAAGTTTCAGTTTGATTCCTCCAGCATTCCTACAAAGGGACTTTACAGACGGACGGACGACAAAGTGATCCGATAAGGGTTCCTTTTTTTCATCATCTTAGCAATTATTTCTTTGTACATCATCTTAGCAATTATTTCCGTACAAGCCGGACATACAATTATTTAACCGTACAAGAGCTTAAAAAGCTTACGAGTGTCAGTTTCAAACAAATAAAAAAACTCACGCATCTAACTCACACATACAGTGTGTGATTAAACACTGTGTGATTATGCACAGTGCATATTGATACATATATATTGATAAGTACATACTGTAGACTTTCAATGCGTCCGGCAATGTGAAATAACTATTGAAACTGTCCGGCTATTCAGATAATATTTTATTATATTTCTCCAAGTAACATACATAATAACATTTAGCTTTTATACTTTAATGAAAGTATAATAATATTTTATTAAAGTTCAGGGGTGCCCAGCTTGGGCCTGCAACTGGACCTTAGTCCCATTCAATGGGTGACATGATTTCTTATATTATCCTGAAGAAAATATGAGATAACTAAGCTTTATACTTTAACGAATTTGATATCATACTTTACATGCCTTTGTTATCTATTACCTTCTTAAGTAACCACGATCTAAACTATAGTCGCTGATCGTTCTTACCTGTGTTGTTGTGTTCTTACATGCACAGATGAACATTCAGCGTTTATAAAATAACAAATGCCTGGCACTCACGGGCTCTTCCTCTAATTCATTTTGTCTTTAAATCATTATCCTTAGGAAATATGAAGAGAAATAAGTAGATTTATATCTTCTTAGGTAATTAATCTTTTTTAACACATTATTACTAATATATCTATTCAATAAGTGTATGACAAATATAAAAATTGTCGATGTCTTATTTGTGAAAACTGCGACTATAGTCGAAAGGAATAGTTTATTTTTTATACACAATGCATTTGTCATTTTTTGGGCTCAATAAACAAACTATGAATTATAATTATAGTATATAATTTTGTATAACTTTTACTGAAATTTGATTTCACACGTTGAAATATGAGGTTAGCTTTCAGCATTTTAGTAAAAAATATAATTGGTCACTCAATTACTACTAATTCCACACGAGACGACGACGACGAAGCACGAGATTTCATAAAGAATAGAGACAGATAGGTCATTTCGATATACCTATCTCTTTTTAGTTTGATCAAATATATAAGGCCGGCTTCCCTACTCTACGTATAATATCTCTATGTCAAATAGTCCCAAAGAATTGATTGTCGCTTGACATAATAGATAAAAAAAAATTGCATAGACGTTTTAATCGAAACCCTCATATACATTAAAATGTAAGATAACGATCGAATTACAGCTGTTTTGCAACCACAGGTATAAATAATGACCTCAAGTTCATGCTGGTTAGTTAGGAATCATGATTCATTTTGAAACACATTAATTCATGCATATACGTGTGTATCATACACAATCGTTTAAATGACTCTGTCAGGTCCTTGAATTAAAAAAAAAATCATAGCATATCAGTTTTTTAATCAGCCACATTTAAATTATGTACTTAGTCCTGACTAACGACGCCCCAAGCCGAGGTTCGTGTCTCAATCTGAGACGCCCTCGGGACGTCGTTTCCCATGGGGGCCCATCTGGCCCCCCTCTCTTTAAGGGTGGGTCTCATAAACAAACAAACATAAAAAAAATATGTACTTAGTTATTTTTTATGACACACTCATATACATAATATATATTATTTTGTATAATAATTCAATTTTATAACTCTTCCAGTCAGAGGCTGGTGACTGTATACTTGGAGTAACTGAACCTGTCTTTTTAAATGAGGACTCCAATGAATCACTCTTGAAGCCAAGATCAAGGAATAAGGGCAGGTTTACAAAAGACTCTAAGACTACCAACAAGGTTAATTTATTTATTAAGTACAATAAAAGTTTCAATTGTGAAAACCAGCTTATTTGAGAATGTAGAGAGATTAACATGCAAAACATAAAAGATGTTTGATTAATTTTATCAATCATGATAATAATTTTTATAAAATTAATAAACCTAATTCTATAAATAGTAAATGATTAATAATTTATTTTTTGACCAAACCCAAAAATAATGTTAGAATATGTATACATATCTTATAAACAAAACATGTGACAGTTCAAACAAATATTGTATGTGTTGATATTATATTCTATTATAATTCTATCTAGTATATAATAATATCTCTATTTTCAGACCAACCCGATGGAAGTGGAAGTGAGATCTCTCCGCAGTAAGCACACGAGCCCGCCACAGAGAGCATCTAAGAGAATACGAGAGGAAGACATCTCTCTGAGCAAGTTACAGGTAATATCAATGTGGTACTAATATTTAATATTGTGTTTAATATTGGTGCTAGTACTGTATACTATAGGTAAAAATAGTTTATAAAATATACATAAAAACAGACGGTAGGACATTAATCAAGCTATTTAGTATATTGTAATGTCTTTCAGAAAACAAGGCGATCAGTAACAATGCCGAAGTCAATACTGAGGAAGGAGAGTGAGGTTAAAGTAAGTTGAAGTACTGAATATTTATATTCTAATAAAATATAAAGGTTACTATAAGTTAATGACATGTCAACCTTCATCCAATTTTTGCTGCTAATTTAAATAACGATATATGTGGAAATAACTGTTCTTAGTAATCCATTTGTAGAATTATGGAACTGGAAGTATTCATTGGTAATTGTAGCTAGTAGTTAGTAGTAGTACTGGAGGTAATAGTTAGTAGACATTCACTCGTCCAAACTAAAACAAAACAAGCTCTGTTACTATTGTATACTGCTATAACTATTTTATACTACTATAACTACTATACTACTATACTTATTAAATGCTCACTAAATACAGATGTTTGTGTAACAGTGATCACAACAAACAAACACCCTGTTGGTTTTATTGTGTGATTCTTTTGTATTTAATTTAAAGTTGGAGTGTCTTTACTTTAGGGCTTATTTTGATAAATATAATATCAAAATACGTCCTCCTGACACTTCCATTTGACCCACACAAGTGGTCACTGGTATTGATTGAAAGTGAGAAAGATATAAATATATATATTAGAGATAATTATTTGATTGTTAGGTCGAGAACGAGTGGTCCCCGACGCGCTCCAAGCGGTCTCGTGACTCCCGGGAAGCTAAACCAGAAACTATTAAGAGAGTCAAGTATGTTGCTTTGTTACAAATACGTAGTATGTAGTTACATTTTAAATAGTTTGTATTTCCAAGAAAGATAATCAATAGTTAAACATGTGCTAATAAAAGTATATCTTTAGTTCGGTCAAATAGTTAAGTCTCGAAAGCGGCAGCCCTTTGCCAAATCAACAATCTCATTAAAATAAAGAAAATAGGGCTGCAATTTGTTGGAAAGCTACAAGCTCGTCAACGAAAAACCCGGGTTACCATCTATCCCTATCTATCCCCAACTATAATAATAGTAATATTTGATATGGTTGGTCGTATGTCATACATAAATATTGCTATTATAGGATAGTGGAAAAACCGTCTTCCAAGTCAGACTTCAAGTGCAAGACTTGTAAGGCCCAGTTCAACAACAACAAGTCACTTAACAACCACATAAGAATACACAACAAACCTCAGTAAGTATTCAGATTAGATTTAGTGTGGCAGCCGAAATTAATAATCAATCTACAGTCTAATTAATATCAAATTTGATTTAATAATTAGCACAGATAACTCGAGAAACATTTTATTGCAAATAAGTAACATGTTTCTTAAATTTAATATTTAAATATTTATTTGAAGTGATACCTTATGTCATTTGCTTTCATTCAATGTTTTGTATAACTTTATTGTTTTTATTTCTTTGTATGTGTATGTAACGTATGTGATGTAAAATAAAGTAAATATAATTTAATTTATCATTTCTTTAAATTTTGTTAGTAAAGGAATGTTCCATTATAATCTTGTATTATCTTTTCTTTTGTAAAATAAATATATATGATGATTTTATTTACATTTCATAATTCATTTTTAGACCTAAACACAAAAGCACATTGAAACCAGAGAAAATAAATAATAGTTGTACGAAATGCAAGAAAGATTTTCCGACAAAATTGAGTCTGGACAGACACAAGTGTCCTAAAAGTGAGTATATTAATAATATATAGTCTACAAAAAATATGCCAAATTGATGATCCCATTTAATTTTCGATTTCAATCGGTAGTTCTTATACTATGTTTCAAACGTGTAAAAGATATTTTGTAATCCTTCTGTGCTCTGTAGAAGCATTTAATATCATGTATTCATATAATACTTATAATTCTATAAATTATATTTATATATTTTTAATTAGTTTATTCAAATTGTTTGTTTAGATAAATGCGGGACTTGCGAGAGACATATATCTAATCCACGGAACCTTGCAAACCACGAGAGAGCATGTCAGAATAAAAAGGGTGAGAACAGCTTCAAAATAAGTAGTAATAACAAATTATACTTACACAAAAACTATAAAATTATATGAGATTTAAGATTGGCATTAAAATGACAATATTTTATTTATTAATGTTATATTAACATTGTATTTCTCGTAAACTGATTAATTCGTGATTGTGGTGCTTGCAACAGTCGAAATATCGGAGAACAATTAATGAAGAAATACTTTATAAATATACCCCTTATAGTAAAAAAAAAGTACATGCATTGCAATAAATGACATAACATACATAATTATAAGATACTATATTTATTTTGTATTGTTCACAGAGTTCATAATAAGCCCCCGCTTGCTGAAACAGTTGAGGCCAATTCAGATAAGAGTGAAGAGATGTGATCCGCTGCTCAAGAAAGTTGGGGAGCATTTCGATGTCTCCGGAGTGGATTGTGTTAGTACCATCTATTATATACTAGCTTATTTATCCCCCCGGTTTTATTGACAATTATGTATAATTTTGGGATTCTTAATATATATGTTACGACACTCTTTGTGAATTGTATGCTATAACTATTTATATGTTATTGTTTTTTGCAGAATTATGGATTGGACAAAAATTGCATCTATCCATATCTAACAAGGATAAGGATCAAAACTGAACCGTCTTACATGGTCAATATACACGACACAATCGATGAATTCGATTTAAATCAAGACTACGTGCATTGGGATTCGGATTCATTTGAGAGTGATTTAGAAATAAGTGATTTAAAAGAAAAAAATGTGGAAACGTTGGCCAATTTATCTTTAAGAACAATATTTTCTCATAAATTTCTTGGGAAAGTGCCAAAAAGGAAGCGGAGAGTAAAGATCGATAAGACTTACGATTCGATATTAAACTGCGATTCTAATGTGCGGCGGGGAATAGATAATATAATAAATAGTCTGGATAATGATAGAAGTGTTAATGATATAAAGGATAATGATAATGATTCATTATTCGGTGATAACAAGACACCAGTTAGTAATGATGATTTTGATTCTCTGTTCTGTTCAAATAATGATTCTGAAAGTAATTTAAACGATGATAAGAGCAGATCTAGTGATGGAAAATGTGAAACTGTTCATAAAAATAATGAAATTGAAAATAAGAAGTCTGAGAAGTTTGAGAACATTAATGAGTTAAATAATGAAACTTTAACTAAATTAACTTGTAATGATACAATAAGAAATGCACAAGAAAAAGAATCTAGTGAAGTAGTTCCTGATGATATGAATATTTCTGACATAAACAATGATGTTGTGCCGATCGAAGCACAGGATTTGTTAATCAAAGAGACAGATCATAAGGAGGAGGATGATTTGATTAACAATAAAACTATAAAGGATAGCGAAGTAAAAGAAAATAAAGAAGATACTTTAATAAATAAGGATAATGTTGACAAAGTTGAACTAAATGATAAAGAATCAATTAATGACAAACATAATAAAAAGACAGAACTGACTGAAAAAGTGATCGAAAAGGATGATTCTGCTTTTGGTAGTGAAACTGAAAAAATAGATGTGAAAGTTGATAATGTCCCGGAAAGCAATATAGCAACCAATGAAAGAGATGTATCTACTGATTTACCTCTGAATAAAGAGTTAAGTGAAGTTAAAAATGTTGAAAATAATGATTTGTCATCTCATGATAATGATAATAAAATAAACGATTATATCTCACTTAATGAATCATCTGCAAATAATGATAATAAGTTGGATAAAACTGTTCATGTTAATGGTGATGATAAATTGGATCTTGAAGATTTAGAGGATATCAGCGATTCTGAAATGGATGATAGTAGGTTAATGGACGCAATAGACGAACAGATAGGAGAAAAGGAATATGAAAGTAAGAGTGAAGAGAAAGAGAAGGGCAGTGTTGATGTAGGAAAAACGGGAGATCTGGATAGTATATCCAGTGAAGAATTACTAAATGAATGATGTTATGCTATAACCAGATATTGTTTATTGAATGATCTTGATCTATGAATTGTGTGAATCCTGAGGCTTGGTGTAATGATCTGGTGAAGGTAAAGGCAAGTCATACAAGTTTTATACATTTATGATTTATGTAATGATTAGATTTTTTTAATAGTTTGTTGATTTGTACTATAATATTTTATTTTTGTTCTGAATTGTTGTTTAGTTCACAAGTTAAAGCCAAATTTAAATTAAAAGATTTACCATCTTTTCGTGTTCAGATATTAAATATGGCCAACGAAAAACCAACAAATGAAATACAAAATAATGAACACATTTTATTTCCTTTATAACAAATATCACTTAATATACTACTGGATGCTTATTTTGTCAAATTAAAATTATTTACAATTAGGGTACTGTTTATATTTGTTTGTATGTGAACTAGAAAAATTACCGGAAATACTAGGATTAATATGTTGTATGTATATAAAATATTTCTGTTATAATTTAGTAATTTAAGGGAATGCGAATGGCATTATGCAATATTAAATGAACCAAGAAAAAAATATATTTTGATTATCGAAATATTTTAAACTGTCCCCGGAAAAAATAGGTCTTTTTGTATTTACAAATGCTAGAGTTAATTTATAAGCTTTTTAAATTTATTATACCTAGTTTTGGTGTTGTTGTACAAAGCACAAATTGATGATCGAAATTAAGTTAAGGTTACTCTAATATTAAAGAATATAATAATTTTTATTAATTAATAAATTTATCAAATTTATTAATTAAAATAGTAATATAACCATAACTATGTAAGTTTAATTTTACTTTGGACAAGGAATATATTAAATTTTTATTATATTTTAATTCATTTTATAAAGCAATGGATAAAAAATAGTTGTAAATAAACTAGTTAACTGTTTTGTACTTATTTGTTTTATTTGTCTTTTACTTAAGTTTTATTTCTCTTTTTAGTACTGAGATTTATTTTCAGTGCAAAAATTATAGACACCATATTTATAATTTCGTGATCTTTTGGTATAATTGTTAGTAACCCTGACTAACCCTTGTAATTGCTAATTGCTAAATTGTAGTAACCCTTGTAGTTGCTAAGACAGGTAGTAGGTTCGATCCCCACACAGATAACAATCTGAGACCTACATAATATGGTTGTTCCAAATTTAAATCTTCTTTGTCTGATATTTTATAAAAAAAATATTTTATAAAAAAGAAAAATCTCAATTCAGCAACAGATACGATACAATATTTGTTACATGCACAACCGCTATAATTATTAAAATAAGTTTTATTGACATTTCAAATCTTAATTGAATACTGAAGTATAAGTATATTTAATTTTTTCTGAAAGTCTTAGAAACTTGAAAAATATAATGAAAGACGAACTCTAATTACAGATACATAATTGAATTACGAGATTGTAGAATGCTGAATGCCTGAAGTTAGTGGCTTGATTAAAAGGAGTCTTTCTTGGTATAGTCAAACTGATCCCATCATGTACGACGATCAACACAAATATGATGGATGTACAAATAAAGATACCTACATATGTAAATCTAAAGATTTTTAATGATCTTTATGTTGAGAACCTTCACAGTGGGACACTTGTAACTCTTATGTGGATACCACCCAGCCCAGTTGAGGGCCGGGACGGTTAGGTGCGACTCGCTGAATTTCAGAATACCCACTAAAATCCACGGCGCTACGGTTTACTTCGGATGGGCAGACCGCCCGCATGTGCCAAGGTGTCTGTATATAGCCTCCCTGAGTGTAGGAGGTTCTTTGCCACATCCACGTGGCACTGGGCAAAGGTACTCGCCGAGGCAGTTAGTGGTGCGACGAATTGCCTCCACAACTTCGCTACTCGCTTAACGGGTCGGATGACATCTGCCATCTAGAACTGGGCGAAGGCTTGCCGCCAGTTTCTCCTCCAGTTTTGGAGTACCCTGGCTCTCCAGTAGTCGAGCGCCGGATCCTGAGCCCGTCCTTGACCCTGATGTCGCCGAGATTTACCAGCTCGACGGCGTCCTAAAACATGGGCGTTATGGTAAGTTACGCCCCTAACTGCCGCCTCAGCCTGCAGCTGCTCAATGATCAAGACAGCTGGTGAGTTAGGAGACGACAAGTTAGGCTGCAAACACGTCCCTGACTAGGATTTTTGCTCTACATCGTTGACCCTAGCCTTGTTTCTTTTTCTCCTGCTCCGCTTAGTGGTGGTAGAGTTTTACTGACCTGCAGGACCAGCGTCTGGAGGAGATACTGCCTTGCGGTGAACGTCTTTAATTTTACCCCGCCGTACCACCGTTGTGTATGCCTTCTTTGTAACAGACATAGGAGCTAGAGAAGGCCTTACAGGAATTCCCTTGCCTAAAGGATATGTGATCCTGACGGGCACCTGCAGGACCTATTGACTGGCCGTGCCGCTACATCTTCGGCTGTAGCTATTTCTCTCCTCCTATCTGCAGTCAGGGAAGGCCTAAGATTCCTCTCTGGAAGGAGTCGCTTCTTCATGCTCTCAACGCGGACGTTCTACACGATGGCCACCAAGGATATTAATGAGCCCTTAACCTTCTCTATAGCATCCGCTTCCAAGAAAGGCATCCCAGTTACCGGAGCTTTGGCCGCAGATGCCCTCATCTTGGCGAACCCTTTTGGTAGGCTTCGCTCTATCTCTCTATACAGACAAACTTTATCCGCACGAATACGGCGCGTCTCCTCCGACTATATTATTTTTCATTTTCATTAGCATTTTTCTTTACAATTAAACAGTTTTTTTGACCTCCAGTACAATTTCCAAACTTAATTTACGTATTTTTAATTAGTTCAATAAAGGCTCTAACATCAGATCTCGTGGTAATAACTTATAATTAATAGTTTCACACAAACCTTCATCCCTTAGGAGTGGAATTAACAAAAAACCTTTTAAAAAACAGTATATATGATTAAGTAATGATTTGTACAAATATCAATTTTCGTGTCGATATCGCGCATGTTTCACATAAAATTGTGATTTCTATTGAAATTTACTTTTATTACAGCACATAACTCGCTAGTAAAATTTAAACAAAATTTATTTCGTTACGTGTATTGAAATGCGATGTGTTCTTGTATTGGTGTGGATATGTAAGATATTTTTGATAAAAACTCAAAATAAACAAGTCTAGAGATTTCATAATTTGACTGGAGAGAAGTACCAATTCCTTCTTCTTCTTCTTCTTCTTCTTCTTAAAGCAACTAGAAATTACAACAGAGAAAAAGATAGTTTTCTATGATTTACATTAATATAGACTACATTTATTTCTTATAGGTTCACCTTCTCGTATCTTAGGTTTTGGAGTTCAGTTAGAAGGTCTGATAGATTTGGGTCCGAATTGGGGCTACAAATATAAACTATCTCCACTTAGCCCTACAGAATTATCGATATTCCCTGATTCTCAGAAAGGTACAAAAGACATGGAACTGACAAATTTACATACTAGAGACGTAAAAGACCAAAACATACGCCCTTCAGATATCCAACAGTTAGCAGAAAGTAAGGATTCAGTAAAACATATAAGTATAGTAACTCAAATAATATCAAATCAAACTGATAAGGGATCAAAAAAATATATCACAAAAATATTGGATGTTCGAAGCCAAGCCAAGTTTAAACAAAGTGCAGATAAGAAACTAAAAAAAAAAAAAAAAAAAAAAAGGAAAACTCATAGCGATAGAAAATCTAATGAAAGCGATAAAGATAATGATGAAGTCAATAAATATTTAATTGCCAATAAAAACATTAAAAGAGAGGACGTGAACGTTAATGTTCGCATTGATGAGAGATTAGTAAATTTCGTGAAGCGCGTGTATAAAGAAACACTGAAAGTGTTTAAGAAAGCACGTGATAAGATAAAGAGTATTGACGTTAAAGGTAAAGTGACAAACTTGAAAAAATATTTTAAAGAAAAGTTCCAGAAGTTCATGAATCTCTTTAAGAAGGAGAAACTGAAGACAAGACTTGGATCGCAAAAGTTTGTTTTGAATACCATTGAAACGTCGAATAGAATTATGGTACGACTTGTAAATTCTCTATCCACTTATGAAAATTCCATAAGAGGTGGGTACAGCATATTGCGACAAGAAGTTGAAAAAGAAAAACAATTACAATATGTATATGCTTGCAAGAAGTTTGGTGTGTGTCGTACAAATAATGATTTTGGAGATTATTTAATAGAATATATAAATATAATACTACAAGCTGACAATGCTAAAATTAAGCAAGCTGCAGACGCTCTAACAGAGGTTGTAAAAGCAAACGACTTTACGCAAACCATTGATCTTAGTACACAGGATAGACTTCGAAAACAGATATCAAAAATCGAATTGTGGGATACATTAGTAGTGAAGTCGATGTTTGTAATTCTAAAAACTGTGTTGTCTCATAGAAATCAGCCTATAATCGTCATGACCCAGATAGACAAAGATCTTAGCAACAAAACTGAAGCATTTCACGAGATTATAGATACATTGAATAAAAATATATATAAATCTGATAACAACACAGATTTCATTAAAATTAAGAAGCAATTAGAAGAATGGCGGGACGGCGGCCGTGGTGAAGTTCAAAAAGTCTTCAACTCCTTGATAGAACTGATAAAAAAAGGACTAGAGAAAATAGATTCGAAAACAGCTCAAGAGATTAACAAAAATATTAATATAATTCTGAAACCCATCTTTAGTAAAACGTTTGAAAACTGATTTGTTTTTTAATTGAATTAGTAATACTTTTATTATTTTCGGATGTTGTACCTAACTCTCTATCTTTGTATCTGACACTTTGAACGAGATTTTAATCAACTTTGAATTATCGGATCGATTTGTAGTTTTGCATACCTATCAAGGACCGACGACAATGCAATATTATGAAAAAATATATAAAAAAAGAAGATGTTTTGTTTTTATATATAGGTACAAAGATATATATAAGAACAAAACTTTTATAAAAATCTAACAAAAAATAAATAAATAAATAACAGTTAAATAAAAGTAATAATAATACTTTTAATAAATTTGACTTTCGAATAGTATAAATAACAAAAAAGGTAGGTATTATTAGTATAAAACATGAAGTGTTTTTGAAAAAATTACGCTAGCTACAAACGAAGAGTTGAAAAAAAATCAAATCTGATTTAAACCAATTTTTATAAAAAGAATTACAATTATGTACTTATTAACTAATACAAGAATCTGACCTACTCGATGTAAGTATAAACAATAATGGCAAAATTATATTAATAATTAAGACTTATATTATAATTAAACTGCAACTATGCATTCCGTCGCGATGATACAATACACATTTTATTCACACGGAGGGAATGTGAATGTCAGCAATCCTCCTGGAATCCTCCTAAATATTTTTCTCTTCTTCCTGAGAAGAACTCATATTTGTCAATAAAATATTTATAACTACCGACACCGTCCACCCCAAGTTTTTCTCCATTAACCAGCAGCGAAGGTCGTTCTTTGGCAGGATCTTAGACCATATACCTACTTATTTCAAATTTATTAAAATTTATTATTACTTAACTTTTTTAATTTTAATATAGCAATATTAAAATTTTCTCCATGGCTATTTAATATTATTATTATACATATATTAATAACCATTAATAATAAAACCTAGCAGAACCAGCCACGAGTTACTGTCGATAAGATTTTTGGTATACATATATATTACATTGTAGTAAACTATTTAATGAGTAACTAAAATTTTCGTACAGTTGATATTCTTAGCAAAAATCAATACAAAATAATAACATTTTTTTTATTTATTTTCATTAAGTTTGTTACAAAGTAGTATATTACAAAGTTGTTAGTAAATACGATGTCACAGCTAAATTCATAAATGAAGTAGGTAGGGCAGATAGTTTTTAAATTAATTATTATTTTTGATCTTAATGATTAAAAATGATAAATAATATTGTTACTTTTTTAAGGATTTTATTACTAAAACGGAGTAAAAATTTTCAAAATGCTAACCTTTCTATTGAAAACAAAGAAAATATGCTTCACTTTTTAGATTATTTCAATTCCTTATTGAAAACAAAAATTTATATATTGAAAATTATAGTTGTATTATTTTTATATATTCGATCATAACCTAACTTCAAAATGTTAATTGGATCCAAATAATGTACTACTAAATACGTGTTTTAAAAAAAAATAAATACAATAACATTAAATTATTTTTATCAAAGTGAACCTCACGAAAGTAGGTATATCGTAGAGTTATTTGTTATTAAATAAGAATTTCATAGTATTAACTGAATCTATTGTTTTCGGTTTTACACATTTAGGAACGTAGTAATTTAGCATATTGGCACTGTATATATCTTATAAAAGCACATGCTTAACCATTTCCAATGAAAACCGTATAATAACAGAGATGAGAGAAGACAAACATTATTGTTGTATTTGTAGTGTTGTGACGTCATTGCCCGTAGAAGTCACTTGACGATCAAGTCTTGACCTAGAGTTTTTGCGCGAAATTTAATTGCCATAGTAAAATATATATATTATTTTTAATACAATAATTACTTTTTGAGAGAAAACGAATTATGATAGTTGATAACAAGATATTTCGAATGTTTTAAAATATATTTCATAAAACGCTCTAATAGCTAATTCAATAATTTAACTACACCTACTAACGGTACTATGATAGACGGTTTGACGCTTGTCGACGCATGAAGTTTCGTATTTGCTAACAAGTTACAAGGTAGACTTAAAAATTGTGACTGTGAGAATGACTTGTCATCGAATTCTAACTCAATGAATTAGTCTTTGCCAGTAACAAGGATGAAGCTCAGAATAATAACTAAAACAGTTATGGTTCTGAGGGATGAAGACTATATATGGAAATATAAACTAACAAATTTTTACACGGATATGAAAACACTAAAGACTTTATACATAATTACAAATCTATGGTCATGAATAAACAATTAAATATATATATATATATATATAATTACAAATTATGACATGTCAGCACTCCAGACAAGTGAATAATAAATTAAACCAGGACTATATATATATAATGTATATATATTGCTTTAGACGTTTATAATAAATATTTTGGTCGGATAAAGACACCGCAGAAATACTACTTATGTGCTGAAAATACTATATTAAGGACGATGCAGCATGGCTTTTTACCCTAGCCTGACAAAATAAAAAAAAAGTAAATGTAACGATAATTTATCTGTGGCTGGGGTGAATTTTGTGTCTTACTTTTTTAACAAGCCGAGTGTCGTACAATATTACTAGTGTTTGTGAAATTGAAGTCAATTATTTCCTACAAAATTCTATCTAAGTTTTATATATAGCTATTTCGTGGGAGGTGTTTCCATTGTTTTAAGTAAGTTCTAGTGATCTCTAATAAGTTATTTCACGCATCTACGCGGAGGTATTTTAACCTATTCTCGCTCTTAAACTTAACCGCCTTTGCACATTGTATATAATAAATTGTGATTAACTTTTTTATATATTTTTGTTAACTTCGTGAAGGTATCTTTTTTTTAAAAACACCGTACATAACATTTATTCTTATATCTTGCTGAACTTAAAAAAATGTTTAATGACATTTCTCTATTTTGACGAATATTTGTTTCACAATTATTTAAGGTATGATGATACATTATATACTTTTGATCCATAATAAATGCGTGTTTTTTAATTATTTGATAATCATCTAAATTATTAGATTAGTTTATTTGTGTGGGTCTAATATATACTACTATCTAAAAATGTTTCTACAAACGTTAATATTAAAGTTTAAGACTTTATAACATTTTATTACTTTAAGGGCCTTGATAATTTTAGTTCCTCAAATTTTCTAAATATATTTAAATATATCACCAAATGTTTGTAATTATATAAAACAAAATTAACGTAACCAATGTAACATATATAATCAAACAATTATCCATAATTAGCAGTCATATCTTATACTGGTGCTTATGTTCATAGCTATGCTAATTTCATTATCCTATTTGTAACCCTAGATGATTTTGGATGGAATTTTAGGATTGTTAAATGCTATTAGACAGTTAGTATTCAGTCAAGTGCAAGTATGGACCCGGGCTGTGGTGCTTTTTGGATTATTACTCAAGCTAGTACTAGCTACTACAAGTTACCTATTGCGTCCTAAGATCAAACCATGCATGTTAAACTCTCTGTTGTCACTAAATCACACACATGCTTTTGGATGCACCCTTTTTAATGTTGTTCATTATACATAATGATAAACCTTCTACCTATACACATTTAGTTTTATTCTTCTTCTTGTTTTTCCTTAAAATACAGACAATATAGGTATTGCCATTAATAAGATTGCCTGGTAGAGATTGATTGATAAGTGATAATACTAGCTTTTTACATTATTCTGGTAATCATTCTTATATTATATTATATTTTGCTTAAACAGTATATTATTATTATTTTTTACTGTCAAATCCTTTTTATTGTCAAATACTTTTTATTTATTGTCAAAGAATAACTCACTTAAATGCCCTTTATTATGATCAATAATAATAATTGTTTATTATTCATCCCTCACATCCCAGTATATATACATATATATATATATGTGTATAACACAAATACCTGCAAAAGTATAGCAAAAATAATTAGGAAAATTTAACAGGGGAGTTGCCTTGAGCTAACATATTGCTATTAATTGGTAGTGCCTGTATTGGTTTACCTTTCATTCTGTATTTATATAAATTTAAATAACCTTTACATGGCTATACATGTTTATAGATATTTTTAAATACTTATTACAAATCCTGGCTAGTGAAATTTAATTATATTTCTTTCTTCACTTATCTGCAAAAAAACTATAACGAAAAGAAATCCTAGGTCCTGTACTAATCTATAAAGTTAACATTATGTTTAAAAAAATATATATTCTAATAAATGAAAATCCATTTCTAAATGAAATCTAACAATTCTATACTAAACTATGCAATTTAATTTCTTACTTATTATTAATTATTATTAAGATTCTTTCAAGTACCTTTATGTATAATACATATATGTGTATTATTTTACAGATATAAAATGAAATTGTAAAATCTAAACACTATCAAGCTTGCTACCGGCCATCATGTTTCAAAAACAGACTTTTGGTTCCACCAACACTGGTTTTGGTAAGTAAACCATCACTTATTCATATTTTTTGATATGCTAGTAATATTTTAATAATTTATAATGCTATTTAATTTTATAGTATGGTCCATGAAAGTTGTGTCCATGTATTGTTAGCTTATGTATTATTATCTTTACCTTTACAATCAAAATAATTACAAGAGGGATTGCAATCTGGTGTCAGCGATATATTGGATTTCCGAATTCGCCTTAGCGGGTAGCAAAACGGTAGCTCAATACGAATTGAAATCTGGGAAACCGTCTGGTCGCTCTTAGTAGAGGGACGAGAAGTTTCGAGGTCGCGGATTCGAATCCCTGGCGGTATTGGTATACATAATTTAAATGAGTGCAATCTGTCCATCAACTTCTTATTTGGACCAAGATCTATTAAAGTTTTATCATTACACACTTTCAGCTTATGATATTGTTCCATAGCAGAAAGAAAAGTAAAAATTATTCCATAACTAACAACGAATCCGGATCTGTTTTCCGGTTTGCAATCTCTAGTTACAGGGCAGAATCTGTATATTTAATACTTTTGAAAAAAAAAATCATGGTTCAGTGTATGGCTCAACTCAAAACAAGAGTTTTTAAAATTGTTGTCTCTTTGTATGTTTCCTCATTGGATAAAATTCGATAAAATTTGGTATGGTTATAAAATTAAGAATGTTTATATCTATGCACTAAACAATCTATTAAAGCAAAGAAATTAAAGTATTCATGTTGATGACAGGTTCCTTCAATGCGGGTGCCAGTACATCGTCTCCTTTCAGTGGATTCAAACCTGCCACCGGTGCCACTGGCTTTGGAGCCCCACCGGCGTTCGGTGCCAATGCAACAGCACAGCCAGCTACGGGAGGAGGTTATACACTATTACAATTGAAACTTTAAAATACCAAGACGTACGATATAACTTGCCTCGTTAGAAACGTAGTTTTGGATTTGGACACCAACGGACCGCGTATATAGTACCTTACGTACATAATTGTAATAATACTCATTACTCAACTATTAACTCATTACTAATTATTAATCAACTATGTTCCAATATTATTTCATTTAAACATTTAACTATTTGGTAGAAACACATTAAATTTTTTTTGCTGTTTGTATTAGTTTTTTGCTCTTGCAAATGCTGCTGATGCTTGTCAGATACAACTGATTTCAAATAATACTATACAGTGAATAATTATTATCTTAAAACTACTGAAACTAATATTTTAAGTAGATATGATTTAATTCAGTCAAGTAGTTGTAATTACCGATATCATAGACTCACCAAGATTTCTACCTATAAAGTATGTAATTTTATTATTTATTTCAGGACTCTTTGGCTCAACAAACCCAACAAGTGGATTGTTTGGTGGTAACACAGCAACATCCACTGGCTTCGGTGCCACAAGTGGTTTTGGTTTCGGAGCCACTCCAGCCAGCGGAGGACTGTTTAATAACTCCAGCTCGGGGCTGTTTGGAAACAATCAAAACAACAGTGCCTTTGGAGCTAAGCCTGCGACAGGTAATAATACAGCAGGTAATGATCGTACGATTCAAATTATTATTATTAAGGCTTGCTAACCATTAAAAATGTTAGGTTCGTATTACTAGGATTTGTCACTTAATTTTACAATAATTAAAATAGGACAGTTCACCTTTTAATATGTGTTGTTTTAATGTGTTGTTGCTAAACAAGATTGGATGTGTGTACTATTATTAGTATATGTATATCACTTTGACTACAGTGGAGATTTAAATTAACAAATCATAAATAATCATGTAACTGATCCACTGGATTTGTTTGTTAAAATGTCTGTATATGAAACTTAATTATAATCTGTAGGTTTACTGGATTGTTACATAGTTTTTTAAATATTTATTTTTTGGTTGTGAATCTTTCTTTTGTATAATTGTTTTTTTTTTAATTGACATGTTTTATATATGTATGTTTTTTTAGGTTTTGGGTTCGGTGCCACAGCCAACACTAGTACCTCCGGCGGTCTATTCGGTTCAACTCCATCCACGTCCACTGGACTGTTTGGACAACAGAACACCACTATAGGCGGAGGACTCTTCGGCAATACATCTGGTGAGTATTATTTATAATATTACTACATATATCATTGCACTATACAAGAGCTTTTAATTTAAAAATGTTTGTTTATCTGTCTGTACATGTGTTTTTCTGTAACTTACAAGTGTCTTACATCAATCTTCATAAAAATTAATATACATAGTAATGTGAATATTGTTGTAATATGTGAAACTTATACATTTTATTATACATATTATTATTTGTGAATCCTAATTGTACCAACTAGGATCTTGTATGTAGTGCAATACAATAAATTATCTTTTAGTTTGATAATATAGAATTATGAATTTAGCGGATAAAATGAAACCCGGCAGTATGTTATAATGATATATTGCATGTCCTCGCAGGTGGTTTCGGTCAGCAGCAGGCGACGGGCACGGCGGTGGTGAAGTACAACCCGGTGGCCGGCACTGATGTGGTCGTGAAGGCCGGCACCTCCACCAATGTTAACATCAAGCATCATTGCATCACTTGTATGAAGGTACTTTTTTATGCAATGGACCTAAGAACAGAAAGATAAAAAATTTAATAATATAATCCTGTACATTTTATACACTCCTTCCTTATACATATTTATCATTAACTACTTATCAAACCAAAGAACGAAACACCATTTTCCATCTTTGGTAAATTTGTTGAAGGTATTTTATTACTCTTCTATATTTTAAGTTCTTTTTAACCTGATTGTAATTTACATAGTGTAATGTAAGTGATGTTTGATAGACAAAAACCTTCCCTGGCATTAACCACATCAAGTGCCGCTAAATGCAATAATTATTTCTAAATTAAATTTGTAGTTACTATATTCAGCTACTGAGTGTAACCACATAATCTGCTAGTCCATAGCTCCCATAGAGATATCATAATATAATGGGTTATGTGTTCCAGGAGTACGAGGGCAAGTCTCTAGAGGAGCTGCGTCTGGACGACTACGTGGCGGGAAGGAAGGGACCCAGCGGGGTGTTTGGATTTCAACAAACAGAGAACAAACCATTATTCGGCGGAACAAGCAGTATGTATTTCATACATATAAAACTGTAACACTCTTTCTTAAAAGTCCCAGAATCTCTTGGAAAACTGTTTTTTTTTTTACTATATAGTTTATATTTAATTTATTTTACCTATATTTATTTATTATTTATAACATATTAAATCTTCTTATTAAGTTTCTTCATACTATTGTAACTTTACTTTATGATTTTAATTAATAATAAATTCTTGGTTTTTTTTTATTTATTAATATTATTACAAAAATTTTGAATAGCAAGTGTAATACTATTGCAATAAAAGATTATATCGTAAATTATAATGTTCCAGCATTTGGTCAACCAGCTACTACAAGTGCACCCAGCCTCTTCGGCTCCAGTATTAGTTCAACCCCTGCCTTTGGACAGACGAGTATGCTATATTCAAATCTTTCTATATTTATTGCTTACAGTGTATGAAGAGGTTTGTAGTTATGACTTTTAGCCTATAATATATGTTATATTCGCAGATACATTCTCGTTCGGCGGCGGCACACAGACCAATACACAGACCATGGGCCTGTTTGGTGCTAACAAACCAGCGTTTGGAGCTACGCCCACTCCTGGTATTTCATTATTTATAATTATAGTTGAGAATATATCTAGTTTGTCATGTCAGATAAGACGAAGCTTCTTAGCATTCCATGGATTCACCGTGCGGGTGCCGGGCCCATCGCGTTGCAAGGAGAGGAGTGCAAGCAGTGCCTGGGACTTGCGACCCAGGAGTAGGTTTAAGGGGCCCCTTTATTGTGCGCAAAAACGCTCACCTTCACCCTCCACACTCCTCTCCCTACCTTACCAAATTTGGAAAGTACCTACTAATGCCGCCTTTGAAATACGTTCTAGAAATGAACCGATGCTTGTTCTAGAAAGGCCAAGGTCTTTAAGTAGGCTATAGAGAGATTTTGCTGTTATACCTCTCGCTTCCACTTCTACCGCGTACAAACTAACTATAAATTTATTCCTGACTAGCTGTTGCCCGCGGCTCCGCCCGCGTGTAGGTAGCTTTTCGCGTAATCTGTGGAAACAATTTCATAGAACATCATTTTTGCGTAACTTTCACCGTTTTCGCAGCGCACGCAGATTTTTGTTTATTTTTTTACACCTTGCGTTAGAATATTCAAGTTTTAGTAATCATCCTTAATTTGTTGAAAGTGAAACATAGCCTTTGTCACTCGGGAATAGTGTAGCTTGCCAACGGTGAAAGAATTTTTGAAATCGATCCAGTAGTTTCGGAGCCTATTCATTTCAAACATACAAAAAAATAATCAAACCTTTCCTCTTTATAATATTAGTATAGATCAGTTTGTTGGTCAGTTCGTAATACTTATTGAGCTTGAATGTGTGATCCCTTGGGATGTTTGTTTCCCAAGGAACAGTAAGCTCCACAAGTATCACGCGCCTCAGATGTTTCGAATATAGGAATAAGTCCGGTCTGGATGACGAAACACCAACATCCCCAGGGATTTTGTAATGCTTTTCATACGTGTCCATCATGAGAGTCCAATCAGGAGCCGCGCCTAATATTGAATAAGGCTTCGCTTTTGATTTTTTGGAGGAGCCTTCTTTTACGAATTCTATAGATCGTTGGGTGGTTGTTATACCCTTCCGCGCTCTTGCTACTGAAAGACTAACTGCTTCCCGTATAATTTCTAATACCTTGTCGTGGCGACGCGAGTATTGACCTTTATCTAGAAGTACCCTACACCCTACTAATAGGTGTTTCGCGGTTCCTATTGCCCCCCTCAACATCTGTTTGTCAAATCCGTATAAAGTACGGAAGATATTTCCTAGAAGATAGCTGCTGTACCAAGAAATAATCTAAACCTTTTTACATTCTTCCCAAAATAGAAGATATTTTAGGGACTAGTATAAAAAAATCTGGATGTCATTATTTAAAAGTACAGCAAATTTGAATTTTGTCAGGTACAGGATTATTCGCTGCCACCACCACGCAAGCACCGGCTTTCGGTACCAACACCACCAGCTTTGGGTTCGGAGCTAACACACAGAATCAAGTAAGTATATTATTACATATTAAATTACTAACCAAAAAATTGTAGGTTTGTCTTTCTTGAAGGCTATAACTTTAAAACTACTGCTAAAGTTTTGATAAAATTTATTAAGTACTAGGAAATATAAGACAAAAAATATATATACATTTTAAAGAAAGTTTTAGGAAAATCTGTAATTCAATTTATTTATACTGACAAGTCAGTAAATAAATCGTATACTTATTCAGACCGGAGGATTATTCAACAATAAGCCGGCGACCTCGGGATTCGGTACGACCCCGAGCACGGGCTTCGGGGGCTTCGGTGCAGGACTGTTCGCTAAAACAAACACCACCGCACCCACATTTGGTACCACCACACCCGGTACGATACATTATAGTATTACTTACTTATTAAACGGCTTGATTTATTTTGATTAAACTTTGTATGTATAATGTGTGTGGAATCAAATTATAGTGAAATCTATACTCTAAGGGGTATGATTAGTTTGTATCAATAAATGAAACTACTCCAACAACTTCATTATTTTACTCACTATTAATTAAAGCTACATTATCCCTGATTAATATATTGATTTTTTTGTCATGTATTTGAACAAAATAGGGTTTTTTCAAATGAATGTAAAGAGACCCAAGTATTATAAAATGTGGTCTAATAATAGCATTCATTTGACTCACGTTTCAGCATTTGGCACCACAGGCTTTGGAACAAACACAACCGGCTCCAACCTCTTTGGTAACAATACATTTGGAAAACCACCCACCTCACAACCATCATTTGGTTTCAACACCCAACCTGCTCTGGGTTAGTATGAAGTTATTGGTTATTATATTTAAATAAGATATATGCTCCAAATCTCGTTGTAATGGGGTTATTAGATTGAGAAAAAAAAAAAGTTTTAAGATTCTCAAAATTAGAGTTGTTTCTATATGTATTACAGTACCTATTGTCTTTAATCACAGTCGTAATTGACGTTTGAACAAATTTTAACACTCGTGATATTTATTTGGTATAATAATTAGTTATCAAATGAAGTTCAAAGACTACCAATACTTGTCTAGGTCGTCGATATATCAATCTTATGACATTAATCTGACCTAATATTTTTTTACTGAAATACAGGTACAGGCTTGGGGACAGGACTGGGTACCTCATTCCAGCCAAAACCAACAAACCCCGGTTTTGGTACACTTGGGACTACAGGCTCACTGTTCCAACAACCAGCTCAAAACACCTTCAGGACTGGTATGAGCTTATTTTCTTATTATACATGTACACAATGAAAAATCAATACATTGAGTAAAATCTCAGATGTTTTATTTTATTATTATACATATTCAAAAATTTTAAAAGTGTTTCAAGTGGTATCTTATATTTTATTGTCCAAAATAAAACATGCTACAACATATATTATATCCACCAGTAGAGGAATGAGTATGATTGTAGGATAGGTAGAATGCTTGTGAATTTGTATCATTTTACTATATATTTTCAGGTCTAGACTCAAGTCTGGGTGGTGGTCTGTTCAACAACAACTCATCTCTGGGCGGTTCTCTGGGGATGGGGACCACTAACAACAGCAGTCTTACAGGGTCAGTGTAGTGTAGTTTGGATTATGATAATATTAGTGATGTGTATGACATGATAAACTGAATGTACTTGTTTATTCTTGTTGTCAAAATAAGATTACCCAAGTGAATGTAGTTGGCGCCAACATACTTTTGAATTTCACGTTTGTGTCCCCAGTATTAGAAGTGTTTTTTGTTATTCTCAATAGACTTGAAGTGTGTTTAACAAGTGTATCTGTCCTTCAGCGGAGCCCCTAGCGGCGTGCACGCGCAGATTCTTTCGTTGGTGGCGAGGCCCTACGGGGACTCCGGCCTGTACAAAGACCTGCTGCCCGACGCACGTAATGCATGCAAATTTTATTCCTTCAGGAATTTTATTTAGTAGTATTTGCTGAGATTATCATCTTTTGAATAATACTATTTTAAATGGATTTTGTTTATTATATATTGGATTATATTAAGCTCATATGACATAAATTATAAAACCCACAATAATTACAGCAACAACACCCGACGAAGGGCTGAAACCTACAAACCCATCAGCTGTGAAGGCAGTTCTGGATTCTTACCGAGTTTCTCCAGCAACTAGACTGAAGCTTACAGTGAGACCCGTCCCTCACAAACATGATAAGGTATACCCATGACAAAATCATTGTTTCGCATTTTTGTTAAAATTTGATTGCCCAAAAACTATTGAACTCCTAACTTATCATAAAAGAATAATCGTTAACTCTCAAACTACTAGTTTGTTAGATTCAAAAACCACTTAGTTTGTTGATAATGTATTCTCAAAGTAAATGTACTATTTAGACATTCACTAACATTTTATTGATTTCAATTAAATATTTTATGGCGAAAATACCCTGAAAGATATTATATTATGTATGCTATGTATTCCTAATATTTTTTTTAATTGGATAATATACAGATTATGTTATGAAAATCTCAAACTTTATTTAAAATAAATAATTTCCAAATAGAACGAGTTATTTAGATGATTGTCTCCTACATACAAAGATACAAAGATACAAATATACAAATATACAAACATTCCTTGATTAATAATATCATTCCAGAAATCTCTGTTTGATGGCTTAGAAGAGTCTGACGCAAGCCTTGAGGACAAACTCACCTTGAAGCCAAGTAGGAAGAGACTCGTTCTAAGAAACAGAGAGCAGGAGACGACACACGATACACAACGGTAGCCATAATCATTGATTAACCAATAGATAATAATATATTTTTTTTGAGTTTATTTAAATAATTTGTATTTCAGTTCATTAGAAGACAGCCATCACAACGGCAGCACTGATAACAGAGAGGAGGTCACAGACAACGACTCTACCAACAGACCAGTTAACAATGATACTAGTGAGTGTGAATATATACTAATATCATTATATACCTGAAGAGATTTTCTTTTTTGTTTAAACACTTGTATCTAGACTTACCAGTTGTATAGGAAACAATTTATTAATCAGAATATCATGTAAGCCTTTATTAATTACTCCCTGCACTATAAATATATGTACTATCACACACAGTGTGAAAGAGGATATATTATCATTGATAATTAGCAATACACATGATAGTATCATCACATAATTATTTATCGTGTTGTTTAATTACAATGATAATTGCTTTACAGATCCCGAGATAAGCTCGGACAAACATGGCAGCTGGTGAGTTTGATTTAATTATATTTCTTAAGCACAACTTGGTATGGATTAGTTGCTATACTGAATGAATGTGTCTAATGCTCTTGAGCTGTATTGTTTTTATAAGTACATTTATATAAAAGTGTATGGTCTGAAAGATATATTAGACAAATATATAAGAATAGAAGTAGTATTTCTAAACATTCAAATTCATATATTTTTTGCTTAAAAATCTAAATCTATTTCAATATTTCAAACCTACAAAAGTCTCTATTTTATATATAAACTTACTCATTGTTTTATTATTATGCTCATTCAGAAACTTACTAAAGGGTCAATTAAAATTGTTGGAAATGTTGACAACTCAATAACAAATACTATTTGTATAACATAGATGTTCTAATTCATAAATATTTATAGGTTAGGATCTCGAAAAAATTCTTGGAAGGAAAACGAGAAGCCCATAGATAATGAATCGACTCCACGATTGTACCCCAATTTGGGTGAGTGAACATAAATCTGTCTAAATAAATTCAATATGATAAATCATCACTTGAGAACTCAAAAAAAAAAATATTTGTTGTGTTCAGGACATGGTTTAATTGAAACAAATTTGTTTTAATAATAATGTTCATTGATAAATTATAGAACTATTTATTGTGATTTTCACATTCTCCAGTTATACAATTCTTATATTAAAGTTTTAATTGAAGAAATAGCACAGACTAAATAAACCCCTCAACTATTGCTTACGTGTGGATGTTGTTTACGTTTGTAGTAATTTATTATTATTTATAGACAAAGAGCTACCGCCTCAAGTTTCGGAAAGGCGTTCCAGTTGGTAAGATATTTTTAATAGTAATTTTACTATAGCCTATAAAACTTGGTTATGATTGATCTAGTTCGTTTTAGTTAACAAAAATAATCGTTATCATATAACAAGTATCCTCAGAATTATTATAAATATCATAATGTAATGGACTCTTAAACTAGTTTTAACAAATTCATTAGTGTAAGGATAAATCCGAAGTTTAAAAATTTTTCAAGACAGCATATTTTTAAGTAGTTCCCGAGAATAATCCCTGACCTCATACTTAACGGACTAGCACAGACGGACATAATTTCATATATTATTTTGTAATATTTATATGTACATATAGATTATGTATCCTATGACATATTTTGTATATTAATATCATTATTGTTGGTGTTGACAGGCTGTGCTCGGCCGCGCTGCGCCCCGCCGACACGCACAGGGACGCGGACCACACGCTGAGGGACCTCACACAGAGGACAGGTACACACATACATACACACACAGACACGCGGACCTCACGCCGAGGGAAATCACACAGACGACAGGTACACACATACATACACACAGAGACACGCACATCTTTAGTGAAACCTTGTTGTAATTGAATTGTCTAATATAATATATATATTTTATTAGTTTTTACTTTTATCCACGGACAAGTCACTCGTGCCTTTTCACATTTAGTATGTATTTGTCTGATTATACATTGATATTTGTTTGACATATTAAACATTAAATAGTAAAGCTAAAGCTAAACTCTAACTATTTTATAAAACCCCTAATCCCTGTCACTAACCAATCCCTAACCCTCACCCCTAGACTCCTCCGACTCACTTAACTTCTGCTGTCACGGCGGGGGTCGGCTACCAGGCTGTTCCAAGTGTGAGAAAATATCACACCAGATAAACGGACAATATGGTTATTATATACATATATATTATATACACACATAGAAATATATTATATACACATAGAAATAAATATTATAAAAAATAGGAACTTAATGTTTGAAAATATCTATAAACATGCATAGCCAAGTTTATATTTAAATTTATATAATATAGAATGAAAAATAAACCGATACGTGCAGGGATTCGAAACCGCGACCTCTGGGAAACCGTCCCGCCACCCTACCAATTGAGCTACCGCACCCAGCGATACGTTGATTTGTTATTATAATATAAACATTAAAACTATTAAACCGATTTGATTAATTCTTACAACATTGAAGCTACAATGTCAATGATTTACATTATTTGATATTCATGTCTAGGTCTAGTAATCGAATTTAAGAACAAAATAAAAGTTAAAGATTTTTTTGTAACAATAATTATTTGGTCGCGAACCGAGTGACTTGCACTGCAAAACTTATATATGGTATGATTACGTATTGATATTTCAGTATCTGAGGAGGTTCCTGTACAGCCTCATCCAGCTGGAGTGAAACTCACGAGACCTGGATACTACACTATTCCCAGTCTGGATGAGATGATAGGTGACTACATGCTATACTACTACTACTTTACAGACTATACTTATATATAATAATAAATATCTATTTCAATAACCCCTGTAATATAGAAATATATTACTCTATCATACCTATCCAGTTGTATGGATATGTATTTGTAACACATATGTTTAACTACTAAACCATTTCTTAAATCGTCGTATTTTAAATTTTTGTGTTAAATTTTTATTATTGATTTAAAACAAAAATCCAACTTATTATGTATTTACTTAAGAAATAACATAATTTAATTGAAATTAGATACGATATGTCTATATGAGTATATATTTTTTAATATTACATTTTGATTGTGATATGAAGGCTACCTCCGCGAGGACGGCTCGTGCGTGTTGCCGCACTTCACTGTGGGCCGGCGGAACTACGGCAACGTGTTCTACGACGAGGAGATAGACGTCGCCGGACTGGACCTGGACGCACTGGGTACGGACATACATACATTCACACACAGACATGCATACGCTTTTCTTAAACACCTTATGTTCTATTGCGTTTATATTTAAATTTCCTGTTATTACGTAATTACCAAATTTTTAATTTAGTGGTTGATATACTGCCCTAACCCATCATGCAGTGACCTATTACATCAATATAAATATACCATATTATATATACACAAAAAATATAGTTCGTTTGCTTTTCTTTCGTTGAAGCTTCGTTTCGGTAAGCATCGTTTAAGTTACCGCATGTATATAAATTTGTCAAAAATATTATTTGGTATATTAATTATTATTAAAAAATATTAATAAAGTAACTACATATTCGAAGTTTTATACGTTATATATATTTTTTTCAAAGTTGTATAAATTAAACAAGTCTGTTAAAACAATAACAAAAACGTCTCACGACTAATATGAATATTGATTTCAGTGCACTTCTTGAACAAGGAGGTGATAATCTACCCTGAGGACGATGTGAAGCCGCCCGTGGGTGAGGGACTCAACAGACGAGCCGTCATCACGCTGGAGCGAGTCTGGCCCAGAGACAAGACGGAGAGGAGACCGGTCACTGAACCGGACAGGTACATGCAGCTGCCAGAGGCTTCTCCCGCCAAGTACTCTATATAGTCTATGGTTTATTATTACATACTATCCTTCATTTTACGACAACAAATTTAAAAATATACATATACTTTGGCCTAAAGATATATATAATTATCTTTATTAAGTAGTATTCATTTGGGAAGACAGATAGTTTCAATGTCCATTGTGTATAGCTGTTATCCCTGTATTAATTGGATGCATAATAACATACAAAAAGAAAGTTAAAATGTTCGAATTATTTTATTAACATTAGACTATTTGTTATTTTCTTTTTGTGGACAGCAGTTTTATTTTTTACGTCAAGTAGTTGCATAGTATTTTTATTGTGTGTGTGAAATGTGAACTGGATGTTAGAAAAGTTCTGAGCTCTCCTGTTTGAAGATAATCTGCTCGTTTCTTATGCTAAAGGAATGAGCGCCATTTTTATTGGTTGAATCAATTTAAAACTAGATATTTTCAAATATCAAAAGTTGTTACGATTTAAGATTTTTATTTTATTTTTAACCATTTTAACCACGGTTATTGCGATAAAAGACAGTCTATATCTGTTTTGTAGATATAGTAGAGCCAGGTCTTTACGCAATAATATGATTATTAGTGGGGACTACAGTTTTCACTCCATAAGGCGCGTGATGTGCGAAGCCCTTATTTCTATATATAATGTAATATATATATAGAAATTGAATTATAGAGACTATATTCTATAATAATGTCCGTGATTGAAAATAACTATTTTTATTTTGTTTTTTACATTAATTGGCATATTTTGGCTAATAACTATTTTTATTTTGTTTTTTACATTAATTGGCATATTTTGGATAATAACTATTTTTATTTTGTTTTTTACATTAATTGTCATATTTTGGCTTACCTACCAAAAATAGATGTATGGTGTCGAGTTTTTTTTGTATATACTAATCATCCAAAAAAGCGGCGCAACGGTGCTTTTCTTCCAATTTACATATCCCGTGGAAACTAAATATTTTCCCGCTGTAAAAAGTAGTCTATGTCCTGTCTTAGTGTCTCATCTATATTTATTCCAAATTTCGTCAAAATCGTTGCAGTGGTTTAAGCGTGAAAGCGTAGAAGTGTGTAGTGTAGAAAGTGCAAACAGACAGTTAGTTACTTTCGAATTTATAATATTAGTATGGATTTTATACTAAACATACCTAATGGCAATTCAATGTGTTAACTTTAATATAATAAATGTGTGCAGGTTACTCAAAATGGACTATGAAGGCAAGCTGCGTAGAGTTTGCGACAAACACGACACTAAGTTCATAGAGTACAGGCCGCAGACGGGGAGCTGGGTTTTTAGAGTAAGTCCTATTTGGGTAATAATAATTATTTAATGTAATAAAGCTGCAGACTTGTTTATTTAAAAAAAATCACTATTAGTTTTATACCATTAGTTATATAACCTAATATATAACATTATAACAGGAATGGATGTAAGTGTCGTATTGGACTTATTTATATCCCCACCATAACTTTTGTAGTCCTTGCAGAAAAGTTATGAACTATCTCTAGTATAAAATAATGTTTTAGGTTGAGCACTTCAGTAAATATGGTCTGACGGATTCTGATGAAGAAGACGACGTAATTCCTGATGTGTTGAAACGTCAGCTCGTAGATCAAGGACTTCAAAAGTCAGCACCGCGTAAGTTGATAATATTAATCTTTATATATATATTTCTTGTGTGCGTGTGTATGTCACTGAACTCCTCCTAAACGACTGGACCGATTTTTATGACATTCTTTGTGTGTGTTCAAGGGGACTTGCGAATTGTTTAGATTCACAATTTCGTCCACTGGAAAATGGTTTTTTGATTAATTTTTAATGTGTAAGTAGGTAGTGATTTTGGAATGTTTCACATTGGTTCCGACGGACTGCGTTACCATGGCAATGTCAAATATTAAATAATATTACCTACATTTTAATTATAGTCTGCACTGATAGTTGGCGTTGCGATAGAAATAAGAAAAATATTTTAGTACTAGCGGCCCGATACGTGCTTCGCTACGTAAAAATTGAAATTTAAAAAAATAATGCAACAAATTCATTTATTCAAACAAAAAATCTTTATTTACATATTCATACGGTATTGATTGGTCGAATTATGATAAATGTACATGTAATGACGTTAGACATTGTGATAACTTTTTAATATATTTTTTTAAAGTTTGATTTTTTGTAAATTAAAGACGCGTGTACAAGACAACGTCTGTGGGGTCCGCTAGTAATGTTCTAATATTTAAACTATATTATTTGGTTTTTGGTTATTTCGAGTACAACAGCTCGTAATAATATTTTAAATAAATATATTAAATTCAGCTCAAAAGCCGGTTCCGGTATCCACATCCAGCCAACCACCAGGAACAGGGCTGGGAGGCCTAGGACTCGGTCCAACAGGACCAGGGTTAGGAGGTCTAGGACTCGGTCCCTCAGGCCCAGGGCTCGGAGGAATCGGACTTAGTTCCTCAGGTCCGGGTCTGACAGGCCTCAACATGACACTGGGGCTGTCCGCCACCGAACTCGTTTCTGATGACTATATGCAACAGACATCGCTCAATTTAATGAATGGAGCTTCTAAAGGTACAACAGTGGTCATATAATAAAAAAAATATCATTTATTTTACAATTTTAATTAAAATTACAAAATACTTATAAAGATGTTTGATATTAAATATAAAAATAGCAAAGTGTGTTACTTTTTATTTATTAATGTATGTTTTCCAGGTTTCGGCATGGATATAACAGATGATCATATAGAAGCAGACACTCTATATCAGGGTGGAGGTTAGTGTATATTTCTAATTAATGATTAATATTATAGTAAGTTTGACGTTAACTTTCCATGGTTGAGTTGCTGAAATGATTCTAAATTCTCAATAACATGGTGCTGGATGTTTATATAAAAGTTTTTCTGTATCATTAAAGCAAGAAATGTATTTATATAAAGTGCAAAAAAAAAAATTTTTTTTTTTTTTTTATATTAACTTGTCTTTAGTATTAATTTTATTTTCTAGGCCTCGGAGTGAAAAGTCCAACAAGTGAGCTAGCGCGTCTCGAACACCGACAGAGCCATCACGTTCAGCTTATGAAGGCGTCTTTGTATGCAGACACTGGTAACATATATATTCAATTTATAAAAAAGAGGGTATTCTGTCAGTTAGTATATAAGTAAAGAGAAATCTCCATAAGAATTGTACTTTTAAAAGTAATTCCTAAATAATATTTTTAATGTCAAACACCTTATGAATTGGGAAAAAAGTCATCTCCTGTTTCTAGTAGTTTCAATATGCCACGCACACAAATAATAATAATAATAATAATAATCGTTTAATTCAGAAAATTATTCCATAATATTGTTAGTAAATAAATACAGACTTATGCAAACTAGTGTTAGTAGAGTTCTTATCACTAAACTCGGCTCACAAAAGATCTACCTAACTGCATGGAGTCGTATGCAACGCTCCAAGATTGGTGAGTCCCACCTGCCACTTAGTGTCCTCAAGATGTTGTTGGGGCTGTCACGGACACGGTATAAAAGAGAAGCGCACCTCTTGCGCATAATTGTGGCAAAGCTGTCTACATTTGCGTCTGCTAACATGCCAGACGCACTAGAATAACGTGGCAGCCCCATCAACACCCGGAACGTGTTGTTGTACTGGACTCGCAGGTCACTATATGCCTTCTGCGTATAGTTCACCCACAGGCTGCACGTGTAAAAGGTTTGACAAAATGCTTTAAAAAGCGTGACTTTTACTGCTTTAGTACAGCGTGCAAACCGGTGGGCCAACATACCACATCGAACAGACAGTGACCTGCGCTCCCGCTCCACGTCTGTGTTGTCTCTCAAATCGTCCGAGACCCAGTGACCCAAATATTTAAATTCTTTAACTACTTTAAGATTCACTCCACATAGTGTAACCGGCGGTATATTGAGGTAGGTTTTATTACCAGATTTAAAAATCATGAGCTCGCTCTTGAGTGCATTATATTTGAGCCCGTGGGCGTCGGCATAGGACTCACATATATTTACTAGCTTTCTCAGAGCTCCGATTGATGGGCTCAGCAACACCATATCATCAGCATAATTTATATTATTAACACTCATACCGTCAATATGACATCCGACTCCGGTGTTACTGAGCTCATCAAGTAAGCCATTTAAATATAAATTAAAGAGCGCTGGCGAGGACAATCCCCCTTGCCTCACTCCACATTCCAGCCTATACTCGGTTGAAAAAGAGCCTGCCCATCTTATACAGTTCACCTGATTCCCATACCAGTATTTAAACAAATTGATAACTTCCGATGAAACGTTGGTACTGTTCTGTAATTTACCCCAAAGTACATTATATGAAACTAAGTCGAAAGCCTTTGAAAGATCTAGGTAACAGGCATATACGGGTGTTTTCCTTGCCGAGTAGTACTGAACAGTCTGCTTGAGGCAAAAGATAGCACTCTCAGTAGACAAACGAGGTCGAAATCCGAATTGTGCATCGTTGATCGTTAAATGTTTATTAAGGTGGCACAGAAGCAGACCGTCCAGTACCTTGGCAATGACAGTCGCTAACGAAATAGGTCTATAATTAGATAGTAGTGATGAATCACCAGTTTTATTCTTAATAATCGGTATAACAAGGGTACGCATTAAACTTTCTGGTAGATAGGAGTGACTCATACATACATTAAAAAACATACACAGAACTCGTGGCAGGTGGACCCCAGCGTACTGCAGATGCTCGATGCTGAGACCGTCATGCCCGGGCGATTTACCTCTGACTGACGACATAATAATATCAACTACTTGTTTCTCAGTAAATGTCACGCTTCGCTCAGAAGCAACGGCCTCAGAATCGAGCACAGGCAGTGGAGGTGTATTTTTTAGAGGTGATTGCACCCTAAAATGCTGTCGAAACAGGTCCGCTATACAACGAGGGTCATTCACACCCTCAACACTCACGGCAAGGCCCGGCCTATGATTTACTTTGTTAGTGGTTTTCCAGAATTTACCGAAGTCTTTATTTGAATGATGTTTAGCAATAAAGTCCATCTTTATTTGTTGTTCATGGGTTTGGCACCATTTTAACTTATTCTTGAATGTTTTTCTAGATTCTTTCATATCGTTAAAAACCACACCGGATGATGGTTTTCCACACAATAACCAAAACTTGTAACAAAGTCGGGCCCTCTCGTGAGCGTCACGGACGTATTTGTTCCAACCCGTAACATTTCTAGACTTAATTACATTTTTAACATAATGACTTAGTTCAGACGCCTTAACAAGTATTCGTATTATATTATTATACAACAAATCTATTAATTCTAAATGGCTTGAATCTTTACAATTTTGCAAACAACACTGATTTAATTCAGAAGGACAGACAATTTGTTCTAAATGTGTATCACAGTAATTACGATATTTAACTTTTTGATCAGAACAACGCTCACCCCATATAGTTTTATTTACCTTTAATGAAGGTTGTAGGAACGTATTTCGAACTACGCTTAAATTGCATTCTAACATAATAGGTAAATGGTCGGACCAATATGAGTCATACAATACCGATACACTGTGCACGGCCGGCAGCGCGGCGTCGGTCACTAAGCAGTGATCGAGCCAGCGCCGACATCCGTGCGCGTCGCTTATAAATGTATAAGTATCCGACGGTAAAGTGTCTATATCTACGCACGACCATAACTGCTCCGAACAAAACGAAAACAACTCGTTAGCAAACACTTCACCCGGATGAGCGTTAAAATCACCCACTATGAAAACAGACTCGATACTATTATTTTCGATCACCGCATTAATCTCACTTAAACACTCAGTAAATTCTAGTAAGTTGTCATTAGAATCCGTAGGCATGTACACTGAAAACACTAGAAAGGAGCGATCGTTAAGCGTTATTTTAATAGCAGACAGACGTACACTGCAACAGGTAATTACTGCAACTATAGGGAACACACTTTTTCGCCATAAAATAGCGACTCCTCCGTGTGGCCGCCCGCGCAGTATGCCGGCAGACGTATCTACCGCTGAAGTGCCCGTGTAAGCAAAATTGTCATCAATGGTACTCAGAAAAGATAGGTCATGTGGCAATAACCACGTCTCTTGTAAAGCTATCAAATCCACCTTTTGACAAAGTCCTCGTATACAGTCTACTGACCTAGTTACACTTTTACAATTAAAGGTTACTATTTTCATTTTTGTCATGATCAATTGTTAGGTATATTGTTCAAACACGCTCGCAAGGTATTTGCAGATTTGTTTTTGTGACTAAATCTAACAAACCGTCGATATGCTATTCCAACAGGCCAAAAGTCATCTTGTAAAAATAGTTCCACATGCTCTTTAGGTACATATATTTTATAAGAATTATACTCTTTTTCCATTTTCATACTCATTTTTTCAACGTCAACATTCACATTCGATTCACATTCAAAACCTCAACCAATTTTATATATAAAAATCGAAAGCAACTAAGGTTTTATGAAATAAAAATATATATTAGCGCAAACGCCTAATGTATAGCGACACAATGATTATCGGGTTCGATTCCCGACAGGGACAGCCATGTATGTGATGAACATAGGATCTGTATTTTTAGGTTTGGTAGTTTATTAAATATATTCTCAGTATTTATGTGTATTTCTATGCATTTGTATCATTGTCTAAAACCCTTAACACAAGCAAATAATTTGCTTACTTAGGGGTTAGATCAATGTGTGTAATTTGTCCTGTATTATATGATTATTATATGATTATTATATTATATGATTATTTTTAAAAAATAAAATCGTTGATAATTATATAATTAAATATAATTACAGAAATGCTAGATGATATATCAGTTTCGACTGGCGACCAGCTAGTACCACGGGCGATGGAAGAAACACTACCAAGAGTTGAGTCCGTACTGGAGGTCATACAGACCACTGCTGCTGAAAACGGTATTTATTTAAATGATATATAAACCATTGAACGCATTTAAATTATTATTAGAATAATGACCAAATATAAAGTGTTTGTTTCTATAATCTCTGGAACTAAATCAGATTTGTTTTTTTTTGTATTTGAGTGCTGGTTATGATCAGTCAGACAGATCAGACCAACAGTTATGATCAGTAGTTCAGAAATATTATTTCGGATGTATTCCGAACACTCTTCTTACTTACTTGTGAATGGAATCGTAGGAAATTGATAGTTTATACATATTAATCGTTTAAAGAGCTATAATGGAAAATAATGGTACAAAGTAATCTCTATCAGTTAGTCTTAAAAAAATCTATTTCGAGATGTATATTAAATGATTTAAATTTTAAATCTCATGTCAAAGTCATGTTTATGATTTTTCGTAATTTCAGTTCCTGAAGTCGCACTACGTCCGCTTATAGTACATCCTCATACTATCGTATTGAAATATAATAGAAAAATACCGCCATTCAAGAAAACTATAGCAGGTGAGTTTGATGTTACTTTCAATAAAAACAGAAATCATAAAAAAATGTGAATTGTAGCTGCTTACATTAAGATTTTAGCATCCAATTTAAACCTTAATATGTAATAAGTTTTTGTATAACTTAGTACTACAGGATTCATGATTTTTTGATCAGAATAAAAGGTTTTTATTATGTAGCTTGTAATTAATACTTATAAGTTTTGATAGTTTGTTTATACCTCAACAGAAGCTACTCTTTCTATAATGTAAAGAGTATGTATGTATGTATGTAGGAGCCCTGTCGGCGCGGTGTCCGTGTGAGTTGTCCGTGAGTCGCGCTCGTCACTCGCGGGTCAGCATGCGGCCCGGGGGCGTCGCCTACGTCACCACGGAACAAGCGCTCAGGCAACTGCCGCTCGGTGAGAGGACACTAGGACACGGTACACCTGGGATACCAGGACATGAAACATATGTGCAGAGAACATAACCATGACTAGACTAAGACTACTAAGACTAGACTAACAACTATGACTAGAGCATATTTTAAAATACATACTATAACTAGCAGTAGATACTTTAATTACTAAAAAGGAAATGCATTTTTTATTGCAGTGAACGATCTCAGTAATCTGTCTCTGTACGTGGGCGGGCGGGCCGACGACGACTGGAGCGAGGCGTCCGTAGTGAGGCTGGCCGTCGGACAACTTCAGAGTAACATCGCTATGGTCAGTTTAGTAACATTCATTAAACAAAACATCATTTATACACAATTATAGAACATTGAATATTTTAATTTTATGTACAAAAAATATGTTGTATTGCATAAATTATAGCATTTTTTAAACCTTACTTATTAAATAATTTCAGTCGAATTATTATATTTTTTTTTATATGTATAATTTATCAAGATTAATCAAGGCCAATATTATCAAAGCAAGCTATATGAACCAATTCTTTAAGGGAGCTAAATTTATTGTATGTTATAAGTTATAAGACATATATGTTTCATTAAAATATGTCACAATATTATAATTTAAAAAGATATGTTTTGAATCCTTTTTCCATAAATAAATATGTATATATATTTTAATGTGCATTTTATTACACATTTACTTTGGACATTTAGAGGCTAAATATACATATTATGTAACATCACATGGTTATATAACTAAATTAAAATTTCTAGGAAACGCTGTCCCGTCAGTTGACGAGTCTCCTTGAATTCTCCGACACGGATACGTCACGACCGGTCTGCCCACGACTAGTCGTACGAAACTCACCTGCGGACAGACATCACTTATTGCTGAGGCTTTTGGAAGATGCGAAACATGCTGCTGATTATAAACCCAGTGTGAGTACACTTATATACATATCTATACTTATGTTATAAGGATTAATGCGAATTTTGTTCTGTTATATTTGTAAGATAATATTCGCAGAATATTCTGTCTTAAATATTATTATTGTATGTTATCTCAGTTCGGTGTGTCGGGTGCGTACTGCCTGCAGGTGTGGAGACTATGCGAGGCGCTATGGGGACATGATCTGGAACATGGAGGTTAGTGCACACACACTTCACAAATAAACATACAGACACATCTAGACGAAGAAATTTATTGTATACTTTAATTATTGCAAAACTTGAAGATATTTAATAAATTAAAAAAAATCCATATTCATCTCAACCATAACTTACTATAAAATATCAAAAAGAATATAAGCAGGGTAATGTAATAAGCGTAAATATGTTTTCGCAGGTATCCCTGGGACAGACGAACGTTCAGTGGTGTCACAACACAAGCGCCTTGTCAAGTGGTTGAAGGACGCGGTCTCAGAGACTACAGATAAAGAATTATCCCAGAGCGAAAATTCTCATATTGATGGTTAGTGATTAAAGTAAAACTTATTGGAGAAAAGATAACGCATTATAATTGAGTGTAATCATATAACAATGGAATTTTTTTTTTCTTCTTTAAATAAATATTTTTTTATTATAAAAATCAGGAATGGATATATTATAATATCTATATAATTCCAATTCTATTTATTTCAGAGGTGAATCTCTAATTCTGTATGTACAATTTCAGAATCTGAGCTCCACAGCAGTAAGGTGTGGACTTTACTAATGGGCGGGCGAGTGATGGAAGCCTGTAAATTATCTAAGGAGAGCGGGAATCTGAACATGGCCGCCATTATTGCACAAGCGGCTGGTGAGATTTATATTAACTAATGATAGCCCCTGGCTGACCGCCTTAGTTCAAAACTTCTTAGTTGATATAAATTTTTATTATTTACTTTTTATACTATTATAATTTCTGGAGTAAAATGTTAATTTAATCTAGGACCTGCCTCAATAGATATGCTATCGAAAGCACATCTTGTAGTACAAAAAACTCTTCAGCTTTATTATGTTAGAAAAGAGATTGTAAGTAGATGTGTTTCTCAAAAGTTGCTATAGATTTTATTTGCACTGTTCTTGCACTTTATTGTAAAAACATTTCATTAGCACAAGGAAACAATAAATTAGAAACTAAATATAACATCATAGATTTAGATTTTAACTTTTTAAATATTGGTTTTCAACAAACATTTTTGTAAATATGTGTAATGTTCTTTAGAAGACTTCTGTTTTTATGCAGATTTTTTATTAAATATAATAACCATGCAAGTACATAATTAAAAGAAAATTTGTAATTTCAGGAGACCCATCCTTCAAGGGTCTGCTATGTCGCCAGCTCCGCGTGTGGCGAGAGTGCGGTGCGGTCACTGAGGAGCGCGAGCAGGACACGCGCCTCGCCAGCCTCACGCTGGTGGCGGGCCTCCGCCCCCGGGGTGCCTTCGAGAAGTGCGACTGGATAAGGACCTTCCTAGCTGTGACTTGGTAAGTTTATATTGATATCTTTAGATGGTGTTTAGTAATAAGACTTTAATTTATATATTATATTTTATTCCTTAGCTAGACAGGAATTTTAAATTTATACATTGTAAACCAAATATATATTTCTTTATTTCTCTTAATTGGATGTTATTTAATATTATTCATTTAACAATATCATTAAAAATATAATTCATGTAATGTTATTTTTATCATGTATGTTAGTTTGTATGTATAGTGTTCATATCCAAACAGAACATCCTAATTTTATTAGTTAGAGATTAATTTTATCTTCGCCCATTTTTAGATTCTTTATTATGCGGTTATTAATTATATATATATTATAATGTAATTTTAGTTACATCTCACCTCAAATCCCGAGTTTGGAGCAAATAATACGTACCTACGAGAGCTATCTGACAGACGACGAGATGAGCGTCCAGCATCCCCGCCCTCCTTATATGGACCAATACGACGTTAACGTGGTATGGTATAATATATAAATATATAAGTTTAACTAGTAGTCGTTGTCTTCGGTTATATATTAAAAAAAATATCCTGGAATCTGATACCATCAGATGGATCAGATTGGGCATCTAAAACACCCAGGTACTCGAACACCACAAATGTCTGTTGTATAATAATCATTAATATATAAAATAATATGTTACATAATTGATAAACTATTAGTTTAATGGTTGGTTACCGTACTCCGTGCACCACATGGCATATTCTCTGTCCGATCTACAGATTGTTCAGAGTCTAAATGTACCTTGGTGTCCATAAAATTATTAATTATAACAGTGCAATGCCTTATACAAAAATAATATACAAAACAATGAAATTATACTGTAGCAATAAAAAAAGAGTTTGTTTTGGATGTATTAAGTCGAAGTCGTATATGCAGAATTCTCTTTGCATTTGATGATACTTTTATTCAAAAGTTGTATGTTACATTACACTACATTCCTTAGAACTAGTAGTACCTTTAATTTAATTAGTAAGAACTACATCGAATAATAACATAATATATTTTAATTGAAACAATTTTAACATGTATATAATTTATGTTAATTTCTTTCTGTTAATTTGCGCTTTCCAGGATAATCGTCCGTCTCCAGTACGAGATCTGCGTTACGAGCTGCTTTCCTCTAGAGCGTCTCATGTTCGTCCTCGAGTGCACACCAACACATACACACCCGACCCTTTCGACTGCACCCTCAGGTAACACCCTCATTCATACCCTCACCTCTCCTCAAGATTTGACTTCAAAGGCGAAGATTTTTATTTCAACTAGGCATACATTGCACTTATGAAACATAATACTCTAGTTGCATGATTTTAAAAGGTAGGTGCCTGTGAATAAATACTCCTTTCTTATTATTTTATTGTTTTACAGTATTGATTTTTAATTACAATCATAAGTGACATGCGAGATCAAATAACTGATTATAAATTTAATAATTAAATAACTATTATACTAGGCAATGTATTATTATTTAATACAATCAGTGTAGTATTATGATTTTTTGTCTAGTTTTCTCCTGAGTGCGTGGTGGGGCGCTCCAGAGGCCGCCTGTGTGAGGGACCTCGCAAACCTACTGGAGGCACACGGGGAGTGGCACAAGGCGCTGCACGTACTTATGCATCATCCAGATGACAACGCGTAAGTACATACACACACGTGCACTCGCACACGCTCTAACATACACACACTCACAATTGTACGAAAAAGAAGTTGTATATATGCTTATCTCACAGCCGGGGTTATCTCATCCGCGAGGTTTTGAACCGCAACGCACCATCCAAAGCTGACACCCCCGAGCTGAAGGAACGCCTTGAGTTTGTGAGGAGGCTGCAGATCCCAGAGAAGTGGTTGCTGATAGCACAAGCCTATAGAGCAAAATATGAAGTAAGTTTTTAATTGTATATATATTATTTTAATGAAATTTTACAATTATAACTTAAATTTTTTCAACATTTTAAATAAATTATATCAGGAACAAAAAAGCTGTCTATTAAAGTAGCTTTTAAGAATTTATCGATTACCAATAAAAAATAGAAACTATTCTATATTTTATAATGTAGCCTTTACTAACGTTTTCGTTAGCCGCTGAATGGGTTTAAAAACAGTCTCGTTATTTAATACAGTTATTTTTCTATACATGGTGACTGGACTTCTTTAGGGACAAAAGGAAAAAAGTTCTATGTCCTTTTCTGTATTTCTGACAAAGTGTATATATAAAATAATATCAGATCTCTTAAATAATAAAAGTTCGAAACCGGAAACAAACGAACAAAATTAGATGCCCGTATATACTATTAGTTAGGTTGACTTAATCATTTGTTAATGTCGCAGCACAAGCCACTGTTGGAAGTGGATCACCTAGTGGGCGCCCAGCAGTGGGCCGAAGCACACCGCGTTTTGGTGGACGAGCTGCTGCCTGATGCCGTACTGTCCGGTAAATAACGAAACATCTATCAATAAAGACATTAAAATTATTGTTATTCGAGTTTATGTAATAATGTATTGTACTTAGAAAAAAATATATATCCTTACTTGGATGATATTATATCACATTTTTACATACATAATTAGAGAGTACTTGGTATTAATAAGAATTTATTCATATGAATAAATAAATATACTTCATCGTCTTTTGAAGAATTGTTAACCTTTTCGTAAAGTGAATTAATGGATATAAGTATTTATATTTGTTGAAGTGTACTAAAACGTCCATAGAGATATAAAGTGAATGTATAGTAACATTGCACTACGTATGTCCAGACAAGCTGTCGTATTTATTCATATGAATAAATAAATATACTTCATCGTCTTTTGAAGAATTGTTAACCTTTTCGTAAAGTGAATTAATGGATATAAGTATTTATATTTGTTGAAGTGTACTAAAACGTCAATAGAGATATAAAGTGAATGTATAGTAACATTGCACTCCGTATGTCCAGACAAGCTGTCGCAGGTGTCGTGCGCGGTTGCGGCGCTGGGTGGCGCGGCGGCGGCTCACGCGCTGCGCGGCTGGCACGGGCCCGGCGAGGCGCTGCAGCACTACAGCGCGTTGTGCGAGGAGGTACCGCAATAGAGCTATTAAAAATACTTACCCGTCTGTAGTGACGTATATTGAATAGAAATTTACCCGCTTCTTTTTAACGTCGTGAACTACGCCCAGCGAACCCATTGAGGTGCTGTCACTGGGCTCGCTGGGCTCCTCGTCAAGGTATCGGCAGGGATACAGCAATGTTGTTTTTAATTACGGATTTGCGGATAACTTATATTAATCATGTGTTTTCAGATCCGAGCGGTGGTGGGAGGTGCGGGTCCGGGCGCCGGTGCGGGCGTGTGCGATCGTCTGCGGGCGCTCCGCCCCTCGCTCGCGGCTGCCTGCCGGGCGTTGGCGCTGTTCGATCCCACGTGAGTTTATCTCGCTTTTATATACTACCATTTGGACGTGATACGCTAACTTTTGTACCTATTTTTATGAAATTAAATATAATTACGTACATAAAAATTACATTTTTTTTTCCTTTTCTCGCCGTATTGAAAAAAAACTGAACCATTTTAGCTAACTAAGTTCAAATACTCCTTGATGTTTTAGGAATGTTCTTATGAGGAATAAAATGCGAAAAACCTACGAAAAATTTATTATATGTAGTATGTACCAATACGAAATATATAGTACTAACTGGCTTTATCTGGCGGGTCAGTTAACATATTTACATAATAATTTGTATCAAAATCAGTCGAGCTGTTTTAGCCCATTAAAAGGACAAATAAGCCAACTGTTTTTAAAATACTATGAATTTTTTGTATGGATTTATATAGGTGGATAGATGAAGATTTATATCGGAGTTCCGTATATATACTTTTTTTATATACAAGTCTTTGTATATAAAAAAAAGTAAATATATATATATATATATATATATATATCTAACCACCTCACAGCACACCACGCCAGGCGGCCGCGCGAGCCGAGATGGGAGCGCGGCTGGTGCAACTGGCGGTGGCGGGAGGGGAGCCTCCGCCGCACCTCGCAGCCCTACTGCGGACTTTGCGCCTGCCTCCAGACTGCGCCGCCGGGGCCGCCTACAAGGTAACTGAACTATGTATCTACATATACTGAAACATATTCTTACCAGAAAACAAAAAAAAATCAACTGCAACAAATAATCTACTATCGAAACATCGGGCCAATAGAACATGTGCCATAGAACACAACTTTCTACAGTTATTATGTAAAACAAAAAAGCATCTATTCATATGTCCACTTAACATAAAATTAATGCTAATTAATATATTTCAGATAACTACAGATCTAGCGGAACAAGCTTCTGAATTGTGCCTCGACTCCACACCGAGCTCGCCGATATCATCACACCATCGGGCCACTGTCAACAGCTAGAAACTTTCACCTGTGTCATAGACTAATATATAAATGATTAGGTCATTAAATAATTATGTATGTGTAAGCATAGTTTGAACAGCCAGAAAGATGTATGTAAAAAAATGTATTAATCTAATAACAATATTTTCAGATTTTTAATGTTTTCTTGTCTAAATCTGAATAAATCTAAATTTAATGTTATTTAATACATTAACTATTTTGTTACTCAGTTGAAAATACTGGAAAATTGTCCAAAATACTTTAATTAAATAAGTTTTATACTTCCCGTAAACACAATAGATAATGTAGTATTGAGTGAGTGTGTGTTAAATATCTCATTTTATTGACATTAAATAATAAAAATATATATTTTTATAATTATTACGACTACTAATGTCCATATTATACAATTGAAGTCGGTATCGAAATTATGTTCCAAATATACGTCTATTTAAATTGCAAATAATTAAATATCTTTTAACAGACTTCATTGCGAAAATTAACCAATTAACTACGATTTCTAAATCTACTTAATGACTTTTGTTTATAAAATAGCTTACTATAACAAGTTTAATGTACGAGCAAGCTTAAATATATAAGAATACATTTATTTGTCTGTTCCTGTTCGTAAAGACGCATTTACACGAGGCTCGAGTACAATTTGTAACTAATAATTTTTAATATACTCTCGTATTAATGCGTCTAAAATTAAAATAAAATATGATTTAATTTAGAAAATGAACTAAAATTATAATGTGATTAATTTAAGTAATATTTTCTTAAAACGGCTTCAAATAAGTGATTATTTTTTATTTGTTTTTAAGCATCTAAGTAGTGACATTATTCCTCAAAACTCGTTTGAAGTCGGTTTTATTAGTCTTTATTAGTGATTAAGGGTAATTTTGTAATTCTTAATTTTAGGAAATATTTTGTTTAAAAACACATGTAAAAAATTGTAAGTAATGTATTGTTTTATTCTTTGGAAATAATAAATATGTATTGAAAACCAGTTATTCTTATTTCTACTTGTAACTAAACTATTTAACTAATAAAACTATTAACATTGAAACTTCAAACACTCACACCTTATTGAATACAAATTAAAAGTTTAAAATAACTTTAAAATTAACGGACTCAATTACCTTAAAAACATTTAACTTTAAATTTAACTTTTCAAATGGTTGTACATATTTGTTTATTATTTCATGTAAAAGCCACTGCCCTAACTATGCCTTAACTTGTATGGTTATAATTTAACATCTAAAATTACAGGTTGTTTGGATAATAAAACTACAAATGACTATAAATAACTAGTTATTCATTAATAAATATTTCTTTGTATGAGCTTTGCTTACAGATGTTTCTATAATAAAAATATATTTTTTCTTATTCTTTGTATTATATGATGTTAGGCAGAAACATATTGTGAAGATCCTTACTATTTATGAACATGATTATTCTGACTTCATCTTCTTTCGAAGAATATTGGCTTTCTTTCTGGCATAAGGAGTTTTTTCCAAACCCGTCAACGCTTTGACAAGAGCTTCACCGAAGTTTCTTACTTTGGGTTTATAGTAACAGTACTTAGATTTAGCCCTACTTACTTCATGAATATTACGGTCGCCCAACAGATGGGATAGTGGGTTGACATTAACTAGCTTCGTACCATTTGGTAGAGTAATATTGGGTTGATTTTCTTTCACCGGTTCCTCATTGGGAACGTCTTTAATAACTTCATTGATTTTAACAATCTTGAAGAATGGTGCTTGTGGCCACAGGTGACCTATTCTAATATTGTCGGTAGGCAGTCTATCGTTTATCACAATAGTTCGCTGCATTGGCGTTGGACTTTCGACAATACCGTCTAACATGACTTCTCGTCCGACTTCCGGAATAGTATTACCAGAAGGTGCTTCCACTTCTTGATCATCATGGTACGAGTCGTGGGTATCAATAATTTCTGTAGAAACTAAATTAAATCCTGACTTTAACGGTTTATCAACTACTTTAATACTAACATTGTATTCCTCCGTTTCTTTGTTTTTGAATTTAACAGGCATGCGTAATTTCGGTCTCTCCTTCAATTCTGGTTCGGGGATGAATTTGGTAAGTTTGATAAATGGTGTTTTTTTTTCGCACACTACTGGCTTTATCGACAAACTATTGGATATTGTTATCCGCGAATTTGTTTCTTGATTTTCTGGCATAAAATTTTCTATAAATTTCTTAGCTGATAATTTATCTTTTTCGATTTGAGTTATGGTTACCGAGACATGACTCTTTTCAATATTAGCTTTTTTAATAGTTCTTCTAAATCGATCGTATGTAGGGCGGTTCTTTTCAGTTTCAGTTTCGGTTTGATTGGAGTTTAAAGATTTATCAATACTGTCTAAATTATTCTTTTTTCTTTCCAATATTTTTTTCAAAGTTTCAGTTAGTTTTGAACTGGAATGCTCGTTTTCGATGTGTCTTTTAAGTTCGTTTTCTGATTTGAATTTACCGTTACATTTTACACAAATTTTTCGTTCATTTTTCATATGAAGAGCCAGGTGTCGATGATAATTCTGATATGTATAGCAGTTGCGATCACATTTCTTGCAAATAAAATTCTTTAATGTAGATGACTTATTTTGTTGACTTTTTTGCATTCTACGCTTCTTTTTTCTGAGTTTCATTTTTCTTATTTTCTTAACTTTCAGTAGAGGCATGTCTGAATTATCAGACGAGACTTCGCTTTCATAATCTGTGTCAAATTTTCTCTTTGATGGCTTTACCTGAGTAGATTTTAGGTCTTTGCTTGCGGATTCACATTTATTTGCTCGAGTATCTGCAAGTTTTGAAATGTAAAGATTGTTATTCTCTTTATGTTTCTTGTGATTTTCAACTTCGCCATCAATATTTTTTGTTATGACTTCGTTATTTTCATTTTCTTTAGCATCCAAATTGGCTGAATGTAGATCAGTTGGACCGTCTAAAGATTCTTTTAGATTAGTTTCTTCCACATCAGATTCAATTTTTTTTTTGTTTGTTTTTATTAAATCTGCTTTTAATACTACAGATATATTATTCTCTACTTCTGCATTTTCTGATACTGCAATTTCTTTAGCTTTTTGAGATCTCTTATCAGTAAAATAAACATGGAACTGGCCATCAAACTCAACAAAACCAACACTCTTGTGGTCTAATTTTATGTGTAAAGTAAAATTCCTCCTGATTCTGAAGCTTTTATTGCAAATTTTGCAGATATAAGGCTGAAGTTCTTTGTGTTGTGTGAAAAAATGACCAAATAATCTCTTTGGATGCTTAAAAATTTTATCACAATATTTACAGTGATATTTATACAAGTGAATTTCATGCTTATGCTGGCGCTCTATATGTTTTTCTAACGTATCCACACCCACCAAGGGTCGTTGGCAATATTTGCATATATGCAATGGAACAGTCTTTTCGTTAGTATGTCTTGCCATGTGGATAGAAAATTCTGTAACAGAATTAAAAGACAAGCTACATGAATTACACTGCATATCCATACACTTTTTAAGATGTTTTGTCAAGTTAGTGGTGGTAAAAAACTTATTACACCTTTCACATTGTTGTTGGACGCTATTCCGAATAGAAAATGGGAATCTATGTTTAACACAATGTTTAGACATTTTAGTTTTTGTATCATACACATTATAACAAATATCACAGGCGTAGCTGTTTTTGTTTTCTTTCAGAATGTGTTGCATGTACTCAGTGACGTCAGATGTTGACATATTGCACATAACACAAAGAAATAACCGATTGTAATGTGTTGATTGAAGAAATAATCTTATATTCATATTGAGTACTGATGATAACATGGGGAAAGCTTCTTGTAACATAACACTGTCATCCTGATGCTGGTGTTCCTTAAATTCATGTAATTCCAATTCATTTTTATTATTAAATATATTTTTACAATAAGAACAAGATAATTTTGGGTATAATTCTGAATGTCTATGTTTTTTTTCATGTATCGATAAAATTTCAGTGTCAATAAAAATCCTTGAACAATATTTACAGCATTGTATGGAGTTAAAGTGTTTGTTTCTCATGTGCAATGCTAGACTTTCTAAATCTGTCATAATTTCTATACAGAACGGGCAATATCTTGATAAATTCGATTTGTTTAGGTGGTACTGTTTAACGTGGAGCTGTAAATCATCAATATCCAGAAATTCTGCTTGACAAATGTTACACAATGTATCATCGTCAACGGAGGTGTCTTCAAATTCCATGATAACTTTTGTTGGTTTTGTAATAATAAGAAATTAAGGTGTTGTTTCAACTAACGTATATTAAATCTCATTGTAATAACGATACTTAACTACATATCAAAATAGAATAAATTTAACAGTTAACTCTACGGATCGTTTGTCGGAACAATGAACTGTCAATGTCAATATTTTTTGCGTTGTAAAACATCCTATATCAAACCTCATTTCGATATAATTTCATAATTCACATAAATAATAATGAGTCCAATAAACTATTATGAAATATAAAAATTAAAACTCATATTGTCTCCATTTTAAAAAAAAATGTTCTAATATTCAAATTTTTATTAAAATTAGTGTTTATAATTCACCCATAAAATATTTTGAATGCATGTTTTATATTGTAAATTCTAAATGTTTTTTAATTTTTATTAATTTCAGTGGAATGTAATTGTAATACTTTTAATATACATTAAAAGTATTATTTTTGTCTTAATTGAAATAACACGTTAGCAACAGCGTGGCAAGATGATTCAGAGAATAGTTTTTGTTTCAGTTGTATAAATATTTGCACTCAAGTTGGGAACATTAAATTATGATATTCATAAAATGCAAATTTTTGTTTGTATACCAATGACAAGCAGATGCGTAACATTCTTCTGGAACTATGAAAAATTAGAATATTATAATTTTAATATTAGATATATTTCCATAACATGACTAGTGAAATATTAGTAAAAGATTAACAAAACTACGGGATCCGATACTAGCGGCCGCTGGCCGCCCGCAGATATTTGGGGGCCCAATTAGTGGGTTAGCCACCAACGAAAGGCTGCCTCGCCAGCTGCGAAAAATCTGGTCTGTCTGTGTGTACACGCGGAACGACCATCCAGCGCCTCCCTCACCCTGAAGACTCCAATTTTTCTTTTAGTAGACACAGGAAACGAAGAAATCCTTTATTCCTGTGTCTACCGTTTGCACAGCGGTGACCAGGAGACAACTCGTTTATTTGAGTATCTCGGTGAGGCTGCTGATATGGCTCTGCATCAGTACCCTTCAGCTGAGCTCGTATTTCTGGGGGACTATAACTGGTCTGTCTGGTGAAATCTTTGTTAACATATTTCCCACAAGCTTTCGAACCTCATGGTGGTAGGCGAGTATGGAAATACAAGTCAGCGGATTGGGATGAAATGCGGCACTTTTTTGTTTTGTTTTTGTTTGCGTCTCATCCTTGGCGGCAGGTCTGCTTCGCTTTTTAGGATCCGTCGAGTTGCGCGGATGCTATGACCGATGTGGTGCTTCAGGCAATGGAGTATTTTATGCCATTTGCTGACGTACCCATAGCTGGCAAAGCTCGCCCATGGTTTAATGCCGAATGTGATGCTCACATTGCATGAGCTTAAGACCGAAAACATTCGGCATATCTCATTTGGGCTGATGCTCGAAGGAAAACTCCGGATGTAAGTTCAAAGAAGAGAGTCTTTAACAAAGCTGTCAAGTCCTATAAAAAGGCGTTGCGGAAGGCTCGTCTCGATCGAATCAGTAAGAATGGCGAAAAGCTTACTGTCAGACCAACTGGCAGTCGAGCTTTCTGGTCTTTTGCCGAAACGATCGAGTCGAACTTCTGCCAACCCTCACTGCCTGCTCTGCAGAAGCCGAATAGATCCCTGGCCCATACAGCGACAGAGAAAGCGAATGTATTTGCGTTTCTGTTTGCTGATAATTCGCATCTAGACACTAGCAATGCTTCACCAGCACATCTTCCTCACTGCGGTATTTTGATGCCTGAAATCTGCATCACGAACAAAAAGGTATGGAGAACATTGTATCGTTTAGATGTGAATGAAGCCAGTGGTCCTGATGGTATACCAGCCATTTTGCTCAAGACATGTGCAGCTGAGTTGGCCCAAAAAGGCAGCCGTGCCGATCCTTCTAATTATAGACCAATTTCAATCACCTAGATACTCTGCAAGATTATGGAGTGTGTATTGAACTCGCGCCTTCAAGCACACCTAGAAAGTAACGATCTCCTCAGTGACCAACAGTACCGGTTTCGCCTTAATAGGTCCACTGGGGACCTCCAAGTGTATGCTACACACATTTTAGGCGAGGCCATCGAGAAGAACGGAGAAGCGGTCGCCGTCTTTCTGGACGTCTCGAAGGCATTTGACAGGGTCTGGCATGCGAGCCTTATAAGCAAGCTTTCAGCGTACGGTATATCTCCTGGTCTGATCGGCTGGGTAACGAACTTTCTGAGCCAGAGATCTTTCCGAGTAGACGGGTGTTCCTCGGAACCCTTGACAATAAATGCCGAAGTGCCTCAGGAGTCCGTTCTTTCTGCAACTCTTTTTCTGCTGCATATTAACAATCTGCTGGAGCCCGTTATCTATGGGTAAGCAGACGACAGTTTTAGTTATGTGCCGAGTACTCGGCTATTAAAGATCAAGTACAGTCTGAATGAGAAGCCATGGTGCAACGTATGAATGACAATTTTCAGGCTGTCTTTGCATGGAGCAATGCCAATCTTGTCAAATTCAACGCCACCAAAACGCAGACGTGTCTGTTCACCGCCAATTGGAGCCCTTTCACCTTGGGTCCAACTTTCCAGAATGTATCCTTGGAGTACAGTGACCGGCTTCAGTTGTTAGGCTTAGAGATTTCCTCGAACCTCAACTTTGGTCGGTCCATTGAGTTCAGAGCAAGAGCAGCAGCATCAAAGCTTGCCGTTCTTGCAAAGGTCCGGCAGTACTTTACACCGGGAGAGCTTCTTGTTTTTTACAAAGCACAGATCCGGTCGTGTGTAAAGTACTGTGACCACATATTTGCTGGTGCTGCAAAGTCTCATCTGCCGGTTCTGGACTCAATTGAGAGGCGAGCAAAGAGGCTTATACGCGATCTTGTATTGGTGGAAGCCGATCTCCACAGCCTTGAACTCAGGCGTAGAATTGCTATCCTCTCAGTATTCTATTTTGGTGAGTGTGCGTAAGAATTACACGACCTAATGCCCTCGGCCCCCTTCCATCATCGGACGTTCTGACGCACGGCAGATATCCATCCTTTTGTTGTGGACATTCCACCTGTCCGAACGAAGCGCTTTGCTTCGTCTTTTTTACTTCGTACAGCAAAGAACTGGAACAGTTTGTCTGCGTCGGTATATCCGGCCGAATATAAAGTGGGTGTCTTCAAGGGAAGAGTGAATAAGTAGCTAGGTTAATGCGCTTTACCAACTAAGATTACATTGCTCTTACCATCATGTGGAATGTAGTCAGGCATTAACCTATATGTGTAAAAAAAAAACATGTATACTAATAATAGTTTTAAAATATAGTCCTCTTTGACCAGATACTGTTGGTCTCAAAATTTTCAAAGGTCACCAAATATAATTAAAAATAGAACACTTCTAAATACATGGTTTTTAAAGTTAAATATAATTATGATATATAGTTTTATAAATGATTTCAGTAACATTGTACGTTAACAAATATTTAATATTTGTTCAATATTAAAAAACAAATTGAATTAAAACTAAATTAAACTCTTTTTTAATTGTACCTATTGCCGTTTGGTTTGTATTTATTTATTGTCTGTTAAATTGGTTTATGGTGAACTCTCTTGTATTCTACTATCTATCATGTCACCAGTCACCACAGGGCTGTCACCAAATGCCCGTACAAATATAATAGGCGGTTTACGCTGCCATGCACAAAATCAAGATTTACAGGTATTTATATACAATTTCAACAAAAACAAAACCTTGTACATTACTAACATCATTAATTGACTATATCACTTAAAATGCACCGTCATTCTAACCTAACTTTTATGCACCTATTGTCAGCGCTCCTTTATATCGTAATAAATATTAAATACCACTAACTATTACAAATAGCAGATTGTTTGTTTACTCAAACATAATCTCCGACATAATTAATGTCGATTGTGTTAAGGATATTAGTAATATTTTTAATTATATTTGAGTAATAATTAAGTAGGTATAACTATATGTTTTTGTGTAGTATTGACGTTATAGGTAGTAGAATATTTGAATTATCCCGTTGCTTTGAATTTGTATCTAATGTAAATGTTTGTAGGTATGATGAAATTTTTGCAATAACAATGAAGATTGGAAACCCTTTTAGTTCTTCGGTAACTTCTTCATATTATGAAGATGTAATTCTGAAAGAAATAATGAATATAATTTCCATCATTATTTCTAACAAAGCAAACATTTTTTATTTACAGATTTTAGCTGCACACAAACAGAAAGGTGTGAACATTATTTTGGTGTTAAAAGTTGTTTCCTTATTTCATACTCACATACATTCATACATGACACAGACAAACATATATACGTAGGAAACATGTATTTATATGTGTACTGTAGTATCCAAAGGACAAAAAATGCATCTTTGAGCAATATAATAAGGTTTATGATTTGCTAAGTTCACAGTGATTACAGAAGTTAAGTATTTCTTTATCTTATTTAACAGAACTTGATTTTTTTTGGTATTATCTGTGGGTTTATTAGAGAAGAGAGAGAGAGACTAATGATTATTATGACTTCGAAATTTTGTTTCATTGTGATGTAAAAAACACACATTCAAGATTCATGTTAAAAGAATGTTACACCAGAGTGTGCTCAATACTTATATACTCACAAATATTTATATACTTTAGTAATCTTAATAACAAATGATTTGCCTGTTTGTATATAAATTAAGAGGTTTACTCTCTTAGCAACATTTACTTATACACAATCTTACACAAATAGTTTTTTTGTTGTTGTTCATACTAAACTTTATTACCTTCAGAATATTGTAACTTACCACCTTGTAGGTATAATAGCATTCAAAATGTTTACTTATATGTCAACTAGCTGTTGCTAGTGGCACATTTACCTTTACATTACGTTTACTTTTTCAGTGGATAATGATTTAACTAACTTAACCAGTGTTCTGGTAGATTATATTAGGCTTATACAAAAACAATGAGAAACTGTTTATTTCTTAAACAAACACTAAATATTTTGTCCCCATTCCTAACTTGAGAATGTTGACGTTGCCTATACAAACTTCATCCCCTATTTGATCCCCTTCAAGCTTGGCCAATTTTGACCCAAACATTGTAACGGACAACAAGACAGACAGTACTTTTACTTTACTTTAGTACTTTTGCATTTATAATATTAGTATGTATTTATAGTCTTTATTTTTAATTACAGATCTTGATATGCGGTGATAGTCTTCAGATCAAACCAGTAAACAAAAATTTTAATTAACCTTTTCTGGAACAAACGCACAAAATTTCTAAACATCGTACGGGCAACAAATTTGACACATCACAGCTGAAGCTGGGTGTACCGACTTATTATTCTCGGCATCACGAGATAGGTCTATTTCTTAGAATCATTGTACATATTTATATAAAGTGTACATAATTCCATAAAAAAATGTCTGCTATCAAGGAGAATATGGATGAAATTTGCAAAGGTATTTTCGAATTATCCTTGCTTTCCTTCCGGAAGGTAGATGACGTGAAGCGGCTGGCTCAGCACTTTCAGAAAATAATAAACCATCCGATAACACAAACGAATACAGTTGTGTTACGCTATTTAAGAGATCTGGATGAAACTCATCGAAAAATTTTTTTGAAGAAGCGCGATGTTGTTCAAGTTGAATATATCTTTACTACTGAGAAGAAAAGCAGCTTGCAAAGACAACGCTTCAACAGCCTCCCCGTCAGTGAAGTGCCTAATTTACTTAAAACCGAATTTCTGATTGCTGAAAATGCAGAACAAGTTCATATTTGCACCGACTGCAATGTTGAAATCGAATTAAATGACGAGATTCCTCTCATGGAATCCCTTCAGAAACATTTTAATTTAGAAGTGCATTTACCTAAGATTAAGAGAGAGAGTGTGGATGTCGCGGAACCGATAGTTTTGCCAAAAATGTCTAGACGTCTCTCAGCTATGGGTGGCGGTGAGACTGGTCAAAACATAGAGCAGATCCTGCAATTGGTGAAGCCAGTTGAAAAGCTAGATAAGATGTTCTCTGCGAAGTTAGAGACAGCCTTAATAAAACACTTGCCAGATAACTCCGAGGCAAGTATCGACGCGGCAATGAAGTTTTATCAAACTATTTACGATAAACTTTTGCAAGAAATAACAGCTATCGATTTTTCAACGCAAACGAGCTCAGTCGCCCCCATTATAATGAGTATTAAGGACAATGTTAACCAAAACTTCGCAACTGACGCGAATAAGAACTACGACAACGAAGACGATCAGGCGGAGAGACCTGTGAAGAACCAAATTAAAAAGTATCGCTACTATGGACCTATCGAGAATTTTATCATAAAATTACTTAAGAACCATAAATTACTTACTTTAGTTGACGACCGTACAGGAAAACTTGCGTTCTTTTGCATGGCATGTGAATATTACACATTAAGATTCCGTTATGATAGCGTCCTGAATCACGTGTTCAGCGACACACACATACACAACCTCGCTTATATTTTGCAGTCGGATAAAAACATTCCGTTTGCTGCCGGTGACAAGACGACCGATGGCATCGAAGATATTAATTATAAATTTCTTTTTAATTTTGGTGTAACGAAAGACTCGCATGGCCTTAAATGTGGATTATGTAAATATTCTATGGAGTCCACTGATAAAGTAATTTTACATATCTTAGATGAGAATCATCTTGGACGTTTGTCGGATAGACTGTATCGCAAGATGAAGATTGATCTCCCAGATGGATCTTTACAAATACCGGCCGAGTGGGGTCCAAAAAGCTTGGATTGGGCCAAATTTCTGGCAACGGTGGGCAAACTTTTGAACAATCGAGATCATGTGGTAATCGAGAACTTTATTCGCCCATCTGGTAAACTTGCCAATTACTGTTCTTGCTGCGATATGACTTTGAAAGGTCCAAGGCAGGTTTTGTTCAATCACATTCGTCAGAAGAAGCATTTGCGTAACGCTGCACCGCACAAATTGTCGCTTCTATACAAGAACCAGTGTCGCCCGGGCGAATATTTCGCCAGCTTTGGAAATTTCTACGTTTGCACGATTTGCCCAACGTATGTGGCTTTGCCTTCATTCGCTGCGATTGTTGATCATTTCGAGAGCACTCTTCACGTTAACACTATCGCGAAGCTGATCAGTACAGCCCTCTACCCCGACTCGGAGACCAAGATGCTGGAAGCGAACAAAATTGTCATTGCTGAAGAGATAAATTGTGATATTTGTGACACTAATATAAAAGATCTGAACGCTGCAGTACAACATGTCCTATCTGACATAAATCATCAGAATCTGATGGCTGAATGCAAATTGAAAGAAAACAAGGGTGACATTATAAGTGTATATATGAGAGGCAACTATGTTCTACATAGTGATGGTGCTACATTTACCTGTGTACCCTGCAAGGAAGTTTTTAATTCCATAAGATCCTTGCTCACTCATCTAGTTTATGCCGATCATTTCGTTAATAAACCGTCATCGGAGAATGTTTTTCGTTTTTATTTGGAACTAAAGCATAATATTTTGATGTTGTCGAGAAATAAATATAATTATTATGAGTTTGGGCAGTTGAAGTGTGGCGTGTGTGATTCTGATATTGATGAGAGTGAAAACGCAAAGCGGCACGTGGTGTCCCCTAGACATAGAGAAAACATGGGTGCCAGTTATATAAATGTAAATTTGGACGCGTCTACTGTGGAATGAGGTAATTTCTAGATCTATATGTTTACTAGTTTTTGCCAATGGCTTCGGCCTAGAAATACTATTTTAGTTTTATATATAACCAGTCAGTACTGGTTATATATAAAACTAAAATAGTCTTGACCAGTGTATACAGCAGCAGCAGTATTGTATACCAGTGTTTACAGCCTATGATTTGCGCAATCACATGTTCTTATTACAAAATATTTTTCTTCAAGATCGGTTAAGCCCTTTCTAAGTTATAAAAGGACATAAAAAAAGAAATATTTGACACAAAGAAGGAATGATATCTAGTATTATGTAATCGTATAGACGAGTTGTTTGATGGGCTCTGAATGTAAATATTATAATTTTGGATAAAAAATAGAAATATTTTCCTATATTAGCATAGCTTAGCTTAACAGTTTTTTTTTGCAAATTCCTGGTTCCTGAGAAACTCATCAAAATTAATTGTATGTTAGGAATATTATTACAGTTTAACACAAGATACACACTCGCTGCCAACAGCAGTAGTCGATGTGTTTAGTTTGTTAGGTAAGGACGCATCACTACATTGACAAAGCTTGTCTGTAAATTAATAACTATGTGTTGTTAATGAATCAATTTTGATAGTTGATTTTGTCTATGACTAGGTACATAATCTAAGAATAATAACTAAAACATAGAAGGAGCTTCATATTTTTAAAGCGTACACTGCCGTAGACAACAGATTTTTTTCTAGTGATGTGACATTTGTAAACCTATCCGCGATATCGAAGTGATCTTTATCTCTATGTTCTTACCGACCGTTTTTAAAAGACTGATTAGGTGCTTTCCATCACTTGCTAGTATGAGATACATCTAAAAGTGCTATCACTTCGAGGATTTTGTCGCGTGCGATAACGTTTAGATGTATTACGTTCTAGAAAATTACTTAGGTAGTATTAAAATAATAAATGCAACAAATAAACTAAAAATACAAAATAAAAAAAAACATTTTTTGAAAGTCAATTAAAAAAATATATGGTTAGGTTAACACATACCTAGATATGTAATTTTTTTTATTCGCCACTTCGAGAATCTCTTATAAAAGAAATGACAAATAAATTACAATAGAACTATAGCCATGTTTTTGTAAACTACTAATAAAACAATGTTATTCACATATGGAGGTTGAAATGTTTCCATTCAATTTTTTTTCTTTGTAATCGTGTCGATCTATTGCTCATGCTTTTAGGTTATATTTTCTCTCAACGAAACGGAGAAAATATGTAAATAACTATATGAATTCGTAAATAAAACTAAACAAGAACACACCACTTACAGCCGACATCAAACACAACCAAAATGTGTAAACGTTGTCCATACCCAATAAGTCAAATATTAATTATACTTTCCAATTTACCATCATAATGGTAATATAAATGACATAATGGGACCATTTGGGTCACCATTATGTCATTTATAAATGTGCAAAATGTACAAAATGTACAAATGTTCTGACAACTTTATATTTGTTTCTTTCATCATTATGTTTCACAGTATGAAAAAAGAGGACAACTGTTACGCACAATTAAGTCTTCAAATTTAGGCTACCTCTATGCTTTAGTTATTGTTCTGAGTACATAATATATATGACATATGATTAAGTATTATTTGTGACTTGTACATACGTCAGCCGAGTTTAGGTCCATTGTGTTAGCTAAAATTAAATATTACCTCCCAACTTGAAGAAGTCACTTGAAGGTTCACTGATGGATAAGATTTGTAAACAAACTTGTCCCGATATCGGAGATTATACGTGAAGAAGTAATGGTTTTTTTTTTAAACTATAATTTGATTTCTTTTTTAAAGTTTATCGCTCAACGGTCCTCATTTTTGGTTTCATTATATTATTAGATTTTGTAGTAAATATGTACGAGAAAATTAAATGAAATATTTTTGTTTCAGATATGAATTTCACCCAGCGCTGCTCGTTGTTATTGTCTCCGATAGACCGGTGATCAGTTTACAAGTGAAGTTTTAATAAATGAATTAATTTTATATTTTTATTATTGTTTTATTTGACCATAAATCAACTTTAATCTGCTCTTGAAACGTACTGTATACTGATGCATACTGTAAAAAATTCTATACGTAGAAATATATAATCTGTGTTTTCAGACAATATATTTTTAGGATTGAGCATAATCCAAAGATTTCCCTTTTTCACTTATTTATTTATTTATTTGTTTAATATTTATGTACACACAGAATACATATCAGATAAACTTATTCAAATAAACAATCATACAAAGGCACTGCTTATTTCAAAATGAAATTTCTTCCAGCAGATCTGTGAAAGGAGAGTACAACAATTAATAACACTAAGTGTGCGCACCATATGACAATAAAAAAAAAAATAATAATAAAACTAATAAAAAAAAAAAATAATAATAATAACAAAACACAAAAATAAGTTTTAAAGTGAGCAAAAGCAATTACAAATGATTACAAAAATTCTATCTAAAAAAAAAAAAAAAATAATTAATAAATAATAACATAAAAATATAAGCATACAAACTCTAAATATAAATCTACATGGACAGATAATGTTCAATCACTCGTTTTTTAAAGATAGATACAGTTTTAGAGGATCTTATAGCATATGGAATAGTGTTCCACAGCCTCACTGCTTGAACCGTGAAAGAATGAGAGTAAATTTTACTTTTATTTATGGGGAATTTAAGATTTGAACGAAGGTGCGGCCTACAAGGAGATTCAGAATCATGAACAAAAGAGAAGCGTTGGCGCAAATAATCTGGGAAGGTTGGATTGTAGAGAATATTGTAAAGAAGACATAAAATGCGAGTATTTCTGCGAAAGCGAATTGGTAGCCATTTGAGCTGTTTTCGAAAATTAGAAACATGGTCAAACTTTTTTAATCCAAAAATAAAACGGATACAGAGATTTTGTAGACGTTCAAGTTTATTGAGAAGTTCCTCCGTGGCATCCAAGTAACAGGTATCTGCGTAGTCGATAATGGGTTGAATGAGAGTTTGAGTAAGAGATATCTTAGTTTTTAAAGGCAAAAAGTTTTGTAGACACTTAAGCGAATGAAATGCATAATGCACCTTGCGGCTTACCTCATTAACTTGGGAATCCCAAGACAATGAAGAGTTCATAATGATTCCTAAGTTTTTGACAGAATTAGAGTATTTAATCAGAGTATCATTAAGAAATAAAGGAGCAAGAAAAGGTAACGAATTCAGTTGATGTCGCGTGCATAAAACTAACGCCTGAGTTTTAACCGGATTAAGTACTAGTCCATAAGATCTAGACCAACAATTAATCTGTTCAAGATCTAAATTAATTGCAGCTATAGCCTGGTCAGCATCAGCTATAGCAAAATGCCGGTACAGCTGCAAGTCATCAGCATAAAGGTGGAAACTAGAAGAAATTACTTTAGTGACAGAGTTGATAAAAATTGAAAAGAGTAGCGGGGAAAGGACCCCACCTTGAGGCACACCAGTTGTAAGATGAGCCCAGTTAGAAAAGGATGAGTCCACGCAAACACACTGTGAGCGACCTCGTAGGTAAGAATCAAACCAAGTAATTGTGGAAGAAGAAAAATTCATGGATTTTAATATAGCAAGGAGAATATCAAAGTCAACAGAATTGAAAGCTCTGCTGAAATCCAGTAGTACTAAAATAGTAACATACTTTTTTTCCATAGCCAAGCGTATGTCTTCTGTAACCTTCAAAAGAGCAGTTCCCGTACTATGTCCAGGACGAAAACCAGACTGGTAGGGGGTGAGAAAAGAATTAGAAAAAACGTAAGAAGATAACTGGTGATGCACAATATGTTCAAGAACTTTAGAGAAAAAAGGTAAAATAGATATTGGTCGAAAATGAGAGATACAAGTCGGATTCGAAATTTTAGGAAGAGGGATGACATGTGCCATTTTCCAAATCGAAGGAAAGGTCGAACTCGAAAAAGAATAGTTAAAAATATGGGTTAATACTGGAAGGGTAATGGGGAGAATAGATGTAATCATTTTGGAGCAAAGTTGATCATTATCCATTGCGTTAGATGAAATAGAGAGTATAGCGGTCTTAACATCAAGTTCACTAACAACACCTAAATTGAATTGAGAACAGTTCGGTGCTGGCAAGTCAGACAAGTTGCGAAGAGTATCCGCCTTATTTTTTTTTATTACTGTGACTTTTCTTTGACTGCGTGCTTGGAGCGAATTTCTATAAAAATAGTGTTTTGCAAACTTTAAGAATTCTCTAAAATAATCTCACAATATCTCTGATCTACTTTTATGATCTGATACTTACTATATCTATCTACTCTATCTGTACTTTCATGATATGATCTGGTTTGATGTACTTTTATGATTTCTATAAAAATTGTATAATTCAATTCTTTATAAACATAAAAAAAATAAAGATCTATGTACACATGTATGTAAAAAAACATTCAGGCTTGAGAATAGAATTAAAACTATTAACAATTTTAATCTTAGTTACTTTTAGAGAAAAAGAGCACTATTAACAATAATTGTTAATGTTTACGAAATCATAATCCATACTGGATGGAATCAAACAACTTCTGTGTCTACAGTCTAGTCTGACGTAGTCAAGATTAAGATTAGAACGAGCTAAACGTTATGAAAATTATTTTATTCCATGGCTTTTATTTTACGTTATAAAATGTTCAATACTACGTAGCGCGCCTTAGACAGGCCCTGCATCAATATTTGTTGTGCTATGCACAATGGAAAGGTAAGATTTTCTTCAAAAACAATAACGCTGCTAGATATTCGGGATCCTGTAGCTGGAGAGCACCATAGACAACGATCGCTACGACACAGCATATATTATGTTAACTACATTGACTATCTTGATCCATAGCATTATTATTTGAACACATTTTATTCGGCGAGCTTATTTATAAATCTAAATGGAAGTGATTTTCTCTCACATTCCGGGCACGATCTGCATTAGGCATTAGCCATACTTTTATATAAAGAAAAAAGTTTGCTGTGTGTCTTGAAGCCACGATTGTCAACAAAACTGCTATGAATAAAAAAACAGTACCTAGTTCCATACTCTTTAACTATATTACAATATGTATGTAGATATAAAATTTAAAGCTTGCACAATGACACCTGAGAAACATGTCGGTTAGATAGCCGCCATAACAAGATGGCCTCGTACCAAATTATTCAAATTCCTGTTCTAGATGTTATTAATTTATTTGCAATTGATTAAGACACATTACATTATTGTGAAGTTTTCAGTTATAATTTACTGTATTAAAATTGATATGGTTATTATTGTTGTTGTTGTTATATGTTATTCATATTCAAATATTACTACTTAATTAGAAATTAAAATATGAGAGTTGAGTAAGGTATCACATTTTTTGTATTCTTATCGTAAAGAAAGTAATAATGATGGCTTATAATAATAATGTCACTAGGATCTTAAAAGAAACATAAATACATAGGAAACATAAATACCTACTTAGAACGTATAGAAAATATCCAAAATATGCGTATGGATGCATATCCATGCAGAATCTTTATACTATAATTCATGAGTCATATTTTCAAAGTAGATTAATGCTGGTTGCTTAATTCCTCTGATGTCGTAAGAGAATGTTGACAATAATTATTTGCCTTATTTTTTAAACCTCCATCCATGTCCATAACAAGAAAAAGTTAATTGCTCGGTATATCGGTTAATTAATCTTAATATAAATCTAATAATTGCTAAAAGCTGTTGAGACACCACTTAAAATACAGTTTATTTCTATTTCTAGTTGGCAGAAAACAATACCGGTAAAAAAAATAATTAAGCACAGCTATACATTTTGTGAATTACAATAATGTACTATAGTAAGATGGGGCAAAGCCACAGAAAAGTCTTGCAACAACTGTGGGGAGGCAATAGGAACCGCGAAACACCTATTAGTAGGATGTAGGGTACTTCTAGATAAAGGTCAATACTCGCGTCGCCACGACAAGGTATTAGAAATTATACGGGAAGCGGTTAGTCTTTCAGTAGCAAGAGCGCGGAAGGGTATAACAACCACCAAACGATCTGTAGAATTCGTAAAAGAAGGCTCCTCCAAAAAATCAAAAGCGAAGCCTTATTCAATATTAGGCGCGGCTCCTGATTGGATTCTCATGATGGACACGTATGAAAAGCATTACAAAATCTCTGGGGATGTTGGTGTTTCGTCATCCAGAACGGACTTACCTATTCCTGTATTCGAAACATCTGAGGCGCGTGATACTTGTGGAGCTTACTGTTCCTTGGGAAACAAACATCATAAGGGATCACACATTCAAGCTAAATAAGTATTACGAACTGATCAACGAACGGATCAGGAATAAATTTATAGTTAGTTTGTACGCGGTAGAAGTGGGAGCGAGAGGTATAACAGCAAAATCTCTCTACAGCCTACTTAAAGACCTTGGCCTTTCTAGAACAAGCATCGGTTCATTTCTAGAACGTATTTCAAAGGCGGCATTAGTAGGTTCTTTCCAAATTTGGTTAGGTAGGGAGAGAAGTGTGGAGGGTGAAGGTAGCGTTTTTGCGCATAATAAAGGGGCCCCTTAAACCTACTCCTGGGTCGCAAGTCCCAGGCACTGCTTGCACTCCTCTCCTTGCAACGCGATGGGCCCGGCACCCGCACGGTGAATCCATGGATTGCTAAGAAGTTTCGTCGTCTGTCTACATCATGTATGGGCAACCTTTGACAAGTTGCGGGCCAAACTTTAGTGTGCAAATACATTCGCGGGCCGCGTTTAAAAGTAGTTCATTTTAAAGTAGATTTGTCAAGTAGTGTTCATATTTTTTTGCACTATTGCAAATATCTATATATCAGACATGAAATAATACGACAATATTATTATGATGATGGCCGCCACTCGGCTTGCTTGCTCACTTGATTTCGTGAGTATGAGTAAGTAGTGTAATATTTTTTTTTTTAATTATGTTTTACAAAATGTCTTGCGGGCCGGATCAAATCATACAGCGTTCCGGATCCTGCCCGCGGGCCGGTTGTTGCCCACATATGGTCTACATTCATGCATGTATACATACCTCCCAGATTCATGACCGTATATTCGGTAATCACGCCTGAACAAAGGTAGCATTAGACCAAACTTGAAAGAGGGCCGGCAATCACTACTTGATCAATATTTGGAAAGTGTCGAAATAGCAGAAAATAGATTTAATTTAGATTGTACATTATACCTTCATGCACATTTATTTATGTTACATTACAAACAGACTGAATTTGTTCTATACTATAAATCAGAATATCCTTGAACTTTAAATTAGTAAATAACTATCGAAAGGTTTTCTAAGATAGGAATAGTATTTTAAAAACCAGAGCGGGAGTTGTGGTAATCTTATAAAAGCTGGTCCTCCGTTTTGAATGTCAATTATCAAAGACATCGGTCTTCATTTTATTACTAGGATCCGCCACAATGCACTGCGGCAGTTGAGCTGAGTACCCTCCCCCTTTTTTATGCTACTAAAGTCGGTCCATACCGCGCCCAAGGACTTCCAATGAAGTTGCTGGCACCGGAAAGGTTAAGAGTAACGATTGACGAGCGCGCGCAGGTTCAGTTAAGCTTAAGTTTATGGGAGATTCAGTTTTTTGACCATATCTATAAAACGAAACAATATTTTTTTGCACACGTCCTTGACATGCGTGCTAATTTCAGTTAAAATTGGTCAGGTGGTTTTCCTGTGATGTTGCCTCAAAAAATTTATTCCCAAACGGTTCAGAGCTTCGCTTACGGCCGTAATTTCTGATTTAGTGCAATTTAGCAATACCATTTAGTGCCATCTTATGTTGAGTAGGTGTCAACTACGACATGATTTTTTTTTTTTTGCAATACATATGATAATAATTAGTGTTTTTCTCAAAACTTTATACCTAATTGACCTTGAATTTTTAGAGTGATAATGAAGTTAGTTTGATTCTTTAATATATTTAATCCTGTTTAATTTTTATTACTGATTACTTATAAATGATATCAATTATTTATCACTCAAGTATTCGACCACGGTATGTCTTTAATTAATAGTAATTATGATAAAAAAATATTTTTAATTTCTAAAACTTGATACAATTAGGTACTACGAAACGTAGTCTTACGTACCTAAGTGTTTGATGATGGTACAAGCACACAGACGCGCAAACCAAACACCTAAAAAAATTGTGTTGGCTTGGTTTCTATATCTGTATTAAGAGTTCTTAAAGTTTTTTCTTATATTGTTTGTCAAAATTATCTAGTACTATTATATACAAATATCACCCGATACAATTTCAGGATATGTACCTTATCTTCTTCAATAAATGGGCTATAAAATGCAAAAATATTTTTATAAATCGCACTGCTTGTTCTAAAGACTAAAACATTTAAACAAACAAACTTTTCAACTTCCTACATTATGGTGTAGTTTAGTATAGATTTAAATATTAATTCGACTTATCTTTCCTAATACCTATTAGTTAATTCTGATATATGTATTATCTTTACATAAGGATAATGAAATAGTAACTATGCCAAATCGGTATATTAAATAAATAAAATAGAAAGATTCACATTTATCCTGTTTTGTATTTAACTTAATCAACACAAGTAACAATCGAACCTGCGACTTCCGTGAATCTGTCACAAGCTGAGTTCCTTCTGAGCTACCGTGTCGTTAATCGCATCCATGAAGGTAATAACCATTATCTAACCCTTGTTGGTTAAAAAGATTAAATTTGTATGATAATGCCATATGTTCCAATTAGCTTATTTAGCGATGAGAGACGGATACGAGACAAAACATGTCAATCAAAATATCAACAAAAAATTACAATACCATATTAAGAGCATTGCTATGTAATATAAATAATAGTCATTATTTATTCATCTTTTCTCGCTTCGAGTTAAATATTCGGGCATTTTGAAAAACAATTTAGAAGATATTAATAAGTAAATTAATGTTTGTAAATAGTTGGAAATAATATTAAATTTATCTTAAAATACATTATCCACATAAGGTTTAAAAGTTCATGACTGTACTTGATTTTACAATCATAAATTTGACTTCTTTAAGGTCATTACTACTACACATACATATATATAGGTACTTATTACTTTTGCATTTAAACTTCAAATATATATCAAATATACTATGCATAATAATACATTTGTTTTATAATTGATCACGCAAGGCATAGGTGTACAAAATTCATACAAGGTGTGCTGTTACTATTTCTCGACACTTGTAGCTCGCCTTCAATAGATTGATAAGTTGATATAAGGAGACTTACATCATATCTGTATTCAGTATTGTAAGCAAGCTTGTCCGAGTAACTCGTGTTGCAACATGTCTGCTGTAAACGGCATAACTACTGATATCAAAGCGTCTGCTCTTGATCTCATCGGCAACACTCCTATCGTGGCTCTTGACAGGATCTGGCCTGGACCTGGGAGAATACTGGCAAAATGTGAGTTCATGAACCCTGGAGCATCTATCAAATGCCGATCTTCTCTTCACATGATTCAGAAAGCACGTGAAAGTGGGGAATTAAAACCTGGGGCGCCAGTACTAGAAGTTACATCTGGTAATCAGGGGTGTGGGCTAGCCGTGGTTTGCGCTGTTCTTGGACATCCTTTGACATTAACTATGTCTCAAGGTAATAGTGCACAAAGGGCGATACACATGGAAGCACTGGGTGCAAAGTGTATCAGATTGCCCCAAGTTGAAGGAACATACGGCAATGTCACTTTAGCTGACGTTGGGGTCGCGGAAGAGGAAGGTTTAAGAATAGTAAAAGAAACCGGTGCATATTACGTTAACCAGTTCAATAACGAGATGAATTCTGATGCTCATTACGAAACTACGGGCCCAGAAATCTGGAGTCAAACAGGTCATCGTGTAGACGCGTTCATCGCTACCGTCGGGACAGCAGGAACATTTACTGGGACATCCAAATATTTGAAGGAAAAGAATCCTGAAATAATATGCTGTGTAGTTGAACCTGAGGGCTCTGAGCCCATCAAGGGTTGTCCAATCACGAAGCCTCTGCATTTACTACAAGGCTCTGGATATGGTTGCGTCCCAAATATATTCAAATTCGAATATATGGATCAAACTATTACTGTGTCAGACAAGGAAACTCTTCAATATAAAAAGTTAATCGGAGAAAAGGAAGGTCTCTTCGTTGGTTACACGAGTGCTGCTAATATTGCTGCTGCAGTCAAGTTGCTGGAGTCAGGCAAGCTGCCCAAAGATGCTTGGGTTGTCACTCTCCTTAACGACACCGGTCTCAAATATACGCCAGTGCCTTCAGAATTTCAAGTTTAATAAGGTTAAGGTGAACCAAATATTTAACAATATCTAAACGTTCTAGTATGTATTTATATTTATAATGAATAATGATGTTATTAGTAAAATCATAACAATATTTTTATCAGTAATTGGAAGTTCGTCGTGTGCAAAGTTATTTTTAAGATATATATTTTATATTAAGATAAAATAAGATTGTCTAAATTGGTTTTTTTTAAATTTATAATACTGTTAAACTTATTTATTCATAGTAAAAATGTTTTATGGGTAAAATGTTGCGTTTTACTATTTATTTCATTTAATAACAGACGAGCTTCACAAACTTTTGAAAAGCATCGCTTGCGTCTTCTATCATCGTTTTTTTGGTAAAGATAAAGATAAAATTGGTAATTAATTATACGCTTGTGTTACTATGGAACTATCTTATCGGTTGTGGCTATTATCGCACGTGAACACATTCTAACAAATTATTATTCAATATATTTGAAGAAGTCTGGCCATTATTTTCTGGTATACCTACATATACTATATATATTATATAGTTGTAATAGGACCAAAACAGTAACGCATAAAAGTCACCTGTTTTCACTTAAAATTATACAAATTCTTAAATGTTTAATTTTATTATAATGATACCTCAATGTATGTTCCCGTGAAAAAATATTACAATTTACAATATAAGAAATTAGCCAAAACCACACTATCTTATCAGGTACCGATTTAAATTACAAACTCAACTTCTTATTTTATATTATCGGGTTTTGAGAGACAAGTTATTAGTTTCGATTTTAAGTTATGGCCATTCGTTCAAATACTTCTCTTCAAGCTTATAATATGTAGCTAATAGCTTATAAATATAATAAATAGAGATCACAATATAGGTATACCAGGTAGTTATCTAGAATATGGTTAAATAAAATTCATAGATATGACAGTTAAAAAATAACATTTTGTATAAAGTTTCGTAAACAGTTCTTTATTTTCGTTTAGGACTTATTTTATTTAAAAGAATGTTTTATAAATTTTATTATTATTATAGCCTAAATAGTGACATTCAATCTAGTTGCGAACCGAACTTTGATGACAACCGAGATTGTCATAACAGTGTATCAATGCGGTTACAAAAAGACGAAATAAGTTTTAAAAACGTTCGTTACACACTTTGAGATAGTCTTATTTAAGCTGTCAAAAAAGATTCGCAATAGCCCTGTTGAATAGATATCAAAAACTTATGATAAAAAAAGCTGTTGTACATTAAAATACCTACAGTTTCAAACAAACTATTTGTAAACACTGATAGTTTACATTAACAGTTTACTAGCGAACATGTGCAAGAAATAAATGCCGACTAACATTTTGTTTTGCATTCGGAATGTCAGTTTATGTCATAAAGATCATCGAATCATTTTGTAAGGAGCCAATGGTGAAATTTTTAATTTAAGTTATCGAGGTTATGTATTTTAAGTTACAGGAGTTATAAGCTTTAGGATTTTTTTTTTTTTTACTTGTCGAGATAAATATAAAAGGTTTGAATTATCGGGGTTCTTTTGTGCCTCTATATATGTTGACATATACTTTGATAATATTCGAATTACTGAGATACAGTAAAAAAGCATAATGGGGCTTTCTTCTGTTTCATGGTTCAGTGATCAATTATTTTTGCATATTATATTTTACATTTTATCATTCATTATCGACACCGTTAGATAAAGAGTTGTAAATATTTTACTTAACTGATCTTAGCGATAAAACCTCATGATTGAAGCATAATTAAAAATATATATACATATATTTATATCTTTTCATTCAAGTATGTATATATATATATATATATATATATATATATATATATATATATATATATATATATATATATATATACTTACTTACTTACTTACTTACTATATACTTATATAGTAATAAATATTTTGATGACATTATACCGCAGCGAATGAAATATATTATTATTAAGCTTATTTATTTCTAAAAAAAAAGGTACCTACATTTTTACTTATTGATTTTTACTTTAATTAAATATATATATTTCAATAAATAAAATAGTATTTTTCCCTCTTCAATACACAATTACATATCTTTATAGATCTCGTCCCAATTATAGGTAGGTATACTATCCTATCTAGATTATGCTTTTACCTGGAATAAAAACTAAAAAGGGTTCAGAGCAATAAAAAGGACACCTATGTGTCTGTATTAGCCGATGTAGTCAGACATATGAAACAAATATACGTAATTTTATAACCAATTTAAAATAACTTCTTTACACGTTAAGACCCAATAAAAACGTTTTATTTGACAATTTCTATCCGGAAGTCGTATTAAGAAACTTCGATCCAAAAAAATCTACATACTGAATAATAGAATTGATGAATATAACAAGACATGAATACTATCACAGTGGAGTGTGGACTACAAATTAATAATAATAATAATATCAGGACAAATTACACACATTGATCTAACCCCTAAGTAAGCAAATTCTTTGCTTGTGTTAAGGGTGTTAGACAACGATACAAATACATAGAAATACACATATAAATACTGAGAATATATTTAATAAACGACCAAACCCAGAAACACAGACAACTATGCTCATCACATAAATGCCTGTCTCTGCCGGGAATCGAACCCGAGCCGACACGTTAGGCGTCTGCGCTAACCACTCGACCAACGGGGCGGTTATACCTATTAGATACCTTTTGTATGCACATCTAAAACTATTTAAGTTTTGTATATACAGGGTTATTTTTAATAAGCTGACCACCTCTTGCAGGCAGCCTCTCTACATCAATCCCAACAACATGTGTTCTACGACTTTTTAAAATTAGTCTACTAATTTTAAAATTTGAGTTTTCCCATACAAAATTTATTTATTGCCTCTGAACTGACATTTACTCTGAGCGTAGGTATGGCGCCCGGGCGTTGACCTTTTAAGCACTTCTAACAAAATACAGAGTAATAAGTAAAAGAGGGAGCAAATTTATTTGTGGTTCGTGTTTTTTGTGTTGTTTATCAAGATTTTTAAAAAGTCGTAAAATAAATGTTGTTGGGATTTATGCAGAGAGGCTGCTAGCAAGAGGTGCTCAACTAATTACAAATAACCTTGTATAATAGTAGCTTAAATAACTAATACTAGAATTTACCTACCTAAGTAGATGCAATAAATTAAGATAATTATTGTAACAGTAATGTTTATTGCGACCGCAAAGGATAGTTCACAGTGGACAATAGTCTTATTCAGTGTATTGAATAAATGAAAACACAACGGCCAAAGAACAGTACAACACTGTCAGCGTTGAACCTCCGATAATGCTATAATAGAAATTGATATCCGTCTGTTATAACCTTTAGAATATAGCTTGCAAGTAGTGAGAAGTCGTGTCGTTCGGGGCTGTAGTAACCATTTTCGTAACTTGCTATTCTTAAAACACGAAACGGAAAAAAAGTGACAACTTTTGACAGTTTTTGAAATATTTACCTTATTTACGAGCAACAATTGGTACAATTACATGATGGACATTTTTTTCAAAGGGAACATTTTGATTCTTTGAACATCTAAAAAGAAGGATAACATATTTAGAAATAAAAAATGGTTTTGTCAAAATATCGTAAAATTGATTTAGGCAATAATTACACTAAAAGTCCAAAAGATATATGTTTTTTGGACTATTCATGTTTACAGTAAGGTACCTACTATCTTTTGTTCTATTGATTAAATCTAGACCACCTTTACCTTCATTGCACACGGATGTCAAATTTACATCTTAATTTATCTATAGATTATTAACTATGATGTAAATATATTAAATACTATCTGTGCCTGCGACTTCGTACGCGTAGATTTCGATTTTGATAATACGTGCCCTTTGTACTTACCAATGTATGTAAAAACTATAAACCTTCAAACTGGTAACCAGCAATGGTACGGCAATAAGAGATTATTAACTTCTTTATTTGTTAACCGATTGTTAAAAAAAAAACAAAATATAAAGCGCATCCCGTGACCATATATTCACGAAAACTACATCCAAATCGATTAATCCGTTTCTGAGATTAGCGTGCACAAACATACAGACATACAGACCTACAGACGAACTGACAAAATGTAAACATTGTTTTGGGTTCTTTTCCTTATAAAGGTCCCCTGTATGATTTAAAAAACAATCGTATTGTCTGGACAAATAAAAGACTAACAGATAAACAGACAAAGATATTAAAAATGCTGAAAATAGATTCTGTTAGTTATCACTTCACATCCTGGTATATTTTTTTTAATATTTTCAATATACAAAGACTACTCTGCAGATTTATCGTAAAGCACGCGAATGCATTACTCATTACTGTTTGATCTGTGAAGCAAACTGTATTTGTATGAATACAGTTCTACTTTGCTTATAAGATCCAAAAATTTTTAATTAGTCATTGGACCGTTGTTATTGTTGTATCTAACTTGGTCCCAAGATTATATTTTTGATTGTTGGTAAATTTGGTTCAGCTGATACAGATTTTTGTAAAACACATCCTTAGCATAATATTGGTATTTCCAAGGAAAAGCGTCCTTTCTTAGCTCACTACTGAATCATTTGAATATAGACTGAATATATTAATTTATGCACTTTTAAATATATTCCTAAACCTGGACTATTATTATTTAAATTAATCATTTTCATTTTTATTCTTTAAATAAAGATTCTTTAACTAAATATTAAGACCTTTTCGTTGTTAATTGTTTTTTTAAAAAAGATTATTCAGGATGCATTATTCAAATATAGTAAAAACTAGTTTGTCTTTTTAAAAATGCAGATAAAAAAACGAAAAATAAATATATATTTAATAATTTTTAGACACATTTTTAAAGATAAAATAAAACTCCATTTAACAAAACTGGAAAGTTACGAGAATACAAAATAGTTGTTGAAAAATCCTTTTGGTAGATAAACAAAAAATAATATAAACAAAAATCTATTTATTAATATATTTACAACACTATTCAAATTTATAACTACATATTTACAAAATTCAATTAACTTCTGCGTCATACATATTACGGAATATCCTCAAAAGTTCAGTCAAATTTGTGCCAGTTTTAGCAGAAATTCCAATAACATCCATATTTTTCCTTATTTTTTCAAATGTTTCTTTCGCTTGGGGCAGGTCTATTTTATTAATGACCACACAACGAGGCCTCTCTGTCAATTGTGTACTGTATTTGCCTAGCTCATAGTTCAATATATCATATTGCTCCAGGGGGGAGTCGGAACCATCAAGAAGGAAAATTAATCCTTTACATCTTTCAGCATGTTTCAGGAATTGAATACCTGTAATGATATAAAAATATAATTAATGTGATATAGAATAAGATTTAGATTACTTCAACTCAGGTGTTTAGAATGATTATTAATGTATTCTGCTTTAATATATATATATATATATATATATATATATATATATATATATATATATATATATATATATATATATATATATAAATGACATGCCATTTGAACCTCCATGAGTGTTCGTTTTTGTTGGGATGAGTGTAAACTTGTTTGTGTTATATGTTAATTTAAAATAATTTAAGCATACCAAGTCCATGATTCTTGTGTGATCCAGGAATTAAACCAGGTAAGTCCGCAATTGCAACTTGTTCATAGTCATCATATGGCACCATTCCTGAAAATGTATATAATAAATAGGTTTAATTCTGTAACACAATTGTAACAGCATTGCTATTTGAGGTTATGCTTCTGTATGGACTATTTAAGAGTGCAGCAATATACAAGTAGTTTTATATACATATTTCCATTTTCTTTTGTGCCTACACAAATGCTGGTTGTGACAGTTGTAGTTTAATGTTATATTTTAATCTTAAATAATATGGCATATCATGTACAAAAATATTGTTTCAAAGCAACTTGTAGGTTTACGAGTATCATGTTGTGTTCAAAAACATATATTCACCTATATGTGGTCGAAGAGTTGTGAAAGGGTAGGGTGCTACTCTGGGCCGAGCTCGAGTAATGGCCCTTAACAAGGAGCTCTTGCCTGCATTGGGTAGCCCAAGTAAACCAAGGTGAGCCATGGAACGCACTTCCAACAAGTAAACTATAGTCTCGCCGGTAGCACCTAGCTCAGCTACACTCGGAGCCTGGTCGGTGGAGGTGAGGAAGAATTTGTTGCCACGCCCGCCAGCACCGCCTCGAGCTGCCACAAACATGGCGCCCTCTTCCTGTAAGTCACCCACCACTCGTCCTGTATCATCCCGAACTATAGTACCAAGTGGTACATCTACTACTTCATGAGGTGCAGTTTTGCCAGTGCAATCCTTGTTCATACCACGTTCACCGTGCTTAGCTTGTATCACGGAGTGACAATGATTTAAGCTCTTTTTTGAGTGTGTAGCCTAAAAAATGTTATTGAAATTTAGAACTGTTGTTGATTTCCTTTATGTATTCGATTTATGTAATACATACATGGAAAATAACATGCCCTCCATGCCCCCCGTCTCCACCATCAGGTCCCGCTTGTTCTTTGCACCAAACGCTAAGGAATGATATGCAACCATCGCCTCCATTGCCAGCGACAGCTCTTACTCTACAAGCGTCAACATAGAACTGAACTGTGTTTCGCGTAGATTTGGCTTTCAAACTCCTCAGGGCTTTCGGAACAAACTCGGTCGAAAAGTTTCGGTATAAATGTATTAATATCGTATTTTTACTACGAAAGAGAAAAGCTAGTTTCATTTTGTTTTGGTTATAATTTATAGGTTAGGTTTCATTGTTATTATACGTGACAATGACAGTAGGGATTACCGATTAGGGAATGCGATCCGAGATCGCTTATTCAAAGAATCGATTTTGATTTTTTTGCTTAAATTTTAAATTTGACTTGTAGAAGTGGGTGGATTTTGTTAATCGATGTTTTACGCTAGAACATCGACATTTGACTTTTTTTCTATTTTGTGTACACTTTTACAACACTTATCCATCCATCAGGGCTCTGAAAAAGTCGAATGTCGAATATGTACAAAGTTTTTTAAAAACTTATCCTTAACCAAATCAGTAAAAACTTGGAGTTTCACCAACCACCAGAACAAGCAGGATTTAGTGCAGGATATCCCACAACAGACCATATGCATAGCCTGAAACAAATTATAGAAAAAAAACGAGACTATCGGCACACTATACTTAGCATATGTGGACTATAGTAAGTCTTTTGACAGCCTCGAACATCGACCTATTTGAACCTCTAGAAACCCAAGGTCAGTTCAGCGGCAATAAAGCTAGAGACATTTGGAAAAAAATTCGCAATTCAAAGAGGGGTACGACAAGGAGACCCGCTGTCTCCTAAATTGTTCTATGCCTTACAGGAAGAAATTGTGATGAAGTTACCATGGGACGACATCGGAATCAATATTAATGGCCGAAAACTCAACCATCTCAGGCTCGCGGATGACCTAGCAATATCGACAAACACTACAATCAATGCTACCAGATCTGAGCAACAGAAGGTAGGATTAGTCATAAACAAGTCCAAAAGTAAATTAATGACTAATAACATTAAAACAAAAATCTTCGTTTGTGATGAAGAAATAGAGTATGTAGACAATTATATTTACCTGGGACAGCTTATCTCATTCGAAAACCAGATGCTACAAGAAATTGACAGACGTATAATAAACGCATGGAAGAGATATTGGCCACTCAAAGATATTATGAAGAATAAACAGTACAAGGTGAGTATAAAGAGGAAACTGTTCAACACATGTCTATTGCCTATACTGCCTACTCACGGCTGCCAAACTTGGGCCCTAACACAAAAACTTGATAACAAACTAAGATCCGACAGAAAGAAATGCATGATGTTAGAGGAAGCCATTGGTAGTTTTCCAATTACAGCACTAGAGCACATTATGCGGCATAATGCTTAACGTTGAATGTTTCAACTACAACAACGCTTCGCACAATCGAGCACTCTTAAAAGTAATGTTTTCGCGTGATACGTGCAATCGATGCCAACTCAGTGAGAGAAAATTAACAAGTATTTTCCCCTTTAAGTTGGCATTGATCGAAATGTTTTGTTTATATATTATCGTTAGTAATATTATTAATTGTTGGAAACATTTTTAAAGCTTCCGTTTTATTGTAGTTTTTTCGAAATAATTAAAGTTAATTTAAATTGTGTTAAAAAAATAAATATAAGTATGGATGAAGGTACAAACATTAATCTTTTTTTTTATATTTCACATTTAAAATGTGAATACAATTTCATTATAGAATTCGAATCTACAAACAAATTTATTTACAGGAATATACTTTTGTAAACATTGCAATGGCTTGATCGAATCATTTAATGAAGCAGGCAATCATCAATGTTTTCGTGGAAAAGAACATATTTATCAAGATGAAGAAGACAACTCAATCTTATTTGTTCATAATTACGATAATGAAAATAAAGAAAACCATGAATATTGCTAACTCTATGAATATTCTTTTTTTCAACACTGAACTTAGCGCAATCTGCTGGTGCATTTGAAAACTAATTCGCGTTCCAATTAAGCATCAGCATAATTCGGCATTGTGCGCCACTGAGTCGCATTGTGCTCTGTAATTGGAAAACTACCTATGTGTCAACAGGACATATTGGTAGTTTTCCAATTACAGGCACTAGAGCGCATTATGCGGCATAATGCTTAACGTTGAATGTTTCAACGACAGCAACGCTTCGCACAATCGAGCACTCTTGAATTGGCATCGATTGCACGTATCACGCGAAAACATTACTTTTAAGAGTGCTCGATTGTGCGAAGCGTTGCTGTCGTTGAAACATTCAACGTTAAGCATTATGCCGCATAATGCGCTCTAGTGCTGTATTTGGAAAACTACCACTGATAATCCGTTCTGATGTGCAATAAAATGATAATATTAAGTTTCAATATTGTAATTTTATCGTACATTAATACATAAATGAAAAATACTTTTAATGTTATCAGATGCCAAATTTATTCTAGTTTCATACTCAATATATATTTTTTTTGTATGTGTCAAGAATATTAAACTACGATCCAAAATATGGAACCCTATCAAATGTTCGCTTTGCACGGAGGCTGGTCTGAAGCGGCATGAGCATAAGGGCAAAGCGAGCATTCTATTATTATATTATCTTATTTACAGATAAGAAAAAATATATTTATAAAACCATCAGTAGGTTAGTAATAAATGATAATGAATCCTTATTGCACAATAACATCATCGGGAATATAATTTTAATATTACTTAATATGAATATTATAAAATAAACTTTATGTAAAATCAACAGTCTTATAATTACTCAGTCGTCATTAGTAATATTGCAGTCCTATTTTCATACATTTTGCAATTAAAGAAAATTAAATTAAACAATAAAATCTCAATTTTGAAACAAACTTGTAAATCATTTTTTTTTTATAAAATTAAAATGTTATTCAACTTAAAATTAAACAAAGGATATTGAATTCTTATCACCCTTAAATTTTTTATTTGATATAATCAGTGGTAATTAGAAATCACCTCGTAAATAAATTATTCTCCTTTGACACAAAAAATCAAGAGTTAAATCTCTTGACAAAATCATAAAAGTGAGCCAATCCTCCGGAATTTGGGCACTTTTATGCACATAAATGCACACCATACTCCGGTATGATATGAATTTATTATGTGCCCACATTTTACAGTCATTATATTGGATCCAGTCCCCTTATTTAGAGGAAATAATAAATTAGCATAATGTCAAAGCAATCAACAAAAGCCATAGCAAACCTGACAGCGAGGGCAAAAGTAAGCATGCTCGCTTTGCCCTGCCCTCTTTGGGCCTTTACGTCGAGCCCACGTTTTCATCAGACCTACCCTAAAATTAGCTTCTATATTTAGATGCAAGTATGATTAAATAGAAGTAAGATATACCCAGAACACAAGATATATTTTTACTAGAATTATGTACAGAAACGAGATTATTGCCACGGTCAGTTATATTATTGTTATTACCTCGATATTTCGAAGCGGTTACACGCTCCATGGTCACGAGTAGACTGGTAGGTCGAGTGTTGACATCTTCTAAGGACAGACTGTCTACCCTCTTTCGGATGCGACGACTACTCTCACTATGACTGTTCGAACCACTACTATTGTCACTCACTTGTTTCTCACGGCACACAAAACTTACTTAAAATTAAGTCGAACCTATTGTCTTTTTATGACTATTAACCACCATATTCCACGCACTGGATAGTTTAAAACCGTCTTCCCGATTAAAATTTTGGTACTTCTTTATTTCAAGTGCCTCGCGCACTAAACGCGGTATGTAGTGGCGTTCCGTTGCCAGTACTTTGGGGTTATGTAATTCTATCCAGTGATTGGTTTGGGTCTGGTTTAAATGCTGTGCTATAACCGACTTGTTCACGTCATTGTTTTTTACAGCCCGAATGTGTTCTTTCATACGGTCGACGATTGCTCGTTTAGTTTGGCCGATGTACGAACTTCCGCAACTGCAATCCACTTTATAGACTTCAGGAGTTTGAAGAGGCAGACAGTCTTTAGGTGAACGTAACAGCTTTCCTATTTTGCTATGGGGCGTAAAAACAGTTTTTATCGAGAACTTCTCTAGTAATCTGCCTATTTTATCGGTCACCCCTTTAACATATGGCAAAAATGCTGGTTGTCTTTGTACCTCATCTTTTCTCTTCTTTGGTATGCGCTTTTTACAAGATGTTGTGTTGTTGTATCCGTTGCTTCGTAGAACAGCTTTGATATGTACGAGCTCACGCGGTAGATGTTCTTCGTCGCATATGTCATACGCTCTGTTAGTAAGTGACTTTGCAACGAACTGCAGGTCCCTAATTGTCTCATGCAAAGATGCCATACCCGAAGATGACCTGAAACTTTTGCTACGTCCATGCATTGTACAACCACCACGACTTTACGGATTACCTAAAATCCACAAACAGGGTTCACCGCTACGTCCAATCGTGTGTCAAATAGACGCACCAACCTATGCCCTAGCGAAATATGTTTCACGAGTGTTGGCACCTCTAGCAGGTAAGACTTCTTCTTCTTTTGTTAAGGACTCCAAACATTTTGTCGGGGGACCGTTGTACGTACGTTGAAGATGGTGTATATTTTACGAAGTTAATTATTGAGGACGATATTATACGATACGATATCGTAATTTCTTTATTTGCCTTGTTAACCTACATGCATTTAATTTCTTCCTTTATTAAACGGTCCCCCGACGCAACGAATTGAATAAGTACATAATAATATTATTTTTGTTCTTTTTAGAGGTCTTTTTGTATGGGGGATTTTTTAAATTTTTAATTAAACCTACAGACAAAATTTTCAATTGTTTAAGTATTTCTATTCATCTATCCTAATATTATAAACAGGAAAGATTTGTTTGTTTGTTTGAATTGAATAGGCTCCGAAACGACAGGACCGATTTAAAAAAACATCTATCATTAGAATCCTACATTATCCCTGATGAACATTGGCTATATTTTAGCATCATCATTATCACCACTAATATTATAAAGAGGAAAGATTTGATTGTTTGTTTGAATTGAATGGGCTTCGAAACTACTGGACCGATTTAATAAAATATTTTACCTTTAGAATTCTACGTTATCCCTCTGATGTACAAAGGTTATATTTAATACGAGAAATATATATATATATATATATTTAATATAATAAGGAGCCGCGTGAAAGTTTCGGCAATGTAATAAATTTTAAATGTCTTAAGTAACATGATTCAAGACTTTTTCATATGGGTAGGTAGATAGGTTGGTTTCAAATATACGAATATTATAAATATAAACATTTAGAGTTAAAATGATTTACAATCACTAATAACACTATGATGAAGGGATTTATATTATCACTAGCTGTTACCCGTGATTCTTTATGACTACGATCATAAGCCATATAAATATATTTTTACAGTCTACGTGGACGCAGTCACGGGCAACAGCTATCCCTAATAAAGTACTTTACCTCAGTAAGTGTAAAAACCTTTTGGCCTTCATAACAAGGCTTTTTTCCTAAATAGCGCGGGCGAAGCCGCTGGGAAGAGCTAATTATTGCATAAGAACCGCTCCCCGTAAGAATAAAACGTCAATATCTTGGAGACGACTATTTCTATTTCAATCAAACATGGATAAGAACCATCTCGACGAGCTTTCGATTAAAAAAACCGCATTCAAATCCGTCCACGCATTTGGCCGCAAAATTTGCCACAGACAGATACACAGATTGACCGGTCAAACTTATAACACCCCTCTTTTTAGTCGGGGGTCAAAAATAGACAAAACACAATCTACTTTCCTTCCTTTTTTTGTATAAAAACTTTAAAATTTTATATTTTTTCCAAGAGCCTTAAAGTTCGTCCGAATTGTTAGGAACGACTATAGCATAAAGGGGCGGATGGGGGGTAAGGGCTATGAGATCTGTAAGGATGCGTAGAGTTTGTTTAGCTTGAGTTTTTAGCTGGTGCCCGCTTTAGGCCGGTGCCCACTTTAGGCACCTTTCCCCTATACCTATATGTTTTAGTGTAAGCATATTTGTATAAATGTATATGAGACTATTTCGATTGTACGACTTTAATGATTTTTGCAAATCATTTCTCGTAAAATTTGTGAAGACCGTGACGTAGGATATCTATATCATTTTCGTGAGAAATCAATAAATTATATTTTATATGGCTAAAATGTTATTGATGCTAAAACCCCCCGGTGACGCTGTAATAGCCAACAGGGCTAACAGTATAGACAGACAACAAAAAATATAATAATAATAAAATATTGATGCTATTTAATTTATAATTCTGTTAAAAAAATGGTCATGTGTTCACATGTTCACGAAGGTAACTGCAATAAATAAAAATGAAAATAAAAAATGAATGTGTAAATACATATAACTTTCTAACATTTTTATCACACAGTTCACTATCATAAGGTTAAAAGTGAATCAGAATCGAAATATTGAGTCATAAACTTGTACATGAACCATAATGATTTATAAGGGCTAAACCTATTTTTATAAGCAACAATGTTTAGTAATCCTCCCAAATATTTGTGGTTTTGTATGATGGATAACATCACTTAAATGATTCACCAACATTAAAAAAAATATAACATGTGAACTACTGCAAACAGGACTCGGAAACTTATTTTAAAAGTATTTTAGGTTAAAGGAGTGAAAATGCACTTTCCAATGAATAAATATTTATTTGATTTAACATAACAGGTAGGTACAAAGTTTTGAAGGCTCAAAATTGAACTCTGAAATAGGAAATAGGCATCAAACAAGCAAAACCTAAATAAAGTACTTAAATAAAAATAGGATAACAGATTACATCTAAATATTTGATTATACCAAATATTTAAATATATTATATATAACATTTGACATAGTTACATACTTTTTTTTAATTACCAATTACCTTTATGCTTCATGCATACACAATAATTTAACAAAGATTCATTTACTTTCCCATGACCATAGCCTTTAATTTATAAATAATTTAAATAAATTTACTAAAGTAAATAACAATGTAATAAAAAATAACAATAAAAATTGTGATCACCCTTATAATTACTTTTTTATTTAAAGCTCACAGTTTTTGCTGTTAATATAAACAGCATATCCTAAAACAAGACTTAAAAATGTTAAGAATAAGGTTGTAAACTGGTATATTTTCAATGTTTTTAAATTTTGAGCTAATATTGTGTGACTATTCTGTAGATTATTTAGCTTATATACTATGGAGTCTTGGTCTGTAGTGAGTTTATCCGACAATAGTTCATCATTTTTATGATCACGTGTATAAGAACATTTAAGTCTGTATTCATCTGCTTTGCTGCCAACAGTTTTCCACATTTCGCTCAACTCTTTGGTTGATAAATTTGAGTTAGAAATCTGCATAGAAACTACAAGAAAACGGTCTCTTTCCACTGAACTCAAAGGAAACTCAGAGTTGGCTTGGATACGAATAGTCTGTGATGCTTTACTCTCTAATATCCCATTACTGGGACGAACAACATATTTCTCAAGAGCTGTTGTTCTTATTTTAAAAGAAACAACACTTTCATCCATATTCATTATTGTTAATTGTGCGCAAACTCTATTATTTTCAATCTTAAACATCAATAACTTATTAGGATTCAAACTAAGCATTTCACCCAATGAATGATTATTATCCTCAGAGAATGAAACAGTTTTGGATATTTTTTCAACTTGTGATCTGGTTTCAGGGATAAATTTAAAAACATATTCATTTTTACCCCCCCAACTCACCAATGCCTGTTCCGGAGCAACTAAGTCTTTTAATTTATCTTTGTTAATAGTTCTTAACCTTTCCACAGCTTCTGCTGGGAGTATACCCTTGACAATTTTGAAACCAGCTGACAGCATCCAGGGAAGTTGAAAGATTATAATATAATTAATCAGGTTGGGATAGTAATTTTTCAACAGTGTCACCATGTACATAATTATTTCTATATCCATGTTAATAAGACCACACTTATCCATATCGAAAAATAAAGTTATTTTCTTTCCATCCTCTTCTCTCTCGATACGCTCTAACCAATATATAACCATTTTCTTTACTTCATCGATATTCTTAGTACCTTTTTGATAGAGTTTAGATTTCATTATAAACAGCAGGCAGCTATCTATGTCCCTACCTTGCGTAAAAAATATACCTTCTTTTAAGTATTCTATATTGACCGTATTTTCGTTTATATCATTGACATTCGTGTTTTTTCGCCACGACATGATATTATACAACATTTCAACTGCCTGTTGGACATTATTGTTGCTATGATCAAGAACTCTTTGAAGATATTTATCACTTTTAACTCTTTCTAGATCACGAGGATCAAATGCCCCCGGTGGATCAGGAATGTCATCTTTTAATTTCGCTTCGAATAAAGTTCGTATTTCAGCTATTTTCGCCATATTTCTCACTTTAATAACACATTTTCTAATTAAACTTTAATAAACTTTTTTATTTTAAAGTTCAAAAGTTAAATTCAGTGCTCTTCCAACCCGGAACTAAATAAGTAAATAGCTCGCAATATTGACATTCAACATTGTCAATATTGCCAACAGTCAACACAAGTGTTGTATTTGAATAAGAAAACTCAAAATACTAGTAAATTTATGGATTTATATAAAATGTTTTGAAATACGAATACGTTCGTCACTTGATTATAATATTAACATTATAACATCAACTTTTCTTATCGTTTGATAAGCGATTGTCAGATAAACAATATAAAAAAAAGTGTACATTAAATTTAAGTTTTGCTGATTTATATAAACTGTTCCATGTTATAAAGACTATAACTTAATATAAGAAATTTGCTTGTGAAACCATACAAAACTAATTGCCTATTCATTTTACTACATAATAATATAGGTACCTAGTGAGTTTTTTTAACTGTTCTGATTATTTCGAAACCAAGATAAAGATAACGTTATCAAAACTTATATCAGCTAGACAACAAATATTGTTTGTGTAGTTTCAAATAAATATATTTTGAAATTAATTATCTTAACCGAATAAATTCTAATAAAGAATAAATGAATAAAGAATAAATCTTAACAGGTTTTTGAAAGATAAAACTTAGGTAACTGTAGAAATAATTTGACACATGTGTCAAGATTTCTTATAAAAAAATACCTAGGATATAAGTAAGTGTTCAGTTCTAGTGAATTCTATAGATAAAACGGCGATCTTAGCCGCATTTTAGACAGAACTAGAATATAGTAAACCTAGAACTTTAAAAACAATACCCTTTTTTGGGCATTTAATAACAAATCAGAACTCAAAAATGAACATAGAATTTAATTTCAAAGGTTTGTTTTACGGTCCTGTCTTAAGCTATTAGAGCAAAACTGTACTGACCGACTTTATGAATTTAATTAATATCGAACCAGTACTTTTGTTGTATTGTAATTCCTATTTTTATTTTATATAATCATTCAATTTTTAATAATAAAAAAGGCATTACCTTCAATAAAGCTAGTTACCGAGGAAATGAGAACAAAACTTGTTCATTAATCAAAACATTCAGAATTCAGATTAATCTAGAACGAGAATATGCAGATTCCCGACATGAAAACGGGAAGTGATATAAGTCTTATGTGCCTGACGTAACGTCTGGATTAAAGTATACTATGTACCTATATCTTTACGCTTTCCCTTACGGAGTAGATGATGTAGGATAAGGAGCATCTAGCGCGGCAGTGGCGTATAGAGCTTAAGTTTTATCGCCCCCATTTTGAAAACAATAAGTTGTTAAATAAAGTCACAACTTAATAAATAAAGTCATAAGCTAAGAAAGGCATTTTTGTCTATTTCTAAACGCTGTCTTTGTTTTGTGCTTGAGAAGTATATATATTTTGTATAAGAACGAGAATGACTTCATCATGATAGATAAGAATTTAATGATGATATTTAATGTCTTAGTCGTCATCTGACAAAACTGACTGACCTTGAATGGTGAAACCGTCACATCAGTTCCGGAGATACTTGCTGAAATTGAGGACTTTTACGCAAATCTATAAGACTCACACGCACCGGATCCTCCACCAAACGCGAGCGACCCTAGAGCCTCACTTACCCGCCACTTTATGGACGATCTACCAGACGTAGATGTCGACAATCGAGGCGGCTCTTAAACAACTTAAATATGCGAAGACTCTCGGGGAAGACGGATTAGCATATGAGCTCGTTAGGACTTGAGAGAAACCAATCCTTGAGGAGCTTAAAAAGTTATTTAACTCGGTGATAACCGATGGGACTACCCCGAAGGCGTGGTGAAGCTCCTCAAAAACTATAGGATACTTATCCTTCTGAGCCAGAATTATAAGCTGTATTTCAGAGTCCTCACGAATCGTCTGGCATCCAGATTTGACATCTTCTACCCACCGGAGCAGTTTTGTAAATGTTTGGCTTTGGTGGACCAGGAAAAAGCTTTCGACTTCGTTTAAACCTTGGATATTCTGGAGTTTTTGCAGCGCTGCCAAGTCGACTGGTAATATGTATAGGTGCTGAGAAATCTCTACCAAATGGCAACGTTGTCAGTCCAAGTAAAGAACCATCGAACAACTCTTATCCAGTTGTCTTGAGATGTAATACAGGGTGACGTTATAATCCCGAAATTTTTCACCAATGCGCTGGAGAATGTTGTGAATACCTCACGCATCTAGGCCGATGGTATAGCCATAATGACAGAATTGCTGCAATTTCTGTAGGCAATGCTGTTTAGTCTCAATGCTGCCTCAAGACGTGTTAGGTTCGGGATGAATCTGGACAAGACCAAGTTAATGTTCAATAAACACATCATCGCGTCACATATTTGAGTCATCTTTGCCTGAAGACGTAGCCGAGATGTGAAACCTGACGATGAAGCTGAACCACTGTCTGCATGTCACCCAGAGAGCTATATATGGAAAGGTCTATACTGGGGATCTCACTAAGGGTCACACTCCTAAACGAAGTTATCTGGCAGAAAACAGAAGTGACTGACATAATTAATAAATACATAGCAAACTGAAATGGCACTGGTCTGATCATAACTGTCGCAGAACCGATGGTCGGTGAAGTAAACGGGGTCTCGAATGACAAACATAGTAGATCGATGAGTTGAAGAGGGTAGCTGGCAGCGGCTGGATGGCGAAGACTAGAGATCTGGTCCAATAGCGTACCCTGGGAGAGGTCTAAGTCCAGCAGCAAATAATCTCACCGCTGTTCTGAGCTAGGAACGGCCTTCTTCGGCGACAACTGAAGTTCACATCATTGTTGTACATCGTATTATAGACACTGACAAAAGTGCGACCTATCAGCAGATTTAGTAAAGCTAAGACAAGCTAACTTTGGTAGCTAAGTATGAGTCAAGTGCAATATATTCTCCATAAACATTTAGCATGAACCCAGTAGATAACTCATAATTTGACTGAAGCCTAAAACTCGCGTGGTGTTGATGTGTGTCGTGAAAGGCTCCAAAGATATAACGGCGGATATAACTCAAATGCTGTATTTGTGGATTTACGGTTACGATCCGGAAAGCAGGGTGTGTCTTTTCAAGGAGTTGCCAACCAAAGTGAAAAGAGATCGAAGTGTGGGAAAAAGATGATGGTCTCGTTCTCGGAAGAATTACGCGACAATTGTTATAGGGGATTAAAACAAAGGTTACTGCCGAGTGGTACACGAACTACTGTTTGCCACTTATCTTGGAAAAGGTTTGTTAAAAACGACATAGCAGTAGAATCCTCCTTCACCACGACAACGTATCGTCGCACACCGGCGGGCAAATTATCGACTATTTGAAAAAGTCAGACGCAGAGTTAATGGGACATCCGCCGTATATCCCTGACCTAGGGTCGTAGTAACGTTTTTCATCTGTTAGTCTGTTAGTAGTAACGTTTTTCATCAGTCAACCATAAAATGTTGCCGTTCCGTCAACTGCGAAAAATCCTTTTGTGGCTTATCGTGCTGACTGGCGATCAAATGAGAAGGCTTAATAGGAATCCATAGCGAGTTTCGGTTGTCCTTGCAGTCTCCGTGACAATACTAATTTTAACGGCAGTGTTGTTTTAAAGGCCTCGTTCAGATGCCATGTTCCATCCTAGGCAGTTCATTTTTTTTTTAACACAAAAGAAACAAAAAAGGAAGAAGTTTTCACAGCGGTTGCACTCATCCTCCATTTCAGTACATCTGTCTAGTATATTGCCCAGATTTACACTTTAATCTTGCAAATAAATACCACCTTGAGACAGCGCAGCCGCAAGAAGCCGATCATCTTATTTAATACACTATTCAAAATGAATTGCAACTTTGCAAGACCTATGTTTCTATTGCTATAAGAATTATCTTAACTGTAAATGCTGTTTTTATAGAAAACTTTTCAGATTCTTCTTAATATTTTCCTTCCTCAAACTTATATTACTTTGCTACTATGAGTGTGTCGAAAGTAACATTTGTAGAATGCTAGAATAGATTACAAATATGGAAGAATAGATCTATGCGCTGATTTTTGGAACTGGAGCTCAAAATAAGGATCTTGCTGATACGACTTCGGGCACGTCTAAACTAGTTCACGCTACGATACGTTTCAATGGAAGGCGTATATTTGCCTTTTTACATATTTTTTCAAGGTTTTGTAGAAGTAGTCAAATAAAATATTTTCAAAACAGTTTTTATTAAAGCTTTTGCTGGGAATAGTAAAACATTTTATAAATTAATTTCAACATTTGAATATTTATCATTGACCTATTCTAAATATTCCTAATTTCGGTTAATATACAACAAAATAGTCAGAAGTCATCATTTACGTTATTCTTAAGCTATTCTATAAGTACTTCATATTTAAACAAAAAATTCTTACTCTGTATCAATATCATATTATTTTCCATTATAACAATATTAAATATTGTTTTAGTACGGACAGCCATCTGTGATACCAGGACTGCATTATGGCATTATAAAAATATAGGCAATTTGTAAGATTATGCCTAATTGCAATTCTGTTCTCCACTGTAACTAATACCTGTAGGTAGGTAAGTTATTGTCAATTAGCACTCTTAGTACGAAAAAAAGGTGATATTTAATTACTATTATGTAACTATTAATATTGTACCTAGGGTTGCCAACTTTTTTTGATGAAAAAAAGGGATAAAATTGTTTGAGCAGAAAAAAAAGTATTTGTACGAAAAAATAAAGTATTTGTAACAAAAAAAGTATTTTTAAAATTGAAAACTTTCTTGTGTGCTTTTAGCACAAGCAAACTTTTTACTATTTTTAATGTATCAAAGCTTGTTTGACAATCCACATTGAAATTTAAATAAACATTTGTTTCTAATTAAATTTGGTTCCATTTCAAAATATTCAAATATAATCTCATTGAAATACATAATTATAATCATTTAAAGACATTTTAAGATCTATGGAAAGCCAGTTATGTTTGCTAAAATCAAATAATATAAAATAAAGAGTGAAAATATATAGATAATTTTATTAAATATTTTGGGTGATGACAGATTCACATTAACATCTGACTGACTGAATTAAAGGTTAGATACATTTAGTTCAGTAATTATAAATCATTTCCATCATCTGTTCCAACTTATATGTTAAATAGTTACCCATAAATCCCATAATAAGTGTTTTGTTCTATGAATTACAGTAAAGCTTAGAAACAAAGTATAGTATAGATATAATTACCAAAAATAAAGGATAATAGTTTATTATAAAGTATGGTTGGCAACCCTAATTGTACCTAATGCTATTGTAACTGTTAAGTGCATATTATCTATTGTGTGAGCTGGCAGCAAGGTACCTTTATATGAGCGGGTGTAGTACTCTAGTGGGTAGTAATAACCCTTTTTAATTCAGTCTAAATGAGTTGCATTTAGAAGTATTATTATTATTTTAGTTTATGTAAAAAAGTTGAAAGAATCACAACATTATGTTAATCTTTATAAAATTATGTCCTACAAGTATGGAAGAAATTGAAACATGTGACATCATAGCTGCCTTATAGTTAAAATGACAATCAAGGCTTCACTTACTAATACTGTGCACTATTACAAAAACATTTATCTCCACAACCCTAAAACAATTAAATAATTTGTACCACAATTATAGGAAGAAATAGAAATTGTTAAAAAAAGGTCCTCAGTCTTGATGCAACATATTCAGGCTGAAAATAAAATAGAAAGACATTTACATTAAAGAAATAAAGAAAACACATTTTACTAAAACCCTATTTAAGCCTCTAAAAGGGACAAGAAATAATTGAAAATGTTTGCAATTGATAATGTATGTAAAATTACAAAAATACTTGTTTAAGAGGAAAATATTGATTCTATATATACTTAAATTTAGCTAAATAAAACTATTTACTTACAGAAACAAACCAATAGGAGTTCTTCTTGAAGATCATATTGCCAATGAATCCCATCTTGGATTCCGGAGCTATGGTGTGCAAATGTAAATGTTTTATACTTCTGAATGGTGGCCAGTGGTAGCCGAACCTTGCATCATTGATTGATAGGTTGTTCTTTGTTAATAGCTCTTTGGCAATGTTGAGCATTTTTTCAACTGTAATTTGAAAAAAATATTGGTATTACAAAGTGTTTTTATAGATTTTTAAATTGTTTACGGTAAAATATTGTTATAAGTAAAATGATATTGAATTTGGTTCACATTTTCTACTGTAATCAATCATAACAAATCAATCGACAACCTAAATTAATCTGTCTCATCTTTCTGTGTAATAGTACTAATGCACTACATATATTAATTATTTTAATCATAATTAAAAAGAGTTCTACCAAACGAAATTTATAAAAAACCTACTAATGCCGTCTATGAAATATGTCATAGAAATGATACGATGCTTGTACTAGAAAGGCCAAAGTCTTGTATAGTATGGAATTAAATCTTACTTACTTAGTTCTTTATCAGCAGTTGTGAGACTTTTTACATCATCGATATGTCGTTTTGGTATTGTCAGAACATGGTAATCACTGGCAGGTTTTATATCACGAAATACGCAGACATCCTCATCCTCATATAAAATTTCAGTATCCTCCAACTTGTTGACAATGTTACAAAATATACACGAAGACTTTTGTATCGGTACGGCAGAATTTTCAGTACTCATTTTGTTGCTTTGTAATTTTGAATTTTTCAGATTTAACGCTGTCAAAATCACCGGTAGCGATATGTTTATTTTATTTAGATAACCTTTAAAAGCAAAGGATGTGGTATAAACAGCCATATTTTGAGCAAAAACCTAAATGTCTATTATTTAGGGTACAAAGTTCAAAAACATTTATATAACAGTGTAGTCTATTCTAGAAAAGTATTTTAAGAACAAGAAATTCTATTTGTAAATTTTATGTTACACTAATTAATGAAAAATCTAAAAAAATACTGTTTTAATATGTCTAACTAATATTTTATAATTTATTCCATGAAAGATTGTACATGCATATTAATCAAAAATAAATAATAAATAATCAAAAATAAATATTAGTAATTTTGAATGTAGAACGATGTGTATCGTTAAAATTAATTTAAAATTAAAATGCATCAACGTATCTTAAGCCAGATAAACAACGGAATAGAAAAAAAAATGTAAAATGCATGTGCAGTCTCAGGAATCTATATCAGAACACATAAAAACTATTTTAAATATATTCCAACTCAAGTATATAATTTATTCTATTGACAAAATTACAAGGATATTATTTACATAAACATACCTTGAGTCATAGAAACATATATTGATAGTCTTATAACTTATTTGTGAAAACTGAAAAACAAAGAGATTTGGTTTCCAAACAATTTCGGCTATTCCACAATAGATGGCAGTATTTTCAACGAATTCATTTTAACAATTCATATTATGTATATACATAATAATATATATAGTATAACAATCTGAATTATTTCAGTCAGTTCCTAGATAGATGACAAAACGCTACGCTTTGTTTGTTGATAAAACATATAAAATACAAGTTTTCAGCTACGAACAAGCATAGAATAACCCTATAAATAGAAAGGACAAAATATGGAAGATTAGTTTACTAATTAAAGTTTCCCCGAGTTCGAAGACACTAATTTCTGCGAAAGTGAAAACCCATTATCGGCTAATGACAATTATTCCTGGACATATTTTGTCTGAGAGTGACAGTTCAGGGTATTGAAATCTCAACGAAAAATCCCCAAAGAAATAAGAGATCTGTTGACAAGAGAGTTTTTTTTCAATATCGTTAGGAAACGCGATAACGATTCGAAATTCTCTTCACGAAATTGAAATGATAATAACCCCGTAAATCTTGTTCTTCAGATTAGTTACAGTTGTAAGAGATACTTGCCAACAGATGTCTTAATAGAGACAGCTCTATAAGCGGATGGGTGGTGTTGACTTAGACCGTTTACTTGCTGTTTGACCACATACCCATCTAAGTCTTGAACCCCAGAATTGTTGCAAAGTTTTGCCGGTCATTTGATCTTTTAAAGCATCTGAAATGGTTGCTATCTAATATGACAAACGGGTATACAAAATACCCTAATGAACTTTTTTTATTATTCTTCCATTTTTGTTATTTTATAAATTTATTACGCGTGTTGTAACTCAGTAGGTAAACTTCTATCAGCATTGACATTGTTTATTACGTTTTCAACAAAAAACTATATAGCATTGTTCTTTGCTTAAACATTTCTTTTATTATATTATTAATGAATACTCTGGTATGTATTAAAAAAGACATGAATTTATATACAAATTAAATAATTATAGAAGTCTTATAAAAAAAATGTGTTTCCGGACATAGAAGTTTGCTTACTCAGGATTCAATTGGTTTTGATATTTTATTATATTTTTTCCAATATTCAATACACATATCTAATATGTTGGATCAGAACCTGTTCAGCATTTTTTTTTTAATTAGTTCGTTATAAGAATGTAATAGTATTTCTAGCAACAAAAACTCTCAGCAAAAGTATAATTAGAATCCAATTCTATTTCTGTCAAAAAAAAAGCTAAAAAATGTTCATCAGTAAGAAATTTTAACATAAATCGCGGTAACTATCGACAGCACGCGTATCATATTAAAAACCTATTAACAACTTAACAGGCCCCATGAGTTCTTAATTAGGCAAAAATATCGTCTATAGGTTCGTCAAATGAATAAAAGTTTATGCATACGCTCTTATATAAAAAAATAAGTATTGCCATTTAATTAATAGTTTTTGTAAGATGGACAAACATTCCAACATACAAATATATCTAAATGTGATATGTAGGATAATTTTGTATTTTGTAATTGTACCAATAGTACGAATAGATTTGATATAGGTAGGTACATGTCGTTTATTGAAGTTAAAATTATTATAAACATTTAAAACTTACAACTGATGTGATTATTAATAATTGTGTTGTGGATTGCTAACGGAACCCTAAATAACAAAAAGTGAAACTGACACCGAGAGCATTGTGATAAAAAACTTGTGAATAGGAGAATCCTTATATTGTTTTTGTTTTTATAAATAGCCAGCTGTTAGAACACTTTTGTATTGTTTTAATATATATAGGTAACTGTTGTAAATTGTGTGTGTTGTCATGTACCTAACTAATTTATCAAAAAGTATTAATTATATTTTTCTCGGTATTATTTTATTATATGTTTATAATTTTTATAATAGTAAAAACAACTATCGTACAATCTGTTTTCATTTATTTTAGTATTTTACTATATTTTGGTTAGGTCATTGTAGGTAGTATGTATATATTTTAGTAAACCAATATAATGCGTAAATATTATATTTTCACGACCAATTCGTTAGCTTCATTTCAATAGAGCATCCATTAATTTGATTACAAAACATTTGATAATTTATGTTAATATTGAGGTTATCTAATGGTTTTGTTTTTTATAATTATTTTGGTCAAAACCAGAAATAAAAATACACAAAAGGTAGAATAAATATGAATAAAAAAAAAATGTGTATTTAAATTTTTTATTCTACATTTAACTACTATAGTTTGAACGGTGTTTGAACAAAACAGTACAGAACTTTAAAAAAGGCGCCAACCGTAATTTCTTTATGTTTCTATTTTTTACTTTGACCATTTTTTTTACAATACATATTATGTCTAATATTTAACATAAATAAAAGTTTTACTAGGATCCATGGGGAATCTTCTTTCAAAGATTAATTTGTTTGATTGTTTGCTTAATACCGACTAAACGGCAAGAATTGAAAGAAATAAACAAATTTTAAAACAAATCACTAAAATGTCTACTATTAAACAGCTTAGGGTAGATATTCTCATCCTCCCCAAGCTAACCTAAACGCATCAATTCAATTATCTTCCCCTTTCTTTAACGTTTTTACCTTTTAAATGTTTTAATGGTAATTTCATTTCCGAACCACATTTTCTGCCTGGATTTTACTATAATGTGGCTACTTCAGGTTTTATGGTGATACTTATAAGACAATTTAATGCTAAAATAAATTAACAGTTTATGAAAATACTCTATGACAACAGAATCTATGTAAAAACTCAACCAATTATTTCGTTTTCGCGTAAAATGGTAAATGTTGACCCAGGCTATAATCTGAAATTCTACTAAATTGTAATCTTTATGCATGAAGCCCAATTAGAAAACGGATAAAATAAAAATCAATACTTTTTAAATTTTACCCGGTGACGCTGTAATAGCCAACAGGGCTAACAGCATAGACAGACAAAAAAAAAAAAAAAAAAACAAAAAAAAAAAAAAAAAACTTTTTAAATTGTTTTGAGTTTAGTGTCATATACCTTCTTAACTTCTTAAAGTATAAAATAAGAAAATAATAATACATGGGGTTGTTGTTGTTACTGTTATTACATGTATAGATAATGACTTAAAAATAATAATGATGTCAACCAAACATACCATAATAATAAATTAACGCCATTATCGCAATACTTATCTCGGTACTTTTAATCAAATTACTCTCGACGCCCCCTTTTGACGTTTCAATCGTTAAAATTGCGCCTGTCAAAACATTTGGCGGTAAATTATCGTGCAGTATTAGATTACACAGATATAATTATATTATGTGTAGTTATGAAGGGGCGATGATTGTTTTTATTGTGTGCACGTGAGACTTATCCTCGTAATGATATTAAATACTAAATTTATTTAGGTATAATTATTCTTACCAATAAATAAAACGGGGTCATAATAACAATAAAACTAAATGTATATTTTTACTCTACTATATTCCCGTAAATGAATTAGAATTTGCGTGACTTGTCTTAAATACAATCGGGATTCCTATACATGAGCTCAGAGCATGGTGAATTCGCGGCGTGAACTGTCAGCAGATAGTCCACTGGGTGCAGATTGCAGAGATTCGCTAGGCGTGGTGTAACACTATCACCGTTGGTGTAACACCATTGGTGTTACAGTGAGGGAGGGGGGAGGGGGGAATGTAGTGCTGTCACTTGTAAGTTTCCTTCACAAGTCTGAAGTCTCATAAGTAGAGGTGTAAAAATAACGAAAAAAGGGTACCCTTATGAATTACCTATTAGTACTCGTTACTATCGTATCGTTACGTAACTCGTTACTTCTGATACCTCATAACATGCTATGTATCTTATGGTAACGAATCGCGTCGTACGACTCGATTTGTCGAATTTGTACAGTTTGACATCGTATTTGTATCTACCATGATTCATGAACAAGAATAATGTATAATTTAGTCTAAAATTAGTTTGATTTAATAGGACAAGTTTAGAACTATTTTGATTTATTTATTTGGTAGAAATAAATTGAGCATAATAATAAAATAAAACTTATTTTAAAGAAACTAAATAAACAATTATTAATTAACTTCAGATTGAATAATTTACACATAAAAATTTTAAATATAAAAAAAAAACTTGGCCGAGAAGTTATCAAAAAATTATTATGTGTAATATACGACGAAATTCGTATCAGCCGCATTCGTAAAATTTACGATCAGCCAACGTTTGATTAAACGCATCAACATTACTCGCATGAACTCAAACAGTACCGATAGTACCTAGTACCGATAGTACGAAAGATGCGATTAACGAAATGGATTCGTGAGTAACGTTTTGTTACTTGGTACTGGGTGGCGCATCCGTTACTCAGTACCGAATACATACGGTTTGTCTTAGCTCTACTCATAAGTCATGTATGTACCTAGTCGTTGTAATAAGTTGTGTTCACACTGAACAAGATTTTTTCTCTGTAGTTTCACAATTTACAAAAATCAACTGATATTTATTAGTGTTACTGTCATGTCGAGTCCAGATTTTTTATTACTTTGAAATAATTTAATATAATTAATAATTAAATGATAATTATTTCCCTAGTTAGTATATTTTCAATTTCATTATTAATATTTTTGTCCAATGAGATCGCGACCTATTTTTAATTAAGTAGGTAAGTATTTAATATTTTGGATATAAAGTTTGTTTTCCATGACTAATTAATTATATATACATATGAGTTTTTTTTATATGTAATAACAGATAGTTTTAATACTTACTACAGTGCACAATGAACTTACTATCTTTTAAATTTTATACAAAATTTCTGGCTTCGACTACAATTACAATAAATCAAAATCTATGGATGGAATTTGATGAAATTTCATAACCAAAATAATAAAAATAAGAATCAAAAGCCTGTTTTACTCAATTAATAATTATAACGAAAAAATATATTTATAAATAATTGTTAAGTTATTCTACTTGGTTACCTACAATAAAATTTGGAAAAAAAGGCCATATAATAATATTTATACCTTAACTACCTATATCTTACTACTTAAGTATGGGAAACTACTCGCTACAGGTCATTAATATAACAAATAAAACATAAATCACACAACATTATTTATTGTAGTAACATTATATAAAAATAGTAATAGATAATAATTTCATAAAAGTCCTCCGACTGGTGCAATAATGGCTGTTACAATTTTGAGATCATCATCATCATCGTCGCATTTGGTACATGGCGGTGTAGGACATGGCGGCGTAGGACATGGCGGATTAGTAGGTGGATTTGGGCATTTCGGAGGGTTCTCTGAAAAAGAGTAAATATGTCCATTATCTACCAGCCTCTATAATAATTACTTGGGAACGGAGAAATATATCTAGCTCATCTAAGATCTTCCATCTTATGTCATCTCAATGGAAATTTGCATACGGAAAATACGGAAAATACATACATACGGAAAATATATTGTATCACAATAAAAATTATGTTATTAGTATCTCTCCAACTAATAACATTTGGATGTTTGTGATGCTGATATTAAGTATTTTACATTATTCCATATATTATTTGAGAACCATATTGACTCTTTTAAAGAATTTAATGCTGGTAATTGTTTTCTCTGGTTCGATCAGTTATTAGCTAACATTAGAACCGATACATCATAATAATAAACAGACGAATAAAACTGAATAAAACTTACTTGGCAATATAGAAGGTGCTGAAAAAAAAAGTTGTTATTATTTATGGCATTTTGCAATTTTAAAAGTTATCCTTATCATAATATAATGACTTAAGATCAGTATCTTGACCCAAATAAAATACCTAAACATAACGTACGAGGTATATAAATGTGTTACAATTCCAATGTGTAGCTCACGGACATAAACTTAAGACTTATTTTGTTACTCTAAACTCTTTCTCGACCTCTTAATTAATCAATTAAAAACTCCGAATAAGTACAGGCATTTTAGCATGCACAAGTATTATATTTAAGTGTTTTATTTGTGTAGGTTCAAGAAAGGTGTTAACGGTTTCAAAAATTCCGAATTTCCTCTTATTAATATTGCATTATGATTCCTGAAGGTAGTGGTTTCGAATCCCTGGTCATATCGGTTTAATTTTCATTCTATACTTATTTAAAATATAAGAAAATATAAAATGTAATTTTACTTACTTGGCAACACATTAGGGGCTGTAAAAAAATGGTATAAATTATAGAATATAAAATAATTTTTGAAAGTTTGCATTAATGTGAAAATTACTTAAACTGAACCGATCAGGTAAAGGCGATTATATATAGAATTCTAAATTCATCAGGGTTGGTAATGACAGGTAGTTCAGTTGGTAGAGTGACGGGGATGGCATTCCAGATTTCGCGGCTTGCAGTTTAGCGCGTGTTTATTAATTTATCATTAAAGACAAAATAATCCACGTGTGTGCAAATAGCGTGGTTTGGATAAAGATATCCGTTACAAATTTTGTAAAATAATTCTTTCTTATATTATTTTTATATTTTCAGAGCGTTTTTTATTATTTACACTTACTTGGATGCGCCTGTACAGCAATCATGCACTGAAATATGTAATTTACATATTAATTTTATTAAAAATAATAAATTTAAAATAAGAATGGAATAGTCCGTTGGAACGTTGGACTCAATATTTTATAAAAAGTTCAAAGATTGAATTTGTAATTTCGTTTTGAAACACTGAATTTATGTTTATACAAATAGGGCTTCTAAAAATTAATTATATGCCATTATGTACAACTGTGCCATTATGTGTGCCATTATTTACAACTAAAATTATTATAAGACAATAAGATACGGATTTTGAATTGAAGAGATTTAAACAAAATCACTTGAAACCATAAGAACAAAACAAGAATAAAGTTAGAAAAGTTGAGTTATAAGCTTAGAAAATAAAATATATACAAGAAACACACTTTACAAGAAAATATCTTACAGTTTGAGCTGTGAAAAAGTTAAATAAAACTCACCCCAACGATTATTACTGCAATTGCTACCTTCATAGTGACTTGAGTGACTTCGAGAATATCATAAATAATTTAATAATTCTCAGTATTTATAGCTGGCACTGTTCAAATAATAATGCAATTCTCTATAGTTATATTGTTTATATAATATTTACTTAGTTCAATGACTCTCTATTTATAACGACTTTAAAATGTTCGCTATGATATATATTATTTAATCAATTATTCAGCATTCTTTTGTGTTCTTACCTTCTTATATCATTAAGGTTAAAAACAATATTTTGTAAATACTTAAATCGCTTATTTAGTATCAAAATTTGGAAGGCTATGGAGGGCTTGGAAAATTATAACAAAGGGTCATGTGTTGGAGGGAAGAAGGCATAGCTTGAAACGCTACTACTAAAAATAAAAATTAAATTAAAAATTTAAAAAAACCCCGATACAAAAAGACCTCTAAAAAGAGTAAAAATAATATTTTTATATACTTATTGAACTCGTTTGCGTCGGGAGATCGTTGTATGTACGTTGATAGTTTATATATTACGAATTTAATCATTGAGGACTTAGACTATACGATTCGATATCGTAATTTCTTTATTTGCCTTGTTAACTTACTTGCATTTTAATTTCTTCCTTTATTAAACGGCGCAACGAGTTTAATAAGTAAATAAAAATATTATTTTTACTCTTTTTAGAGGTCTTTTTGTATCGGGGGTTTTTTAAATTTTTATTTTTTTTTTCTGCTTTATAAACTTATGTTACTTATTTCTGAATTGTACTAAACGAACTTAAAAAAAAAATTCAATTGTTTAAGTAGGAAAGATTTGTTTGTTTCTTTGAATTGAATAGGCTCCGAAACTACTGGACCGATTTTTAAAAAAATCTTTTAGCATTAGAATCCTATATTATGATGTACATAGGTTATATTTATTAAGAGAAATATATATTATATTTAATAAAATAAGGATCCACGTGGAAGTTTCGACAATGTAATAAATTATAAATGTATGTATATGTAATGTAATAAATTATATAAGTAACATGATTCAAGACTTTTTCATATGGGTAGGTAGATAGGTAGGTTTCATATATACGAATATTCATAAATATAAACATTGAAGGTTAAAATTATTTACAATCACTAATAACACTATGATGAAGGGATTTATATTATCACTAGCTGTTGCCCGTGATTCTTTATGACTACGATCATAAGCCATATAAATATATTTTTACAGTCTCCGTGGACGCAGTCACGGGCAACAGCTATCCCTAATAATGTACTTTACCTCAATACGTAAGTGTTAAAACCTTTTGGCCTTCATCCTTTTGGCGACACCGCTAGGAACAGCTAATTATTGCATAAGAACCTCTCCCCCGCAAGAATAACACGTAAATATCTTGACGACGACTATTTTTATTTCAATCAAACATGCATAGGAACCATCTCGACGAGCATAGCTTTTGATTAAACAAAACCGCATTCAAATCCGTCCACGCGTTTGGCCGGAAATTTGCCACAGACAGATACACAGATACACATATATACAGATACACAGATACACAGATCGACAGTTCAAACTTATAACACCCCTCTTTTTAGTCGGGGGTTAAAAAATAGTTTTTCATTAAAAAGTGCGGAATAGATCAGCACTGGTAGTACAATTCACAAAATGTGTATTGTAGCAGTTAATAAAATATAATTTAAAAGATATCGTTATAACTTACATCGAGTAGATTCTGCATTATTTATTAATATACTATAATTCTTTATAATAAATTAAATCATTATAACATCAGTTGACATCAGTCACCAAGAGATCAGAGATGTCCATCGTATTGCTGACTAAACCGGGGCCTATAAAGGTATTGTTGTGGATGTTACCCGCACAAATAATAAGAAGGCTTTCATGCGTGTATACTGCAGGTTTAATCAAACTTACAGGAATAACCTGGACCAAATTATCCGATCTTAATTTCAAAAAATGTTTAACATTGAAAGGTAAAGGTATATTCTTTTTAGCTCGAAACCTTGCCACAAACAATGCTTATAAACAAGTCTGAACATCTTTTGGAAAAGTATACCTCTGAGAAACCATCCCATCACTCTACCAATTGAGCTTACCGTTATATCCAGAGTTCCGCAAGGCAATGTCTTAGGATCTGCCCTCTTCTTACTTTATATAAATGATCTGTGTAGCCTGGAGCTACTACAGACCTGATACTATCTTTACCTATGCAGACGATACGGCTCTTATTTTTTTTTGGAAATAAAATATAAAATAACTATAAATGTTATTAAAGAGACCTCTTTTAAAAATGAATTCCATCAGTCTATACTGATAGTCGACGCAGTCTCTCTATAAGAAATGTGAGTTTCTAACTATAAGACAACTATATATTTGCTGCATTATTCTTAAACAGCATACACTGGTATCCAAACCTCCAAAAGTAAATTTATCATGGTTGAAATGGGTCAGTACATTAAATTACTTTAAAGCGGTGAAAACCAAAGATTATTTGATTTATTAAAATGCAGTACAGAATCTGCAAAGCGCCACTTTTACTTTTTTCCGATGTATTATAGTATAAATGAACTTAATAAACATGATTGGCGTAGGGCCTTACTGGCTACAGACTCTCAGTTACTAGGAAACTGAAGATTTAATTATTATACAATAATAATATAAGTATAGATATATTTTATTTATTGATTTATTTTTTGATTCTAACACCTTTCAAAATATGTTTATTTATATATGTTTATTTTATTTATGTTTAACTTTCATAATTTCCTTGAATAAAATCACAATATAATCTAATCAATATAACTTACACAACAATATGGTTAGTCAACCATTGATCAGAGTAATTTTATTATTTTTTTGTATAATTTATTAAAATACTAACTGGGCCTGCGACTTCATACGCATAGATTTCGATTTCCATAAAAGGTACCCGTACATAGTTTCATCATGCTCCGGCAAGTAGTTTTTGTTAGGAGTATTTCTAGTTTTTTTTTTTACTTTTATTTTATTTTCAATTAAAAGTTTTTTTTTACAGATAAAGCAGTCCAATTTTGTATTTTTTTCATATTATTCCCGAGGAGAGAACTACATTTCAATTTTGAAAAAATGTGTTAACGTAATAGTATGAAAATAAGAGATTGTTAACTTCTATAGTTTAAATAAAACCGATTTAAATAAAAAAAAAACACTAGATGTTAAATGAAGCTCACGAAAATATATTCCCGAAAACTTCATCCAAACCGGTTAATCCGTTTCTGAGATTAGCATATACAAACATACAGACCTTTGTAGGTCTATTTGTATATAGGTAGGTATATTTGTATATACAGATGAATAGACAAAATGAAAAAACACTGTTTTGGGTTCTCTTGCTTATATACAGGTTCCCCCATTATGAATTTTTGTAAATATTTTCCATGTAGGTGTAGATAGCAATCAGTGACAATTTTATTATATGTATAAAGATAAATATAAAACACTTTAAATACATATATCTTTTTATAAAGTGAAGAGTGCAATAAAAGTAAAAAAAAAATGTTACTCAGAGTGACGCTCAATTTCTATGTATAAAAGGTAAGTTAAAAGTTTTACATTAGTCATATATTGTTGTTGTATTGAGTACACAACTAAAAAAAAACAGATAAACAAACAAAATTTTCAAAAATGTTTGATATGGGATTTGTTAGTTATCACTTATCCCTTTACATCCTGGCTATAATATTTTTTTTAATAATTTCAATGTACAGAGACTACTTCTCTATAAATTTGCATGATACATATTACGTGATTGATATAAATTGATATAACTCTTTTATTTAATTACCGATTTCAATAAAATAAACACTAAATGTTAAGTTAAGAGTGTGACAATATTTTTTGTCTGTCTATGCTGTTAGCCCTATTGGCTATTACAGCGTCACCGGGGGATGTGTGACAATATATTACTGAAAACTGCATCAAAATTAGTTCAGCCATTTTTAAGATTAGCGAGCACAAAGATACAGACATACAGACAAATAGACAAAATGAAAAACCATTGTTTTGGGTTCTCTTGCTCTTACAAAGGTCCAATTAAGTTTTTTTTTAATATTATTGATGTACAAAGTTCAATCAGTGACAATTTTATTACATGTATAGAAGAAGAAGAAGATATATTTCTTGATGATCTGGGCAACATATTTTACCTGCCTCACTAGTTAAATACTATTAAAAGTAATTTGAATGTAAGATATATGTCATATCATTGAAATAAATCATTATTGTTATTAAATTTCATTTTTGATTGGTGATTTATCGAACTTAACATAATTAACTAATTCATATTCAAATATTCAAATTTAAAATATCTTTATTCAAGTAGGTCTTCTTGTATCGGGCGTTTTTGTGTTTTTTTTAAAGTTATGTTACCGGTTTCTATATTGTACTAACCCATAATGCTACAAAAGTAATAGCACGAAGTGCCCCACTCTTTTTTCCGCAATAATTTTACTATATTTTTATTATTATTTATTATTATTCTCATATTACGAATATTTTTTTGCTTTTTAGTTCGATTCATTTTTAAAGCGTGATTTTTAGTTTTTTTAAATATATTTATTTTATGGTTTTTATACTTCTGTACCAAAATAATATTTCACATGAAAAATATATTATATATCATTTTATAAAATAATTTAAAAAAGACTAATCATAAAGCGTGTTAAAAATTTGACGGTTAGGTTGCTATTTGTATATATTGTATCACCGCACAAAAAGGAGACTCCGAGATTACGATATGCTGCTTCATATCTTCCAGGTCAGGTCAGGTCTTCATATAAGTAGGTCAAAATCACCTTCAAAGATTCCGTTACATACATAGATCCGATACATCCGAAGCTAATAATAAGAATAATGAGAAACTGTTTTCATATTATTGCATTGTCATCGGTCCTTGATAGTTGTGCAAGGTTTCAAATTAATCCGACCGCTGGAACCTGGCGAAAATCAAGCTCAAAGATTACATACATACATACAAACATACATATATACATACACACATACGTACAACCCAAGGTAATAAATAAAAAGCGTGTTAATAATAAGAAATACCAAAAGCCTGTTTTAATCAATTAATAATTATAACGAGAATATACATTTATGATTAATTGTTATGTTAGTCTACTTTTTTATGGTTACAATAAAATTTGGTAAAAAACCATATAATAATATTTATACCTTAACTACCTATATCTTACTACTTAAGTATGGGAAACAACTCGCTATAGGTCATTAATAAAATTAAATAAAACATAAATCACTCAACATTGTTTATTGTAGTAACATTATATAAAAATAGTAATAGATAATAATTTCATAAAAGTCCTCCGACTGGTGCAATAATGGCTGTTACAATTTTGAGATCATCATCATCATCGTCGCATTTGGTACATGGCGGTGTAGGACATGGCGGCGTAGGACATGGCGGATTATTAGGTGGATTTGGGCATTTTGAAGGATTCTCTGAAAAAGAGTAAATATGTCAAGCATCTCTACAAGCGTCTATAATAATTACTTGGGAACGGAGAAATATATCTAACTCATCTAGGATCTTCCATCTTATGTCATCTCAATGGAGACGCAATACAATTCGAATTCTTTATCCATGTATCACATCTTATGATATTCATACGGAAAATATATTGTATGACAATAAAAATTATGTTATTAGTAGGTACCTATCTCTCCAACTAATGACATTGGGATGGTTGTGATGCTGATATTAGTTTGAGAAACATATTGACTCTTTTAAAAAACTTATTGCTGGTAATTTTTTTCCCTGGTTCGATCAGTTCTAAGCTAACATTAGTACCTATACATCTTCATAATAAACAGACGAATAAAACTGAATAAAACTTACTTGGCAATATAGAAGGTGCTGAAAAAAAAGAAGTTGTTATTATTTATGGCATTTCGAGATTTTAATAGTTATCCTTACTATAATATAATGACTTAAGATCTGTACCTTTGACCCAAATAAAATGCCTAAACATAATGTACGAGGTATATAAGTGTGTTACAATTCCAATGTGTAGCTCACGGACACAAACTTAAGACATATTTTGTTACTTTAAACCCTTTCTTGACCTCTTAATTAATCAATTAAAAACTCCGAATAAGTACAGGCATTTCAGCATGCATAAGTATTGTATTTAAATGTTTTATTTGTGTGCAGGTTCAAGAAAGGTGTTAGCGGTTTCAAAAATTCCGAATTTCCTCGTATTAATATTGCATTATGATTCCTGAAGGTAGTGGTTTCGAATCCCTGGTCATATCGGTTTAATTTTCATTCTATACTTATTTAAAATATAAGAAAATATAAAATATAATTTTACTTACTTGGCAACACATTAGGGGCTGAAAAATAAAATATGTGTGAAAATAGCGTGGTTTAGATAGGAATATCTGTTACAAATTTTGTAAAATAATTCTTTCTTATATTATTTTTATATTTTCAGAGCGTTTTTTATTATTTACACTTACTTGGATGCGCCTGTACAGCAATCATGCACTGAAATATGTAATTTACATATTAATTTTATTAAAAATAATAAATTTAAAATAAGAATGGAATAGTCCGTTGGAACGTTGGACTCAATATTTTATAAAAAGTTCAAAGATTGAATTTATAATTTCGTTTTGAAACTCTGAATTTATGTTTATACAAATAGGGCTTCTAAAAATGAATTATATACCATTATGTACAACTGTGCCATTATGTGTGCCATTATTTACAACTAAAATTATTATAAGACAAAAAGATACGGATTTTTATGAACATTAAGGGAAGTTAACTTTCTTGTTGAATTGAAGAGATTTAAACAAAATCACTTGAAACCATAAAAACAAAACAAGAATAAAGTTAGAAAAGTTGAGTTATAAGCTTAGAAAATAAAATATATACAAGAAACACACTTTACAAGAAAATATCTTACAGTTTGAGCTGTGAAAAAGTGAAATAAAACTCACCCCAACGATTATTACTGCAATTGCTACCTTCATAGTGACTTGAGTGACTTCGATGATATCATAAATAATTTAATAATTCTCAGTATTTATAGCTGGCACTGTTCAAATAATAATGCAATTCTCTTTAGTTATATTCTTTATATAATATTTACTTAGTTCAATGACTCTCTATTTATAACGACTTTAAAATGCTCGCTATAATATATATTATTTAATAAATTATTCAGAATTCTTTTGTGTTTTTACCTTCTTATATCATTGAGGTTAAAAACAATATTTTGTAAATACTTAAATCGCTTATTTAGTATCAAAATTTGGAAGGCTATGGAGGGCTTGGAAAATTATAACAAAGGGTCATGTGTTGGAGGGAAGAAGGCTTAGCTTGAAACGGTCCTACTCAAAATAAAAATAGTTTTTCATTAAAAAAGTGCGGAATAGATCAGCACTGGTAGTACAATACACAAAATGTGTATTGTAGCAGTTAATAAAATATAATTTAAAAGATATTGTTATAACTTACATCGAGTAGATCCTGAATTATTATTAATATACTATAATTCTTTATAATAAATTAAATCAGATCAGAGATGTCCATCTTATGGTGACTAAACCGGGGCCTCTAAAGGTGTTGTTGTAGATTTTACTAGCACAAATAATAAGAAGACTTTCATGCGTGCATACTCTAGGTTCTATCAAACTAACAGGAATAACCTTTTATTTTTTTTTTTTTTATTTTTTTTTTTTTTATTTTTTTTTTAACGTCTGGAATCCTCATGGATACACACCTCCATCCAGGGGAAGATGGAAGCGGTTATGTGAGACTCTTACTCACTAAACCAGACGGTCAACACCTCTCCGTCATAATGGAGCGCCACGGGAACGCTTTCGCACACATCCGCGTTGCTCCGACGGAAGGCCGCGTGAGCGACCACCACCTCCATGGAGTGACGCGCTCGGTTGACTTGAGCGCGTCCCACTCCGGTGGCCGGCTTTTTGAATCGCGAAGGGCTCCCCTGCCCTCCACCCAAGCCGGCCGAGCCAAATCAGGACTCCCTCAAAGAAGAAGGTGTCCCGATCCGACTCAACCTCCCGGGGCCGGACCCCGTCCGAAAACGGTCGTGGTCCGAACCCGAAGCCGCCACCAGCGGCTGGTGTGCATCGCAGGCGACCCTCCGAAGAAGACCACCCCGACACACGGGGCCGGAAGAGGTTTTTCTTGGTGGTAGACCATAACATCGGGTCGCCGGCAAAGTTACCACCCATCGGGCAAAGTCGTGCCGCAAAGCGACCTAGTCGTGTTCCGGCACGTTGCTCGATGAAGCCGTATATGGGAAATGGGTATGAACAGCTGCGGTACGTTGGCGAACCGGTTGACGTCGAGTTGGTGTTTGTTTTGTCGGGTGTCTAGTCGAGGAGGGTAGCGGGATCCGAAGCGACGGCTTTCCGCTGGCCGCCCGCAGATAGTTGGGGGCCCAATTAGTGGGTTAGCCACCCACGAAAGGCTGCCCCGCCAGCTGCGAAAAATCCCAGGGTGGCTCCATCGTGCTGGTTGGCGACCAGACGAGGAGGCCCGATGGAGATCCCTGGGGGGGTTCGGGCGTCCCCGCAGTCTCCAGGCTAGCCTCCCAGCGGCAAGACATCACCAATTTCGAAGTCGGGTTTGATACGTACCGCCTCGTTCAACTGCCATTTCCCATCCCTATTCACTTTTATTTATTTTTATCATGAAGATAAACCAAAAAAGGAAAAGGTTTGTACAGCGGTTGCACTCCTCCTCATTTAAAGTGCACCTCAGTAATATTAGGGGTTTGCACTCTAATATCTTACCTGTCCATCACCACCTGGAGACAGAACAACCGCACCTGTTCTTTTTGACAGAGACGCAGATACAATGTCCCTTAAGCGCTGCGCACCTGGATTATCCCGGATACACGTTAGAGCACAACTTTCGCTCACGTGCCGGAGTCTGCGTGTATGCGCGGAATGACCTCTGTATCCAGCGTCTCCATCACCTTGAAGACCCCACTTTTTCTTCTTTATGGGTTTTAGTAGACACAGGAAACGAAAAAATCCTGTATTCCTGTTTACCGTTCGCACAGCGGTGACCAGGAGACAACTAGATTATTCGAGTATCTCGGTGAGGCTGCTGATATGGCTCTGCATCAGTTCCCTTCAGCGCAGCTCGTCTTTCTGGGGGATTTTAATGCCTGTCATCAGGACTGGCTGTTCCCGTACCAGAAGACCGACCATGCTGGAAGAGAAGCGCGGAACTTTGAGTTGTCCTTGGACCTCTTTCAGCTGGTGAAGCAAGCGACAAGGGTACCAGATGTGGTAGGCCAAACAGCCAATTGCCTGGACCTTCTGCTGACCACTGATCCGAACAGGTATCGGGTAGAGGTTACCTCTCCCTTGGGAACCTCCGATCACTGTCTGGTGAAATCTGTGTTTACATATTCCCCACCAGCTTTCGAACCTCATGGTGTTAGGCGAGTATGGAAATACAAGTCAGCAGATTGGGATGAGATGCGGCACTTTTTTGCGTCTTATCCTTGGCGGCAGGTCTGCTTCTCTTCTTTGGATCCGTCGAGTTGCGCGGATGCTATAACCGATGTGGTGCATCAGGCAATGGAGTATTTTATTCCTTTTGCTGACGTACCCATCGGTGGCAAAGCTCGCCCATGGTTTAATGCCGAATGTGGTCATGCTCAAGACCGAAAACATTCGGCATATCTCATTTGGGCTGATGCTCGAAGCCGCAAAACTCCGGATGTAAGTTCGAAGAAGAGAGCCTTTAACCAAGCTGCCAAGTCCTACAAAAAGGCATTGCGGAAGGCTCGTCTCGATCGAATCGCTAAGAATGGCGAAAAGCTCTCTGTCAGACCAACTGGCAGTCGAGCTTTCTGGTCTCTTGCGAAAGCGATCGAGTCGAATTTCTGCCAACCCTCACTGCCTGCTCTGCTGAAGCCGGATGGATCCCTGGCCCACACAGCAACAGGGAAAGCGAACGTACTTGCTTCTCTGTTTGCTGATAATTCGCATCTAGACACTGGCAATGCTTCTCCAGCACATCTTCCTCACTGCGGTGTTTCGATGCCTGAAATCCTGAATACAGTGACCGGCTTCAGTTGTTAGGCTTAGAGATTTCCTCGAACCTCAACTTTGGTCGGTTCATTGAGTCCAGAGCAAGAGCAGCAGCAGCAAAGCTTGCCGTTCTGGCAAAGGTTCGGCAGTACTTTACACCGGGACAGCTTCTTGTTTTATACAAAGCACAGATCCGGTCGTGTGTAGAGTACTGTGGTCACATATTTGCTGGTGCCGCAAAGTCTCATCTTGCGGTTCTGGACTCAATTGAGAGGCGAGCAAAGAGGCTTATAGGCGATCCCGAATTGGTCGGAGCCGACCTCCAAAGCCTAGAGCACAGGCGTAGAATTGCTAGCCTCTCAGTATTCTATAGGATACATTTTGGTGAGTGTGCGCTGGAATTACACAATTTAACTCCCCCGTCCCCCTTCCATCACCGGACGTCCCGACGCACGGCAGGTTTTCATCCTTTTGTTGTGGACATTTCACCTGTCCGAACGAAGCGCTTTGCTTCCTCATTTTTACTGCGTACAGCAAAGGATTGGAACAGCTTGCCTGCGTCGGTATTTCCGACCGAATACAATGTGGGTGTCTTCAAACGAAGAGTGAATAGGTTGCTAGGGTAATGCGCCTTACCACCTAAGACTACATTCCACTTACCATCAGGTGGAATGTAGTCAAGCATTGCCCTAGATCATATAAAAAAAAAAAAAAAAAAAAAAAAGAGGTAAACACATCTACGCCGCAATTTAAACTGCCACCTGCAGACGACGCAGAATATGCGACCTCGACCGTCCCGCCACCCCGCCAACGAAGCCCTCCCAAGGAAGAGCTCCGCCGCCACCTCGCCCGGATTAATCATCGTCAAGCGCTATTGTACCTGACGATGACTATTCCGGGCCATCACCCTATCAGCGCAACGGCCTCCCCCTCAGCAAGGAAGAGACCGCCACGTACCCCCCACACAACCACGGGACCGCCCCACAGTCCACTCTGCGCACAGAGAAGTATCAGGGGCGACCCCGCTGCTGTCCCCGGTAGAGAGGGCCTGCGCCCTCCCACCCTCAGTGCCCAGGCCAAAAGGCCCGAGCCCACCCCGCAGACAGACCACCCCAAAAGGCAGCCTGCCCGCCAGCCAGCCATGAACCGGGCACAAACCCCCATGGCCGACCCACCTCGCGCCGAGTATTAGCCAACGGCTAATGCAAACCCGAAGGATCACATTAACCGTTGTTGCCCAGGGAGCACCGGCCCGTACCGCTTCCGATGCCACCGAACGAATCCGAGCAACAAGGGAAACAGACGGGCACACGAGGAGGTTCTCGACGATGACGCCCCCCAACAGGAATAACCTGGACCAAATTATCCGATCTAAATTTCAAAAAATGTTTAACATTGAAAGGTAATATAAATAGATATAATAGAAAAAGAATATACCTTTTTCCTTTAGCTCGAAACCTCGCTACAAACAATGCTTATAAACAAGTCTGAACATCTTTTGGAAAAGTATACCTCTGAGAAACCGTCCCATCACTCTACCAATTGAGCTTACCGTTATATCCAGAGTTCCGCAAGGCAATGTCTTAGGATCTGCCCTCTTCTTACTTTATATAAATGATCTGTGTAGCCTGAAGCTAGATATTGATACTATCTTTACCTATGCAGAAGATACGGCTCTTAGTTTTTTTTGGAAATAAAATATAAAATAACTATAAATGTTATTAAAGAAATCTCTTTTAAAAAAGAAATCCATCAGTCTATACTGATAGTCGACGCAGTCTCTCTATAAGAAATGTGAGTTTCTAACTATAAGACAACTATATATTTGCTGCATTATTCTTAAACAGCATACACTGGTGTCCAAATCTCCAAAAGTAAATTTATCATGGTTGAAATGGTTCAGTACATTAAATTACTTTAAAGCGGTGAAAACAGAATCTGCAAAGCGCCACTTTTACTTTTTATCCGATGTATATATAAAAAAATTAACTGGCTAAATAGTATAAATGAACTTAATAAACATGATTGGCGTAGGGCCTTACTGGCTACAGACTCTCAGTTACCAGGAAACTGAAGATTTAATTATTATACAATAATATAAGTATAGATATATTTTATTTATTGATTTATTTTTTGATTCTAACACCTTTCAAAATATGTTTATTTATATATCTTTATTTTATTTATGTTTCACTTTCATAATTTCCTTGAATAAAATCACAATATAATCTAATCAATATAACTTACACAACAATATGGTTAGTCAACCATTAATCAGAGTAATTTTATTATTTTTAAGTATAATTTATTAAAATACTAACTGTGCCTGCGACTTCGTACGCATAGATTTCGATTTTAATAAAACATAGCCATGTATTAACTATAAACCTTCAAAGTTTTACCAAATTCCTTTAAGAAGTTTTTGCGAGTAGGAGTATTTCTAGTTTATTTTTGTCTATTATTTTATTTATCATACATATTTTTTTTACAGAGGAGGTAGTCCACTTTCATATTTTTTTTTATTGGAAATTGAATTATTATTCCCTGAGGGGAGGAGCACTATATCAATTTATAAAAAAATGTCTTACCGCAAGGGTATGAAGATAAGAGATTAATATCTTCTTTACTTGTTCACCGATTCAAAAAAACACTAAATGTAAAGTGAAGCCCATGACAATATATTCCCGAAAACTTCATCCAAATCGGTAAGTCCTTTCTAAAATAAGCATGCACAAACATACATATATATCAATACAACTTATCTGTATGTTTGTCTATGCAAACATATAGACGATCAGAAAAAACGAAATACATTGTTTTGGGTTCGCTTGCTATATAAGCCATTGCTAAAATGAATCTCCCATTATGAATTTTTAAACTAATAATCTATGTACAGACATCGATCAGTTACAGTTTTTATGATTATATGTAGAGAAACAGATAAACAGACAAAAATTTCAAAAATGTTAGATATGGAATTTGTTAGTTATCCTTCACTTCACATCCTGGTTATATATTTTTTTAAATAATTTCAATGTACAGAGACTACTTCTCTATAAATTTGCATGGTACATATTACGTGATTGATATAAATTGACATAACTTTTTTATTTTTTTACTGATTTCAATGAAATAATAAATACTAAATGTTTAGTGAAGAGTGTGATGATATATTTCTGAAAACTGCATCCAAACTGGTTCAACCGTTTCTAAGATTAGCGAGCACAAAGATACAGACAAAGAGACAAAATCAAAAACTATTGTTTTGGGTTCTCTTGCTCTTATAAAGGTCCCCCATTAATTTTTTTTTAATTTATCCTTGTACAGAATTCGATCAGTGACAATTTTATTATATGTATAGAAGAAGAAGAAGATATATTTCTTCATGATCTGGGCGGCATAAATTACCTGCCGCACTGGTTAAATCCTAGTGAAAGTAATTTGAATATAAGATATATGTAGTTATAAGAATCATTTAAATAAATCATTATTATTATTAAATTTCATTTTTAATTAGCGATTTTTCGAACTTAACATAATTAACTAATTCATATTCAAATTATCTTTATTCAAGTAGGCATTGTATCGGGAGTTTTTGTATTTTTTTTTGTTTTATTTTATTTAAGTTATATTACTAATTGAAAGAGGTCTTTACCTGAGAGGGGTTCCTAAAGAAAAAATAAATAAATAAAAAAAAGAAAATAAGAATAATATATTATATAATTTTTATATATTTTTTAAATGTATATAATTGTATATTTAATAATAATTAGGGAATACTTATACAATTGTTCTAGCAATAGTAGGCAATAGTTTTTTAAATGTAACCATTTAGATATAAGGAACTAAGGATTCAATTATTAAGGATTGAATTTTTTATTACAAACTAAACTAAACAAATATACCAACGAAATACTATGTTTTTTTACGATATTAGGTAATAAAAGGCTTTTTATTTATTTATTACTATATATTACTGGTTTCTATATTGTACTAACCAGTACGGACCTACAAACTCAAAAATTTTCACTTGCTTAGGTTTTTAATATAAATATTGCATAAGAACTTTTCACCAGCTCAAATAAAGGTCAATATCTTGGAGACGACAGCTTTTATTTCGATCTTTCATCTTGACGGACCAGGTCCACTCATTTGGCTACTACGATGCCATACACATACACAATAACACAGATACAGAGATCAAACTTATAAAACCCTTCTTTGTGGTTGGGTTTTAGTTATCAATAACAGATAGTTTTGGTACTTACTATAGTGCACTATGTACTTAATATATTTAAAATATTATATAAAATTTCTGGTTTCGATTACAATTACAATAAATAAAAATTTCAGGATGGCATTTGATGAAATTTCATAACCAAAATACCAAAAATAAGAAATACCAAAAGCCTGTTCTACTCAATTAATAATTATAACGAAAATATATATTAATGATAAATTCTTATGTTAGTCTACTTGTTTATGGTTACAATAAAATTAGATAAAAACTTTATAATAATATTTATATCTTATCTACCTATATCTTACTACTTTAATACGGGAAACCACTCGCTAGAGGTCATTAATAAAATTAAATAAAACATAAGTTACACAACATTGTTTATTGCAGTAACATTATATAAAAATAGTAATAGATAATAATTTCATAAAAGTCCTCCGACTGGTGCGATAACGGCTGTTATAATTTTGAGATCATCATCATCATCGTCGCATTTGGTACATGGCGGTGTAGGACATGGCGGCGTAGGACATGGCGGATTAGTTGGTGGATTCGGGCATTTCGGAGGGTTCTCTGAAAAAGAGTAAATATGTCAATCACCTACCAGCCTCTATAATAATTATTTGGGAACGGAGAAATATATCTAACTCATCTAGGATCTTCCATCTATGTCATCTCAATGGAGACTTGCAATACCATTCCTATTCTTTATCCATGTATTCCTCGGTCACATCTTATGACCATCCACACTCATACGAAAATATATTGTATCAGAATAAAAATTATTTTATTAGTATCACTCCAACTAATGAAATTTGGATGTTTGTGATGCTGATATTAGTTTGAGAACCATATTGACTTTTTTAAAGAACTTAATGCTGGTAATTATTTTTCCTAATTCGATCAGTTCTAAGATAACATTAGTACCTATACATCTTCATAACAAAAAGACGAATAAAACCGAATAATACTTACTTGGCAATATCGAAGGTGCTGAAAAAAAAAAATGTTGTTATTATTTATGGCATTTCGCAATTTTAATAGTTATCCTTAATATAATATAATGCCTAAATATAGCGTACGAGGTATATAAGTGTGTAGAATTTGAATTCGAATGTGTAGCTCACGGACACAAACTTTAGACTTATTTTGTGACTCTAAACCCTTTCTCGACCTCTTAATTAATCAATTGAAAACTCCGAATAAGTACAGGCATTTTAGCATGCATAAGTATTGCATTTAAATGTTTTATTTGTGTGCAGGTTCAAGAAAGGTGTTAATTTTCCATCTATACTTATTTAAAATATAAGAAAATATAAAATATAATTTTACTTACTCGGCAACATATTAGGGGCTGAAAAATAAAGGGTATAAATTATAGAATAGGTATAAAATAATTTTTGAAAGTTTGCATTAATTTGAAAATTACTTAAACTGAACCGATCAGGTAAAGGCGATTATATATAGAATGCTAAATTCATGAGGGTTGGTAATGTCACATAGTTCAGTTGGTAGAGTGACGGGGATGGCATTCCAGCTATCGCGGCTTGCAGTTTAGCGCGTCTTTATTAATTTATCATTAAAGACAAAATAATCCACGTGTGTGAAAATAGCGTGATTTAGATAGGAATATCTGTTACAAATTTTGTAAAATAATTCTTTCTTATATTATTTTTATATTTTCAGAGCGTTTTTTATTATTTACACTTACTTGGATGCGCCTGTACAGCAATCATGCACTGAAATATGTAATTTACATATTAATTTTATTAAAAATAATAAATTAAAAATAGGAATCGAATAGTCCATTGGAACGTTGGACTCAACATTTTATAAAAAATTCCAAGGTTGTATTTGCAATTTCGTTTTGTAACTCTGAATTTATGTTTATACAAATAGGGCTTCTATAAATTAATTTTATATATGTGGACCAAAATCTTTTAAATATAATAATAGAACAAATTAAAAAACTCATTGAAATTGTTGCAAATCAATGTTGTCTTGTTGGTTGGTTAGATTATCTATTTGTCTATATTTACGCATAATCGCACTATACAAAAAGTACCTACTGAATGGATTTCGATAAAATTTAATTTTGTTAGAAGTTATTATTCTAATCAAGGTACTTATATATACATTTTTAACTGTTGTAAATTCTCTAATTTTCACAGGAAAACCCACAATCCGATTTAAGATTACAATACAAAAGAAATAAGCACTTGACTTGACTGCGAGTAAGTATTTTTTACGAAATTTTACGATTCATTTAATAAATCCACATACAAAATGTTCTTCTTTATTTTAAAGCGCAAAAACAAGATATGGTGTTAACCATTGTTTACTACTAAAATTATTATAAAACAAAATGATACGGATTTTTGTGAACACTAAGGGAAGTTAAATTTCTTGGTGAATAGAAGAGATATAAACAAAGTCAAAATTAAGAATAAGAATAGAAAAGTTGAGCTATAAACTTAGAAAATATATACACAAGAAAACACACTTTAAAAGAAAATATCTCACAGTTTGAGCTGTGAAAAAGTTAAATAAAACTCACCCCAACGATTATTACTGCAATTGCTACCTTCATAGTGACTTGAGTGACTTCGATGATATCATAAATAATTTAATAATTCTCAGTATTTATAGCTGGCACTGTTCAAATAATAATGCAATTCTCTATAGTTATATTGTTTATATAATATTTACTTAGTTCAATGACTCTCTATTTATAACGACTTTAAAATGCTCGCTATGATATATATTATTTAATCAATTATTCAGAATTCTTTTGTGTTTTTACCTTCTTATATCATTGAGGTTAAAAACAATATTTTGTAAATACTTAAATCGCTTATTTAGTATCAAAATTTGGAAGGCTATGGAGGGCTTGGAAAATTATAACAAAGGGTCGGATGTTGGATGGAAGAAGGTTTAGGTTTAGGTTTGAAACTCTCCTACTCAAAATAAAAATAGTTTTTCATTAAAAAAGTGCGGAATAGATCAGCACTGGTAACACAATACACAAAATGTGTATTGTTGCTCTTAATAAAAGTATAATTTAAGAGATATCGTTATAACTTACATAGAGTAGATCCTGAATTAATTATTAATATACTCTAATTCTTTATAATAAATTAAATTATTATAACATCAGCCACCAAGAGATAAGAGATGTCCATCGTATTGGTGACTAAACCGGGGCCTCTAAAGGTATTGTTGTGGATTTTACCGTCACAAATAATAAGAAGGCTTTCATGCGGGCAATCTGCAGGTTCAATCAAACTAACAGGAATAACCTGGACCAAATTATCCGATCTAAATTTCAGAATGTTTAACATTGAAAGGAAAAGGTATATTCTTTTTAGCTCGAAACTTTGCCACAAACAATGCTTATAAACAAGTCTGAACATCTTTTGGAAAAGTATACCTCTGAGAAACCGTCCCACCACTCTACCAATTTAGCTTACCGTTATATCCAGAGTTCCGCAAGGCAATGTCTTAGGATCTGCCCTCTTCTTACTTTATATAAATGATCTGTGTAGCCTGGAGCTAGATATTGATACTATCTTTAGTTATGCAGACGATACGGCTCTTATTTTTATTAGGAAATACCGGGCAAGAAGTATTTTTAAATGCGGAAATAGGATTTCACATGGTATAAACGAACCTAATAAACATGATTGGCGTAGAGCATTACTGGCTACCGACTCTCAGTTACCAGGATACTGAAGGTTTAATTATTATACAAAAATAATATAAGTATAGATATATTTTATTTATTGATTTATTTTTTAATTCTGACACCTTTCAAAATATGTTTATTCATATATCTTTATTATCTTTGTTTTATTTATGTTTAACTTTCATTATTTCCTTGAATAAAATCACAATATAATCTAATCAATATAACTTATACAACAATATGTTTAGTCAACCATTAATCAGAGTAATTTTATAATTTTTTGTATAATTTATTAAAATGCTAACTGGGCCTGCGACTCCATACGCATAGATTTCGATTTCCATAAAACGTACCCGTTCATAGTTTGATAATACTCCGGCAAATAGTTTTTTTGTTAGGAGTATTTCCAGTTAAACTTGTTTTTAACTTTTATTTTATTTTTAATTAAAGGTTTTTTTACAGATAAAGCAGTCCAATTTTGTATTTTCTTCGTATTTTTCCACGAGGAGAGAACTACATTTCAATTTTGAAAAAATGTGTTAACGAAATAGTTTGAAAATAAGAGATTGTTAACTTAGTTGTTAAACGTAAACGCATAGTAACGTAAACGTGTAAAAAAATAGTTGTTAAACGATTTAAATAAAAAAAAAAACACTAGATGTTAAATGAAGTTCATGAAAATAGATTCCCCATAACTTTATCCAAACCGGTTAATCCGTTTCCAAGATTAGCATGTACAAACATACAGACATACAAATATACAGACGAATAGACAAAACGAATAGACAAAATGAAAAAACACTGTTTTGGGTTCTCTTGCTTATATACAGGTCCCCTCATTATGAATTTTTGTAAATATTTTCCATGTAGGTGCAGATAGCAACCAGTTACAGTTTTATTATATGTATAAAGATAAATTTCTGGAACATTTTAAATACATATATCTTTTTATAAAGTGAAGAGTGCAATGATAGTTAGAAAAGTAATGTTACTCAGAGTTACGGTGAATTTCTATGTATAAAAGGTAAGTTAAAAGTTATAAATTAGCCATATATTTTTGTTGTAGTTTGTTGTGTTGAGTACACAACAAAAAGAGAAACAGATAAACAGACAAAAATTTCAAAAATGTTAGATATGGAATTTGTTAGTTATCACTTATCCGTTTACATCCTGGCTAAATATATTATTAATAATTTCAATGTACAGAGACTACTTCTCTATAAATTTGCATGATATATATTACGTGATTGATATAAATTGACCTAACTCTTTTATTTCATTACCGATTTCAATAAAATAAACACTAAATGTTAAGTTAAGAGTGTGACAATATAGTCCTGAAAACTGCATCAAAATTAGTTCAGCCGTTTTTAAGATTAGCGAGCACAAAGATACAGACATACAGACAAATAGACAAAATGAAAAACAACTGTTTTTAATATAATCCATGTAGAGTTCGATCAGTGACAATTTTATTATGTGTATAGAAGAAGAAAAAGATATATTTCTTGATGATCTGGGCAACATATTTTACCTGCCGCAATGGTTAAATACTGTTGAAAGTAATTTGAATATAAGATATATGTAGTTATAAGAATCATTGAAATAAATCATTATTATTGTTAAATTTCATTTTTAATTAGTGATTTATCGAACTTTACATAATTAACTAATTCATATTCAAATTCAAAATATCTTTATTCAAATAGGTCTTTTTGTATCGGAGTTTGTGTATTTTTTTTTAAGTTATGTTACCGGTTTCTATATTGTACTAACCCAAAATACCACAAAAGTAATAGCACGAAGTGACCCACGATTTTTTCCGCAATAATTTTATTATATTTTGCCCATTATTTTCATATTACGAATTATTTTTGGTTTTTAGTTCGATTCATTTTTAAAGCGAGATTTTTAGTTTTTTTAACTATATTATTTTATGGTTTTTATACTTCAGTACCAAATTCGACCTATTTCTCATATATTTTTTGATAATATAATAGAATTAAATAATATTTCACATGAAAAATATATTATATATCATTTTATTAAATAATTAAAAAAATACTAATTATAAAGCGTGTTACAAATTTGACTGTTAGGTTGCTCTTTGTATATATTGTATAATCGCACAAAAAGGAGACTCCGAGAATACGATATGCTACTTCACATATTCCAGGTCGAGTCAGGTCTTCATATAAGTAGGTCAAAATCACCTTCAAAGATTCCGTTATATATATAGATCCGATACATCCGAAGCTAATAATAAGGATAATGAGAAACTGTTTTCATATTATTGCATTGTCATCGGTCCTTGACAGGGGTGCAAAGTTTCAAATTAATCCGACCGCTGGAACCTGGCGAAAATCAAGCTCAAGGATTCCGTTACATACATACAAACAAACATACATACATACATACATACATACATACATACATACATACATACATACATACATACATACATACATACATACATACATACATACATACATACATACATACATACATACATACATACATACATACATACATACATACATACATACATACATACATACATACATACATACATACATACATACATACATACATACATACATACATACATACATACGTACGTACAACCCAAGGTAATAAATAAAAAGCGTGTTAATAATAAGAAATTCCAAAAGTCTGTTTTACTCAATGAATAATTAAAACGAGAATATATATTTATGATTAATTGTTATGTTAGTCTACTTGTTTATGGTTACAATAAAATTTGGTAAAAAAACCATATAATTATATTTATACCTCATCTACCTATATCTTATTACTTAAATATGGGATACAATTCGCTACAGGTCATTAATAAAAATACGAAAAACATAACTCACACAACATTGTTTATTGTAGTATTATTATATAAAAATAGTAATAGATAATAATTTCATAAAAGTCCTCCGACTGGTGCGATAACGGCTGTTACAATTTTGAGATCATCATCATCATCGTCGCATTTGGTACATGGCGGTGTAGGACATGGCGGCGTAGGACATGGCGGATTAGTTGGTGGATTCGGGCATTTCGGAGGGTTCTCTGAAAAAGAGTAAATATGTCAATCACCTACCAGCCTCTATAATAATTATTTGGGAACGGAGAAATATATCTAACTCATCTAGGATCTTCCATCTATGTCATCTCAATGGAGACTTGCAATACCATTCCTATTCTTTATCCATGTATTCCTCGGTCACATCTTATGACCATCCACACTCATACGAAAATATATTGTATCAGAATAAAAATTATTTTATTAGTATCACTCCAACTAATGAAATTTGGATGTTTGTGATGCTGATATTAGTTTGAGAACCATATTGACTTTTTTAAAGAACTTAATGCTGGTAATTATTTTTCCTAATTCGATCAGTTCTAAGATAACATTAGTACCTTTACATCTTCATAACAAAAAGACGAATAAAACCGAATAATACTTACTTGGCAATATCGAAGGTGCTGAAAAAAAAAGATTGTGTTATTATTTATGGCATTTCGCAATTTTAATAGTTATCCTTAATATAATATAATGCCTAAACATAACGTACGAGGTATATAAGTGTGTTACCATTCCAATGTGTAGCTCACGGACACAAACTTAAGACATATTTTGTGACTCTAAACCCTTTCTTGACCTCTTAATTAACCAATTAAAAACTCCGAATAAGTACAGGCATTCCAGCATGCACAAGTATTGTATTTAAGTGTTTTATTTGTGTGCAGGTTCAAGAAAGGTGTTAGCGGTTACAAAAAATCCGGAAATTTCCTCGTATTAATATTGCATTATTATTCCTGAAGGTCGTTGTTTCGAATCCCTGGTCATCCCCGTTTAATTTTCATTCTATACTTATTTAAAATATAAGAAAATATAAAATATAATTTTACTTACTCGGCAACACATTAGGGGCTGAAAAATAAAGAGTATAAATTATAGAATAGGTATAAAATAATTTTTGAAAGTTTGCATTAATGTGAAAATTACTTAAACTGAACCGATCAGGTAAAGGCGATTATATATAGGATGCTAAATTCATCAGGGTTGGTAATGACACATAGTTCAGTTGGTAGAGTGACGGGGATGGCATTCCAGCTATCGCGGCTTGCAGTTTAGCGGGTCTTTATTAATTTATCATTAAAGACAAAATAATCCACGTGTGTGAAAATAGCGTGGTTTAGATAGGAATATCTGTTACAAATTTTGTAAAATAATTCTTTCTTATATTATTTTTATATTTTCAGAGCGTTTTTTATTATTTACACTTACTTGGATGCGCCTGTACAGCAATCATGCACTGAAATATGTAATTTACATATTAATTTTATTAAAAATAATAAATTTAAAATAAGAATGGAATAGTCCGTTGGAACGTTGGACTCAATATTTTATAAAAAGTTCAAAGATTGAATTTATAATTTCGTTTTGAAACTCTGAATTTATGTTTATACAAATAGGGCTTCTAAAAATGAATTATATACCATTATGTACAACTGTGCCATTATGTGTGCCATTATTTACAACTAAAATTATTATAAGACAAAAAGATACGGATTTTTATGAACATTAAGGGAAGTTAACTTTCTTGTTGAATTGAAGAGATTTAAACAAAATCACTTGAAACCATAAGAACAAAACAAGAATAAAGTTTGAAAAGTTGAGTTATAAGCTTAAAAAATAAAATATATACAAGAAACACACTTTACAAGAAAATATCTTACAGTTTGAGCTGTGAAAAAGTTAAATAAAACTCACCCCAACGATTATTACTGCAATTGCTACCTTCATAGTGACTTGAGTGACTTCGATGATATCATAAATAATTTAATAATTCTCAGTATTTATAGCTGGCACTGTTCAAATAATAATGCAATTCTCTATAGTTATATTGTTTATATAATATTTACTTAGTTCAATGACTCTCTATTTATAACGACTTTAAAATGTTCGCTATGATATATATTATTTAATCAATTATTCAGCATTCTTTTGTGTTTTTACCTTCTTATATCATTAAGGTTAAAAACAATATTTTGAAATACTTAAATCGCTTATTTAGTATCAAAATTTAGAAGGCAATGGAGGGCTTGGAAAATTATAACAAAGGGTCGGATGTTGGAGGGAAGAAGGTTTAGCTTGAAACTCTCCTACTCAAAATAAAAATAGTTTTTCATTAAAAAAGTGCGGAATAGATCAGCACTGGTAACACAATACACAAAATGTGTATTGTTGCTCTTAATAAAAATATAATTTAAGAGATATCGTTATAACTTACATAGAGTAGATCCTGAATTATTTATTAATATACTCTAATTCTTTATAATAAATTAAATCATTATAACATCAGTTGACATCAGCCACCAAGAGATCAGAGATGTCCATCGTATTGGTAACTAAAGCGTGGCCTGTAAAGGTATTGTTGTGGATTTTACCAGCACAAATATAAGAAGGCTTTTATGCGTGCATATTGCAGGTTCTTTCAAACTAACAGGAATAACCTTCTTTTTTATCATTGGAAAAATGCGTTACGCATCATTCGGCCTAGCATCAAGCGGCCAGAAAGGTGCTGGCCGACGGGTATTGAGGGACTACCCGACAGCATAGAAGACGCTGCCATTTTTAAGGCTACCCACTAAAAAACCAACGGTTGACCTCATCGCCTTAGTGGGACCCTACGGGATAGCTTTCGCACTCACCGTGACGCCCCGGCGGAACCCCCTGCGAGGGGCTTCGATCGATTTAGGGACACCCTCACCGCGTAAGCCTATGATGGGCGAGAGAGGTCACCCCCCCTCTCTCACCCAATAATAATACCTGCACAAAAATTATCCGATCTGAATTTCAGAATGTTTAACATTGAAAGGAAAAGGTATATTCTTTTTAGCTCGAAACTTTGCTACAAACAATGCTTATAAACAAGTCTGAACATCTTTTGGAAATGTATATCTCTGAGAAACCGTCCCATCACGTCCAGAGTTCCGCAAGGCAATGTCTTAGGATCTGCCCTCTTCTTACTTTATATAAATGATCTGTGTAGCCTGGAGCTACTATTGAGCTGATACTATCTTTACCTATGCAGACGATATGGCTCTTAATTTTTTTTGGAAATACCTGGCAAGAAGTATTTAAAAAAGGGAAAATATTATTTCACATGGTTGTAATTTAATCTCTTGACCCTGAACTTAAATATAACTTAGTTTGTCCCTTTTTTATTTTCTAATGCCACAGTCGCTTAAAGCCTATTTTTGCGATTTTCAACATTACTGATATAATTATTAATGTCCATACTTAATTAAAACAAATGTTCAGAGATCACGTAGTCTCTCTATAAGAAATGTGAGTTTCTAACTATAAGACAACTACATATCTGCTAGATATAGTGTAAGATTAGAAGTTCGTTTTGAATCTTCTCTGACGCAAACTATTAACTGTATTGTTTATGCTGAATTCGATAATGTTATTGAAATAGATAAGAATCGCAATGTAATCGTAGATTATAGTAGTTAAGATTTTGTATTGTATTTTAGGTTTAATTGTTCCTATTGTTTATGAATAAAATGATAAAATGAATTTGAAGCCTTTATTTTTTATAATACCTTATTACATTGAAAATAGTACAGTGTATTCAAGTCTATGCATGATAGAGCGCGTATTATCTATTCTAAATATGAATACCCTACAAATTCAGGAATGCTTAAACAAGATTAATCCATTGTTACAAATGAATGTATTTCCTGCAAACATATTGCCGATACATATCGAAACAAAATCGGTTAATATTTTGATTCATTTGGCCGAGCACTGAAAGGCTTCTATAAAGCGTTTGTTAATAGAAACTGCAAAATTTTGGTACTTTAATAATAAGAAAATACAAAACGAATACGTTCAAAGAATGCAAAAATTCGTGAGGATATTCGATGAAGATGAAACCCTGTGAAATGATAAAATAATTGATAATTTATTCAAGTGTAGTATTTTAAATAAAATGTAAAATTTTCATTTATGGTATTTTCAATAGTATACTGTAGTAATTAGTGCTGGTTGGTCTTATCGGCTTTATTTCAACATTATATTTGGTTAGGTTATGTTAGCTTGTATAGATGATATTTATATTCGATGAAAATGAAACCCTGTGAAATGATATAATAATTGATAATTTATTCAAGTGTAGTATTTTAAATAAAATGTAAAATTTTCATTTATGGTATTTTCAATAGTATACTGTAGTAATTAGTGCTGGTTGGTTTTATCGGCTTTATTTCAACATTATATTTGGTTAGGTTATGTTAGCTTGTATAGATGATATTTATATTCGATGAAGATAATGGTACAACCCTGTGAAATGATATAATAATTGATAATTTATTCAAGTGTAGTATTTTAAATAAAATGTAAAATTTTCATTTATGGTATTTTCAATAGTATACTGTAGTAATTAGTGCTGGTTGGTCTTATCGGCTTTATTTCAACATTATATTTGGTTAGGTTATGTTAGCTTGTATAGATGATATTTATATTCGATGAAAATGAAACCCTGTGAAATGATATAATAATTGATAATTTATTCAAGTGTAGTATTTTAAATAAAATGTAAAATTTTCATTTATGGTATTTTCAATAGTATACTGTAGTAATTAGTGCTGGTTGGTCTTATCGGCTTTATTTCAACATTATATTTGGTTAGGTTATGTTAGCTTGTATAGATGATATTTATATTCGATGAAGATGAAACCCTGTGAAATGATATAATAATTGATAATTTATTCAAGTGTAGTATTTTAAATAAAATGTAAAATTTTCATTTATGGTATTTTCAATAGTATACTGTAGTAATTAGTGCTGGTTGGTCTTATCGGCTTTATTTCAACATTATATTTGGTTAGGTTATGTTAGCTTGTATAGATGATATTTATATTCGATGAAAATGAAACCCTGTGAAATGATATAATAATTGATAATTTATTCAAGTGTAGTATTTTAAATAAAATGTAAAATTTTCATTTATGGTATTTTCAATAGTATACTGTAGTAATTAGTGCTGGTTGGTTTTATCGGCTTTATTTCAACATTATATTTGGTTAGGTTATGTTAGCTTGTATAGATGATATTTATATTCGATGAAAATGAAACCCTGTGAAATGATATAATAATTGATAATTTATTCAAGTGTAGTATTTTAAATAAAATGTAAAATTTTCATTTATGGTATTTTCAATAGTATACTGTAGTAATTAGTGCTGGTTGGTTTTATCGGCTTTATTTCAACATTATATTTGGTTAGGTTATGTTAGCTTGTATAGATGATATTTATATTCGATGAAAATGAAACCCTGTGAAATGATATAATAATTGATAATTTATTCAAGTGTAGTATTTTAAATAAAATGTAAAATTTTCATTTATGGTATTTTCAATAGTATACTGTAGTAATTAGTGCTGGTTGGTCTTATCGGCTTTATTTCAACATTATATTTGGTTAGGTTATGTTAGCTTGTATAGATGATATTTATATTCGATGAAGATGAAACCCTGTGAAATGATATAATAATTGATAATTTATTCAAGTGTAGTATTTTAAATAAAATGTAAAATTTTCATTTATGGTATTTTCAATAGTATACTGTAGTAATTAGTGCTGGTTGGTTTTATCGGCTTTATTTCAACATTATATTTGGTTAGGTTATGTTAGCTTGTATAGATGATATTTATATTCGATGAAAATGAAACCCTGTGAAATGATATAATAATTGATAATTTATTCAAGTGTAGTATTTTAAATAAAATGTAAAATTTTCATTTATGGTATTTTCAATAGTATACTGTAGTAATTAGTGCTGGTTGGTTTTATCGGCTTTATTTCAACATTATATTTGGTTAGGTTATGTTAGCTTGTATAGATGATATTTATATTCGATGAAGATAATGGTACAACCCTGTGAAATGATATAATAATTGATAATTTATTCAAGTGTAGTATTTTAAATAAAATGTAAAATTTTCATTTATGGTATTTTCAATAGTATACTGTAGTAATTAGTGCTGGTTGGTCTTATCGGCTTTATTTCAACATTATATTTGGTTAGGTTATGTTAGCTTGTATAGATGATATTTATATTCGATGAAAATGAAACCCTGTGAAATGATATAATAATTGATAATTTATTCAAGTGTAGTATTTTAAATAAAATGTAAAATTTTCATTTATGGTATTTTCAATAGTATACTGTAGTAATTAGTGCTGGTTGGTCTTATCGGCTTTATTTCAACATTATATTTGGTTAGGTTATGTTAGCTTGTATAGATGATATTTATATTCGATGAAGATGAAACCCTGTGAAATGATATAATAATTGATAATTTATTCAAGTGTAGTATTTTAAATAAAATGTAAAATTTTCATTTATGGTATTTTCAATAGTATACTGTAGTAATTAGTGCTGGTTGGTCTTATCGGCTTTATTTCAACATTATATTTGGTTAGGTTATGTTAGCTTGTATAGATGATATTTATATTCGATGAAAATGAAACCCTGTGAAATGATATAATAATTGATAATTTATTCAAGTGTAGTATTTTAAATAAAATGTAAAATTTTCATTTATGGTATTTTCAATAGTATACTGTAGTAATTAGTGCTGGTTGGTTTTATCGGCTTTATTTCAACATTATATTTGGTTAGGTTATGTTAGCTTGTATAGATGATATTTATATTCGATGAAAATGAAACCCTGTGAAATGATATAATAATTGATAATTTATTCAAGTGTAGTATTTTAAATAAAATGTAAAATTTTCATTTATGGTATTTTCAATAGTATACTGTAGTAATTAGTGCTGGTTGGTCTTATCGGCTTTATTTCAACATTATATTTGGTTAGGTTATGTTAGCTTGTATAGATGATATTTAAAGATGATATTTAAATTTATGAAAATGAAACCATGTGAAATGATATAATAATTGATAATTTATTCAAGTGTAGTATTTTAAATAAAATGTAAAATTTTCATTTATGGTATTTTCAATAGTATACTGTAGTAATTAGTGCTGGTTGGTTTTATCGGCTTTATTTCAACATTATATTTGGTTAGGTTATGTTAGCTTGTATAGATGATATTTATATTCGATGAAAATGAAACCCTGTGAAATGATATAATAATTGATAATTTATTCAAGTGTAGTATTTTAAATAAAATGTAAAATTTTCATTTATGGTATTTTCAATAGTATACTGTAGTAATTAGTGCTGGTTGGTTTTATCGGCTTTATTTCAACATTATATTTGGTTAGGTTATGTTAGCTTGTATAGATGATATTTATATTCGATGAAAATGAAACCATGTGAAATGATATAATAATTGATAATTTATTCAAGTGTAGTATTTTAAATAAAATGTAAAATTTTCATTTATGGTATTTTCAATAGTATACTGTAGTAATTAGTGCTGGTTGGTTTTATCGGCTTTATTTCAACATTATATTTGGTTAGGTTATGTTAGCTTGTATAGATGATATTTATATTCGATGAAAATGAAACCCTGTGAAATGATATAATAATTGATAATTTATTCAAGTGTAGTATTTTAAATAAAATGTAAAATTTTCATTTATGGTATTTTCAATAGTATACTGTAGTAATTAGTGCTGGTTGGTTTTATCGGCTTTATTTCAACATTATATTTGGTTAGGTTATGTTAGCTTGTATAGATGATATTTATATTCGATGAAAATGAAACCCTGTGAAATGATATAATAATTGATAATTTATTCAAGTGTAGTATTTTAAATAAAATGTAAAATTTTCATTTATGGTATTTTCAATAGTATACTGTAGTAATTAGTGCTGGTTGGTTTTATCGGCTTTATTTCAACATTATATTTGGTTAGGTTATGTTAGCTTGTATAGATGATATTTATATTCGATGAAAATGAAACCATGTGAAATGATATAATAATTGATAATTTATTCAAGTGTAGTATTTTAAATAAAATGTAAAATTTTCATTTATGGTATTTTCAATAGTATACTGTAGTAATTAGTGCTGGTTGGTTTTATCGGCTTTATTTCAACATTATATTTGGTTAGGTTATGTTAGCTTGTATAGATGATATTTATATTCGATGAAAATGAAACCCTGTGAAATGATATAATAATTGATAATTTATTCAAGTGTAGTATTTTAAATAAAATGTAAAATTTTCATTTATGGTATTTTCAATAGTATACTGTAGTAATTAGTGCTGGTTGGTCTTATCGGCTTTATTTCAACATTATATTTGGTTAGGTTATGTTAGCTTGCATAGATGATATTTATATTCGATGAAGATGAAACCCTGTGAAATGATATAATAATTGATAATTTATTCAAGTGTAGTATTTTAAATAAAATGTAAAATTTTCATTTATGGTATTTTCAATAGTATACTGTAGTAATTAGTGCTGGTTGGTCTTATCGGCTTTATTTCAACATTATATTTGGTTAGGTTATGTTAGCTTGCATAGATGATATTTATATTCGATGAAAATGAAACCATGTGAAATGATATAATAATTGATAATTTATTCAAGTGTAGTATTTTAAATAAAATGTAAAATTTTCATTTATGGTATTTTCAATAGTATACTGTAGTAATTAGTGCTGGTTGGTTTTATCGGCTTTATTTCAACATTATATTTGGTTAGGTTATGTTAGCTTGTATAGATGATATTTATATTCGATGAAAATGAAACCCTGTGAAATGATATAATAATTGATAATTTATTCAAGTGTAGTATTTTAAATAAAAGTTAAAATTTTCATTTATGGTATTTTCAATAGTATACTGTAGTAATTAGTGCTGGTTGGTTTTATCGGCTTTATTTCAACATTATATTTGGTTAGGTTATGTTAGCTTGTATAGATGATATTTATATTCGATGAAAATGAAACCATGTGAAATGATATAATAATTGATAATTTATTCAAGTGTAGTATTTTAAATAAAATGTAAAATTTTCATTTATGGTATTTTCAATAGTATACTGTAGTAATTAGTGCTGGTTGGTTTTATCGGCTTTATTTCAACATTATATTTGGTTAGGTTATGTTAGCTTGTATAGATGATATTTATATTCGATGAAAATGAAACCCTGTGAAATGATATAATAATTGATAATTTATTCAAGTGTAGTATTTTAAATAAAATGTAAAATTTTCATTTATGGTATTTTCAATAGTATACTGTAGTAATTAGTGCTGGTTGGTCTTATCGGCTTTATTTCAACATTATATTTGGTTAGGTTATGTTAGCTTGCATAGATGATATTTATATTCGATGAAGATGAAACCCTGTGAAATGATATAATAATTGATAATTTATTCAAGTGTAGTATTTTAAATAAAATGTAAAATTTTCATTTATGGTATTTTCAATAGTATACTGTAGAGTGTAGTAATTAGTGCTGGTTGGTCTTATCAGCCTTCGGCGATAACGCCGAGCGAGGTGATTAGGGAATGAATTAGATGATTAGGTAGTCTAATTCAAAAAGTTATCTCTGTAACCGTAAGAGCGCAACAGGGATAGCAGCAAACGATTTAGATGATAGCAAAACCTTTTTTTTTATTTTTAGGTTGGGCCAGACCCAAACTTGAGCAAAGCCCCGCTGCGCCAGAACACTCCCAATACAAATGAGCCCGAACACCCCCAATACAAAAGAGCCAGAACACCCCCAATACAAATGAGCCAGAACCCCCGAACACACACACACACACTGTTGTTATAATGATTTAATTTATTATAAATAATTACTATATATTAATAAATAAAGCAGGATCTACTAGATGTATGTTATAACAATTGAAATAGATATCTCTTAATTAATATTCTTATTAACTGCATTCCGTCGCCATGAAGTTGCATCGACCCTTTTAAATATTATTGCAACCCCTCCATTGCCTTCCAAATTTTAATACTAAATTAGCGATCTAAGTATTTACGAAATATTATTTTTACTTCAATGATATAAGAAGATAAAAACACAAAAGAATGCTGCATAATTGATTATATAATATATATAATAGCGAACATTTCAAAGTCGTTATAAATAGAGTCATTAAACTAAGTAAATAAAGAATATAACTAAAGAGAATTGCATTATTATTTAAACAGTGCCAGGTATAAATATGGAGAACTATTAAATTATTTATGACTAGCTGTGCCTGCGACTTCGTACACGTAGATTTCGATTTCAATAAAACATACCCATGTATTAACTATAAACCTTAAATGTTTCACCAAACTAATTCAAAAAGTTTTTGCGAGTAGGAGTATTTCTAGTTAATTTTTATCTATTATTTTATTTATCATACATATTTTTTTACAGAGGAGGTAGTCCACTTTCATATTTTTTTTATTGGAAATTGAATTATTATTTCCTGAGGGAACGACCACTATATCAATTTGTTAAAAAAATGTCTTACCGCAAGGGTACGAATATAAGAGATTATTAACTTCTGTATTTGTTCACCGTTTAAAAAAAACACTAAATGTAAAGTGAAGCCCATGACAATAATATATTCCCGAAAACTTCATCCAAATCGGTAAGTCCCTTCCTAAGATAAGCATGCACAAACATAAATATATGTCTATACAACCTATCTGTATGTTTGTCTATGCAAACATATAGACGATCAGAAAAAACGAAATACATTGTTTTGGGTTCTCTTGCTATATAAGCCATTGCAAAAATGAATCCCCCCATTATGAATTTTTAAACTAAAAATCCATGTACAGACATCGATCAGTTACAGTTTTATTATATGTATAAAGATAAATTTCTTGAACACTTTAAATACATATATCTTTTTATAAAGTGAAGAGTGCAATGAAAGTAAAAACGAAAAGTAATATTACTTAGAATGACGCTCAATATCTATGTATAAAAGTTAAGTTAAAAGTTTTACATTAGCCATATATTTTTAATGTGTTTTGTTGTGTTGAGTGCACAAGTAAAAGAGAAACAGATAAACAGACAAAAATTTCAAAAATGTTAGATATGGAATTTGTTAGTTATCCCTTCACATCCTAGCTATATATTTTTTTAAATAATTTCAATGTACAGACTATAAATAAATATTCTTCCCTATAAATTTGAATGGTACATATTACGTGCTTGATATAAATTGACATAACTTTTTTATTTCTTTACTGATTTTAATGAAATAATAAATATTAAATGTTAAGTGAAAAGTGTGATAACATATTTCTGAAAACTGCTTCAAAACTTGTTCAGCCCTTTTTAAGATTAGCGAGCACAAAGATACACACAAATAGACAAAATGAAAAACCATTGTTTTGGGTTCTCTTGCTCTTATAAAGATCCCCCCTTATTTTTTTAAAAATATTATCCATGTACAGAATTCGATCAGCGACAATTTTATTATATGTATAGAAGAAGAAGAAGATATATTTCTTGATGATCTGGGCAACATAAATTACCTGCCGCACTGGTTAAATCCTAGTGAAAGTAATTTGAATATAACATATATCTAGTTATAAGAATCATTGAAATAAATCACTATTATTATTAAATTTCATTTTTAATTACTGATTTATCAAACTTAACATAATTAACTAATTCATATTCAAATTCAAAATATTTTTATCCAAGTAGGGCTTGTATCGGGAGTTTTTGTATTTTTTTTGTTTTATTTTTATTTAAGTTATATTACTAGTTGAAAGAGGCCTTTACCTGAGAGAGTTCCTAAAGAAAAAATAAATAAATAAAAAAAAGAAAATAAGAATAATATATTATATAATTTTATATATTTTTTAAATTCATATAATTGTATATTTAATAATAATTAGGGAATACTTATACAATTGTTCTAGCAATAGCAGGCAATAGTTTTTTAAATGTTACCAATTAGATATAGGGAACTAAGGATTTAATTATTAAGGATATTATTTTTTTATTATAAACTAAACTAAACAAATATACCAACGAAATCCTATGGTTTTTTTACGATATTAGGTAATTAAAAGCGTTTTATTTGTTTATTATTATATATTACTGGTTTCTATATTGTACTAACCTCTACGGACCTACAAACGCACAAATTTTCACTTGCTTAGGTTTTCAAACTTATAAAACCCTTCTTTGGTTACCAATAACAGATAGTTTTGGTACTTACTACAGTGCACAATGTACTTACTATATTTTAAATATTATATAAAATTTCTGGTTTCGATTACAATTACAATAAATCAAAATTTCAGGATGGCATTTGATGAAATTTCATGACCAAAATACCAAAAAATAAGAAATACCAAAAGCCTGTTTTACTCAATTAATAATTATAACGAAAATATATATTTATGATTAATTCTTATGTTAGTCTACTTGTTTATGGTTACAATAAAATTAGATAAAAACCATATAATAATATTTATACCTCCTCTACCTATATCTTACTACTTAAGTATGGGAAACAACTCGCTACAGGTCATTAATAAAATTAAATAAACCATAAATCACACAACATTGTTTATTGTAGTAACATTATATAAAAATAGTAATAGATAATAATTTCATAAAAGTCCTCCGGCTGGTGCGATAATGGCTGCTACAATTTCGAGATCATCATCATCGTCGCAATTGGTACATGGCGGCGTAGGACATGGCGGAGTAGGACATGGCGGAGTAGGACATGGCGGAGTAGGACATGGCGGAGTAGGACATGGCGGATTAGTTGGTGGATTTGGGCATTTCGGGGGAATGGCTGAAAAAGAATAAAAATGTCAATATTAATGTAATAATTTCAAGGAGACTTAGAATACCATTCCAATTCTTTATCTATGTATTCTTCGGTCAAATCTTATGACCATCCACATTCATACGGAAAATATAAACAATAAAAATATTTTATTAGTATCTCTCCAACTAATGAAATTTGGATGTTTGTGATGCTGATATTAGTTTGAGAACCATATTGACTCTTTTAAAGTAGTTATTGCTGGTATTTTTTTTCCTGGTTCGTTCAGTTCTAAGCTAACATTAGTACCTATACATCTTCATAATAAACAGACGAATACAACTGAATAATACTCACTTGGCAATAAAGATGGTGCTGAAACGAGAAAGTTATTATAAATTTATGGCAGATCAAAATTTTAACAGTAATATTAATAGAATGGGTATTGTATTATTTTCCCCAGATATCGCGGGTTCGAATTCCGCTGCTTATATTGGTTTATTTTTTATTCTATACCCATTTATACAAAAAAGGATTTGGCAACATCTAATAGACTAAAAACTATAATATGATATTTTTATTAAAATCATAAATATTACTAAACTAGGATATTTCATAATTTTAATGTTCTTTTATATCATTTAACTTACTTGGCAACGCATAAGGGGCTGAAAAATAAAAAAATATATATACATTTTAAAATATAAAATAAGTTTGAGTATTGATATGAAAACGACTTAAACTGAACCGAACTGATAAAGACGGTTATACATAGAATGCCAAATTCATCAGGATTGGTAATGACAGGAAGCTCAGTAGTTAGAGTGAAGGGGAACGTATAAATTTATCATTTAAATTAAAAAAAATCCTAAAATATTTAAAGATATAATTAGTCTATTTTCTGATGAAATAATTATTTTGTTACAAATATATAATTTGATTATTATTTTTTGAAATAGGCATAATAAAGTGGTGGTAGAAAGAATAAAATTAATTATTTTTTAAATATAATTAAATTTAATTATTTTTAAATATTTTTTTTACACGTGAATACACGTAAAAAAACGTGTTTTTCATAACGATTTTTGTAGCCAAGTCTGTCTCCAAATCAATCCGTGTTATATTGTGTTTATATTTTCAGAAGTTTATTTATTATTTACTTACCTGGAACCGCTTGGACTGCGATCATGCTCTGAAACATTTATTTGTAAATTAATAATTTAATTAAAGATAATGAATTGATACACAATTAATTTAACATTTAAAATAATAATTGAGCAGTCCGTTTGAACCTTGGACTCAAATAATTATTAGCATAAAAATCTCTTTATTATAATAATAGATACAATTAAAAAACCTTGAAGGTTAGAAAAGCTTAAATATAGACGTAAAAAAAATTTGAAACAAATATTATTTGAAAACAAATATTCGAATTTATGACCGTTTAAAAGAAAATATCTCACAGTTTGAGCTGTGGAAAAGTTAAATAAAACTCACCCCAACGATTATTACTGCAACTGCTACCTTCATAGTGACTTGAGTGACTTCGATGATATCATAAATAATTTAATAGTTCTCAGTATTTATAGCTGGCACTGTTTAAATAATAATGCAATTCTCTTTAGTTATATTGTTTATTTATTTAGTTCAATGACTCTCTATATATGACGACTTTGACTTCGACTGCGACTGCGACTTCGTACGCGTATATTTCGATATCGATAAAACGTACCCTTTATACATACCAATGTATAAACTATAACCCTTCAAAGTTTCATCAAACTCTGTCAAGTAGTTTTTGCGTATTGGAGTATTTTTAATTTATTTTTAAATCTTTTTGTAATATTTAATCACATATATTTTTTTATTGTAAAGGTTGTTCCCTGAGGTGAGAACCACTATTTCAATTTTGGAAAAATATTTTACCGCAATGGTACGAAAATAACAAATTATTAACTTCTTTATTTCTTAACCGATTTAAGTAAAAAAAACACTATATATAAAGTGAAGCCCATAAAAATATATTCCCGAAAACTGCATTCAAACCGTTTAATCTGTTTCTGAGATAAGCGTGCACAAACATACAGACGAATAGACAAAATGAAAAAACATTGTTTTGATTTCTCTTGTTATATAAAGGTTTTTACTATTTAAAATGTACAGAGATTATTCCTCTACATATTTGTTACATGTATAGAAGAAGATTTGTATGTTACCCATTACGTGATTGACATATATTGACAAAAAAAAAATATTCGATTTAAATGAAACGAACACTAAATTTTAAGTGAAGACAATTACAATATATTCCTGAAAAACACATTCAACAAAATTGGTTAAGTCGTTTCTAAAATTAGAGTGCACAAACATACAGACATACAGATATATAGACATACAGACAAGCAGACAAACAGACAAAATTAAAAACCATTGTTTTGGGTTCTCTTGCTGTTATAACGGCATAATGGCATGGCAATGGCATAACGGCATAATATTCAGCATTCCTTTGTGTGTCTGACTTCTTATGTCACTGAGGTTATTAATTTTTTTTGAAAATATTTAAATCTCTAATTTAGTATCAAATTTAGAAAACAATGGAGAGTTTCGAAAAAAATAAAAAAGGTGATATTTGATGTTGGAGAGGAGAAGGTTTATCTTTGAGCTCTGCCACTCAAAATTAAATTGAATTTTGCAGCACTACAAAAGATAGTGACATAAAGGCTGGAGCTATAAAGTTGATATACTTTGGGAACGTTAGTTAACTATTGACTGAATTCGGAACTCATTTCAAATATTCATTTTATTATCTAGTTCTTTTCATATACAACTCTAAACTTTAGCGACCACGTGGTATCGAGAAGGGCAATTAGAAAAGTGCGGGATAGTTCAACACACAAAACTGACACTCATCCTGTGGGTTCTTTATTGGTATTGTGTTTTTGATAACTAATTGTGGTACGACTGGGAAGGCGCAGTGTGGTACGGTGTAGTTCGGTACGGTGGTACGCCCCCCACTCGATGGACCGAAGACCTAGTAAGGGGCGCAGAGCCCCGGTGGACGCACACCGGTCAAAACCGTCCGTATTGGAGTTGCATTAGGGAGGCTTATGTCCAGCAGTGGGCATTGGTTGACTGATGATAATGTGATCATTAAGTCATCGAATAGCCGTAACAAGAATTGTGGTACACGAAGTAAATCTATACATATAATAAAATTGTCACTGATCCTTTTCTGTACATGGAAGTTATTTAAAAAAAAACATCATACGGGGCCTTTATGAGAGCAAGAGAACCCAAAACAATGGTTTTTCAGTTTGTCTGTATGTCTTTATGTTAGTGCACGCTAATCTCAAAAACGGAATCAATTTGAATGCGGTTTTCAGGATTATAATATCACAGTCTTCACTTAACATTTAGTGTTTATTTCATCTAAATCCGTTAAAAATAAAAAAGTTATGTCAATTTATGTCAATCACGTAATAGGAACCATGCAAATCTTATTCTATACATGTAATAAATATGTAGAGGAGTAGTCTTTGCACATTGATAATTTAAAAAATATATACGAGGATGTGAAGTGATAACTAACAGAATCCATTTTCAGCATTTTAAAAATCTTTGTCTGTTTATCTGTTTGTCTTTTAGTTGTGCACACAACTAATCTCTGAAATGGATTAATCGATTTGGATGCAGTTTGGAAGTCACGGGATTCACTCTATATTTTATTTTTTTTTAGCAATCAGTTAACAAATAAAGAAGTTAATTATATCTTACTGTCGTACCATTGATGCTTACAAATTTGAAGGTTTATAGTTTTGACATACATTGGTAAGTACAAAGGGTACGTTTTATCAAAATCGAAATCTACGTACAAAGTCGCAGGCGCAGCCAGTAAACAAATAAAATGTGTATTTTGTCATCACGATGGAATATATAATTGCAGTAAATAAAAAATATATTTTAAAATATATTATTTATTTATTTATGCATTGAGTAGGTCATTCATTGTTTATTAATATATTGTTATTGTTTACAGTTAATTAATTTACATTTACTAATTCGTTTTTTCAACCTGAACATAATAAATTCTTCATATTAAAATGTCTTTAATCAAGTAGGCATTTACACGCGCATTTACCTCACGGCTGGATATATTTTTATGATATTTTGTTTTTTTGACTGGATTCGTAGCTGGTTTAGATTATTGTAGATGAAATAATGCTAAATCAATCAGTCGTTTTATTCATTTTCATTCACGTAAATTCTACATATAGGTAGGTATATATTTATTTCATAAATTATTAAATACAAGATTTTCAACCAACCCGCTCAATTAATTTACAGTATTTCTTTATTATATGATATAATGAAATATAAATCGATCGGGCAGGAATTCGAACCCGCGATTTCTGGGTAACCGTCCCGCCCGGGTTACCGCAATGTAAATAAATACCTCGTAAAAACATTACTTACTGTCACTGATTGCAATCCTTAACATACTTTGGTCTGTTTGTATTTCAGTGTATTGTATGACTGTCTGTTTTCATTCTTTGTTCAGTCTCATTTGAAACATTGGGGGGCCTATTATTAAGATATTATGAAGTTTTAAAATAATATTTTATGTTAAATATGTAGATTAAAGTAATATGTAGAATGTAGTAACATTATTTTTCTTTTTTGTTTAGTAGGTATATCTTTTTTTATATGTCAATATCAATTCAACGATAAGAAAAGAATATGCTGCATAAGATAGTAAAGATGAGTGATAGAGAGTGAAACAAACTTCGAGGAAAGCATCAAACTTCTTTTTAAACTAAAATTATTTGAGATATATTTTATTCTTTTAAATATATTATTTGAGATATATTAAATATATATAATAATGTATATCTATAATTTATGATATCTTAATATGTTTATTTAATGATTTGATTCTCTTTTTTAAGTATTTTGTGATAAACATTATTTGAAAATATAAACGTCTTGCTTTTGATTTTCCATTTTTTTTCTTTTTATTTTTCTGTTTATAATATTTATTCAAAAATTATTTGTCCGATCTGGATAACAAATGACAGATAAATGTTACGACGTTATATAAGGGGAAGGGAGAGTCACAAATCTTCAAAAATTGTGTTACGTAATACGGAACACCCCCTTATAAAAAAATGTACTGTGCCGACGAATCTGCTGGCAAAACCTTTCGTCTGGTTCAGTTTATTATTTTGGGGGATTCTTATGAAAGGTCTTAGTGCCTAGGATTTGATGTACAAATACGAATACTTGCGGAAACCTAGATGTCATTGGGAATACATTTAGGTATTTCCCGGAGATATTCTGTATTATATGTGATGTTGGAGTGTGTAACATTTCTTTCTCTTTTTGGTTTTAACTTTTGTCTCTTTGAATTATTAAAAATAAATAAAATTTGGTGTGGTTATAGGTTATTGCCCCGGACAAAATTGAAGCTGTATTTCTATTTTTATCATCTTCAAAGATTTAAAAGGAAGGAAAAGAAATTAGGAAAAAAGGAAAAAATATAATATGTTTATCGTTTAATATAAAAAAAAGACCTGTGAGAAAAAAATGTCAGAAGAAGACTGGTGACATCCCCAGTCGAAGTTAGAAGCCTTAAGGAGAGATTGATGCTATAGATAAATGTATATTGTAGCGAACAAAATAAATTTTATTGATACTAAATACTTATGATAGTTATTTAAACACACTCCGGTATTGACTTATGATTGAGGTTATAAATATGTCGGCAGCTCTAAAATGCATTTTGAAATGTTTATCCATGTTTTTTAATAATGTAGTCGTACTGTAATACTAAGTGGTTCATTATCAGAATTGGTGGTTTCCACACCATGGCTGCGGTCATAGGCTGCAACACGAATTTTTATTGAAAATATCTATAAACTTGGTTAGCCATTTTAAGGTTATTGAAATTTATCTCTGGGTAACGGTTCCGTCGCTCTACTAATTGAGCTACCGTATCGCTGTCCGTCCGTCTTTATCGGGATGTTGGTGACATCTATCAGGTTGGTTTGAAAAAAAGGAAAGACTTCTTTTAAAAATAAAATTTTTGGTTATTTTTTTATTTTTATTTTGATAGATGGCCATCTTCAAGCATTGTATTGGTAGATCCTTTACCTAAGGGTGGATATGCAACTAAGAAATACTGAAGGGTGTAGGAGAACTCATGTTCTTAGGATTAGTATACCAAATTGCAATTGGTATTGCTGCTTTATATTCTAGTTTCCAAAATCTCTTCCTGTTTTTCAAGGAACATATCCAAATTCCTACATTAGTCTTAACCGACTGACAAGATTGACTGCGACAAAGACATTAATTATGTTTTGAATACTTTCCCTTAACTTTATTTAAAGAAAATATGTCAAATAAAACGGTAACTTTGTCAAATATTATTTATTCATAGCTGCAATGAGGATAAAGTTCTGTTTAAGATGATTGGAAAAATATTTTGTGTGCAATCATTACCCTTGCCGCACTTAGACAGTTGGTTTTTGCCTCGTTGTAAATAAAAAATCTTTGCATAATTATGTTTAAAATTAATGAAAACCTCTACGTTTGTCTTGTCTTGTCTGTTTGACTGTCACTGTCAGCCTTTTAGTCGGTATCAATAAATTAATGTTAATGTATATAATATATTAGAAAGTATTCCATTTATTTAACTAACAATTGAGTCATTCCTTAATAAGTATGTATGTAATTCATGTACCTCAAAACACATTTAAAATTTGCATAAAATTTAACAAATAATACACGTATGTTTAAATTAAATTTGCACTTGAACAAACATTTGTTTGATAGACTAATATATATACAGAGGCTTATTATAAATGCATGTAGGTCTCTTGTTGTAATTCTAATAAGCCGAAATTAAAAATGTTATGTGGGGTGAGTACATGTTATATTGTTTTTCTTTTACTATTTTCTAACTTCCTTGTCGTTCTATAACTGCATTGCCGAAGCATTAATATTATTAGACGAAAAAAACTAAATTAACGAACAGTCAAAGTTTTCTATTTGAAATAGGCATAAATTGTACTTTTGTACAATAACTGCATCACAAACCACGCCTCTATTGATACACACCACATTGAAAAGAATACAAATTACCTAATGCCTTATTTTCGAACTAAGATTCTCATGTGAATAGCTAACAAATTGGTTCTTGCCAGGCCTGCCTATCATCAATACATTTCTTAGTTTCATAATGAGCTCTGAATATAAGAACACATTTAAAGTGAGCTATAAATTGTTTTTTCTGATAGGTTATGAATTGAGACATAAAATTCTAAAAACGAAATTCATTACCTAAAATTTGTTTTTGTTATCTAATCTCAGTCTAGTCTAAACTTAGATTTTAGCATTTTTAGTATTTATATTATGGAAGTCGCTTTTTACATTAAATTTTTGCATTTTTTCAGAACGAATTTTGAATGTATTAAACATATTTCGATTTTGATACATCAATTTAAAGAGACTCCTGAGGAGATGTTGTATGTAGTTTGAACCACTCTTTGTAAAAATACATTCTACATATTATGCCCTTGATCCCCAGATCAGAATCCCGTTAGACATAATACTATGAAAGGTAGTAAACTTTCAAATTTTCTTAAACTGTCCTGATTAAACCTAAATGTTAAGGACCAGGCCTTAATCCAAAGGTGTACTTTAAATTACGGTTAAATTAATAGTCTTCATTACGTTATCGTCAATCAATTAATTGAGTTATTTTTAGTTACATTCACAATCAAATTAGAGTCATTCTGTTTGGTTATTATTTAGCAAAAGGTTATTTCTTGCAAAACCATTTGGAAAGGATTATTATCTAAGCTGATGTTTATATGTAAAACGCCCGTGTCTAGTCAATCTACTTTTAAAATAAGCAAAGTATCACCGCGGAACCTGATTATATTATTATTGGTCATCGAATAGAGATGGACATTAATATCAGATAAAAACAAAAAAAGACCATGAATTGACCCTTGAGAGACGCCCATTTTTAAGAATTTGCCCAGACAAACAGTAAAAAACATACTTACTTTCTTAACCTGCTAAAAATATTATTGCTTCATCCAACACTTCTCAAATATATGTTTTTAATATCCAATGTAGAAGGTAGGACTGTATAAGTTTTACACGTTTAGAACTAATGATAGACACCTTAACAACAATTTTTAATGGTGCATATCATTAAATATATTATGATTTTTGTTACCTACTCTATGCAGCATTATAATGAAGATACGTATTGTTGGAGAATACCCTGAAATATATAAAAGGACATTTTATTGGAATCCAATTAAATACATTTTATTGCAACTTTTGTATTCTGCGTTAAGAAATATGAATTTCAGTCTACTGAAGGTCTCATGCAATTCAATGTCTCGTCGCCAATCAATGCCACTTATAAAAAAACGCCCTATTAATGTTTATTAGAATATTTACATATAATTATATCTAAGAATCCGGTTTGACTGGGTATTATTTGTCAGCTAGCAACAATTACTGTGGATAAAAATTCTCCTTTTGTTAATGTTTTGACATTTCTATCAGATTATCTGTTGTTAAAGACTCAGTCCGTGTGAAATACAGCCTAAGTGGACTATTAGCTCAGAACTTTTTTTCGAACCTAAGATATTATTTAAACAGCGCTTTCCTGTACTGTTTTAGGGTATATTAATATGTTTTTTAATTATCGCCATGGCCAACTTCAACAAACATAGAAAATCAAGATTATTTGAATATTATGCACCACTCATTTTTAAACCTAAGACAAATTAAACACAATCTCCAAGCTTTAAGCTTCATTCAAAACATTTTTTCAATGTCAAAGCTAGCCTAACATATATATTAGACTTTAATAATTAAAGAAATATTTCTAAATATCCAAAACAATAGCTTAGAATTAACTGCGGATATAATTATTATTCAAATTACACAAAAATACGTCAATAATATATGTTTACATTGAGTTTGCAACGCTTCGGTTATTATAATATAAAACGCGTTAGCAGGTGTCTCGATCATTGTGAAGAGAATCATGGATACCTTGGGGCTTATAGTGCTACTTGTCATTGTGAGTACGAACCTTAATAAGCCTTAATCGTGATTTATTATTATTTTTTCTTCAATAATTTCTTTATAATAAGCATTTTCTTTTGCCCATTTAACATTTTAAGCCTCTTAAATGTTTTAGTTACACAAAAAATTTGGAAGAAATAAGAAAAATACCAAGAATATCTACCATTCAAAATTTGTATTATTAATTAACTTTTCTTTAAAGAAATGCTTAAGCTTATACAGATACGATAGTTGAGTAAGCAGATCTTAATGAGTTATTTATTGATATGAAAATTTTAGAGTAGATTAATTATACTACCACAAATTATGCGGGACGTCTCATGTCTGGTTGATTCTACTATTAATACAAATAAGTCAGACTTCAACATGGAAAGTTTTTATATTCGACATCAGACATAAATTATTCTTCATTACCATTTTGTGGTTTTCTATATAACCATAGAATTTTCCAGAGATCCTGAGCCTCACACAATTTCTTCAAAATCCTCCTCAGGAGGATTCCTGATTTTCTGCTGACTTTTCTTTATTGTTATAAAGCCCAAATATTTTTTTGGTATTATGAAAAGAACAACGTTTTCCAGTAACACATATCATGTTGAGATTCCGCGTCATGTGAACACGTGGCGGTTAACTTTTTTTTTCTCTTCCCTAGGTATAATGCTCGAAGAGATAATATATTAGGTATATTTATTTATTATAATGTGTGTTATTGTTTTTTTTTTAAGGGTTGCGTCGCAATCAGTGCTAAGCCTCTCACTTCAGCTGTCCCTGGTAAGTATTATAATTCTCAATTTTGTGAGTTTTACATCTTAATTTTTTTATTAAAAACTTTTTTGTTAGTTTATTATATAACTATACAATCCTTATAGTCCGATACTAATTCATCTACAACGTCCTATTTTGTTTTGATAATATTATTTAATATTTTGCTATTCAATGTATGCAACCAACTAAATGTCTGAGACTGTAGAGGACTCAAGAACTATTGATAAAAGGACCGAAGAATTATTGTTATAGACTTTTTTATTTGTTTTGGCAATTTGAATTTGCGCTGTATATTCTGTTTAGGTATTTTTTAGTTATCAAAATTGTCGTGTTTTTAGTATAGTGCCTTTCTTTAGAAACAGTAGGTTTATTTATTATTAGGTAGATGGATATATAATTGACATTTATCTTCTTAGTGCTTAAAATCAAAAGAATTTTAAAAGTTAGTTACATGTTAATACAGCACAGAAAGAATATTTTACCATGAAAACATTCAAATAAAATTTTATATTTTATATTATATATATATATATATATATATATATATATATATATATATATATATATATATATATATATATATATATATATATATATATATATATATATATATATATATATATATATATATATATAATATAAAATATAAAATTATATATAAAATTATATTTTATTTTTAATTAAATTATTAAAATAAAAAATTATATAATATAAAATATAATATATATTAGCAAAATTAGATGTACATGACAATCTGGCTAGTAATATCAAAATTATTACAAATCTCATTATTGTCTCAGACAAATGTAATATAAATGAAAAAGAAATGGATCTAAGATTGAGCCTTGAGATATCTATATCCTATAGATGAACCTAGTTACGTAAACTCTATTAAATAAGTAACAAACCAGAAGATTGTTGTTTTATTTTTCTTCTTAGTATAGTGGTATGGCTTAGATTTAAAATAGATCACAATCGAAGTTAAGAACGTACTGTCAATTCTCCAAGTTTTTAAATTTCACAAATAAGAAAGATACCAGCGTAAATTGAAAAGTCCTTGTAAAACCATACTGTTTATTTTATAGCAAGTTATTTTCATTAAGATTGTATAGTAACTAGAGATGCGACGAATAATGGATATTAATTTCACCGAATAACTGTATACGAAATACTATTCGGTTAACCCTTTACCGAACCGAATATTCGGCCAAATTAATTGGTATAAAAATATTGTTTTGAGGTTTATAAATAATTTTTCATTTAAGGTTCAAAATAAATGTCGACTATACTAAATATTAATTGCAGGTTAGTAAAAATGGAATATATATGTTTCGAAATAATTGTTGATTTAAATCTTAATTGTCTTATCCAACAAATTACATATAAGATTTCTTTGATATTATAAATATGACATAAATCTTAGTTTTGTCTTATCTTTCTTTAGCCGTGTCGTGTAGCCAAGAAAATAGAAATACTCGAATCAAATATATTCGGCACCGAATCCAAATAATTCGGCCGAATACAAGTAGCAAAAAAGATGCCAAATACACCGAATACTAAATATATACCGAATATTCGGCGCATCTCTAATTGGCGAATTTTAAACGTCTTACTAAATGAGGGTAATGTCCATGTTAGTTTTGGAGTTACCTACCTAGTTACATTAAAAAAAGATTTTATTTGTATGTATAATTAAACTATTCCAGAAAACTTTACCATAATTTCTGACTTTTAGAATTATTACATTTTTATTAGAAAACGTTTATTAGTAGATAAGAAAAGAAAAATAATTATAAATATAGTTAAATTAGCAACAACAAGGTTTCCTGTTTGATCCAAATATTTCTATTTAATTTAAAATTCATAAATTTTTCATCCTTTACTTAGTAGATTTTATCCCGATTCTGGTTTTTTTATGTTTAAAATAGAAACCTTGGAATTTGTTGCTTGCGTGTGTTTGCAATTCCTATTGTTTCTTACAATTCCTTAAATATGTACTTCCAGTCATTCTATAACAAATTGTTGGAATTGGCAGATAGTTTAAGTTATGTAAGATATCTTAGATCTTCCTTTTCTGGGTTTTAAATCTAAAATTAAAGGTATATTATTAAATAAATCTTACTATAACATTCAAGAGTTTTTGGTTGATCGTATTGTGTGGAACTTGGGTCATTGACTCATTTGCAGGGTTGATGTTATAATGTATAAATCAAACATTGTTAAATTTCATTTAAAAAGAGCAACTGTTGAGTTTCTGGCCAGCTCTTCTCAGTAGAACAGCATTCCGAGCTGGTGGTAGCTTACTCACAGACTGACTATACTGACCAATTTAATGTAATTGACGATTCAAAAGTGCGTGTAAATGCCTACTTGAATAAAGATATTTTGTTTTTTTTTTTTTAATTTTATAGAGGATCTAAACTGATTTTTTTTTTATTTAACGTATCGAGGTTTCTTATTTTAAGTTATATATGTGTTTGGGTCTGAGGGTGAAGGGAACAGATTTTTTTGAAGTTACAGAGGTTTATCTTATCGAGGTTCTACTGTACTAAAATATTTATTTATGAAATTCGGAACAATTCATAATAATATTACAACAAACTTGGAACTTTTTGTTATAAATTTAAAAAAAATTCTCCCCACACCCCAAGATATGTCAATACTCCGTTCAATATAAGGGTTTTTTAATATTTTTCCTTAATTAAATTTTAATCGGTTATTAATAAGTACTACGAAGCTTCTGTTAGAAAAGTTAAACAATGTTTTATAGTTTCTTATTGCATATTATGTATGTAAATATTTACAGCTGTCAATGTACATAAAGTATTGTTTTGCCTAATAAAATAATCCTCCACACTATTTTAATAAGCAATTAAAAATGTTTATGTTCAATTTTCTGATTTCAGATGTCAAAGTGGTGGCTGAAAAGGGACTAGAAGTTAAAAGTGCCGCAGAATCAATCGTCAAGTCAAGTACTGAAGGAAAAGCTGATAACGCTGAAGTCAAAAAATCAGAAGGAGCTGATGAAAAAAAGGAGAGTACTGCTGCGGCCGATGCAAAGGGCAAGGCTACCGCTGATGCGAAAGATAATGAAAAAAAAAAAGAAACTACTGCTGTAGCTGATACGGAATCCAAGGCTGCAGCCGCCACTAAAGAAGGTGACAAAGATAAAGAAGCTGCCACAACTGCAGCAGCTGAAGCGGAAGCGAAGGCTGCAGCTGCCACTAAAGACGGTGAGAAAGGTAAAGAAACGGCCGCAACTGCTGCTCCTGATTCGAAAGATAAAGCTGCAGCTGCCCCTAAAGATGGTGAAAAAGATAAAGAAGCTGCCGCCACTTCTGCTGCCGATGCGAAAGCTAATGCTGCAACTGCCACTAAAGATGGCGATAAAGGTAAAGAAGCTGCCGCCACCTCTGCTGCCGATGCGAAAGCTAATGCTGCAACTGCCACTAAAGATGGCGATAATGGTAAAGAAGCTGCCGCTACTTCCGCAGCCGATGCCAAAGCTAATGCTGAAACTGCCACTAAAGATGGCGACAAAGGAAAAGAAGCTGCCGCTACAGCCGGTTCCGATGCGAAAGCGAATGCTGCAACTGCCACTAAAGATGGCGACAAAGGTAAAGAAGGTGCCGCTACTTCCGCTGCCGACGCGAAAGCTAATGCTGCAGCTGCCACGAAAGATGGCGACAAAGGAAAAGAAACTGCCGCTACTTCGGCTGCCGATGCGAAAGCTAAGGCTGAAGCCGTCGCTAAAGATGGTGACAAAGGAAAAGAAGCTGCCACTTCTTCCGCTGCCGATGCGAAAGCTAAGGCTGCAGCTGCCACAAAAGATGGTGACAAAGGAAAAGAAGCTGCCGCAACTTCCAACGCCGATGCAAATGCTAAAACTGCCACTAAAGATGGTGCTGCAGCGGGAGATAAAGAAGACCCCATAAAAGCTGCTGCAGCTGTCGTCTCTGCCCACCTTGCAAACGATGTCGCTGCAGGAAAAGCTATTGTTGCTAAAATTGGAGGTTTTGCTTCTCTACTAACAAGATAAAATTTTACTAAAATTACATTTTATTTTTACATGAATTCATAACATTCGTCATATTGTCCTTAAGTTTAAATAAAAATATAAATATTTGAAAAAGCTGCAGTTTTCGTAGGAAAACTCTTTGATGGTAAAATAATACAAGAGCAACGAACATTTAATGCAAAATCACAATTTGTAGTTAATTACAATTCAGTTATTATTTTTATGAGGAATTAAAAAATCTCAATAAAAGGAATTTAAAATCAATTACTGTTATTATTTTTTGTTATTAAACATCGATGGCCTATATTTTTTTATTAAGAATCTATCTTACGATTGTAATGAAAACAAGCAAAAAGCATCCTTATTAGGATTCAAAAGATATATATTTCTCTCCCCCTTTATGTTCTATGTCTCTTCTATTGTTTGATTGGTATTTATTTTATCCAAGCGACAAGAACTTTTTTATGTTAAAAATAAAAAAAAATATTCGTTGTCGTTTATAACGTTCAAAAACATTTAAAATTTACAAATATAATATAACCTTTTAATATTTTAAATTCATAATAAATAAAACACATGTAACTATATTTACACAAATGTCTGCTTCGAATGCAAATTACTAGTGGAAACTTGAATAGCACAAAAGAACTCTTGAAATATAAATACAGTATTAACGATAGCTACACCTCTCTGCATGATTTTACCGATATTATATGAATATATGAAAGTTCTTAGTAAATATCCTGACTCGTGGTATCTCCATACCGCGCATGCTAAAACCACATGGCCTCAGCGGAAGAAGCCGATAAACGTGATCCTGCCTTTAAATAGATTGTTTATTAAAAACACTACAATCTGGATAATAACACGTATTTTACGAGTACAAGGATGATTACACGTTTATAAGTAAAAGTAAATTACTTTTTGTAACAAAGTTAAAGAAGTTGAGAGAGAGAGGTAGAGAGAGAGAGGGAGATCTTATCACCTCAGATGGTAATTAATGATTTACAATTAAAAAATAATAAGATATTTATTCAAAATTATATTTATCAAAAAAAAATAATATTAAAAATAAGATTTTAAAAAATACGTTATAAGCGGATTCTCAGTTTCCTTCATTTTAAGTTTGTGGTAATGGTATTTAATTTATTTTGTTTTTTAATATTCTTATACTATTACATAAATGAAAATATAACCAAGAAGTTTGTTATAAATTATTATCTTAAGATATTAAAAATGTACGAATTTATAGAGTTAATAATTCAGCGATTGGTATGAAATAAGAGCAATGTCATCTTATAAGCGCCAGGTGACGTTGCTCTAATTTTAAAATTTCCTCTTACGCGATCGAACTGGTAAAAAATTAATGTAAAACATTTTCATGGAATAAAGAATTTTTGACTTTGACTTTGACTTTGCAATAGGCACACAGATCATCAATGTCGGAGGCGAAAACTTTCGCAGGACGCAGGACAGTGAATGGACTGCTTCAAACATACAGACGTATAAAATTATTTATATAAATATTAGGCCATGTTCAGCTTACTTCAATTTCATATAAATATAATAAAATATAATTGATATAAAAAAAATAAAATAAATTAAAATATAAAAATAAAATATATAAATAAAATATAAAATAATATAGAATAAAATAAAATATAATTGAGGTTATACCGCATTTTTTTATTTATTATCGATCGAAGGATAAACGTTCAGTTGTTGATGAAAACTGCTCATCTAAGTAAAGTCCAATATTTTTATCAATAGAACAATATTCTAGAATGTTATCCACTAAATGTTTGATTTTTATTTACAAAATAATGATTTTGTTCGTTATTATCATGATTAAAAGGGAAATCTAGTTTCTTGTTTAATTTAGACTATATTCCACTTGAGAGAAAAGGAATATGTATTTGAAATAATTCAGAAAGTACAGAGTGCTTGAAAGAGTTTTTTTTTAACTTAAATTTTAATCTAGAGTTTAGTTCCTGACTCTGTGATAAAAAAAAAACAAATTGAATGCTTATATATATTTTTTATTTATTGCTTTGGTAATGTTGATAGAATACAAATTAAATATTATCCCTTAGACTAGATCTTGCATTAAACTTATGGTTTTTTTTTATTTTCATAAAATATTGTTACTTATTAATAATAAAGAGGTTTGTATGTGTGTAAAAATAATATAATATATACATTAAGAATTGCTTTACTGGTTTCGACATTCTCCATTTCTTTTTATTGGTTGTAGAAAAAAAAAGTTTTTTTTAAGAAAACCTAATTAAAAAAAAAGTATAAAAATATTTACAAACAAAATTGTAAGATATATAAGTTTCTTATTTCATTTATACATAATTATTTATTTTAAATTAAATATTAAAACGAGATCTATATAAAATTTTAAACTATGCAAAAAAAATATTTAAATTAACTTTTGTATTTGTTTCATGACCAATGAAGATAATTACAAATCTAGTAGTGTTTTTTTATTTTAATTTTATATTATTCTATATAGAAATAAAAAACTTATTTTCAATGAATAAGCCTTTACTGCTCTAAATAAATAGCCAATTTCCAATCTGAGATTGATATCGACCTTAGATTGCTTCGTAATACTTCATATTTATGTCAGTTATTTGGACATTCAAGAAAGTGATTGTAATTTTAATTTTTGGTACCACAAATTGGGTTGATTAACACTTAGAGTATCAGAGTCGAATTACTTTTTTTAATGCATTTGTGTATTTTTTTCTATTAATTACGTCTGAAGGTTGGATTCGCTTTTCAGTTCCAAAGCCCACACGTGTTGTGGCCAACCGGTTCTGCCTTTACCTTTTTTTTCATTCTGAAACAAAAGAAAATATTAAAAAAATGTACCGATAATATTCTGTGGAAAATGTACCGATAATATTAAAAAAAACTAGAAGGCGATTTGTATTTCGAAAGTCATTTACTTCTCACTTCTTTAGAAATATCATTAGGTACATTTCGTAGTAAGTTCAATATTGCTTCTGAGGTTTTTTATGTATAAAGAATGCTATGGATTTTAGCATAAAGTTAATATCACTCTATAAGTCATTTTAAATATATTCAATAAAATTCAATCTACAGAGAAGAAATATATAAATTTAAAATTTTATTGTAGTATAAATTTTAAAACAAATATAGCATGAGAAATAACGAGTGAGAGAGAGAGAAGAGCTCACAAGTTCAAATCCTTGCCCTTATCGGCTTATTTTTCATTATTTTCTTATTTAAAAAAAAATGATATAAACATATATACATACAATACATTTTACGAACTTGCTTATTTAACAAACTCAAATTTTTGAAATGAAATAGATAATCATTAATGATCAACAAGTTATTTCTAGAATCTAAATTATCAAGACTAAAGCGACACGGTAGTTCTGTAGATAGAGAGACGGAAACAGCATCCTAGAAGCCGTAGCATCAAGTCGTGTGGAAAAATCTGAATAAGCAATAAGTATCAAATATTAACGCTGAACAGCTGCAATGCGACAAAGGCTATTCTTCAGATGATCCAAACAAATCTTTAGGTGAAAATCAAATGTTTCCTAAGTAAGAGGTAATTGCTGCCAATAGCCTCTGAAGCGGCGTCTGATGTAAACCTAAAACTATTACATATTACCACTGGCAGAGCGACTATAACATTGTAAAGACTCTTTGCCTCATATAACATTAATAGCTAACTTGGTTGTCAAAATTATTAACGTTGGCTTAGATTTAAGATAGTTTCACTTAGCACTTATTCTGGTATCGACTGTAATCAGACTGAAGCTTGTAAATATATTTTATAAAGAAACGTCTGAAACAAGCTATAATGACTTCAACTTTATATGATAACTGACAATACATCTAAGATCTCTCCCTTTTTCTTTCTCTAAAGAGTGGTCTCTATTTCTTACATCAGTTCCTCAAGGCATTAACTCAGGAGAATGCGTTCCAAACTTCCCATGAACACTCATCATCGTTATAGTTAGAAAAAAGTAATTTAGCGACGGGACGATTTCCTGTAAGTCGCAGGTTCGAATCCCTGCTTACATCTATTTATTTTTCTTCCTCTTATTTATTTACAATGTAGAATATATTTAAAACAGTGAAAAAAATATGTATGTCCAAAAATAGAATTTCCAAATAAAGATTAACAAAAAAACACTGATCGACAATAATTCTATAATTCCTTCTTTAAACTATATCAAGAATCAGCGTCTGTCAAAGAATCAAACCGTCAAGTCAGGACTTTCGGTCGAACAAATTATAATTCTATCAAGATTGCGTCAAACATAATGGTTTAATTAAAACCAGCTATTTCTTCATCTCGGTAATCCATTTGGGAGGGTACAGTTGTATAGAAGAATAAGTTGCATATTAACTAACGTCAAAAAAACCTACTACACCTATAACACGCTCAATGAATATACAAAATGAGCTTAACAACCACAGACAAAAAAACAGGGCAAAAAGAGTATCGTTTACATAATTGTTGCCATGTGGGAATGAAAAAACTGCTGCTGTCTATGGTTTTTGGCTATCAATAGACACATCAAGAGTCACAGTTCTAAAGTAAATAATAATTGTTTGCATGTTTTCACGCAAAAACTACTGAAGTAATATTGATGAAATATACTAAATTGTTGGTGAAATCAATATTAAGGACGGTTTTACATGAATCATGTCCGATAACAAACACGAAAAATAGATGCTCTGCTAATAAAATAAATTAAAATAATACAGATTTTATATAAACTTTATAATAAAGATAGAGTTTATCTGATAAGATATATAAATAATAATTCTAGCTTTGATTTTATGTTTGATTGACTTTAATGCCATAATACCAAGAATATTTTATGATCTGTAATCTGTAAAAATAGTCTGTAAAGGAAATAAAATACATCATTCAGTTAAATAGGTCAATTTTTTACCTGCTCTTTGAATGTAAACAAAACGTTTACGGCTTCCGTTAGGGCCATCTGGTTTTTTCTAACAGCACGCGTTAAATAACTTGATAATAAAGAATACAATATAAACCAATCAATCTTGTGTTATTTACAAGAATATAAATTTGGTTTTGAAAAATGTTTTGTCTTAAATTGCAGTTTATTTGTAGATAGAGTTTGACATATCATTTTCGTAATATTATAATATATTTTTTAATTTCATAAATCTCCCAATAAATCCATTGATATATATAATAGATGAAAATTCGTTTGAAAGTCTAAATGTTTCAGGTGACACAGATGTATATAAGGTTTATTAAATTTTCCTATAAGGAAAATTTCACGTTTCATTTTACAGATTGAACTGAGTTTTTTATAAAATCTAATATTTGTTTTTGTAAAAAGAAACTAATTAGTTTTCTAAAAAGGTCTTTTTCTTTTTAGAACATATTTAGATAAATCGCAGGGCAAAAGCAGTAAAATAGCATTCGCGTAACAGAAGACGTATATCTTTGAGAGTTGACTCTACGTACAACCTGAGACGTCAAGTTGACTATTGAAGTAAGTTACGTGTTAGAACCGTTATTTTATAATTACTGATATTACGCAGAAAAGGAAAAGTAGGTATTGTTCGTTTAATTTTGTTGTAAAATACCTGTAATCTTCCTCATTAAATTACTTTTTTTTTTTCAAAACATATTGATACCTAGTTCAAACGACATTCAAATAAAAAATGCTAATTTTATAACATTATAGATGTAATATAATAATATACAATGAATGATGAAATCAAATACTTATACTAATAATATGTTTTACCGAAAAACATACATTTTGTAAAACACTGAATTATTTTTTTACTGAAAACATTAACATGCTAAGTGTTCAGTACAGGATACCGAACTCTAGACAATACTCAGTACTTTACACCGAACTCTAAATAGTTTTTATAATTTTTGCCTGATGTCTCTGTCTGTTTATTTTTTTGTTTCACTTTACCAAAGTCAGTTTGTTTACCTAAGTCAACATGAAAGATACTTTTCCCCTCCGAAAATTATCCTATTTTCAGGCGAAAAGCCGATTTTTTTTACTAATACTAGTAATATTACAATATAATAATATTAATAAAAATATATAGCATTAGTATAAAATGTAAATAATGATTTATAGTTTGAGTTCGGAAAAGGGGTGGAGGAAGAGTACAAAAAGTCCCTCCCTGGCAAGAAATAGCACATAATCAAATGTATATATTATTACAAGGTACAGATACAAAGTTCATTTGAAATTAAATAAAATGATACAGAAATAAATTCCAGAATCCAATAAAGTTTCTCCTCGGTTCTATTAGGGGCCGGCCATGTGTTTTTCTGTTATTAGATTAGCACTAATAAAGTACACGTCTGCTTTCTGTAAAGAAAGTAATGGCTGTGGTTGAATTTATATCTTTTATTTTTTTTATCATTTATATTTTTATATTAAAAATTTAGGTAATTTTATTCAATTAATAATCTATATTAATAATGCTTAATTTGCCTAAGTTTTGGTTTTTTTTTTATTTGAATGTTAGCAGTTCGTTTTTGTTTTGAATCGACGCTTCGAAAACAAACAGCTTTGAAAAAATAATTTTAACATTTGAGGATAGTTATCGGCTTTACAATGTCACAATACGACATTTACCAAGTGTGAACTGCAATTAAAACTATATCAAGACATTGGATACACCATTCTGCTGTTGATCTTTCCTGTCGGATTCAGACAAATTAAGAACTAATTTTCTTTGTTACCATATAACGCTCTTCTTTATTTCACATAGGACCCGTAAGGGTCGAACGGATCACAGCTGGTGCGAAATAATAACATAATAAATTGAAAAAAAACTATTTTTAAGGGTAACGGTAATCGAAGCCTACTTATTCAAATGATTGCCGCAAAGTAATTGAAAATAGTTTTATTTTCATGTGCAGTACTATTTAAAATCTATGAATCCTCTTTATATATACGAATATGAATAGTAGAACATAATATACGAATATTTATCTATACGAATATTTATCTTATAGATAAATATTCGTATACTATGTGGAAACACAGAATGTTTCATATGTGACTTGTAACTTTATGTAAATAAATAGTAAAGCTTAATAACTACTATCAATAAATCTAATGAGATAATTTTTATCCTGCTAAGTTGACTCTTTCATAACGAAAAATAATAAAAATTTAGTCATGGAGGTATTAACTTTTGAAAAAGAATCTGGTCTGTCTGAATATGTATGTATGTCTGTATTGTCTGGTATGTATAGTAAAAAATAATATAAAAACATCTCAGTGTTCATAATAGAGTGTCGCTAGAGGAATCACAGAACACGCGAACAATAGAACAAAACAAAATATTATAAGTTAAAGTTAGTGCTTAGATTTAAAGATCTCTTACTAATTGATACTTTTCTGATTAAGGTTATAATTTAACATCAGACTGTCGTCCTTACAACTAACAATGGAGGCACGTTTTATAAAATAAAGGAAGTATTTGATGTTTTTTTTCATTAGGCTGTGATCACGACCAGTGCAACCAGGTCGAAACATCTGACAATTAAACATTGTGAACCCTATTTTCTAATGTAAATTCCCATTTTTATAAATCATTATATTAAGTTGATAATGCTTCTTTCCCAGATGCTGAACTAAAAGTGTAATGTTTTACTAGTTGCTACACGGACGGAAATGCGTGCAAAACTAGTTAAACATTTTTTTATCTTTTAAAAATCGGCATGTAAACCTACCATTCAAATATTAGTTCTGTAAATTTCTAAATTTATATAAATATAGAATGTAAAAAACCGATACGGGCAGGGATTCGAACCCGCGACTACTGGGAAACCGTCCCGCGTCCCAGTAGTCGCGGGTTCGAATCCTTGCCCGTATCGGTTTTTTACATTCTATATTTACATAAATTTAAATAAGCTTAACATGTTTTAAGATATTTTCAAACATCTGTAAATTTCTGTCTAGACTATAGATAGTGAGAGATTTTAGATAGAGTTTCTGTCTAGACTATAGATAGAGAAAAAGATCAGTGATAATATTAAAGAAAGACATTAAAGGATACTTTTAGATTAGTTATCGGCCGCATTAGACCACTTGAACAGTTCCCGAGGGAATGTTTCAAGTGCATCGGCGCCGGCGCAGAATTATGACATGTAAAAGGTATGTAATGAGTTGAACTCTGCTACTAGGAGCTAACATTTTGAGATTGTATTAGCGTAGATTTTTTTAAAAGTGATAAGGTCATTTACACACTACGTATAATCTGAGTCCGAGAAATGAGGGTCCGATGTAGCAGTTACTTGTATAAATAATGTCCAGTACTTATTAGTAAAATGCAATAAATAAAGATCACAAAAAAAGCACTTGTGTAGAAATATAGCGTTAATAGATGTGATGTTGTTTTGCATATATTCTTTGTCAACCGGTATAAGTCTATTATTGAAATATTTCTTCACAGATGCTAAGGCAGTATATATAGAATTTGATGAATGCTATAAAAATAAAAAATAAAATAAAAAAAGTCGTTATATTTTATTTGTGTTAAGGCTTGCGGCAATATTCAAGTTTTGTTATCCGAAGTCGGAAGCGATATCCAACTTTTTTCACGGATTCAGATGGGGTGATCTGTAAGCGTCCTAAAGGAGATCTTAAAAAATGTCTATATTTTTTAAATGTAATAAGAGTGTATTCTGATAACATTTTACGGGAACGTATTATTATATAAATATATTAGAATGTTATTTTAATATCTAAAGATATTAAAAAAATAATCGAGCAGATTAAAAATATTGCCTCAATATGCTAATGACAAATTATGAATACTTTTTTTTGATAGCCTTAATGACTTAGGCCTTAGAGGGTATGAATAAGGGTACAAAATATAAATATTTAATTTTGTACATTTTTAGTTCCGGAGATGTTGTTGCATTTATTTTATTCGTTATTAATACAGGTATTAATTCTTAGTGCATGTAAAAGATTACAGGCATATGTTTCCTTAACTATTCTAGAAAGTTCTACCTCATTTACTATCTAATAAGTATAGTCTTTCTTAGGCATATAGATAGAGAGAGTGAAGGGCGCAATGGGTGCCAATCCTCGCCTAAAGAAGATCTTGATTTTAGCAAATATATGCAATTTTCATGGTTTATCACATATCTGCTATTAGGTATTTAGTATTTAACGCTACAATATCATTAGGACATTTTTGTGAATGCAATGAATATTCTGGAAATGTTAAAAGCCCAATAAAAAGGTGACCATACCGTCACTTTAACAACTGAGCTATAGTGTCGTTAACAGCTTTGTGCACACTAACCTGTATGTCTGTTCGTCGTCGTGGTGGCGCGTGGTGTAGTTCAGCGCGGAAACCTCCCGCGGGTTCATCTGATTCAAGCACCTTCAGTAAGTAGGAGATGTACGACGTGGCGAGACGGAGAGTTTTTATCTGATAAACAAACATACACAATAACACGTTTAAGTAATAATAACAATGATAATAAGTATCTTTACTGAAAATTTATAAAGTCAAAGTTTTTTTATACCACATAGGCATACATTGCACTTATCGAACGACTCTAGTTACATTGTTCCCAAGTAGTAGGTTCCTGGAGAAGAACCACAAAAAACTATATCAACAGTCAGAATTGATATTTGACATAGGTTTAGAATTCAACATATATTTAATTATGCACTTAGATTAATTTACACTAGAGGCAGAATTATAACAAAAGTTGTCATTTCCAAATTCGTTAGTATTTGTATTGATTGAACACACTCTTACTCGGTATACAGAGTACTCACGCACACATAGCTATTAAACTTAGGTATACCTACTAGTAACTTGTCTCTAATTTTGGCTAATTTTGGCAGTGCTTACACCGGTCAAACCAAACCTATGGTACGTGACGTAGCCTATCGAATAAAAGAAAATATCAGAGATGTAAGAAAATGACGGTCAAAACTGACATAAATGAATAACTGTTGGAAGCAGGCCTTGACCACTGGATACAGTCACATGACTAAACTGACAATAATAATAATAAGCTTATTGTATCAAGCAACGAATGATGAATGAATGTGACCACATTCATAATGACAAATACAATAGGAAGAAAGTAACACAAAAGAGAGTCTATCTAGATTTATCTGTGATATTAAATATTTTCAGTAAGCAATGTTTTCCTTGATGACTCTTACAACAATGTCGAAATATCAAAAATGTTATGTTATTTTGTAATGTTATTTTAAAGATCATTGCTTTTTATCAAATAAAATAACTTATCAAAAATCTAATTATATAAGGAAATAGATATTAACATAGTTTTTATTTACTTTTCCTGTAAATATAGGTAAGGTTAGTTTTTATTGCTGGAAATTATATTTTCACGGGAACATTTATCCCGGAGAATATTATGGTCTCGTATTGGTATAGAACTAAAAAAGAAAGAATTACGTATAAACTTTACGTGATGGCTTACTTACTTATACACTAACAAGAGGCGGAAGAGGGGAGATAAAGTACTGACAATATATAGTTAATGATATATATCCCGTAACTGAAGGTAGTTTGACAGATCAGATCCGTTTAAAATAAGAACTGTTTAAAACAAACTTCACTACAGAGCATGTTATTAAACAAAACATTAATATTAAAACGACAATTAAAAATCAAAATTCAAACCTTCGTCATCTTAGTGTCGGGAAGGACGCTTGGTATACGGTCTCGGAGTCTAGAGAACGCGATATTGATGCTCTGCGATCTCGGTCGCACCATCTGACAAGCGTACAAGAGAGAGTGAGATTGATGTATTTATATTACACGAAGGGCGAATAATTAGGACGGATGATATGCGATCTCGGTCGCACTATATGACTAGCCTACAAGATAGAGTGAGATAAATGTATATATATTACATGAAAGGGCGAATAATTAGAACAGGTGATCTGCGATCTCTCTCGTACTATATAATGGAAATAAATTAGAGCGGGTTAGAGATATTCGTAACAAACGAAAGATAGCGGAAAGCCGAGTAAAAAGTTGAGAAAGATAATTGAAATGAATGTTGTTGACGTTTCATATATGCTCTGTAGTGTATAAATGAAATAGTTTGTTTTCTTTTTTTATGAATGGACTCCATTTAATTAATTCACTGTTTTTTTTAACTATCGGTACCTGCAGTTTAGGAATTTGAGTTTTCGAATTTCGCTAAGTCAAGTAACTAAGTTACGCACTTCAGTGATAATTGCTTGAGCAATTTTTATGTCTTTACGTAAAATGATAAAGATTAACTTATATCACAGCGATATATTTTAATTATATTGAATTTCAAATAAATATCATGATGACTTCATAAAACCGAGAATATTAAGAACATTCCAGAATACAGATTTTACGAATTGATCTAAGATAATAAAAAAACACTTTATAGAGTAATCCTTCTATAACAGGATTCCGGAATTTAAAAACATAACAATCGCAAACACAGAATACACTTGGACACGAAATAATAATTAATAAATTTGGGAATCAAACCCAATACTTTCGGCTCACAAGAATCACGAACGACCAGACCTATAGGCCACCTAACGGCCTTATTAATAATCAGTTCTAGTGTATTGTTTCTAACAAATGAAAACCACAAAAAAAAATGTGAACTGACAACTCAAAAAAGAGATCATTATTACAATCTTTAGAAGCAATAATTGAATTAGGATTTTTAATCATAATTGCAGATTTACGATGTTTAAAACTATATACACTTACCTTAGATAATTTTGTATCTGGAGGAACGTTCGGTATACACTCTCGTAAGTCGGTAAAAGCTGTGTTTATACTCTGTGTTCTTCGTCTTTCCTTTTTATTAGCAGTGGTTCTTCGTTTCACAACTCTGACAAAAGATGGCGCGGGTCTGTCATATCGCGGTATGGCCTGCATATCACAATCTAGACCTAGACAATAAATATAACTTAATAATTAATAATATTGATTTTATTTACTAGTGGTCTAAAACCAACCGAAATATCCACTCCTAAAGGGTCAAATAGGATCTAAGTTTTTTTTACATTCAAAATAAGAAATATGAAATTTGATTCTCATATTTTTTTAATCCGGCATAAATTTGATTGTTTAGTATATTGTTTTACATTAATCATAGTATTTGAGCATATAATGTCGTTAATTTCAGAATATGCTTTCACGTGTACCGACCATAGAGTGATTATACATAACAAGGTATTCCTAGTTGAGTAGGAAAGCCAGCCTAAAATCTTTTCATCGAAAAAAAGAGAAAGCAAATGAGGCAACCTATCTCTTTTTTTGTGTGATTAGACAAAGTCTCTCATATTCTCTCTTTTATTATCAGTTACAAATTCACACTCACAGGCCTGCCTATGGCTCCTCTACCTTGTGTGTATTATTATTTTTTTATTTATATCTTTTCCACTTGAATCATAATCAGTGATCACTTGTGTACGTCAACATGGAAGTGTCAGGAGGGCCTATTACGATACTAGATTTATCGTAATAAGCCCTATTGTAAAAGCACTTTCCATCTTAGTGTTAAAGCTATTAGGGTTCCAAACGCCAGGACGCGTTTGAGAAGAACCACACAACAAACTCAGTCGGCTATATTTTTTATTATTATGATCACTGTTTCACAAACGTCAATCTTAAATGCAATTTTGGAGCAACTAGAACCGTCGCAATCAATCGGAAATGAAGCCTAATGATTTCAGGCAATGAAAATGAAATAATAATGATAGTAAAAAAAATATATATAAAAAAAAATCTTTGGCCTGCCACACAACCAGTCACCGCAAGCAGCACCCGTTCACGAGCATAACACAAGAGCCAGCCATCACCCCCTTCGCCATATTTGAGGGAGGAAGGCAACCCGACTCCCGATGCTACCGCAAGAAGTCACTTCTAAGGAATCAGTGTGATGCAGCAGGTCGGTAAAGCAAACTTAATTTACGACAAAAAACAAATTGCGGAGATTACTAGCTATTCGCAATACAATACAATTAATTCCCAGGCCATACCGCCGTTGATGTAATCCTTTACACTATAGTAGGATTTTTTTATCAAATTATTTTTAAAATATAATTTAAATTTATTTAATGATTGGCTTAAGGCTTCATTTGGGAGTTTATTATAAAAACGTATACAATTACCCTTAAAAGATTTACCTATTTTATGGAGCCTAGTGCCGGGCATAGCGAGTTTTTTTTTATGTCTTGTATTAATTTTATGTAAATCACAATTTTTCTTGAACTTTGAAAAATTTTTATGAACGTAAATTAAATTTTTATTAATATATTGATTATAAACAGTCATAATTTTAAATTCTTTAGATTTGTTTCTTAAAGAGTCTCTTGGTCTCATATTATATATTGCTCGAACAGTCCTCTTTTGCAATGTAAATATGGTATCAATATCAGCCGCATTGCCCCATAAGAGTATACCGTATGACATTATGCTATGAAAGTAACTAAAGTAAACTAATCGAGCAGTTTCCATATTTGTTAATTGACGTGTTTTTTTAACCGCGTATGCAGCAAAACTAAGTCTGCTTGACAAATCAAATATATGAGGATCCCATTGCAATTTTTCATCTAAAGTAATGCCCAAGAAAGTAGTAGATTTGACCAAGTCCAATTCCTCATTATTTAATTGTACATTGGTTCTAACATTTTTAACATTTGGTAAACTAAATTTGACACACTTCGTCTTTTTTTTATGAAGTAACAAATTATTCGCGTTAAACCATTGTACAACATCTGAGAGAGCATTGTTTACATCGTCAATAACAGATTGCCGTCTTTTAAGTTTAAAAATAAGAGAAGTTTCATCAGCAAGCAACACTATCCCATGTTTTTCCCTCACTAGGTGAGGTAAGTCATTTATGTAAATGAGGAACAAGAAAGGCCCTAAAATAGAGCCCTGTGGCACACCTATTTTTATCAAAGAACCAGGGGTTCGTTTACAATAAACAAATTATCGAAACAATTGTATAACCTAGAAAACCATCGATAGTAGGTAGAAGCAGTATTCAAAATTTCGATACTATACCGATTATACGAAGTTGGTGCTATCGGTAGTCTATCGATTTATTACAAGATTTAATACACATAGTTAACTTAGCCGACAGTTTTGTAACAATAGTGAAATTAGACTACGAAATGCGACGTAATATGACTAGTGGAAGAAAACTAAACCCTAGTAGAAAAACCCCTCCAGAACATACAAAGTGCATTAAAACTCAAAGCTATCTGCACTATATTTACAAAAACATTTATATATATATATATATATATATATATATATATATATATATATATATATATATTTATAAAATAAGGTTACTGACCTCCATTATTTTGGTTATAATTATGATGTATCATGTTACTATGGTAGGCGTCATAGGGTTCGTTCCCTAATACCTGCATTTCTTCATAAGCTGCAAATTAATTATAATTAAAGCATTTTTTCTTTAATAGCGATACGAGAATAAAGCTATGTCATTGTATGTCATTGTTACATCTGTCCGACATCAAGCATTGTCATGTGGTTTGAAAATTCACTCATACATGACGCACTTATATAATGGATGTAATAATGACGTACATTTGATCTCAATGCTTATGAATGACAAACCACTTATTATTAAATAAGGAATTGAAGATTATTTTTATTTATATACTTATCAAAATAAAATTCCTCATGTTTAAACATTTTAAATATATTTATTTATTATATACGCCATTTTATCATAACAATTAGCGTTATGCATTTCTTACTATGTACCTAGAGATAATGTATCTGTATTTATAATATTAACAACAGGTACTGTAATATGTAAATGAAATAAATAATATACGAATGTAAAAACTTTATAACGTGATTCAGGATCTAAGAAACTTAAGATCATGTCAGTAGTAAAAGATTACCCTCTGTCAAATAAAACGTAACATCAAAGTCATTACCATAATACCATATAAGAAATTGTTTACTTCATATTGCTGTCATTGAATAAAAACATGTTGTGATCCATATTTGATGTATGTATGATGTCAAATATTTACTTACCATAGTTTCTTCCTATGTAGTTACTGGCGTCATTGTATATATCCTGGGCATCGAATTCATGGCTTTCAGCAGCTCCCGGCCAGTACACACCACCATCCATGGGGCTCCCTGTAGAGAATCATCAATAATAGACCTCTTCTAAAATACCAATTGTTTTCTGTAACTCTGTATCTCATAATGGTAGTGGAGCGTAGATATAGTAGCTCGTAAACTTATAAATTAAACTATTGTAAGCATGAAAAACTATTATTAAAAACTGAAACGTCACTGGAAAGGAAGCAAAGAAGAGCTTTATAAGGCGATAAAAACAGAAATCATAAGAAAAGGTATGGACTTTTTATTTAGATTGAATTTTCGAAAGGAAGCTAAGAAATATTGCCCATACTGTATTTAAATTTATTTTTATTTTGTGTCTTTTGGCAACACTTACCTTGATGCGATGGCTGGCAATAAAATGGAGGTTCATATCTGTCAAAACCTTCGTCTGAAGGGGAGGTGCTGCCGTAGCTGGACATTTAGTCTGTAACAAGGAATAATAATTTTTTTATCACATTTTGTCCATCATAGATCAAAATTACCGTAGTAAGTCATAGTATACCGTATCGCTTTACGTCTTGGTGAATTAAGCATTCCATATACAATGATTGTCTTTATAGGAATTTTGTTTAATAGATAGAGCGATGGGACGGTTTCCCAGATGTCACGAGTTCAAATCCCTGCCGTATCAGTTTATATGTCATTCTACATTTATTCAAACGTTTAAATATGCTTAACATGGTTATACATATTTTGTTTGTTTATAGATATTTTGAAATAATACTTGAAACAGTTTAAAAATAAAAAAAAACTTTGTTATTTACGAACGAACGAAGTAGCAAACTATGAATATTCGTTTTAAAGTAAGAATTTACAGTTCTGGTAATTTGGATATAGGATATTGTAAAGGATAGAGTGTAGGTACGTATACCTACGTTACGTATTCGTATCCTGGGCGAAATGATAAAATGTGGTCAATTTTTCAATGGTTGAAAACAAATCTTCTCGCAGAGTTGAGCATACGTTCAAGGTTTTTGAGAAAATCCACATTCAAGTTTACGCAGGAAACATCACTAATTATTATATTAATATTAAATATTATGTAGATTAAAAATCTATCTAAATGTAGGTATCTAAGTACAGTATCTACCTAAATGTCATTTCTTGTTACGTTTTGTTTTTTTTATTAGAGAGATACATAGATATTTTTAGAAGTTTTGTTCTAATGCAAACTAGCTGTTGTTTGCAACTTCTTTTAACAATGGGGCCTTACATGTTTGGAACAATAATTCATAACTAGCATGAAGTTTTTATTATCTTTTATGTTCGAAAAGTTATCTAACATAGCCGGTAGCCTCCATTTACTTATAAAAATATTATTTCAAATGTATTTAATTAAAACGTGTTAGAAATGGAACTTTCAAACAAACAGTGAAACTTTTTAAGGGATTTTACTTGCAAATAAAATGAATGATAGATATGAAGTATGTGTGGGTCCAGGAAAACCAAAGAATATATGGATGTATTGCTTGAATGACATGAGTAAAGAGGACTGACTCTGACTCTGACTCTGTTGAAAAGGCGGTCGATGGCAAGAATGGAAAAGAAGAACGTTGTCCCAACCCCACATAAAGTAGGAGAAGCCCAATGATGATGACGATTTGTACAAATATCATCTTGTTAAAACGATGGCAGTAAAGCATAAAAAAATAACTTATAAATATAAGCCAATGTAAATCAATAAATTAAATTATATATTTCTTTTTACAATTTCAAATAATATTAATAATGATAGAATCAGAATTCCTTTCAATTATTTTGCTCTATCATCCTTCATCCAAATCAACCCAATTATTTGTGGCTGACTATGTAAATTCCTTCCACGTTCTTCTGTCATACGTCATCTCAGTGCTTATTTGACATATCCTTTTCATGCACTACATCTTCTTCGGTCGCACAGTTTTGAAATGTTTGTATATCTTTTTATAATAAAATACAAATATTAGAATTAAAGTGCGTAAAGATATTAAATTCTTAAGATTTTCTAAAAATATATTTAAAAAAAACCATATTCATTTTATTGGGGTAGTATTTTTCAATGTTAATAATAGGTATATGTAGAGGTGATGAAAAATAGATTTGTTACGGATATTTTTTTTCGATGACTGTCGACAATAACCTTGTCTATGACAAATGTCGCAATGTACATGTATTGCTGCAATAAATAAACCAGAGTTAATAATCAATCGTGATCCATTTTATCCTACTGATAATTGAAATTTGAAATTTTGGTTTAAATGTATCTCATTAGATCAAAATACTTTACAAGCGTAGAAACAAACCTCCTTTGGCTTTGATTCACGAAAAATTTAATTCAACAAAGTTTTATAGGAATGCCAAAATAGGATGTTTCAGTTTAGACACGTGGGTAAGCAATGTGGATTTGTCGGAGGTAATAGAAGTAAATATTAGTGAAATAGATAATGCTAGAAGATGCTATAATCCTCCTAAAAATCCTTTTAATCTTAGAAATATGTGTACGAACTACTTGAATAAGAAATATATTTTTTTTATAGAATTTATACAGATGGCTGTAAGAGAAGTGAAGGATCAGGAATAGCCTTTCTAGATTATCAATTACACGTGGCATGTAAATTTAGGGTAAATCACGATATGTCTATAATGCATATAGAACTGTCAGCAATAGCTGAGGCGATTGCATACATAAATTCGATAAAACTGGTAATTATTTGATCATCACAGATTCTAAAAGTGCCTTACAACATCTTTTAAAATGTGCAACAATTTTTAGGGGAGTACCTATTGCGTATGAGATAATCAAATCAATTAAAAATATGTCTGAAAAGAAAAAAATAATTAAACTACAGTGGGTGCCATCTCACATAGGGCTAATTGGGAATGAAGATGTGGATTTGCTTGCAAAAGACGCTTGTCTTAATGGTACACCTTTTGATGGACTTCCATATTTCTCTGAACTTACAAGCTTAGTTAAGATAAAATGTAACGATATTTGGAAAGAACATTTTGATGTCCGATCGCTCACTAAAGGCATTTGGTACAAAACAGTTCAACTTTCGCTTCCGCTTAAGCCATGGTTTTCCGAAGTAAAATTAAATAGAAAAGATTTTGTCACGTCTTTTCGACTTCGATCCGGCCATATTCCCTTGAACAGCTTTGCAAACCTGGTGGGAAAGGCGCAGTCTGCAAAATGTGCAGAGTGCGACCAAATTGAGGATGTTTACTACATAATTATGGAATGTGTTCGGGTCGAACGGGAGAGGCGTGACTTTATAACTATTAACGATATAAATTTACTAGGTATAGGTATAAGTAATGTAATTTTAAGTCATCCATTCTCGGCAGAAGCAAAAATGTTATATAGTATGTATAATTTGGCATGTAAGCGAAGATGATTTTAAGATGTTTCTATGAGGGTGTCATCTTCGAATATTGAACAAACCCTCTTTAATGTAAAATGAATAAAAAAAATTAAAAAAAAATCCTTTCTAGAATTATCTTTTTTTTTCATTTCAATTAATTCTAGAATTATTATTATTATTACTAGCAAGAAACATAAAACTTGGATGATAGATCGACTATTTTTTTTGGCTGATACTGGAGCATCACGTTGGCTACCTAATAAAAAGTATTGAATGAACTATGTCCGTACTAAAAATCCTGTAAATCAGAGTTGTTCTCGAGTCATAATCGACATCCAAAAAGACCGACACATTTTATTTTATAATATTTAAGGTTGTATAAATGTCAAACACATTTATATAAATACCAGCTATTGTACGAGGCTCTATCCGCGGAAAAAAGATGTTCAGATTATGTGATTTCAGTACTTTCAAGACTCACTTTCGTTACAAATTACGTGAAAAAGTATCTACGCAAATCGCAAACTATCTTGGTATTCATTTCATCTTACAGCAGTTTGGTAGTAAAAGCGTTAGAGAGAGACAGGGATAATTTGGCATTTATAATACTTACTTACTATACTACTTACTTACTATAACTACTACTAACTACTACACCGATGGTCATCAGGTTTTTTATTTGATAGCAGCATTATCATCGATGGTTTAACAACAAAAAACTGTGATCGGTCATACACTTGAGAAATAATAATAATAATAATAATAATAATAATAATAATAATAATAATAATAATAATATCAGGACAAATTACACACATTGATCTAACCCCTAAGTAAGCAAATTATTTGCTTGTGTTAAGGGTGTTAGACAACGATAGAAATACATAGAAATACATATATAAATACTGAGAATATATTTAATAAACGACCAAACCCAGAAACACAGACATCTATGCTCATCACATAAATGCCGGTCTCCCGCCGGGAATCGAACCCGAGCCCCATTGCGCCGTGACACGTTAGGCGTCTGCGCTAACCACTCGACCAACGGGGCGGTAATAAACGAAAAACTAAATTTCGCAAAATGTACGAAAAAATTCGACACGGGCATGAAAGCGAAACAAAGTTGACATCCATGATATAAAAAAAAAAACAAATTCAAAATATTAAATGGTAAGATATTATTTGATAAATAAAAACAAACAAACAGACGCCAGCAGCTATTTTTATTATAAGTACCTACTCGCCACTTGATGCTGGATATCTGAAATGAATCAACCTTTATCTCAGAACACTTGTGCATCTCAATTAGTTAATGCATCGAGAAACAGATTTATTTTCGGTTCATTGGATTGGATGCCGGTTCCGTATTATTTTGTTTGTTGATAAAAAATAAAATAAGGATTTTTTATTCCAGATACTCACATAAACAGAAACCAAAACAAAGGATGAAAATTCCAGCCAAGTGAAAATCAGACTTGCGCACGAAATGTTCCATAGGTACCATTATACATATATAATATATCAAAAACGGCAAAAAACATGCTTACTATATGAGAGCATCCTATTTTTTTTTAATTATGTTTTCTTAAGGTGAATATGTAACTAAATGGTCTGTAAATATTTCAATCGTCAACCTGTTGTCGTTATTAAAATCGAGTTAAAAAAAATACTGTTGTTGTATGGGAATCTCCTTAAATATTTTATTGTTGTTTTCAGTATGTATTTTTATAGCGGGAACCGAAATACATAATCTGTAAAATATCCAACTATCTAGCTATCACGGTTCATCAGCTACAGCCTGGAGACAGACAGACAGACGGACTGACAGAGATTGCTTATTACATATTAATAAAAGTTCTGGCTGAGATTCCGATGCAGTTTATCGATTTAATAGATTGCTATCTAAATCTATTCACTATATTATTAATCTATTTACTATTATCTTCTAAATAGTAAAAGGTTTATATTAAGTAGTTTCGTGTGCGTTGATATCTAAGTCAGTCAGTCAGTTTTGCCTTTTATATATTAAGATTGTTTGTAATGGTTATATTAATAAAAAAACATACCTACTTCTGTTATTATTATAATTTGTTGGTCCGGTATTATTATACACATCACAACATATTTAATTATACAGGAATATAATTAACATGTAATTAAATTCCTGTTTAATTAAATATTTTGTCAAGACTTTTTTCAATATAAAATATTTAGATTTTTCAGAGTTTAATTTTCTGTTCTTGTAATGTGAAATAATTACTTTATAAAATTGTTTTTAATAGATAGTTTTTCCAATATAAAACAAATTATTTTCCATTTTTTTTAATTTTTTTTCATGTTGCATGGCTTGTTTTTTTTCAATGATTAATGCCAAAATACCAAGTTTTTATAATGTTATTTTCAATATTGAATATTTTTTTTGTTAAATAGCTAGTTTCTTCAATATTACATTACTAGTTTATTTAATGTTAAATAAATAGTTTTAATTGTTACTTATTTTTTTCTGTACAACGAGTTAAGTCAAGGAAACAGTCGTAAAGTCAAATATGTGTAACAGATAATATTGTTAATATAAACATTTAAAATGTGTCGGGAACGTGATACGCACGTGTTTGTTAAAAATATCAGCTGAGAAATGTAAACTAAGGTTTGTTGACATTAAATTTTAATTACTTAGTGTTAGGACAATTTTTAATATTTTTAAACATTGAGGAAGTGCAGCGATATACCTATGCATTTTATTTATAAAGGATTTTGATATATCTTTTGTTAGAACTGAATCATATCTGACACAGTCTGTGAAAGATCCGAAAAAACATTGCATTTGATAACACCATTTTCGAGAATTGTGAGTTTAAATGTTGACCTTAGTGAGCGTTTTCCTTTGAAAATCCTAATCAAAGCTACAAATTTAAATAAGTATATAATATTTATAAATGAAACAATGGCTTAATTGGTCGGTAAATATTAATCGGTATTTTGAAAGGTTTTGTGTATGATTAAAGATAATTATTATTAATAATTTAATTTATATAAATTATCGACTTAGAACACTATATTAAATGACGAAAAGATGCAGAATTAATCGCTATACAACGTACGTATATTTTCTTACCTGATAAATATAATACACGCATTAAAAATCATCAATTTTAAAACCACACAAACGTCACATTTAAAGCACCATTTTATCACAAAACACAATGACCGTTAACTTCTTTGCCAAAAAAATATCAATAAAAAAATAAGAAATTTTAAATAACATAAGGATTTACAGCTTTGACCTTTGCCTGCCTATTGAAGAACTTAAAAAAATAAATATACATGTACGTCAATTGTTAAAAGGTGCGAAACGCGTCCCGTTACGTCAAGTTAAGATACAAAACTGGTCCAGACTGCAGTTTGATCTCTGAAGTGTGTAAATTAGTGAACGCCCTTTTAGGGGAGGAGCTTAGGAAAGGAAATTAAATCTACCCACCTATATTTTGGTATTTAACATATTACTTTATTCACCAATACAATACGTAGATGTTAATCAATTAATTTTAAGTATATTACAAAGATTTGTTTCATATTCTAAATTTAAAAGAAGATAACGTAAATAAATATATATTTTAAGAGACTATATTTTATTTTCTTTTTTCATACTACTTTCGGTCTGAAGCGCTGTTTTAATTAGGTATAGGTACTCACTATACTCATAATTACTACTTTATCATAACTATTATAAGCCGTAAAAAATATCCCACATTTTGCTTTCGAGTTAAAGTAGTATGGTGTGAAATAGGTCATTTTAATAAAATGCATGATGTAAATCATGATATTAAAAAACGACGTTATTGAACGCATTAAAAAGTTAAAAATAATATAGCTAATTACAGTAATAACCATCTACTGCTTACAGACTGATAGTTTTGTAACGTAGTAAGATGTATTATAAAATACGTAGTACTACTATCATAAATAACGATGCCAGCCTGATTGAGATTTCTGTAAAATATTAATAATAATTAAATTCTACTCAATTAAATAGAAAATTAAATAAAAAAGAAATAAGATATTTCTTAAAAAAGTCGTTCTATAGACTAAAACATAAAAACATTCTTCAACTTAATACCGGCTATACAAAAAAAATAATTATTATAACAAATATATATATAAAAATCAAGCACTCTTTAAGACAGGAGGGGGCAATAACACTTCCTGGCACCCCTCCCCGGGACTTCGTCCACCTACTGTTGGTAAAAACAGATCGAATAAAATGGATTTTATTTTAAAACCTACTAGATTAACAGTAGGTAATAGTAGACGTTTATTAAATAAATTATTTGTATAAGTAGTTCTAATTTGTTAAACATATTCATAATTTTCATTAGCCCTTTTATTAATGTAGTTTGGGTTTGTATACCTACATTGTATAGTTGAAATAATTACTTGATCCTGATCGAATATTTGCTACTAAATAATAAAAGTAAAATCTGTTTCTTGAAACATAAATTAAGGACACAAAGAACACCCAGTCTACAATCAATAATCTGTGGATCACACAAAAAACTGTCCTGAGTGGGAATCGTACCCAAGACCAATATAACCAACCTATTATTAGTAGTTGCCTAATCTATTTACCTACCTATTTATAACTATATACATATATATCTAGATATATACGCTATTAGTATCCATAAAATGTTTTAAAAGTGTCAGTTTACGTATATCAGGAGATAAACATTAATAAAAATGATAAACGGAAACTGTGCTGATTGGTTCTTTCTCTCCTCCAATTGCAAAACAGTGGAAGGAGTGGATAGCCTCTACTCTAAAATAAGAAGTCATAACGAACTCGCCTTAAATGCAGTTTCGATTTTAAGTAGAATGTTCCTAAAATGATATACTAATATGTATATTGCAACTGATGGGTCTGTTGGTCACAATTGCATTTGCATTAATGTCTGGAAGTAGCAGTGTGGTTATAAAGTTTTTTTTTTACTCGATAGTTCATTTATGAAGAAAGGTCTTGAAAAATAAGATGAAATACGTTACACTACAACCCTTACAATAATAATAGTACATAGTCCACGAGAACTGAAATTGAGGTTAGATGGACAAATTTTTAAATAATCAATAGAAAAAAAAAGAAATAGTAGAACTCCATATATTATGATAACATTACATTAGTCCTATATATATATATATTAATAGGACTAATGTAATGTTTATAGGACTAATGTATCATAAACAAAAATATTATATATAAAAATGAAATTTAGAATGATGTTGCTATTTAAGTCCCTACCTACTTAATAAAGCATTTTTTTAAATTAGTTTAGCTTCGTCTTGCTGCTTCCGAAATTCAAATATTTACGATTATTATAAATAAGATTTAAATAACTTTTTAAACTTTTTAATTTTATTTTATTTTAATCGAATTCCTAAATTCGACTTTCTAGATATTATTTAATTTTCTAATTCAAAGTGTCGTATGTAGGTACGTACTTACAAATGTATTTATATGTTGCCAACCATACTTAATAATAAAGTTTTATACCTTATTTTTGGTAATTATACTTTATACTTTTACATACAAATAAAATTTGTGAAAATACTTTATTTCAATTCTTTACTACAATACATAGAACAACACAACAACACTCATTATGGGATTTATGGTTAACTATTTAACAATATAAGTTTGAACAGATTATGGAAACGATTTATAATTACTGAATGAAATGTAACTAACATTCTATTCAGTAAGTCGGATGTTAATGTGTTATCAAATAAAGTTTTCAGTAATCTTTCTTTTTTAATTGATAGGAGCTTAAAATGGTTTTATTTTAGCGAAGATAACTAACTGGCTTTCCAAACTTTCCTAACATGTCTTTGAAAAATTAGGTTAAATTGGAACATTTTGAAATGGTGATCAATTTAATTAGAAAGGAGCTGTTTATTTATTTATTTAAATGTTGATTGTCAAATAAAACTTTGAAACTTTTAAAATAGTACAAAAATGATACTTTCTATAAGCTCACACAAATCCTTTTTTGAGGCACTAAAAACATAAAATTTTAAAAATTCTTTCATTTTCCTTCAAATACTTTTTTTAACCTTATCCAAAACATTTTATACTTTTTTTTCTTAAGCTTGCAGTGTATTTATTTATTGCTACCCAAAAACAAAAGTTTATTATCCGACTGAACATACTTATAGGATATTTTTAACTCTGGCAAATGCTTTCATTACTTTCAAGAAAGAACACAAATCTTGTGATATAATAATAATAATAATAATAATAACAATACAATAAAAACGGTTTAGGCAAAAGAATGTATAAATCTTGTAACTAAGATAAGAACTGACAAACTGACAAGCAAATGCTTTTATATAGCAATGTGATCAGTTGACCTAATAACTCTTTATTTGATAAAGAAAAAGTTTACTGAGTATTTTTGTCTACTTTAAAGGGTAGTTTTTTAGGTACAATATTAAATTACCAAATTAACGCTACGCCTAATAACATTTACTACTTGTTTTACTTTTTTTTTACTGAATATTATTAACTCTAAAGTTATTATACGTAGAGTAAGGAAGCTAGCCTAAAATGTGACAATAGAAAAAAAAAGAGAAAGCAAATGAGATTACCCATCTAGCTCTCTTTCTTGCATGTGTGATTAGACAAAGATAAGTATTGGTCTGTCATCTTGTATCATTATTCTCTCTTTTATTATTTGTCAGAAATTGATACTCATAGGCCTGCCTATCTCTACTCTATGTATAGAAATTCTATGTTATTAACTGACTGACTGATGCATTATTGCACAGACTACAATAAATAAGACAAAAACATAAAATTTATAATTTAAAACTAACTAGCCTTAGAATCGAATCAATCCTAAAACTTATTCTCACACGCGTGTAAATATTATATATTTTAATTAAAATTATCTGATCCTGTAATTTGATTATATTATTATCTTTTCTATCAAATACAATAACAATATTTATATAATTAAAATAAAGGTTTTTGGAACCAAGATCGGATCGTTTTAATAAGTTTGCTAGCAGAATAAAAAGTAAAAGAGACTACGGTACGAAATAAAAAAAATGTAGTTGACTGTTTGAAGCAGTCACTGCTACTCAACTATAGATGGCGCTTAGACCTTAGTAGTTATAAGTTTATAAACATAATCATACATGACCATACTAAAGTTAATGCTAAAGAACCTGAATAAAAAAAACGCAGTCAGTTTCAATCATACATTTTAAACAAATAAATTACTATGGACACTATAGAACCAACGAAGAGAAACGCTAAGAAAGCTATCACTATGCATATAAAATTTCTTCCAATACATCCATTTTCTCCGTGTAGAGGACCTCTTATTGTAAAAGCATTCGCAATAGCGGGGCCCTCAGCTTTAGGTTTCTTATACATTCTTTTTGGTTAATTTCAATTCAGACATCTATAAAAGAACCCAGACTAATAAGTAAAATACAAAAAACAATAGCTTATAAAATTATTGCAATATACTCGTTAACATAATACCTAATAAATACATCTATATTAATTATTAAAATTGAAATAAAATTATTTAGTGTCATCGCTAAAATCGACTCACTGGATTTCGAGACTGTTGAATAAGTGTATAAACCACTACAATTAAAGCTACCAATGAGCCCATGAAACCGATTGTTACGAGACAGCCGACGGGTTTTCTGTACAAATCTCTCAAGCAGCAGTCGTAGAACGGTGCCTCTGATCTTCTTAGCGCATCTGTAAAGTATTACTAGTCATAACAATAACTCTGTTAGCATCTTTTAAGTTTTTGACACAATTACGTTTATTTTAACCTATAGAAAGCATATTAGGGCATTTAAAATAACATCTAAAATGACTTCACTCTCCCAACCTATATATTTTACTATATGTAAATGAACAGATGATGCGATGAAATGACGAGGAACGAGAAATAAGGATGAATTTAAATATATACTCAATAATAGGTCGGGACAACAGTATTTTCGCACGTAGTTGACATATATGAAGTTGCAAAAAAAAATATCTTTGTCTTTGCTATTTGTATCCGACTGGTTTTAATGGCATTAAAACGGTTACATTTTAAAAACTCGACATTTGGGTCCACAGGAGCTCGCTGAATGGAACCTAATCAACCGTGTATTCATTTGCGTTTCTTTACTGAGATGTAACGAAACCAAACCGTTTTTGAAGAGATTGATTGATAACGAAACCGAATCGTTTTTGATTGGTGATGAAAAGTGGATCCCATACGATGTGAAAAAGGTCGTGGTCAATGGTCGGTCAGGCTTCCCAGACTGCAAAACCCGGGTTAACTTTTAATAAGGTGGTGATGTAAGTATGGTGGAACTAAAAGACTATTGTTCATTATAAGCTTTTACCGCCAGGCAGAACCATCAATTCGGATCTTTACTGTCAACAGCTGATGAAATTAAAACAAGAACTTGAAAGCAAGCGGCAGGAATTGATCAATACAAAGGGTGTGGTCTTTCGTCACGTTAACGCGAGACCATACACATCTTTAGCCACTCAGAAAAAAAATATAGTGTTTTGCTGGGAGGTATTAATGCATCTGCCGTATAACCTAACTTTGTACCTTCCGATTTCTACCTGTTTCGGTCTCTACAGAATTCTTTACGTTTTGTCAGGTTAACATAAAGAGATGACTGCCATAACTACTTGTCTCGTTTTCTTATCAGAGGTCTCAATATATCTTGCATCAACGGGATTATGTCACTACCTAAAAGATGGCAAGAAAGTTATCGATGAAAATAGTACAAGTATACTATAAATAAATTTAAACTTTGAAAAAAAATGTCTTCACTTTTCATATAAAATGCGAAGAAACTTTTTCCCCACCTAACAGTTAAGCAGCCATTTTATCATCGAAAGAATATATCGCTACGTCAATAAGAGTACTAATATCGGTTTTCTTAGCGAGCCAGTGCTGCCATCTAATTGTTGGGCACTTTTAGTTGCAATTTGGTGTTGGTTGGATTGGTGTCAAGTAATGCACTGTAAATAGGATGAAAGAGGCGGATTACTCTTAACCGTAGTTGATCTAAGATATAATAGCTAGGATAAGTTATTTAGATTGGACATTGCTTTGAACGAGGCCTATCGCCCGCTCTTTTTCCGACGTAAAAAAGATACTATTTCAAAATAGGTTCAAAGAGTGGGTCAAAATAAATTCAAAAATAAATTAAACAGGAATATCTATTTTTTGTTTGTGTCTATGCTGTTAGTCCTATTGGCTATGACAGCTGCACAGAAGGAGCAGGCGGGTACGGTGACCCACCCTTAAAACGGGGACGGCCTGACGAGCCCCTTGGTTGAAAGAACGTTCTAAGGACGCCTAATGTGAGGCTCGGATTTCGACTTAGGACGTAGTTTTGTCGGGAGGGATGTGAAGGAAGAAAAGAGGTTAGGACTTCGCACTAGCGTGCTCGGATGGCACAACGCATTGGTTAAGATCTCATCTTCTCCGGTGAAGACGGTGTGAGTGTGCTGTACTGAGTGTGTAACGTGAAAGCGTCTTCGGTGTTAACGGGTATCGACTAGGGTATTCTTTCTGTGATTAGAATAGTCGTAAGTGGCTTATATTCTGCGGCCTCAGCCATCAGTGGGTTTGGGTGGTATTGTCAAAGTAGGTTTGGAAGAGCTCCTTGAAATACTGAGCAATAGTCGGAAGGTTTAAGTCCCTATGGAAGCCAATGTAGTGGACGAATCACGGCGCCCCGGGGGCAATCAGTGTAAACCTGATCTGAATCACCTGAAGGGGTTTCAAATTTGTGCGCTCAAATAGGATATGACTATTAGTATTATGAATCTATTATTATTATAATGAAAATAATTAATTATTACATATAGTTTAAATTATCTAAGTTCTCAAAATATTTAAATAATACAAACAGGCTCCACCAGATTGAGGTTCAGTCATTAATGATTTTTGCAATAACTTATATTCTTAATATGGGTTATTTAAATTTTAAATAAATTTACTGTGACAGTTGACATATTACAATTTAGCGCTAATGTGAATTTGTCATACAAATGTTGTATAGATTACAGACTCTTATTTTCATAATTATTTTTGCATGTACAATAATCTGTGTTGTTATCTTAATTTAGTATTTTTATTATTTGTATTTTTTATACTGATAAAAGTTTAAATTTTCCTTAGTCTTCTTTGTTCGATTTTAGTTTTACATGATAAAAACGTAGCGATATTTTTTTTCTGTGATAAAATTTAACATGTAATTAAATTAGGTAAGTATATTCGTATTGTTTAATGATTTAGCAAGTATTGTTTTCAAATTTTCTTAATCTTTGTACTAAGACGTTTGAAAAGCTTCAGCGAAGGTAAGTTAAGTGTTTTTTTTATATCCAAATTATTTTGTTTACAGTTGTTAGATAATATACATTTAATCTTTATTAAATGTTGTAAATTTAAGTTTTGGCCATGGAGGGTGATAATAAAAAAAAATCTTTTATGTATGAAAGTATTTTCAAAAACCATAGAGTTATATGTTATATATATATATATATATATATATATATATATATATATATATATATATATATATATATATATATATATATATATATATATTAAAAAAACAAGCGGTGTTGGACCCATAGAATATAATAACTCTAAGCTTGGACCACCGGAATACTCGCGAGCCAGCTTTTTTGTGCAATATGCTCTAAACTTTATTATTGACATTCGGTTTGATACATTTAGTTTTCCGCCCATATTAAAAGGTTTTCATTACCTCTAACCTAAATATTATACCTATGTACCTCAAATACCACTTTAAACTGGAAGGATTTAAAAATCTTTTGCATATCAGAAAAAGCAGATTTCATCGAGATGCTTTCACAACCACATAACCAAAGTCCAAAACAATAATTCAAAATAAACTACGTATATACGTAACTTGTACTACGTCAATTTAGAAGATTAATTTAAAATAATAATAATAGACAAGAGTATAAAAATACATTATAAAATCACACGTATACTCATTAAACCCCTTTATTATGTGGAGGGTTAAGAATAAAACACGTTTACGTAACAAAATCATTTATTAGTTACAACAGAACTTCTCATACTTGATACCTATTGTATAACTTTTATCAATAACGTCACAGGCAGTAATAAAATCATTTTTGTTTTTATATTTATACAAAACCTTGTCGGATTTCCATTTACAAGTAAACTGTGGATCGCTGAAGAACGGTTCAGACGTTTGTACGTCTAGTGGCTGATTTTGAATCGGCAGTACTAACCTAAGGGATAAATTAAAAAAAATATTAATTACAAGCTCAAAGAAATTAAGACAAACCAAGGTGTCTAATACTACTTTGTATGACTATATTTGAGGAAAGATAGGATAAGAGCACAAAACTTAGGGCATAGTAGTATTTGTATAAATCAACCATCAAAAATGGGGGCAGCACTATATTAAGGACATGACAGATCATAACAAACAGGTCAGGGACACACTGATAATGTCTCTTCTACCTGGTTGCGTGTAGGAACATTCGGTGTGGTGAACAGTCTACCGGTGAACTATATGTGTAATCTCCAAGAATAATGTGTCCAACCGCCCGACAATGTACTCGTAGCTGGTGGCGACGCCCTGTGAATATCATTTAATGCCATTTACTTATGTATTTGTTTAGCTTTTCTAGAGACCGATACTAATATAATGAAACAACTAACACCTACTAAATAATTATAATAGTGATTTTTAATAGTGTGTATTAGACAGAAAATCTTACCAGTTATGGGCTTTAATAGTACCACACTGACGGGCTCACCGCAGTAGTACCCAGTCTCTAACAGAAGCAATCGCGTGTGAGCCGCCCGTGGTCTTCCACACTCTATACCAGCTGTTAGCGCCGCCATTTTGTGACTGTTCCCAGGAGAGAGATCCACACCTAGATAGAAGACAAAATTTGAAACGGTTCATTGACGGCATCTCGTGCGTAGATTGACTGAAACGTAAGACTACCCACAGAATATTAAAAAAAATCGTGAGCTATGGATACATTTTACACGGTATGTGAAAAAGCCGGAAGTGCCTCCCCCAAAGTGACCTATCCTACTATTAACTGTTTGCTCGCTAATTTATCCTTGTTTGATCACTTATTACTTTTCACGCTTAAGTTTAGTACTAGCAATCATTATAATAATAATAATAATATCACAGGACAAATTACACAAATTGATTTAACCCCTAAGTAAGCAAATTATTTGCTTGTGTTAAGGGTGTTAGACAACGATACGAATACATAGAAATACACATATAAATACTGAAAATATATTTAATAAACGACCAAACCCAGAAATACAGACATCTATGTTCATCACATATATGCCTGTCCCTGTCGGGGATCGAACCCGAGCCCCATTGTGTCGCTATACGTTAGGTGTCTGCGCTAACCACTCGATCAACGGGGCGGCGATTTTCTGTCTAATACATCATTAAGTAACTTATCCTCATTAATGCAACACTAGGACCAGGATTCTAGGACATTTCTACTGTCTGAATTGTTACCAACTTACCTACAGAATAATGAATATCCGCCAACCCGAACTTCACGTGATTCCTTACAATTGCCAAGTAGTATTTCTTAGTCAACCTCTTCTCAAATAATCTTCCAGCTTGAGCTGCTGCAGACTTGGACTTGGCGATACAAATCACACCACTAGTCGAATAATCAAGACGTTGAACAAAGTGTATTGGGTTCGGAGAGGTTGATAAATGAGAATCATGTCTCGCTATGTGACACGTTAGAGTATTCTATAAAATTAAAAAATATGTTATTATAAAATTAAAATTGCACGTTTTTTTTCGATTTCATGTAACGATTTTCTTTACCTCCTCACTATAAAATCGATTTTATTGTTGTCTACACTGACGTAGTTTGACATTTGAGAAATGACGTTAACTCTTATTAACATTTAAAATCTAACCTCAAAATATATAATATCTAACAACTAACAACAATAATGCATTCTCACCTTCTCATTTTCATCATCAGAATTAATATACATGTCATATGGTTTGTTAACAATGAGAAAATCGTCACTTTCATAATTTTTTTCCACAGCCATCTTTGTTTTCTCGTGTTCTGTGACCCGCGACAATTTAAATTACCAATTTTAAAAAATATATTTATACGCAGAGGAAAGATGTGTATCATAAATTTTATGATTCCCTTTGTATTTGAAGACTGGTACACAATCCTAATATCATAGGAATTATACGCAATAGGAAACTTTGGAACGCCGCTTGTGCAGCCCTATCCAAGCATGCGTTCAGAATATCTTCTAAAAGCATCTTTCCCGAGATGTCGTACAAATATATTTTTTAATATATCATGATAATTTTGTTACAACGACAAAAAAAACAGAAGACTTATGATTCTGACTTTTTCTAATGAGTCTTCTAAAAATGTTTTTCAACTTTTTTATATAAGTATTACCGTAAGGTTTTATATTTCTGATTCATATAACCAAATCATTGTATTATATTTCAATTAATATTTAAAGCAGAAAATAGTGTAATTTATGCCATACTGCATATTAATTAAAACATCTACAAAAACTTTAAAAAAAATAGAAATATTCTTACTTATATGTTTTAAAAATAAGGTATCTAGTTTGAATGTACACACAAAAATATTGTCAGTTGTCATTGTCAAAAGTCAAAACGAAAACAATAAAATGAAAACTTTAAACAACAACTAATCGAAATAAGCCGAAATCGTTACATTTGCATGCCTATCAAATTTAATGTTTGCGGTTAATATTTGCGTTATCAGTATAGTGAACTGTAATCCTTTATGCAATTATTGTTTAATTACATTATTTAATTTATATCACCAAAATGAGGAGACACAAAGTAAAGCAAGAGTCAGTTGCAACATCATCTCATCTCAGAGAAGAGGAACAAGATCTAGCTCACTACATTCACGATCGAGTGGAGCTGATGCACCAAGTTTTTTCAGTGATCAAACCTAAGGAATTAAAAGCTATGGCTCCTAACTGTGTCCAGCTTATATCAATAGATAATTTGCAAGAATTATGCACGGAAGAGGTTTGAATATCATATATTATTCAAATTGTATTCAAAATATTAAATGCATTTCCAAAAAGTATGCTACTTAAATCTTGTTTACAAGAATCATAAACCTGGCTTTCATAAAGCAATAAGTTGAACCTGCAATTTATGGTATATTGTCCTATTATATATGTAGGTGTTTTATTAGGAATGGTAAACATAAGTTAAACAATAATTAAGCATTTATAACATTTGAGAAACCTCAAAGAAAACTAAGTAAAAAATTATACACATAAATTTAAAACATGTATATTTACAGTAGTTTATCTATAACTTAAGGACTAGGGAGGGAAACTTAATATTTTAAGCTATCAAGGATTAGTTACTGCATTTGTAGTTTCTATATTTTAATACATGCCATTAAAAAGTAAGGAAAAAATTACATCACACACATAAGTAAAACTCTATTTAAGGTTATGTCTACTGAAAAACAATGACTTAAGTTATAGTATCAGTTATTATTTATAATGTATTTTATAACAATGATAATTTAAATGTTAACTATAGTATGAACTTACATACTGGTCAGATGATTAATATGTTTTTAATATATATTATTATATTTTAGCTCCTCGGCATAAGTTCAAAACGTCTGTGTGCAATATTAGATGGTGCCGAGCCTCCAACAGACACTGAGTCATCCAGCTCGGAACAACTTGAGACTATATCCTTGGACAGTATATCATCTGATGATGAGATATTAAGCCAACCTGCAGCTAAGAAAAAGGCAAGTTTACTACCATTGTTTGTCTGTCTGGTAGTTCCGATTCTTATACTTACAAATATTCATATTTTTTTTAGTACAGAGTATCATAAATATAATAAATAGTATTGTCATTATGTTTAATTAAATAATAATATTAATTGACATTAACTTTTTGATACAAACTAATTATAAGCTGTATTTTGTAATTCTTTTTTATTACAAAAGTTGGAGGGGGGTTGTTGTTGCACTCTGTATTAAAACAATTTTGGCTGCTTATTATGTACTGTACCAAATAATTTTATAAAAAACCTATTATCTATAAAATGTTGTAAATAATTTTCATTTGGTTTCGCTTATTACTTCACAATTGATATTTAGAAAGAATTTAAATTTAATTACGTATGTTTATTTTCGAACGTTAGTTTTTCGATGTTTGCCTCACTAGTCGTGAACTCAGTTGAGGACCTTGTTTGAACCACGCATGAACTGCGTGTAGGCACACGTCATTGTACAGGTGTACCTACGTCCTACACTGTGATCAAAATAATAATAATAATAATAATAATAATAATATCGGGACAAATTACACCCATTGATCTAACCCCTAAGTAAGCAAATTATTTGCTTGTGTTAAGGGTGTTAGACAACGATACTAATACATAGAAATACACATATAAATACTGAGAATATATTTAATAAACGACCAAACCCAGAAACACAGACATCTATGCTCATCACATAAATGCCTGTGCTCTGCCGGGAATCGAACCCGAGCCCCGTTGCGCCGTGACACGTTAGGCGTCTGCGCTAACCACTCGACCAACGGGGCGGTTAAAATGTGACTGATCTTTATATCGGATTCCAAACTGATAGTAGCCCTATCTCTTTAGAAATTATTTGCGTACTTTACGGTATCTAAAAGTTTTTTCTACCACATAGTACAGTGTTTTTATTAGTTTTGGTTTAAACGGATGCTTTATCAAACAGTATGTAAAGGTTTGTCTAATTGCAAGATGCGTTCAGTAATCGCAGACGCATTACTGTCATGGTATTTGGTACTTCGTATATGTTCAGCGATTCCAGTATTGACGTTTTTGCTAGTTTTTCGTACGGAACGCTTACCGCGATCATAAGGACTTGAGGAAGAAGGATTGTAAAGGTACACAGAGACACAACGTAACTTGCAGTGCAGACAAACGATAATCTTAATGTTATGATAACGTAATAACTGTCATATATCATCATTCACCTCGTTGGTATCATATTTCATTAGTCACTTCTATATTGTATGGTAAGCAATTGAGACGCTCTGCTTCTAATATACATACAAGATTCTTATTGTGACGCTCACGCTGTGGTTCCACGCTCCGAGCTCTAGAATTAGGACTTTGAATGTTTTCTCACTAGTTAGTTATATATAAAACTAGGTGTTGCCGCGACTGCGTCCACGTGTTAATTAAATTAACAAACAATATTTTTATCTTTCTTTTTTTTTTTAACTTCGACCTTAATATTTTTTTTTTAAATAATAAATGTACTTTGTTACTTCTAATACCTCCAAAAGTATGTGTACAAAGTTTTATAGTGATCGGTTGAGTAGTTTTTGCGTGAAAGTGTAATAAACAAACTTACATTCGCATTTATAATATTAGTAGGATACATCCGAGTAAACATACATAAAACATTTACTTAATTATTAAAAAGTACTTAGTAGAATTCATTTTTAAAATTAATGACTGTTTTCCAAACTGAGTAACAAGACAATCATTTTTAAATTACAAATTCTTAAACAATATTCTACTTTTTTTAATAATATATTTGATATGTTTTTTTATGTTTTAAAATTCCTAATTCTCAGCACAAGCACAGGAAAAAAAATAAGACAAAAAACAGGCACAAACACTCGTCTGAATCGGAGGAGGATAATGGCAGCAAAGATAAATCTAAAGCCAATCGAGCCGGTCTCACTGTGCTCGAGTTGCTCGAGCTTCAAGCACGCGCTCGAGCCATTAGAGCACAGCTACAAAAGGATAATGCAAGTAAAGTTGAAGGTAAGTAAACCCAATTCACATCTCATTTGTGAATGGTAATACAGAAGTTGGAGAAACCAACTTCCTTTTGTATTTTTTTCATACAGGTTCCGCAAGAATGTCAGTTATCTGTTTGGAAATATCTTAAACTTTATTAAGTATAAAAATATTTGAACAAGTAAAAAATCGATAAATTTTAAAGCTATTTTTAATTTTCTATATTTTTTTCCAATTTGAAGTTCAGTATATACCTATGGCGATGTGTTATTAAATTAACAGACTGGTTATTGTACTATTCCATAAAATATGTATATCTTGTATTAACGAATAAATTTCTTGTTAATACTGAATAAAAAAATATATTATTATTAATATTATTTTTAAAGAACCATTTTTAAGTATTGTTTGACTGACTTGACTACTCTTTTAGTAAATATTGTTTAAGCTGCTGGTTAAAAATTTTGAGAAAGAAAATTGTTATTATATATAACTGGGTACTGGTTTGATCAATGAGGTTTTATTAAATGAGAATCTTCATTCATATCCTAAAAATATTACAAACTTACTACAAACTATAATTTTAGTGTTTTTTTATGTTGGTTAAATTCGGACCCCGATTCAGAAAAAACTTTTTATTGCTGTAATAATATTTCTTTTAATAAAGACACTGCTTGGCCCATATTAACCCATTTATTTATTTTATACAGAACAGGAAGGTGAAAAGGAACATTCCTCAGACGAAGTTGAGATAAAAGAAGAACCGGCAGAGGTTTTCGAGATCAGTAGCGATGATGAGAAACCCAAGCTGGAAGAATTACAAAAGTTACTTGGTAAGTATATCTGAATGTACAAATGTGTGCTTGTGTTTGATTGTTAAACTCCAATATATCTTTATATGCAATATAACAGTAACGTCAAATCTGTAAGTTAATATTTTGATGTATAACGAAACAGAATCTTAATAAACAGTTTTTAAAAAATCTTTTCTCGCATTGTATCAAGACAACAGAATTTTGAGATATTTTCGCATGCTTACGTATCATATCGAATTCACTGGAAGGGTTTTAATATTTGGTGTAAATAACTAGGATATCAAGCATTTCGGACGTGGTTAGGAATCATGGTGTGTGGAAGTTGTTTAAAATGTAATTTGTGTCCGTTGTATAATTGGAAAGTTGGAGTCACATCTTTTCGGGGATTTCGTGCGAGTATCCAATTGGTTCTCTATATAAATTCATCCCATCTTCTTGACGTAGTCAATTTCGGAAGCTGTTTATTTCTCAGAGTACATATTACTTGGTTTGATTTTGTGGTACTAGAATCTTTAGGATTTTTTCTGCGAATAATAGAGGCATTATAAAATATGTAGAACAGGTTCCAGAACTAATCCTTGAAGAACGCCAGATAAGATCCGACGAAAAGGTTTAGTATGTATGGAAAAGCGAACACGCTTTCCATCTCTTGGTTATATAGAGGATAGAGGATACTGTTGGTTAGGTAGATTCGTTTAAATAGGCAATAGCAGCTTATTCTACAATAAGACCCAGCGGAAAGTTTGCTGCAAATTAGAAATGTAGAACAGCCCTATTCTTCAATGTTCAAGTGAATTTTTTAATGTTTTGAATATCCTGTTTTTTTCATACTAGCATAAAAGGCAGATCCAAATTAAAAAGCTTTTCAAGAACATCTCTAATGCCTATTCTATCTGTTCCAGGATAAGTTTCGTTTGTCCTAAATATTTTAGCTAGATGATCTCCAAAATATGCTAACGATCTCCAGCTATATGTTGCTGGCCTTTTGCCCATAAATTTCCCTCTAAATTATTAATTGGTTTCGGATTAATGGGCAGATTACATTTTTTGGTAGTAGTAATAGGTTTGTTTGCATCTGTGTAGCAACACCAGTGGGAGCATTTTTATCTACGCTTTTGATTACTTCTCCTAGAGGCGATATTTGGCATTCCAGTCTCCGCTAATAACAAATAGAGTATCAATATCATAAAATAGTTTCTTATTTCCTAGTTTTGGCGAACAGTACACATCTGAAATAATCAGATCACCATTTTAGTTTGAAGTAGTTAAATAATTGTGGTTTTTACTATAAATGCAGTACCACAGTACCACAAATGGATTTGCACATAAATCCATATGAGATAAATATAGATATGATTTTATTCTCATTAGATAATAAACACAGAGGGTTTCTGATATGAGAGATCAAATTAGTTTATGTGATATAGTATATCTACTTCATCTTTATTGGTATGTTGGCTTAGATGAAATATCATTTAGGTTAAAAGTAGATATTTTCAGATACTACTAATGCTACATTTACTTAGACAGGAACACGGTTGCCTAATTAGCAGAGCGACAGTGACAGAGGTCCCGGTTTCAAGTCCAGCTCGTATCGATGATAATTTTAATTCTGTATTTATTTCAAATTTTAAAAAATCTCAAGTTTTCAAAACATTTTTAAAAACAATTTAATCCTTTAATTTGACTTTTTAAAGTAAAGTATATGCCATTATTATAAAGACTTTTAAAAACAACATTATTTTGCAGAAAAACCATCGTCAAGCTCAGAAAAGACCATAGAAAAACGAACCGTTACTAAAACTGTGACAAAAGTTGTTAACGACCTGACAATAACTGTGCCGACAAAACCAACACATAAAATTAGACTTAACAGGAATAGATCAGTTAAAACGATTACTAGGGAAGTGAAAGACGGAAACGAGAGTGTTAAAGATAACGCAATAAATACTGATGATACTAGAAAAGTTACTAAAGACAAAAAGGAACCAAAAGATAAACCTAAAAAGAAAAGAAAGAAAAATAAAAACAAAGATGGCAGTGATCACGATGAAATAACGCTACAGTTATCCGATACAGAGAAAATGGACCTTTTAGAAGACCTTGATAGAAAGAATTTTGATAATTTTACAAGTTCTGAAAGTTCAGACAGCAGTTCGATTGAAAATGGAACAGAAAAAGTTAGAATAGCAAAGTTGAAAAACGCAGAAGTCATTGATAATTCTGAAATAGTAACTGAAAAAGCTGTATGTCGACTTACCAATGTTTCAGATAGTGTCAAAATTATTGAAACTAAAGAGAAGGATTGTATTGAAGATGATACAGAAATTACTCGAGATACCACTGATGCTAATGTATTTTCTGGGAAACATGGTATCACTGATGATAAACAAGAAACAACATTAGCAGTATCTGTTCCTAAAGAAATTACTGAAAACGATCGTGAGGTTGGGGAAACTGAAGAAAAAATAAATAAAAATGATCAAATTGAAGACGGTGAAATAAAGAGTAATAAAGATTTATCTGAAGGTGAAATATCTGATAAGGATACTGTTAAAGAATCTGCAAAAGAAGTAGTTTGTATATCAGATGATGAATTGAAAACTCATAAGAAAAAGAAAAAGAAAGAAAAGAAATCTAAGAAGGAGAAAAAGAAGCAAGTAGAAGAAAAGAAGACGGATTTTCGTGAGAACCAAGATCAAAATTTTTTTGAAGATAATGTTCCGAATGAAGATATTACTTTAAAAGATGAAAAGCAAACCGAACAAACAGATATTGTGATAGATGAGAGTTTTGATGCTGATTTATGTGAAGTGCTAGAACTTTCTGATTCAGATTATGAAGTAGACATAACTGTATCCCAAGAGCCGACGGCTGACGAAATAAAAGCTTTATCAGCCAAAATTGATGAAATTGATCCAAACGCACAGACAGATATCGGTGAAGTAGAATCATGGCGAGATCGTTACTTGGGCAGTAAAAAGGTAAAAAAAGTTTTAACAACTTCAAACTTATTGAACGCTTTGAGAAAGAAAAATATAGAGCTTAAGAATAAGTTACAAGTTAAACCACAAATAGTAGAAACAGAGAAGAAAGTAGAAGAGAATGATACTAATATTGATGGAACAATAGAACAATTCAATACGTTACAAGGTTCTACTACATATGTTGATCCAGTTGTAGAAGATAAGGGAGAAGAAGTTACTAAAGAAATGAAAAAAGACGCCAAACAGCTGCTTAAAATGTATAAAATGTTACTCAAATATAATGATATAAATAAACAGAAAGATCCAAATAGAAAGAAGAAGAAGAAACAAAAGAAAAGTAAAGAAAAGAAAGATGTTGTGGAGGATAAATGTGTTGTTGGAAAATAAATATTTATTTTATTTGAAGTGTTATATTTTGTCTCATTTGATTATTTGTATTAATAGTGAATGTCGCTGAAAATTATTGATGAAAATTTTAATCACTATGGTATTCATTTTAGATGAAATTTTGTTTCAAGTCAGTTACTTAAGCACATCTAAAAATTTTAAAAAGATAATTTGAAAAATTCTAAATATGTATTATTAGCATTGCATGTAAGAGTGTTTTTATAAAAAAAATCAAATATCTGTTTAACATTATTTGTTGCTTGGATTTAAGCTGTTCCGATTATATGACAGTCTTCTACAGTCCATCCGGACAGTCATAGAAACAACAAAAATGGTATCAACATATAATTAATACTATTTGTCACATACTTTTTTCAGGAATAGTGCAATATGATAACTATAATGAAGTTGCAATTTCAGACTTGCTTTATTGAGTCCTGGTTTGCATACAAACTGTAGGCTACATATACAAATAACTTATTTTTTTTATACTCAACATTCAATAGTTACCGACCCACACACAACAAACATACAAATATATGTCGCAGATCACGATAATTTCACGATAATTAGTAACTCAATTGATATCATTGTAACAGTGGGGTGTGAACGCCGTGACGTATTGAGTTACGTGATCGGAATTGTTTGGAGGGGCACCGGATACATTTTAAATATCCGAGAGCATCGAGACGAGAGGATTATTGATTAGTGTGAGCCTTACAGTCCGGACCCCCCCAAACGGGACCGGTGGTTCACGAAACTCTGATAATTGTATACCTACTATGTAATTTGTGATTACCTTTATTTAATATAAGTAATTGTCATATTGTGTGTGTGTGTGGTTTAATTGCCTGAGACCCTACGCCTCGGATCCTGTACCAGAAGACTTCATCAAGAACGAACAAGCATCTAATATACCTCCTAGCTCCGACATATATTATACATATATATTATAAATATATATCATATATTATATCATAGTACATCTTAGAAGTGCCAATTACAAAATTCTTGTAAATGTGGAGAACGCTACTGCTAAGTCCGACTAAATCGGTAATAATGAAATTTGAATCGGTAATTTCGAACATGTAACACACTTCTGTGGTTGATGCAAATGGTGAGATAAAATGAAAGAGATATAAATTATTACTTTTTTTATTATAATTAGAGGAATCCTATTTTTGGAACATGAAAGATAACTTGATGGTTCTCACTCTTTTGTTTAGAGCAATATTATTTTATGATTTATAAGCACTGCCAATACAGTAAACATTTAGCAGATATACCACACAGTGTGTTTATCAATCTCTCTCGACTTTGTGTATCAGGGGTTTTTAAAATTTTTAATATTTTTTTTTCTGCTCCTTAAAATTATTTTATTTTTATGTATGATGTACTAAATAAACCGACAAACACAAAAGTTATTATGCAATATAAAAATATAGAAACATAAACAAGTGAAATACTAATTTCACTTGGTTAGGGTTTTACTATCAATATTGTATAATAACCTTTCACCAGCACCAAAAAAAGCTCCATATCTCGGAGACGGCTGTTTCTCTTTCGACCAAACATAGCTAAGAACCATCTCGATAAACCAAGCTTTCGTTTAAAAAAAAACGCATTCAAATCCGTCCAAACGTTTGGCTAATACATTACCACAGATACACAGACACAGATACACAAAACACACAGATACACAGATAAAATTTATAACAATCCTCTTTTTGGGTCGAGAGTTAAAAAACAGTATAAAAGGAAAAATAAAATCTAATGTTTAAGTTTGTTCTTAATTCCATGAATTAAAAACATATCTACTAAATTATAAATAAGATAAAACTAATCTTAAAGGTCATTGCTACTTGGAAGTGCAATTTATTATGCTAAGGTTGTCGTCCGCTTTATGGTCTGTAGCTAAACCAAATTTACTAATAAGTTAAGGACTCGAGATTTAAATACAATAATATCTTTGCTCCAAAGAACGAAGACGTGTTAAGAATTTTTAATAATTTTATTCCTGTTTTGAGAATATTTTTATAATTTCTTTTATAGCATTCAAAATATTGGCGATGTGTTCAAAATAATACTGACGTCCGTGAAAATTGAAAAGCTATAAATGTAAATGAATTCTAAATTGATTTTGCGCTCTGTAGGCGCAATAAGAAGCCATCACAAAATAAAGAAGAAGAGTTCTAAAATGTTTTTTGTTTACATAATACAAATGGTGCATTCAAATAGACCTTTATAAGACTATTGATATAAATTAACCAATAAAATAGTTGGTTATTACAAGGCAGTAATTTTCTGACTCAGATAAAACAGTCTAATCTTTTCATGAGTTGTACTGTTCTTTGAGTTCTTTGTTTTTAATTCATTTATTACATACAAAGATAGTCTATGGTCCACTATATTGTGAATGAATCCTTGTGCATTTAAGACTCTTAATTAAAAAAAAAGACATTGTCTTAAGATCTTAGATAATTGATTGTAGTCTGTAACCAAAAGGTGGCGAAGTCCCACCAAACCCTTTTCCGAGGAGAATAGTCGTCAGGCTGGCGGTCCTCAAAACTTTTGCCTAATCTCTTGATTAGACTTACACTAATCCCTCTAATTGGCATTAGGGCGGGTAGATTATGTTGTGGTAAAAATATCTAATGAAATGAAAAAGTGTGAAAGGTTCCCGAGGCTAGTATGGCCTAGGGACCTCGATTTTATTGATATTGCACTTATTCTAGGAAGGCATTAAGTAAAAGTCTTGGAAACTTTATATACTGTCTACCTATGTCTAAGTACCAAATTTTTTTTTTAATAAGTTTAAATAGCTAGTTTACGTTTTGTTTAGTATTTTATTCAATTGAATTTAATTCTTTTGTTGTGTTTGTTTCTTATAAATAAATATAATACGATTTATTTCTTCATTTTAACTGTCGTTACGTTACGTAAGTTTTTATTTATCGTAATATTTAGTATTGTGTTTATAGTAGGTACATGTTTGTAACTATAGTAATCGTTCTTTAAATAATTATATAATTATTTTGTACGGAACATTTGACGACCTTGGGGTTACAAAAGTGCGTAGTTTACACCATTATTGTGCGAATGTAATGTTGAACATCTTTGAGTTTAAATTAAAAACAATATAATGTACTTTCTTAATGAAACTTTCTAAGTGGTAACTGTTCAGTGATCTTGTTTGTCACAACTTTATAGTACTCGGCGGTTGTAACTTGTAACTTCTAAACGACTTTAACTTGACCGATTGAGGTCATAATAACACAATAAATGTTTTATGTACCTACTTATAAATGTTTTGTCGTTGATTCATAGTTAGGATCCTCTAGATGGTGCTATTTTTGTTACAATAATAATGCATTTTGTTTTTGTCAAAAAAACAATATAGAACAAGGATTTCATAAATTGTAAAAAAGTACAAAATATTTGACTTAAAAATAAGTGTAGGTATTGTGTCTCTGTTATAAGTAGTTAGTATGTATTATGTAAAACTTGTCTTGTAGAAAAAACATTTCTCATAAATGTTATATTTATGGACATAAAAAGGAATTTTAAATAAAAAATTTGCAGCTATATAAAAAGGTCTTTCGCTAAGATTAGCTTTCCATATTATAATCCGGATAAAATATTAAGAACTCTTTATCTAAAGGTTAAGAAATGTATAGATCGTAAAAGTATATGAATTAACTAGTGGTTGCCAACGACTTCATTTATCCAGCCCACTTTATTCAAATCAATTATTGATTTTAGCCGTAATTATGAGTGAATTTCTTAGGGTTAAAAAAAGAATTATATCCTAGTGATAGGGGCAACATCATATAGTCATATCAGGTTGTATTTTAATTATGACCTACCGTAGTTTTTAGTGATGCGCGATCAAAAAGTAATACATACAAATTGTAACGTGGGTTTATATTTTGCCCCATTATTATTTTATTATATGTATAGAATGATCCATTTAAATATATGAATCATTGTCCATACATATAGAGTGATTATTACTGATTTATTACATAAAACCGGTGAGATTTTTATATTTTTGACATCGTTAATAATAACTGTAAATATTTTCTTGATTTTGAGATATTAAATAAATTAAATTAAAAATTCTAGAAACCTTTGATACAAAAAGACTTCTAAAAAGAATATTAATAATATTATTTTGTACTTATTGAAGTCGTTGCGTCGGGCGACCGCTGTACGTACTTTGACGATGGTGTTTATTTTAGAAGTTACGTTAAATTAAGTTAGTTAAGATCCGATATCGTAATTTCTTTATTTGCCTTGGTAACTTACTTGCATTTTAATTTCTTCCTTTATTAAGCGGTCCTCAATATCTTTGAGATGACTGTTTTTATTTCGAACCATCTCGACTAACCAGGCTTTCGATTAAAAAAAAACTGCAATCAAATCCGTCCACGCGATTGGCTGCTACATTGCCACAGACAGACACACAGATAGACAGGTCAAACATATAACAACCCTCTTTTTAAGTCGGGCGTTAAAAAGACAAACAAAAACCGTATAATAAATTAGGTATATTTATTTAATTTTAAATAAATAGAAAAAAGTACAAAAAATGCGTGTGAGGTTAAATAATCTCAAAATAAGACAGTAAAAATCGAGTGTCTGTACATTAAATATTTTTCCAAAAAACTGATAGGCGACGATTAAAGACGAGTAACAGAAACCAAATAAACAATTTTTGGAATTTTTGTCTGTCTGTCTGTCTGTCTGGTACGTTATAATGAGGAAAAAATATCTCTGTCCGATTTTGTATTCCCAAAAAATATTTTGTCTTGTCTAAATTAAACTAAACCGACAAGTAATTAAAACTTGTTTATTTACATGGCTTGTATTAAAAACATATTTCTTATAATCTTTATTCATTATTGTGTAGGCATTTCAAACTACAAGTAATACAGTGTTTTCTTTGAGTGTATTCACGTGCAATTACTTACTTACTTACAGATAAGATTTTACCTTGTAACCTAAGCCTGAATTTGAGTGCATACTTATTTCATGATTACATTTTTATATCATTTTAACAAAAACTCGTACCTACGTCTTTGGTCAAAACTAAATTATATGAAATATTTTAAATAATTGAGTCACCTTATTTTTTACACTTGAAACTCTGAAGGCACTGGCGTATATTTGAGACCGGTGTCGTTAAGGAGAGTGACAACCCAAGCATCTTTGGGCAGCTTGCCTGACTCCAGCAACTTGACTGCAGCAGCAATATTAGCAGCACTCGTGTAACCAACGAAGAGACCCTCCTTTTCTCCGATTAACTTTTTATATTGAAGAGTTTCCTCGTCAGAAACACTCATTGTTTGATCCATATATTCGAACTTGAATATATTTGGGACGCAACCATATCCAGAGCCTTGTAGTAAATGCAGAGGCTTCGTGATTGGACAACCCTTGATGGGCTCAGAGCCCTCAGGTTCAACTACACAGCATATTATTTCAGGATTCTTTTCCTTCAAATATTTGGATGTGCCAGTAAATGTTCCTGCTGTCCCAACGGTAGCGACGAACGCGTCTACACGATGACCTGTTTGACTCCAGATTTCTGGGCCCGTAGATTCGTAATGAGCATCAGAATTCATTTCGTTATTGAACTGGTTAACGTAATACGCACCGGTTTCCTTTACTATTCTTAAACCTTCCTCTTCCGCGACCCCAACGTCAGCTAAAGTGACATTGCCGTATGTTCCTTCGACTTGGGGCACTCTGATACATTTTGCACCCAGAGCTTCCATGTGTATCGCCCTTTGTGCACTATTACCTTGAGACATAGTTAATGTCAAAGGATGTCCAAGAACAGCGCAAACTACGGCTAGCCCACACCCCTGATTACCAGATGTAACTTCTAGTACTGGCGCCCCAGGTTTTAATTCCCCACTTTCACGTGCCTTCTGAATCATGTGAAGAGAAGATCGGCATTTGATAGACGCTCCAGGGTTCATGAACTCACATTTTGCCAGTATTCTCCCAGGTCCAGGCCAGATCCTGTCAAGAGCCACGATAGGAGTGTTGCCGATGAGATCAAGAGCAGACGCTTTGATATCAGTAGTTATGCCGTTTACAGCAGACATGTTGAAACACGAGTTACTTGGACAAGCTTGCTTACAATACTGAATACAGATATGATGTAAGTCTCCTTATATCAACTTATCAATCTATTGAAGGCGAGCTACAAGTGTCAAGGAATAGTTGATCGTAGGTTTTGTGCTAAATTATATAAATATCTATTGAAACATTGTACAATGAAATTTCAATGTTTTGTTATCGCTCTGATGCAATATTTGTTAGTTTAGTTTATTTATAGTTAAGTACCTGTCAGCTCAAGCAAGGTATGTTTTGACCTTGACTTTGACTATAAAACATGCGCGTGCAACGTTCTTGTATGGATAATGTGTTCTTATTTGAATTTATTATTAGTACTATTAGGTGGGCCTGTTTATAATCAATAAGTTTTAATCCTCCTAAATTATTATTCCAAAATGGCCGACTTCGTGACTTGGGTGAGAAATGAGTTTATAAACATTTTATATTTATGATGTATATATTATATATTTATCATTAAGCTATTTGTAGTTTATGCTGTCTAACATTGCCATGTTTGGTTCCATCTGTTGTAGGTAGAGTTGCGAACTTTTTTGTAGAAAAAAAAAGTATAAAATGGTTTCAAATAGAAAAAAAAAGTATTTGAAGGAAAAAAAAACTATTTTTTAGCAGTAAATATCATTTATTTACTATTTTTAAGGTTTCAATGACAATCAACATTTAAATTTAAATAAATTAAAAACGAACTGTTTGTTCGTTTCTAATTAAATTTATTACCATTTCAAAATGTTTAAATTTAACTTCATTTTTATGTTAATGTTAGGAAGTTTGGGAAGCCAATTAGTTATCTTCGCTAAAATAAACCATTTTGACATATAATTTGAGCTCCTATCAATAAAAAGTGAAAAATTACTGATAATTTGACTGATTGAATAAAATGTTAGATACATTTCGTTCAGTAATTATAAATCGTTTCCATCAACTGTACTAACTTAGGTATATGTTAAATAGTTAAGTACTTACCCATAAATCCCATAATGAGTTTTGTTCTGTGCATCGCAGATAAAGTTGGAAATAAAGTATTTTCGCATACTTTATTTGTATGCAAAGTATAAAGCATAATTACCAATAATAAAGCATAATACTTTATTATAAAGCATAATACTTTATTATAAAGCATAATACTTTATTATAAAGCATAATACTTTATTATAAAGTATTATACTTTATTATAAAGTATGGTTGGCAACCCTAGTTGTAGGTGTTGATTGAATAAACAGAATTATTAGTAGAATTCATTAATATTTATGCATATAATAAACACAGTCACAGACCTTAATCTATAGGTATTACATTAACATGTTTATCTGTATGTGTGTGTTCACATAGAATTACTGAACTGATTTTGGTGAAGTTGAATGTAGTGCTTATTAACAATAACTCATTGTCTGGGTCATATACAAGATGCTTTAAGAAACCTCTCATTTTCAAATAATTACAGACAATGCTTTGTAGTATAATTACCATAACACTCAAAATATAGTGATGGTAGGTAGCTTTTATAAAATGTTTTTGTCCGATTGCTGAAAGGAAGGGTTATGTATTCCACTTGCATGAATTTAATGTCCGTTCCCTTGTTTCTGCATAACGAACGAGTGAGTAAAACAAATGAACGAGAAACTCTGAACACATAAGTACATAATATAACCTTCAGTATATAATACGACCTTTAAATAACGTAAAGGTGTCTTCAGGTGCATATAAAGATTTATTTCATTTATATAATCTTTAATAAAGAGTTTTTTCCCTTTGCTGTTCAATAAACAATATGTAGGTACTTGACGGGTTAGACCGATTTTTTCTGTCCAACCAATATCCCGTCTAACTGTTTTTTACGTACTCTATATGTAGGTTCTTATATTACATTTAGTCAACGACAAACAAAACGAGTCGAAATCTGTAAATTAAAAAAAACCTTATTGTTAAAAAAAAATGTTGTCTATTTGTCTATTAGTATTTTACTGCACGGTCTTTATTAAGTTTGGTGTGTGGTTCTTTATTTTTAAATAATTAAATATGTATGTATGTTTTTATTTTTTATAGATTTTGCCTCGTTACTTTTTTATTATATACATAGATTTATAATTGTATTTTAATGTTATGTTATTGAATATTTTTAAAATGTTACATTTAGTCAAATAATCTCCGAGATGGAATAATCATAGAATTAATATACAGGAATAATAGAGAATATAAACAAAGAATTGTCATTTTCAGGGTCGTTACGTCACATCAAAGTATTCTTTCAGTGACAATAAACATTTTTAAAATTGATTTTTTTTTAAATTTTAGTTTGGAAATGATCATAAATTCTTATTAAATTTATCAGATAAGTCAATCAATCGTCAATGAGGTGTTTAATGGATTACCAAAGGTTGCGTGTCCCTGTGACATTGGCATTGTAATAAACATATTTTCGAACGTTTTTTTATTACATGTTTTTGAACGCGTCATTTACAAGATAAAAGGTTATATATTATTTCTTTGACACATGCACATAACATTTGCATAATATAAAAACACAAACCTTATTTTACGCGTTTCTGGATTTTCACAAAATGTTAAATATTTTTTGGTGATGACAAAAATAAGAGATTATTAACTTCTTTTTTGTTAACCGATTGTTAAAGAAAAAACAAAATATAAAGTGAATCATATGACAATATATTACCGAAAACTGCATCCAAATAGATTAATCCGTTTCTGAGATTAGCGTGCATAAACATACATACATACATATACAGATATACAGACGAACAGACGAAATAAAAAAAATATTTGCTTTTGGTTTCTTTTGCTTATATAAAAAATATTATGAATATTTGAAATTTACATGTACAGACAGCGATCTGTTACAGTTTTATTATATGTATAAAGATATATTTCTGGAGCTCTTTAAATACATACATCTTTTGATAAAGTGAAGAGTGTGTAATAAAAGTTAAAAACTAAATTTTACTTAGAGTGACGCTCAATTTTTATGTATAAAACTTTACTTTAACTATATTTTTTTTTGTGGCGTGCACAACTAAAAGACAAACAATCTGTTTTTTTTAAATGCTGAAAATGGATTCTGTTAGTTATCACTTCACATTCTAGTATATATTTTTTATTATTTTCAATGGACAAAGGCTACTCCTCTGCAGATTTATTACATATATACATCTATACATATTACATATAATAAAATTGTCACTGACCCATTCATGTACATGGAATTAAAAAAAAAAAAACATCCTTATAAGAGCAAGAGAACCCAAAACAATGGTTTTTCAGTTTGTCTGTATGTTTGTGCACGCTAATCTCAGAAACGACTTAACCGATTTGAATGCAGTTTTCAGGAATATATTTTTACAGTTTTCACTTAACATTTAGTGTTTATTTCATCTAAATCGGTTAAGAAATAAATAAGTTATGACAATTTATGTCATTGACGTAATAGGTACAATGAAAATCTTATTCTATACATGTAATAAATTGTTAGAGTAGTCTTTGTAAATTGAAAATATTTAAAAAAATATATCAGCATGTGAAGTAATAACTAACAGAATCCATTTTCAGCATTTTTAAAATTTTTGTCTGTTTATCTGTTTGTTAATGCAAACGCTTATAATGCAAACATTGGCTGAACTTTACGAGATAGATCAAAATAATATACTAAATATTGTATACCTTAAAAAGTTCTACAAGAAAATCCGCGATGGTATATGTTTATCTCTTAGGGATAACCCACAACAGCAAATTTTTATCTTTTATTTTTTCCGAAAAATAATAGGTTAACTTACGAAGCGATTTAAAGAAATACAGCTTTAATCCTTATCTAATTAAGTAACTTAAATACATTTTACATTTATTATGGAACAATATTTTCGAAGATATTACAGATTTAAAATATAGGGTCTTCGCGTTTGTGGCGGTACTGTCTACCGGCGCACTCTGGTATGGAATCGTGCAAACCGTCTCAAAAATGGCTTTTTTGAAAGTTTAGTATTGAATATTTTGTTAATGCATATAGCTAACTGAATGTTATCATTTCAAATAGTTTTTTTTTTAAATAAAACTAGACCTGCAAGTTGATGGTGAAAATAACGTCGATTGTGTAGCTCAGAATTACTCAAGTTTACATGGTAATATAATATTTTGATTATGTTCAATGAAAATCTGTGAGTGTGATATATGGTTAGAATGGTTATTAAGTACTCTGTTTAAGAAGTATTTAAATGGATGTTTAAATAAAAACAAGAGAGGTATAAAAATACTTACAGTACCTACTTAATATTGTATCCTCATTTAAAACTTTAAATATACTTTTGATAGTGAGTGATGTCTGCCGATGTCGTAATTTTGATTGTGTCACTTAAAGTAAGTAATATAGAAGCCAATACAAAAAAAGGAAAGTGGGAATTGTTTTACTATGAAATTAAGGCGTGCGAAGCCGCGGGCAAAAGCTAGTATAGAATAAGATTTGCATTGCACTTATTACGTGATCGACAGAAATTTACATGACTTTTTTATTTCTTAACCGATATAGATGAAATAACACTAAAAGTTAAGTGAAGAATATTACAATATATTCACGAAGACTGCATTCAAATTAGTTTAGCCGTTTCTGAGATTAGCGTGCACAAACATACAGACAAAACGAAAAACTATTGTTTTATGTTTTCTTGCTCTTATAAAGATCCATCATGATTTTTTTTTATATTTTCCATGTACAGTTTTTAATCAGTGTCAATTTTATTATATGTATAGATACATATCGTCTCCGCATATATGTCCACTCGATTGCTTAAACTATATTATAATCAAGTAGCTAAAAATCTTAGTAAAAAAAACAAAAGAATAAAGAAAAAACAACCACTTTACTTCAATCTTGCTTCAAAACTATTATTATGGATACTATTAAAACAATGACAGCAAGAGACACGCCAGCTATTATAATGCCTCTTAAATGTCTTCGAACCCATGTATTTTCTCCATGCAGAGGACCGCTTACTGTAGCAGCGGGGACTTTAGCTTCATTTTTCGTATCCATTATATTTTCTTTTGTTTCAATTCAGACATCTATAAAACACCCAGATTAAAAAAAAAAACAAAAAAAATAAATATAATCAAATAAAACTATTGTAAACGGTCAATCTTGCTTCTAATTAGATTTAGGTACATCTATATCTATACTAATATTATAAAGAGGAAAGGTTTGTTTATTTTTTTGTATGTTTGAATTGAATAGGCTCCGAAACTACTGGACCGATTTCAAAAATTCTTTCACCCTTGGCAAGCTACACTATTCCCGAGTGACAAAGGCTATGTATCATTTTCAAAAAATTAGGGATGATTACTAAAACTTGAATATTCTAACGCAAGGTGTAAAAAAATAAACAAAAAACTGCGTGCGCTGCGAAAACGGTGAAAGTTACGCAAAAATGATGTTCTATGAAATTGTTCCCCTTTAAAAGTTCTAAAAAGAAGTCCGCGACAACATATATCTAGCTTTTAAGGTTGACTCACTATAACCTTTTATATGGTTATGAAAATAGTTCTAAAATAATATACACTTTCGAAGGTGTTTTAATAATAACGATATTATTCCTTATCCAAATAAATTATTTAAATATCACAGGCACTTAATTATGAACAACATTGCTCTTGAAAGCATTTGATTTTAACCAATAAGTAAGGAGTTATTTTAGTTTTAAAATAATAAATACGTAATGGTAAATACCACACGTACTTTGATGTGCAGGGTGTGTGGCGCGTTGAGAGGGGAGGGCTAACAATGTCGATAGCTGCGAGGTAGCATGCCGCGCGGCACAGGCGCGTGGTCGGCTCCTTACGGAACGGTTGTGGACAGCGATAATATTTTTGAATGCGTTTGTTTGTGATGTGGATGTATGTTATTATTTTCAGTTTGATATCGTAGCAATGTAATGCCTATATATATAAAATTTCCACGGGAATAGGATACTATAGAATTAAGTAACTATAAGTATATTATAGGTCTGCATAATTGTAGTTTCCACAGATTACGCGAAAAGCGACCTAAACGCGGGCGGAGCCGCGGGCAACAGCTAGTTTATTATATTAAGTTTAACCCGATGTTTCGGTTTCTTAGCAGCAATCGTGTTAGGAAGATGTCAGAATAGAATCGTCGGGTTGAATTTAAAGTCTAAAATGTAAATCTAATTATACGCAAGCTTATTTTTTTTAATGCATAGCGGTCGTGAACATCTAAAAAAAAATATTCTATAAACAAATAAATTTATAACGATATAGGTACTTGTAAAAAGAATAAGCACCCAATAACTTTTGGGTTCATAAAATGATTACAACATTTTTATTCTGTCATCACTAAAAACTTACTGAATTTCGAGACTGCAGTAAGAACTTCAAAATCAAAACAGTGAAAACTATGACTGTGCCCATGAGACCGAGTAATACAACCCAGCCGACCGGATTGTTGTAAAACTCTTTAGTGCACAATCTGTAGACAGGCGACTGTGCTCTTCTTAGTGTATCTGTAATTACTATAATTCACTTGACTATATAGGGCTGCTAAAAGAGCGGATAAACCCCCCCTTCCTCCTCCCCCACCCTCCGCATGGTTTATAAAATTACAATTCCAAAATGGGTTCCAGTAAGAACAAATAAGATTTCTGTTGATTTTGCTATATATCTACCTAAATTAGGATCTATATTTAGCTCGTCTTTTTCTCTAATTTTTAACTTTCTCCAACTTCTCTCATAAAATATTATGTATTTGCAAATGCACTTTTTAAGAATATGTTATTTATAACGATTCCTTTTAGCGAAAATTTAGTAAAGCAAGATAAGATCGTTAACAAAAGATTTTCTGCTGACCGATAGAGGGCATTGTTAAAATAATTTTTAGAAGCTGTAGCTATATAATACAGCTTTAAACTGTTAAATGTTATTTTATTATCATGCTGCTATACCAATTAGTTTTGGGGATGGAGCAGTCTTAATATATTGCCAGGGAATTGTTAAGTTTTTTAGGACCGGCTGCCAGTCTGACGTCAGGCCTCCCTAGTCCTTGGGAATGTTTTCGCTACTTTTATACTAGAATAAACGGTGTAAAATCCCCTTTTATTTTATTATTAGTAGGCACTATCACTTGATAAAAAAATAGTTTTTCAAATAAATAAATTGCAATAAACTCTTGAATTATTATTATGTACAAACTAACGAGAAGAAATAAAGGTAATAAACATTTTTAAGTAACAGATAATCAAATAAAGTATCTTTATTCTCAAAATATATAGGTAATACAAACCAGCTCTTGTATCAACAGATTGAGGTTCAGTCATTAATGATATCTGCAATAAATTTTATTCTAAACACGGGCTGTTTAAATTTAAAATACATTTACTCTGATAATTTTTACTAGTAGATAATACTTCGATAGTTGACATTTTGTAATTCACGGTAATGTCAATTTGTCAAACAATTATTACATAGATAAAAAACTAATTTGTTTTAATTATCTGTGTTGATTTAGATATGAAAACTTTCATCTAGTGGATTTAGGAAAATAAAATTTTGTCGTTTTGGGATGTGTCTCACTATGAGTGTTTTTTTTTAAATATCTCTGTGTCGGTTGTCAGACTGAACGAATAAAGAAAACAAAATAAAATAGTATATTTATTAATGGCAAAAATGTACAAAATATTTTATTTATTGAACTTGGCTTTAATTGCCGTGCTAAAGATGAAAACAAATGTAATGTTTATACATCTATAGTACATTGTAATAGATATCATAAACAAGTAACAATCTTCTTTATAATAATAAAAAAATATTTCGCAAAAGTTTTTTTTACAACAAAAGCGACAAATTTACAACTGAAAATTTATTGGCCAAAATCAATAATCAATCTAATATCGATATACACATAACATGGCTTTCACAAACACAATCCACAGGTCACGAACAAAAATAGGCCATATTATTTATATAATTTAAATAAAAATAAAAAAATTGTTTCACAACCCTTGGAAATATTATAGATTTAAAACAACACACTTAAAATGCAGAAATTCTTACATATCGTATCCAATAAAAAACAAGTCTTATTTTAAAATTAAATTATTATAACAAACAAAATAATATATACAACTTAACAAGCATATAAAATACAACTTAACAAGCATATAAAATACAACAATATTATGCAAATAATTATTTTAGCAGATAACTTTAATGTAGTAGAAATCTTTATTATTTGAATAATATATCAAATATATAATTAAAGCCACAAGTGAACACTGTTATTTCTATTACGTTATCTTGCAAGCATCATCGTCTGCTCTTTGGTTAGTTTCTTCCTGAAAAAATCATGAAATATGTATTGGTGATTTTATGATTTACTCTATTCAGTTAAAAATGTCTTGTTAAGTAAAATAAATTATGTATTCTCTAGAACTTTGTCTAAAAATATATGTTTTAAGTGTCTTAATGTAAAAGAGATTTAAAATCATAACAAAATTATCAAGTTCCTAATTAAGTTCTTCTTGGACAATTAATTGTTTGTATATTTATTTAAATATATAAAAAATAGTTTATTTATTTAAATATTCATTTATACACTTCATTAAAAATATATATTATATAGCAAATAGGTTTAAATTTTGCAAATAAGAAAAAAACGTATTAATTACAATATCTTTATCAGTAAGGTGTGGAGCAGGTTTCTTGAACAACCATGAGAGGGCGCCACGTTTTGTTTTCACCTGAAATATTACGTAATTCAATTACAAGGGAGGTATAATTTTAGGCTGAGTTGTCTGTATGGTTGTTTGTTCTCTTTTACTTAAATAAACAGATTCTCATAACTTTTCGTTAAATATTAATATTTTTCAAGTTATTATTTTGCCAAAATCATTTTAAAATAATATATATTTATATTATATAATAAATATTTATAACAAAAACATAAGCGCTGTCAGGAATCGAACATAGGACATGTTTTATCTATCGTCACATATAAGATACACACATTCCCATTAGATAGTTTGTCCTCATTCTTCAACTTATTTGTTCCTTGAGTTTCTGGTTTTGCGTCTTTTGTTCTATTGGTATATGTGTCTTGAATAGTTCGGAGTTCTTCTGAAATTTTGATATTTTTAAACTATAGAATAAAATACATAACACCTACAACTCGAACCTGCGACTTCTTTGATACTATATTATTGGCTTATGAACTGAGCTATCGTGTCCGTTCAGATATTTCGAAATATTTGATATTACTTATTGACTCACTATGGCTCACTGTTTGTTTAGAGATAATTTAAATTGCACCAGACGGGTTTCGGTAAAATAGGTGAAATTAATTTCATTTATATATTTATTATTCTTAATATTTAGTTTCTAGAGTCAAACGTGATAATATTTTGTGAAATAATCTTAATTTGTTAATAAAATGTAAAAACGAATCTGATTGACTGATAAATATTTTTTTATCTTACATCTGTTTTTTGAAAGAATTATAATAAAACTAATTATCTCTTAAAACCATGTTTGTTTTCAGAATTTTGGGTGGTAGATGATATGATGATAGCCAATTAGAACTCTTGACAAAACTTTTTTTTGGAATGGATAAAGTATAAAAACAGAAACAAATATCATATAAAGTATGCACTCACGGAACTCATAGCTAGTGCCGGAGCCCTGACCGCTGCTGCAGCCACAGATAGGGCTCCTAGCGACAGAGGCCTCCAGTGGAGTTCCTTGAGTATTTTGATCAGAACTCTGCCCCGTCAGTAGCCGTTTGATCTCTTCAGCTCTATCCATGTAACTGCAGTATTTGTAATATTAGTACTAAGAAAGGTTTTGTAAATATTTTCCTGTTATGTTAATTATATAAGTAGACTCTTAAGATATTTCAGTGCTTATTATGTACACAAAATGATATATTTATTTATTTAAGTATTGGAAACGGCAGGTACACTTTACATTTATAATTTTAATATTTACAGCACAAAAACAATTTAAGTGTCTTGCCAATAATAGGCAACCACAACGACAAGGAAAAAAGTACAAAATTAAAAAAGTAAATGAATCTTACAGATCTAAAACAAACTAAACTACTAATAGATACGCATACTGTCTCGCTTTTCCCGCAGCGCTATATGTATTGCTCTGTTCCCCACCTGGTCTACTTACTCTGAGAGTAGCTTCTATCTCATCTGCCATATATATCTTCGTCCTGTTCCCTCACCTGGTGGGCTTCACCTGCAGCGCGGCTTGTATGGCTGTCCCGCTTTCCCACATGGCCATCTATATCTCTATCCCGCTCCCTCATCTGGCCATCGTCTCCTGTAGTATGACTATCCCTCTCCCTAAAATTGCAATTTATATCTTGGTCCTGCTCTCTCACCTGGCCAGTTTCCCCTGCAGTGCTGCTCGTCTCGCGGGGTCTCCGTGTGCGCGCGCGGCCGGCACGAGGTACCGCAGCCCCTGCCGGTAGGCCTCCAGCGCACCCGCCAGCTCACCCGCGCTCTCCAGCTCTATCGCACTCTTTATTAACCCCACCGCCTGGCAGTTGGACAAAATTTTGTAGATTAATCAAACGAGGCTTTAATCAAACTAACATAATAATAGAGTTTCCAGAGATTTTCCAAAGATTCATTAAAAACCAATTTAATTATGAGCTTAGTACTCACCCAGGGTCAGTGAACTTTTATGGTGTTTCCGAAATTTCGGAAAAATTCATAATAAATAAACAATTTTATCCTCTCTCTCACTCATAGCATAATATGTATTTTTTTCTCTCTTATCGTAGTAAGATTATTAGCATCTTATCGGTCCCTTATCACACCAGTATAACTAGATAGATATGGCATCTTCTCTCTAGCTCAATCATCATAATACATTTAGCGTCTTCCCTCTCACTCACCGTATTATAATTCTGTTTGGACGGCATGTGTTCCAAGTCCAAGTACTCATGGTTGAAGAACTGTTCGTAGCTGATGCGGTTGTTAGGGTCATGTTGCAGGAGTCCAGTCAAGAGGTCTCTACAACCAGCTGATATTGATGAGTTTGAAGGTATCTGTTGGATTGAATGGTTACGTATTTAGTATCGTGGTAAATCAATTAGTAGGGTTAATGATTTTCTAAGATACCATAATTATTTCAAAGTAAAGATATACAACCCATGTTATTTTAATAAGTTTTATCATATTGATGAACAGAAAAAATGATTCAGGCGGATTTTATAATATTGAGGGGAGTATGATGTGGGAGGCAGATGAAGTATCATGTATTGAATAATAAGTTAAATAATAAGTTACTCGTATGGGATCTTGTCTTTTTATTTTGTCCAATAATTCCTTGTAATTGGAGGACGAATAGGGCGCCCGACCGAAGAGACACTCGTACATGATAACACCTAGAAAAATAATAAAAATCAACCAAAGAACCTAAGTCACTTGCTACTTTTAATTGCATCATCGCTACATTGAAATTCAAATTTAGAATTTCATATTTTAAAAATAACGTTTTTTTTCTATTACAATAATTGTCACTTAAATTGGTACTACTTTTGTATTGATATATCAAAAATATTAAAGTTACAACAATTCAATCCAAAGGAATGAATTGTATATTTATGAAGGAATATATACATGAGCCTAAACAAAAAAAAGATTGTGTGGTTTTATGAAACCACCGTAAAAGTGAAACTTTTTTTCACATTATAGACATTTAACTAAAAATTTTCGGAATAATATTCCATTAAGGGTATAAAAATTGCTTCATCAATCTTAATTTTATACTTAGAAAATGGGAATGATAATGGGAAATGATAAAAGTAGACTAGGTCTCCAACTAATATTTTTATTGAACTCTGTGTCTTAGAGTACGACATACATAATACTTAACAATTATTTAGATGATATACACATATTAAAACACAGAAAACAATATTTTATAATCGTTGAGTCATTTTGATCCGTTTTTCAATTATTTTCAATCATTCTATTGACGAGCGCCTTTCACTTTATCCCTACTCCGCGGCCGACCGTCACGCGACATGCAACACACAGACGAAAAAGTTTGAGACGATGTAATAAAAGTTTCACTTTAAAAAAGTCTATTGTCAATTCAAAAAACTTCGAATGAGAATAGAAATAAGTCTGGAAATTAACGAAACACCCTGTATATTAAGTGGACAAAACGTTACAGCAAAAAAAGCAGATGATAGCTTGTAATAGAAAGAATACAGAATTATCAACACATTCAAAAATTATCAGACATCTACTTGACATGTACTATGTGCACTAGAAACGTCAATAGAAATTCCATTAATATTTAAATTATAATGATTGCATACTTTTTTGAACCACTCACCAACACTCCAAAGGTCGACTCTGGCGTCGTAGCTGCCCATCACCATCTCCGGCGCCATGTACAGCAAGGATCCGCGCACAGCTCGCATGGACTCCTCAGTCACGAGCTGAGCGAACCTGATATTAGCAATCTCAGATAGACAGTAAAACAAAGTTAACATAAAGAATGCTTCATTTAGCAAGTCTGACACGATATCTCAGTTGACAGAGTGATTGGACCAGATTCTCAAATATCGGAGATTCGAGGACGTTTGGTGTTTTCATAGAAGTTCATGTGTCTTAAACTAATACGTTTGCATTAATTGTTATATTTATAAACATAATATAAAAAAGTAAATACAATATTCAAAATTGTCTGTAAACATTTTCAGCTACTTTAAGGTTATTTAAATAAAAAAAAATCAACACGGGAAAGACTCGAACCTGCGACATATGGGATACCTTCCCATCACTTCTGTCATCATTTCTCAAATTTCTCAATCTACATTTATTTAAAGTTATAAGCTAACCAATATAAAGTTTAATATACCCAAAATCGGCAAGCTTCAGCTGATATCTGTTGTCGGATTCCTTGTGAAGTAGCAAGTTCTGTGGTTTCAAATCCATGTGGACTACACCTACACACACACACACACATAATTTTACATTTACTGTACACCTTTACAGGAGAAGGTCTATGAATTAATAAGTTACAAATAATGTGCACAAATTACACCCAGACTAAGATCAAAATTTTGTCAAACATACAGAGATTTGTATTGTCCATTAAGATTCATATTACTTCTGAATTCCAATTTTGATTTATAAAACAATGAATCATTAACATATAAGGAAAGTCTAGAAGGATTAAATGTGGGTATTTAATAAATTCCATATTTATAAACTGGTTCATGGTATGTCTTAATACCTTATTAACATTATTATTTTAGTTTAATTAATTATATTTATTTATTTATTTATTTAATACTTTATTGCACACAAAACATTAATACAAGAAAAAGAAACAGATAAAAATGCACAAAAGGTGATATATATTGATATGAACCCATTTTTTTTATAACATTAAATATTTAAGAATCCTTATATTATGTAATAAATAAAACTTACTTTGTTCTCTTAGGAAACACAAGGCTGAAGCCAGTTGTTGTAAGAAATATAGCACCTGAAAGAATTTAACAAAAATTTAAACAGAATAATTACAATCATATTGTTAAAAATTGTTGATTAACCAATACCATTAAAATACTTGAAATTGTCTATAAACTTTAAAAACATATGATTAAAAATGTTAGATAGAATAAATTATCAACACAAGCAGGACTCAAACTGAAAACTTTTAATGTTAGTGTGTCCCATGGCTCATAAGATTGAACTATTGTGTTACTACCAGCCCTGATGAATATATGAACTTTTAAAAATATATATAAATGGTTGTCAATAAACTTTAAAAATATATGATTAAAAATGTTAGAAATGAATAAATTATTCATACAAGCAGGACTCAAACTGAAAACTTTTGTAAGTGTGTCCCATAGCCTTAAGATTGAGCCATTGTGTTAGTACCAGCCCTGATGAATATATGAACTTTTTATTTATTTTTTAAAAATGTTTATCTCACTTGGTGTTCTGGAAGCACGCCATATTTATGAATGTACTTAAACAAGTCACCACCACAACAATATTCAGTTATAATGTAAATATTCCTGAAACAATATATATAGTATAGTAATGCAAAAATACAGATATTACTCTTTGTCTCTTACATTCAGTCATTGTTTAATAGAGTTCCTAATGTGTCAAATTCTTCCACAGACAGCCAGACAAAGTTACTAATAATGCAATATATATTTGTAAGTAATAATTACTTTGTATCCCAAGTGAAATCCTTCATTTGTACTATATGAGGGTGTCTCAACTTCTTAAGTAGATATATCTCAGAAATAATGTTATCTATTGCTGCTCCTGAGTGTTTCACTCGAGATTTGTCTACACATTTTATAGCTACTGTCGACCTTGCTCCTACCTGCAATTACATTAAAGTCTAATATATATTTTATGTCAAACTCGAACATTAACTATGTATTTTGTTTTCGCCGTTCTCTATAATAGAGATTTCTATAAAACCTTAATTCAAAAATATAAAAATTGCTGCATCATAAATAAGAAGGTAAATAAATGACTAATAATTAAGATAATTTAATCAACAATTTACCTTTGTATACGCTTTGTACACAGTAGAGTAACTGCCAGAGCCTAGTTTCTCAGTGACTACGTAACCCTTCAAATTAGGGAACGACATTGTAATTTAGGACATTATTAGAAATATAATTCGTAATATTATACAAGGTTAAACTTTAATTCACTTAATATTTACACTTTACAAATAGAATTACAGTAGTGAGTATTTACTGTTTACATTTTACAGTTTGACGTTTCTGTCTTGTGACGTTGACAAATGGCATTTTTTTGTTTACAACAAAATCCGCAAGCTAAGCCATAATTTCATTCAGTATGTCTATGGCAATATGCAAGCTTTATTCATACATATGTAAACTTTGTTCTGAAATCGTTTCAAGTTTGTTTATTAGACAAAACTTAGCTTTAAATATAAAAATATTTCTGTATAAATCGAACTATCTCTCATAAAAAATACAAGAAACTTCCAAATATATTATAAAAATAAACTTCCAAATATAATATGTAATAATAGGACGGGAAAAAAACTTTTCGCGTATTGTATTTATGAATATGTAAAAGAATAATCTTTGACTGTACTGTTTGTATTAGAGACTGGTTTTAATGACATTAAAACAGTTACATTTAAAAAATAAACAATTAAGTAAAATGTTGTTACCCGCCATTTTTCGTTTGTTTTGCTTCTTTTAAAATAACCAAGATCGGCATGTTTCGACGTAGGCTGTGGCTGAAGAATTGGAGTTTGACCACAAAACAGTTTTGATCCATTTGATAAAAGCTGGGCACAGAAAAAAGCTTGATGTATGGATGCCACACGAGCTCACTGAAAGAAACCTAATAATAATAATAATTATAATAATACATTACAAATTACACACATTGATCTAAACCTTTTGCTAAGTTAAAACACTAGTTAGTTAGAACTGACTGACTCAACAATTTTCGTAGGTATAACTTTAGATAAAAAGCTCCAGTGGAACCCCCATCTCTCAACACTCGCTGGCAAACTCAGCTCTGCCGTCTTTGCAATTAAAAAAGTAAGACAATTAACAGATGTTAATACGGCTCGTTTATTTTAGTTATTTTCATAGTATTTCGTCTTACGGTATTTTATTATGGGCAGTGCTGCCGAAATGAATTCTATATTTGTTTTACAAAAAAGAGCTATACGGGCTATTTGTAATCTAAGAGCTAGAGACTCCCTAAGAGATGTTTTTAAAGAAATCGGTATACTTACGGTTGCTTCTCAATACATTTTTAATAATATATTATATTATATATACGTCAAAATTTAAATACTTACACTAAAAACAGTGACAGATATACGATAAATACAAGAAATAAAAATAAACTCGTAACGCCTAAATTTCGACTTCAAAAAGTTAACAAATCCTTCATGGGCTTCAGAGTACGCATATATAATAAGGTTCCCCAAGATATTTTGGATCTTCCTTTTCATAGTTTTAAATCTAAAATTAAAAGTATATTATTAAATAAATCTTATTATAAAATTCAAGAATTTTTGGATGATCGAAATGTATGGAACTTGGGTCACTGACTCATTTGCAGGGTTGATGTTATAATGTATAAGTCAAACATTGTTTAATTTTATTTAAAAAGAGCAACTGTTGAGTTTCTGGCCAGCTCTTCTCAACAGAACAGCATTCCGAGCTGGTGGTAGTTTACTCACAGACTGACTATACGGACCAATTTAATGTAATTGACGATTCAAAAGTGCGTGTATATGCCTACTTGAATAAAGATATTTTGAATTTAAATTTGAATTTGAAAGTAAAAGAAACGTTTTGCTAAGTATAGCAAACAATATCGATATAAGGTGGTAATTTGTTATTTGTTAAGTGGTGTTTACCTATAGTTAGTTCTAATTTTAATATTAGTTATATTACAATTGTAATAGTGTAATGAACATGTTATAAACGCCTTTCATTTTCCTGGGAATATGAAAGGTGTTAATAGGCAATCTTACATTTGTGGCAATAAGTATGCCTCTAATCTGAGGTACAAATGGCATTTCGTTCAACATAAAGGGTTGACATCTGCAAAATGCTGACTTCAGCGATAAGGTCATTCATAAGGGAGAGACGTAATTCTCACGACCGACTTGACTCGACAAAACGTATGTATCTGCGTTCCTAACGAAGAACGTCTGCTATCAATTTTCACTGATTGCGCGTATACATAGAACCTTTGAAAAGTAAACGCATGGCCATTTTTAAATATGGAAAGCTCAGTCACATACCTAATACGAAAAGTCAAGTCATGTAATTATTTTTATATATCAAATATGAAAAGTCAGACTATAATTGCACCGTTCCAGAGAGTAGATCCCTCGGGAAGACCCTGCAAGAAATTCGAAGGATATTCTTTTAACTTATTCACCTTATCTTAACTTAGTATAAATTACAATTATCCGTAGTAGGTATTACTACTTCAGTCTCATTTATAGATGATATGTAAAAAAATCGAGAAAAGCGTTGTAACTTCAAAAAGATTAGAATAACATAATTCATCTAGTTTCATTATTCTCACAGATTTTCAAGAGAAGAAAATTATTATAACTCTAAATCCATAAATTGAAACAATAGTAATTATATAATGGCGTTATCTTCGAACCCATGACTTCAATAGACAACACCCTGGAAGTATAATAAAGGAGCATGTACAGAATTTTCAAAAGTTGATAATTAAACATTATTTAGTATAATATTAAGTTTTAGATATAAGTGTAGGCAATGTAACCTTTAATTTTTTTATGCGATAGATCGATTCCAAATTTTAGCAATTTATTTTAGACACGGATTCCATTCTACATATTTTTTTTTTATTTTGAGAGAGAGAAAGTCTAAGCTTTGGAAATATATTGTTTTCTCTTTAAAACCAGTATTAATAGAATCAGGCGCGCAAATTTCTTTTTAGGGTTCCATACCTAAAGGGTAAAAACGGAACCCTATTATTAAAATTTCGCAGTTCCTAGTTCTTAGTTCTTAGTTCCAAGACCCTAGATGTGCGCGACCAATTCAACAGCTCTAGTAGTCGATTTACCTTTTATGAAAACAAGCTGTTTGCTATGTGTTATTCTGTTTAAATTAAAATAAAATATTTTACTTAATTTCCATACATTAATAAATAAATGGGTTTGTATTATTTGTACATTAAATTTATCCGTTGTGCGTTGCACCCACGTCGATAGACGATTGAGGCAGGTTCTAATGCCTGCTTTGCCGTTGTGAAAAATCAAGCCAGGTCACTGCAAAACACCAGAGTGAAATCCAACTAGGTTGTCAATATCAGCATAGAGCACGTGAGCTACATTTCTAGGATTCGTAAAATCTGGTTCTTCCTAAGACTGCTCTTGGCTTCGTTAGCCAACTGTGTCTCCGGTGGTTCCATTTGGAGAAAGACATCCTAGGTCTTTTAACAAAAAAAAATCGATCTTCTCTAGTCTATTTTGCTTAATAATTAGATAAAAAGCTGTACGGCCAACTTATTTATATTTCCTTGGAGCTTCATAAGTTGAGTTGGTCAATGTTATTTCTAAATAGCCATGCTCCGAGTCGATTCTGTTACTACGATTTATATTTCGGCACTCCTACCCAAAATACGTAGCCACGGAGCATGACAAAACTAGTTCTGTTCTTCCATTAAATATACATAAAAAAAGTACAGTTTAGGATTTATTGATATTGGATTATTGGATTATCTGGTTATTGGATTAATAGATTTACAGATTAATGGATTAGAATTACCGAATTTGGATTATTGGGTAAGGATTAAAGAATTATCGGATAAGTATTAATATTAACAAATCAACGGTTTAGGCTAACATCAATCTCAACACATTTTTGTTCTACGACTTTTTACAAATCTTGATAAATAACATTTGCTCCCTCTTTTACTTATTACTCTGTATTTTGTAAAAAGTACTTAAAAGGTCAACGCCCGGACGCCAAACCTATGCTCAGAGTTAATGCCAGTTCAGAGACAACAGATTTTAAATTGGAAAACTTGATTTTATAAAGTTTTTAATTAAATGTTGTTGGAATTTATTTAGAGAGGCTGCCTGCAAGAGGTGGCCAATTAATTACCTACAAATAACCCTGTATAATACCACCCAAATTATAATTTTTTGATGTATGACTTATTAAGTATTGTAGAATATTTACACCTTTAAATAGACATGATCTTTTACAAAACGAAAAAAACATAAATTATGGATACACCTTCATTACCAAATATTAATGATAATATCAAAATTTATGAAATGAATTTAAGCAGCTATCAGTGGAATAATAATTCTTTTTTTTCATAATGTCCTAGGATTTTCAATTGTAGTATTTGTATTAAATTAAAAAAAATAAAATTATAGAATGTGCAATTGTTAATACAGGTATTATTGGCGTATACTTTGAGAGCTATTATTTTTTAAGGTGTTAAATCGAATTACTCAAAATAATTGAATTACTCAAAAAAATTTATAATATCTAAAATAAGAATAACTCCATACTCGATGTAAGTTCATTCCTCGGCGAAATAAATTATTTACAAAATTATTTATGGATATTTATTTCTATGGTTAAGGATATTTATTTTTTTTAACATATAAACACAAACTGTCAACATCGTATGCAGTCAAAAAGTCAACAGGGCATATAGTGAATGAGTGAAAACTTTCACTGGAACTATTTTCCAGTCTTTCTAGACGCAAACTTGTAATTTACGGAACTAGGTCTAATAAGGTCTCTTTGCAGATGAATTTTCAAACGTCTGTCTTTATCTACAACGAACGGATTTACATACCTTTATTTTTGCTGTATTTAGCGAGGTTGTTATGATTTTTGGCCTCTTACTTGTATCTTGTGTAGTCAAGGCACACTTATACATTATTCTAAAATGGCTGCGTTACTAACAGCTTTCGCAGCTTATAAATTACAATGACCTTAACTACAACATTTCCTTGCAATGTATAATTTATTAAACGCAATAACAACTCTTACTTCGTTAACATAGAGATGAATTTTGCTTGCTAAATCTCAAGATGTAATGTTTGACGAAGGATGCTGCATTGTAATATGGTTAAACAAAGTTGCCATATTTAAATATTATCTTAAAATAGAGTAAAATTAATATCTTAATGATAAGTCCATAATGCCAGTACTGATATCTCTGTGATCACAGGTTCGATATTTTAGTATAAATAATGATGACTTTATACCTAAGTAATTTATAACACCATCATGAAGTTTTTGGAAAGTTTAATACATGATTTCTACTTGTTTTTATACGTCAATATTCATATAAAAATAGTATTTACATATCTTTTATGAGTCTAAATAGCTTTCCTTTCCCAATGGTAAATTAATTTCTTTATATGGCAACCCAAATAATACGCATCTCGTAACAGTAGGTATACGGTTGTAGCGTAGAGCGATCGTGCGAGACAATTTACGTTACGATTAATTAACGTGACGTTCCTACTTTACGATTAATTAACGTGACGTACGTGAATAAGTACTACGTGTTATAAATTAAAACTAAGATCAGTTTCATTAATAATAAGAGTAAGTTCGTCTTCATTTAAATTAAGTTAACTTTTAGTTAAAGGCTAACTTTTCCCAACCTCTTTGTACTTAGTACTTGTTATTTTTTTAAATTAATGTTTGTTGATGATACTTAGTAGTGTGACAAGGGAATTAAATATAAACTAATTCCCTAATAATGACAAAAAATAATAGTCATGATAAATATGAGGATAAAGATATTTTTTCTTCATTTAATGTTAAAGTGTTAGCTAATATTTGTCTGTAAGCTCCGTGAAAAGAGCCGCTAAGAAACTTGACAAAACTTTTAGCCCTCATAAATACTTTGGATATTATTAGTCATATTATTTTTACCCTTCTGTTATAAAATAATTAAATACTAATGTAAAAACAATATTCTCCATAATTTATTACGTTATATAAGTATTATTTCTTCTTATACATATTTAATTAATGGAAAACCCTCTAAAACGTACAAAAAAGTACGCAATAAATAAAATGTTTTACATTTTTTTTATAGAAACTAACAACTTGGTAAATGAATATTTAAAAAGGGCAACATTTAACAACTCCCTTGGTGACGTCCAAGATAGCCTGACCTCTCAGAGACCACCGGTTTCTATTGATATATTGTATTTATATACAAGCAATTAATGTATGTATGCATGATTTTTTTTACTTGATATTATACAATTTAAAGGACATCGATCGATTTATAAGTACTATGTCATTAAACAATTAAATTTTCTTCTCTTTTATATAATTTATCGTCATCACTTAAAATTATATGTACCTTATATAAAAAAAATCATATAAATAAATACATATATGAAGAACACCTTGCACTTTTGTTGCATTATAATAAAACCTAAAAAAAATCTTCGTTATTTCCTTTCATAATATAAATTGTGGTAATTTTCACACATTTTGAAAATAAGAGACTATAGTCAATAGACATACTTATTATATGTAGAGTAAATACAACTGCCGAGGTCGCTGACAAAGAGTATTTAATTGAATAAAGTGAGTTACTCTATGGCTAAGAAAAATAAGTATTATCTACTCAAGTACACATCCTTGAAATTTAAACATTTCTTCAATATTGATACATCCTTGAGACCAACTAAGCCGACGGAGTTCGTAGTATTATCTAGAATATTTTTAATGCTTAATTTGGATGAATGAGTCCCAGTTTAATAATCGGTGTGAAAATGTCATTCTTACCTCTTTTAAGTTTAAAAAAGAGTTTGAAATATGGCAGCACTGGCTCAATTGCGAGACGTAGGTATGGCCAACTGTGAAAATGTGAAATAACTGGCTATACAGTCAGTATAAATTTGAAAATATCGATAAACTTCTATAGCCATTTTATTTATTTATTTTTATTTATGTAATAGTTAATTAAATATAATTTACATAAAGTTATGGTTTACTTTTCTTTTTATCTTTATTTAATTTTTTCCCTAACCACCGTGCAGTAGTCATGTTTTGGATGTCACAGTCACTCTGTTTTTTTTCTATTATTATGTATGTTTTTAATTACTTGTTATTTTCTTTGGTATTATTGTTTTTTTTTGTATTATATACAGTTTTATATTATATAGTTTTAGTTTTGCTTTTAAGTAATATATAAGTACCTATCTATATATTTTTAAAACATAAGTATTTTGAATTAGGTATTTGAATTATTATATTAAAATATTAGCTGTGCCTGCTATTTCGTACACGTAGATTTCGATTTTGATAAAACGTACCCTTTGTACTTACTAATGTAAATGTAATGTATGTTTTATAGTTTTTACTATAAACCTTCAAACAGGTAAGCAGCAATGGTACGACAATAAGAGATTATTAACTTCTTTATTTGTTAACCGATTGTTAAAAAATATATATAAAGTGAATCCCATAACAATATATTCCCGAAAACTGCATCCAAATCGATTAATCCGTTTCTGATATTAGCGTGCACAAACATACAGACAAACTGAAAAACCATTGTTTTGAGTTCCCAAGTTCTTATAAACGCCCTCTATAGTGTTTTTTTTAAATATTTTCCATGCACAGAAATGGATTAGTGACAATTTCATTATATGTATAGATTCTTCATAGTCCAGTCATTTGGTCGAAAAAAAGGGGGTTACCTGGAAAGTTTTCCGGGAGTTTTGAAAATTGGTTATTTTATAGATTTCGATATGCTCTTTTCGAATTTCAATTCTGCCACCTCGTATCTCCGCCGCTCGCGCCGCCATTTTGAAAAAATGGCGGCCAAAACCAGTTTTTTCGAAATATCTCCTTTCCAATGCATTTTTTGAAAAAAATACTTATGTACAAAAATAAAGTAGAATAAATTTCCTACAATTTATGTATTTATATTTTTTTCATAATATCAATAGTTTTTGGCGTACGAGCGTCACAAAGTATCTTCATCTACACCACCACGTGTTTTTAAAATATTTTTTCTAAAATATTCTACTATGGCCACCGGATTTGAAGAAGCAGTGTGGGTCTTTGTGTTTGGTCCCTTTCTTTCGACTATGGAGACTAAAGACATTATATAGCCTCCATACTCTCGACTTTCAACGAAACATCTGTCCGTAGAAGTTACGAGAAGTATTTAGTTTAGGCGGAATCATTAGTATACGTTTATATGTATGTACGTCGTACAGTGTTATTTATGTTCTTAGAGCCATACAGAAAGAATACAGAATACAGAAAGTTGTTTTATTTAAGACAACTTAGCCTTATTGGCAGTGATGGTAATTAAAATATCATCAATGTATTTTTTGAGCAGTTGCGTTTTTTTTTATGTGAGGACGGTAATCACCTTTAATTTTGTCCATTAATTCGTCCAAGGAAAACTGACACTCATCGAAATTCTGTTTAAGGTTAGAATAAATGCATTGCACTATCTCATTGATATAAATTTGTTCATGCAGGAATTATGATACTGTGCATCTGCTGCGGCCAAATCATTCACATGTTTAAGACGCTCAATAATGGCTCGACCCCAATCGTCACTAAGAGCTCTAGCAAGATGTGAAATACTGTCTTTCATTGACAATTTCCACACACTATACTATATATTATACTATATTACGCTTGCACAGCCAGGTCTGTTTTTGTTTAGCTAATAATTCCGCTGTTATCTCATCTGCATATAAAAACATTGATATTTAAAAGAGAATGCTGGGTGCGAGAATCGCAGTAGTGGCTGAGGTTTCGTGGCATCACTTCCTCTACGCAATGATGTAGCAATTAACTTCTCATTATTATATCGTTTTCGACACAGATCATGAACCATTATCGATTTTAGGCCCGCCAAAAATTTTACTTTATTATCCTTTTTTTTGACACTCAATTAAAAAAGTCTCCAATCCTTTTTCTTTTACTTCAACTGTTTCATTTTCTAATAATGAAGTAAAACTTTCTTTCTGTATTCTGTATTCTTTCTGTATGTCTCTAAGAACATAAACAACACTGTACGACGTACATACATATAAACGTATACTGATGACTCCGCCTAAACTAAATACTTCTCGTAACTTCTACGGACAGATGTTTCGTTGAAAGTCGAGAGTATGGAGGCTATATAATGTCTTTAGTCTCCATAGTCGAAAGAAAGGGACCCAACACAAAGACCCACACTGCTTCTTCAAATCCGAGGCCATAGTAGAATATTTTAGAAAAAATATACCAAAAACACGTGGTGGTGTAGATGAAGATACTTTGTGACGCTCGTACGCCAAAAACTATTGATATTATGAAAAAAATTATAAATACATAAATTGTAGGAAATTTATTCTACTTTATTTTTGTACATAAATATTTTAAAAAAAAAATGCATTGGAAAGGAGATATTTCGAAAAAACTGGTTTTGGCCGCCATTTTTTCAATATGGCGGCGCGAGCGGCGGAGATACGAGGTGGCAAAATTGAAATTCGAAAAGAGCATACCGAAATCTATAAAATAACCAATTTTCAAAACTCCCGGAAAACTTTCCAGGTAAAACTACCAAATGACTGGACTATCATCTCTTTGATTATAATTATCATTAATATCTGTTATAATATCAATAAAAAAACTTTTTGAACTTGGTTCCCGTGATTTATTAGTATTCTGTAACAATAACAGTAAACTATATTTTTCTTGCAAATTTATTCGCGGGAAGTTAAGAAGACTACTTAAAAATAACAATAGCTGAAGTAATTGGCAGTGACCCCAGTATCTACTTTGGTAATTAATAGTTGTTTTTCGCGTTAGAATCTTGTACTTTCCAGGATAGAAAAAATCAAATAAAATCAAAACAAAGAATTATTATACATTCTATGAACCATAACCTATTGCAATATGAAATAAAACTTTTTCAAAATATATTTACCTGTTTATATATATATATATAAATTTAATATAGTTATTTAGTATCATTTTATAAATTCTATACCTAAATTATTTCATTTTTTAATTTGACTTAAATATGCCTATATATTTTGATTCATACATTGTATAATAATTATATATGTATTTTTAATATTATTAATTATTATCAATTTTTTATATTGTCATAGCTTCCTAACGTCAAAACTCTTACCACGGATACTGTTCTCTTCTAATTATAGTCATTGTGTGAAAAATAGTATACAAATCCAGCTTGTACTTTTTCGTAATAGACGGACAAACATTCAAACATCGCATCTCATATTACGTAATTAAATATATGTTTAGAAATTATATCATACCTTTTATCTAAATATAATTTGATTTAGCTACGTACATTCAAGATACCAGCATTTTTTTTTGTATGTCTATACTGTTAGCCCTGTTGGCTATTACAGCGTCACCGGGGGAGCAGAAGATCCCGGAAGTTATAGCAAAGTTATCATAGCCTAGAGTTGTGGCAATAGAATTATAAAATGTATCAGAGATATCCAAAAAAATATATATTTTAGACCGATATGCTCGTCAATATTATGTTATAAATATAGTATAAAACTAAACCGATACGGGCAGGTATTCGAATCCACGACCTCTGGGAAAATTTCAAAATAGGGTCCAGTTTCTAAGAGAATTGAAAATTTAAAAAAGCGTACCATAATTATAAATATTTATAGATATTTTCAAACAAACATTATATTTTTGTAAGGTACACAATTCGACACCTCGGGGTAGAAAGGTCGTAAAGACCACTTTTGGCGAAAATGAGTTAATGATACAGTTTTGTTTAGAATTTCAAGCTCTATCGATCTGTGTTCACAAAATTTTATTATTTAAGAAAAAATGTGTTATACGACCCATATTTTTTCATACCTTAAACCAGTTTTTTAAATAAATAATGGTGTATATACCAATTGCATGGGATCATAAAGTTGTTTTGGTTGTATCACTGTTATTACTGTAAAATATTTGGGCGTAAAAGCCAATGTAATAAGTATTTGTCTTTAACGCCTTTCTGACCTTTGAAAAATTACAACAATGATTTTATAAATTGGGAAGAAATTGCCTTAAAAAAAAGGACAGTTCAAAACTATTCGAATTGCTACCTTCAAAAAGAAAACACCTAATTAAATTTGTATTAAATACTCCACCAATGAAGAAGCCATTGCAGGAAAAGTTAGTTTATTTGAGGAAGCTAGAAAAGAGCGGGATACTTATACAAAAATAAAGGGAAAAGAGAAGGAAAGAGTAACAAAATTACTGAAAAAGAGGACGTCAAAGATGAAGGAATCCAGAATACAGATTTTGTATTACGTAATTTATATAATGGCCGATTACCTATTTCAATTTTATAATTTGAAACGTCTTTGTGATAGCGAAGTGATACCTAAAGCATACCACCAGGAATATCTGCAATTGCCTCATAATAAGATAATTGAAAATATACTTATTGATACTGACACCGAAGATGAAACTGATTATAATAATGATTTAAGTAAGCTTTCAGCGTACGGTATATCTCCTGGTATGATCGGCTGGATAACGGACTTTCTGAGCTTTCTGATCTCTTCGAGTAGTTATCGACGGGTGTTCCTCGGAACCCTTGACAATAAATGCCGGAGTATCTCAGGGGTCCGTTCTTTCTGCAACTATTTTTCTGCTACAAATTAACGATCTGTTGAAGCCCGGTATCTATGGGTATGCAGACGATAGCCCAGTTGTAGAAAGATATCTGCCGAGTACTCGGGCTAGTAGAGATCAAGTACAGTCTGTAAGAGAAGCTATGGTGCAATGTTTGAGTGACAAACTTCAGGCAGTCTCCGCATGGAGCAATGCCAATCTTGTAAAATTCAACGCCACCAAAACGCAGACGTGTCTGTTCACCGCCAAAAGGAGCACTTTCACCTTGGCTCCTACTTTCCAGAATGTATCCTTGGAATAAATTGACCGGCTTCAGTTGTTAGGCTTAGAGATTTCCTCGAACCTCAACTTTGGTCGGTTCATTGAGTCCAGAGCAAGAGCAGCAGCAGCAGAGCTTGCCGTTCTTGCGAAGGTTCGGCAGTACTTTATACCGGGACAGCTTCTTGTTCTATACAAAGCACAGATCCGGTCGTGTGTAGAGTACTGTGGTCACATATTTGCTGGTGCCGCAAAGTCTCATCTTGCGGTTCTGGACTCAATTGAGAGGCGAGCAAAGAGGCTTATAGGCGATCCCGAAAGCCGACCTCCACAGCCTTGAACACAGGCGTAGAAGTGCTAGCCTCCCAGTATTCTATACGATGCATTTTGGTGAGTGTGCGCAGGAATTACAAGACCTAATTCCCCCGGCCCCCTACCATCACCGGACGTTCCGACGCACGGCAGGTATCCATCCTTTTGATGTGGACATTCCACCTGTCCGAACGAAGTGCTTTGCTTGGTCTTTTTTACTTCGTACAGCGAAGGATTAGAACAGATTGCCTGCGTCGGTATTTCCGGCCGAATACAATGTGGGTGTCTTCAAGAGAAGACGAAAAAAAAGAAGAAGAAGAAGACCTATTTAAGGTTGCTAGGGTAATGGCCATACCATCTTAGACTACATTCTACTTACCATCAGATGGAATGCAGTCAAACATTGCCCTAGATTATATATAAAAAATATATATACTATAAATTAATATTAATATCAAATTATAAAAAAAAAAAAAATTTCTTTATTGAAGTAGGTACGGCAATTAGCAGTTAATATTTATTTCATGAATAAGTAGGTGCAGAAATTTGAAACTTGGTTATTATCAATGATTATTTTGATTCATTATGACTGATTATTAGTTTTCCATTCTTTAGTCATAATGTTTGAAACTTGGTTATTATCTACCTAACTATCTACTGATTCATAACGCCTATACTGCGGACCTGCAATGATTTAAAGTAAATTTAATATGAGAATAGTTTTTAAAGTTAGGGAAGGTAAGTATTCGTATAACGATATTATTATTGTACTATAGTACAATATATTGATAAGATTACATTGGCTTTTAAGCCCAATCCGCTAAGAGTGTCAAAATAAATGTAGTTACGCCATATTGTGTGCTTTCTGAACAGACGTATCCACCATTTTATTCAAATTTGTACGTCGTAACTCCATGCTAAGTTAAAACCTATGAGGTTTGTTCAAATGCTGACTATGTGGCGTTAAAATTTATTTAAAACAAAAGATTTAACAGTTTTTCATTCAATAATAGGTATAAAAACAAAAAAGTTATGAGCAATAACTTTATTTTTGTTACGTTTTTTGCGTCTCCTGTAAAGTTACGATTTTGGTGTTTACGATCTTACTACCCCGAGGTATCGACATGTTTTTCACGAAGTTTTTCGACAAAAAAAAATCTACCGCGATGAAAACCGGGCTCCTGAAACCTACAACATTTATCTATATAAAGTTTAGTTACTTTAGTAAAATTTCAGCAGATTCTGTGAAATATGCAAAACATTTGACAAAAATCTGGCATCAGTCCAAAGTTACTTTTATGTTCAACTTTGGCTACTAACATAATTTTTTATGTATATTTTAATTCCTAACTATTGCTTGTGTAGACTTTTGAAAATGACGCCATCTTTCGGATAAGTTATTAAGTTTCATGAGTTTTCTCTTGAAAATTTTCTTTTCTTTTGAAAAGAAAAAATACTTGACGTAAAAATCCAGATGTAAAAAATCTTTTAAAAAGTAAAAGAAACATGCTTACAGTAAAACTAGGAAAGTGTGTTTTCGTATTTTTTTTTATTTCGAGTAAATTAACTTATTTGTTTCTCATAATTGAAGAGTGTGTTTTATATTAAAATAGAAGTTGAACTAAGTACATATACATTTCAATTTGCTTTATAACAATTATTATTTTTACATCATTTCGGAAGTCTTTTTTTTTAATAAAAAAGAAAACGGAACATTATATATATTTAAGTCTTTAACTTAATTTGAAACAATAAAAAGTAGATCCTATTTTTGAATATATATTTGAAACATATTACTCTGAACTAATTCCCTGTAAAAAATAAAGTTCCTATTTGTCAGAACATTACGTTTGATTTTTTTTAACATTAAGACTGCGGAACCCGCATTATTGGTATAACAATATTTTTAATATATTAATGATAAGAGGTATGAACTACATTCCGGTTAATTAAATAAGAAAGAAGGTCAAAATTAACTTTCAAACACATTGACAGTGAAGTGTATTGGAAAGAACTTATCAGTTAACTTAAAGTGAGATTCAAAATGTACGGAATGGTCGCGGGACATAAGAGTGATTCAAAAACAAAGGAAGTGCCCAAGGAACAGGTAAGCATTAGCATTTAGAAGTTATATTATAATATTAGACAAATGTATACGTATTGGGGTATTTAAAGAGTTCAACTATTTTGTCCCACTATTCAAGCCATTAAAGAATTCAAATAATAATAATATATCAGGACAAATTACACACATTGATCTAACCCCTAAGTAAGCAAATTATTTGCTTGTGTTAAGGGTGTTAGACAACGACACAAATACATAGAAATACACATATAAATACTGAGAATATATTTAATAAACTATCAAACCCAGAAACACAGACATCTATGCTCATCATATAAATGTCTGTCTCCGCCGGGAATCGAACCCGAGCCCCATTGCGCCGTGACACGTTAGGCGTCTGCGCTAACTACTCGACCATCAGTTGAACTAGTTAGATCTACCCGATATTTTGTAAAGTTTTAGCCATAATATTTTGGTTTCTAATTTGAGAATACCTTTACAGTTTATGTAATTCTTCGTTGATATTTGCAATTTTCCTACTAATGCGGATTGTGAATAACCAGGAATTGAAATCTTCATGGATTTTGTCGTTATTTGCAACAGAATCTATACATATTATCGTTTGTTGGACTATCAACACAAGCGAGCTAGTTACGAAGGGGGCCTTTCGCAAACTAATCTGAATTAAAAAATGAACTTATTATTTTTTTTAATGATATTTATTGTTGAGAAACTTCTTAATTCTTTCTATTGTAACATTGATTTATGAAAAACATTTTCAAGCTATTGCTTTATTATAAATAGTTTATACTTAGTTATATATAGTTTCACTTCTCACGTGGTATATTTCGTTAAAAATAAAATGGAAGCGACATGTCGCTGTAAAAGCTCTCATTTAGCAAAAAAAGATCGTGAAAATGTTCTTCAGGATGAATGTGATAAAGCTGGCGACTTGTCACCATTAAAAACCTGTTAGAAAGTAGCCGTATATTTCGTTAATCTATAAATTATTCTCGAAGGTGTGTTCCGGTCAGTGATATATCGCAGCTGCAACCAATGGCTCGCGAAAAACTTGATAAATTGACCACGTATTTTTACGCTCTGCCCAAATATAAGTTTTTTAGTTAATAGCTCGGAAACTGTGCTATTTGATATTACATTTGAGTTAAATATTATTACAGTTGTATTTTACGATCTTATTATTGTTATTTGTTGTAGTAATACTTACATAGATTTTGGATATTAAATAGAAATAAATATTTCATCTTAAGTACATGACGCAGATACATACTCAGCTTTACAATTATTTTATAAAATTTTCTTCGATCTCACAAAAACTGAACGAATTTATAATAAATTTGATATTTGTTTGTTTATTGTCAACACCTATGATTTTTCTATCGGTTGTTACTTCTAAAATTTTAAACAGAACTATTTTGGGTAATTATAATGAAATCAGAGGAAAAGAAGAACTCGGTAAATCAGAGTCCGACAGGGACAAAACTTCCGGCGATGCTGAGAGGCCTATCTTTTCCAGACATAACACAGTTTTTTTAAAGTTAAATAATTCCATTTTTATTTTAAATACATTTTTGAATGTACTTTTGTTGTACTTATTATTACGATTTTTTTAAATTAATTTGATTGTATTCCTTATCTGTTCTTAAATGATGTACAAGAATTATGTCAAAATGTTGTGTGATATCAATTGGTTAATTGGTTACATATTTCAAAGGGATTTTTAGTTATTGTTAAACTTAAATAGTCAAATTACTGTTTAGTATTTAGTTAATGTTGTTTCAGGTCGAAAACAAAGAAGTAAAAAAAAGAAGTTTCAAGGACAAAATTGTGAGATACTTTAGAAGTAGTCAAGAGAGTAATGGTGAGTTGATTTTTATTTTAATGAATTACACTTAGTGTGGTTAAAAAAATATCACAAGATGGCGTCGCATAACCGTTTTGAAACTTTCACGACGTTGTCAACTAAGGTCCAAAGAGTGCCTTTAGAATGTATTTTTGTATCCTATGCTCCCAACCTCACTGGTGACATTGTGATATTCTTAGCTTTAAGTATTACAAAAAGGCTCTCTTTAGAGTATCGAAGGTTTTGTGGCAGACGAACTGAAATGACAAAGAAACTGCGCATTAAGTAGTTTAAGGAAACTCTTAAGAGATGGCGCTGTAATTAAATAATTCAGCGGTCATTTTGCGACATCTAGCGGTAAGTGATAGTAACATTTAGTAGTTCTCAGTTCTTGCTTCTTGGCGGCAGTACTACAAAGTATTAGTAGTGACTACAAATTTAACTATTTAGTCTAGAGTTAATAAAAATAGAAACTAAATCAACATTCTTACATTATAAAATGTGTGTATTTTATTTATAAAATTTTTATCGATGATATTCTCTGTAAATTATCAAGATATTTTTGATTGTACCTACTGTAGATTATTATTTAAGCAAGTAAATTACATAAGCATCTGAGTACTGTAGGTTGTTTGCACTTAGTAAATTAATTTATCAAGTGTTCAGACATTTTCAACAAAAACATTAACGTAAAATAACGTCAAGCTAAGTCTATTAAAATTGAGATTGTAAATATATTTTCATATTAAAAATGTTAATATTTCGTGAATGTTTCTTTTGTTAAAAATTGTACTGTATTTAAACTCGCCATCTGTCCGGCTTTAGTTTTTTTAGCTCTTGTCCGGCTAAATATTTGTATGTCCGGCCTGTACGGAAACAATTGCTAAGATGATGTACAAATCGTGAAATAAAAAAATCACATGTAAAGAATTTTATAAAATGCTTACCAAAGAAAATGACGTTTCGGATAAAGTAGGTAAAATAACCAAAAAAAAATAAGTATAGAAAATTGTCGATTAAAAAATTACGTATGTCCGGCTTTTAGGACAAGATGTTCGGCTTAATACAGCGCCGAGTAAGACTTTTTTTTATTGTAGAAGATGGCAACCCTAACCTTATTACGAGTGGTAGTAGTTTTATTTCTGGTATAGGTCTAGTTATACATGGGTTTAATTTACTTCAACATGGCTTTAACAGAGAATACAGGGAATCACAATAAATTTGTAATATAACTATTATAAAAATAACCATTATACTTTTATGTTTTTGCGGTAACTATGCACACCGTAATTATACCTCACAAACTCTTTTAAAATGAGTTATTCATTAGAACAAGAAACACTTAAACCTGCGATTTTTGACATTCCAGTACCGTCGCCCTACCTACTGAGCTTTCGGTGCTCGCCTTGATTAATTATCAAATACATTTATTTATTAACGAGTCTTATAAAAATAGAAATAACAACAGCTATTTCGTAATAATCTTAATTTCTTAAAAGACATTTATAGTCCAGTCATTTGGGAGTTTTACCTGGAAAGTTTTCCGGGAGTTTTGAAAATTGGTTATTTTATAGATTTCGGTATGCTCTTTTCGAATTTCAATTTTGCCACCTCGCATCTCCGCCGCTCGCGCCGCCATTTTGAAAAAATGGCGGCCAAAACCAGTTTTTTCGAAATATCTCCTTTCCAATGCATTTTTTGAAAAAAACATTTATGTACAAAATTAAAGTAGAATAATTTTCCTACAATTTATGTATTTATATATTTTTTCATAATATCAATAGTTTTTGGCGTACGAGCGTCACAAAGTATCTTCATCTACACCACCACGGGTTTATGGTATATTTTTTCTAAAATATTCTACTATTGCCATCGCTTTTGAAGAAGCAGTGTGGGTCTTTATGTTGGGTCCCTTTCTTTCGACTATGGAGACTATAGACGTTGTATAGCGTCCATACTCTTGACTTTCAACGAAACATCTGTCGGTAGAAGTTACGAGAAGTATTTAGTTTAGGTGGAGTCATCAGTATACGTTTATATGTATGTACGTCGTACAGTGTTGTTTGTATTCTTAGAGCCAAGGCTTCTAATACAGAAAATTGTTTTACTTAATTAATAGAAAACGAAACAGCTGAAGTAAAAGAAAAAGGATTGGAGACTTTTTTTAATTGAGTGTCAAAAAAAAGGATAATAAAGTAAACTTTTTGGCGGACCTAAAATCGATAATGGTTTATGATCTGTGTCGAAAATAATATAATAATGAGAAGTTAATTGCTACATCATTGCGTAGAGGAAGTGATGCCACGAAACCTCAGCCACTACTGCGAACCTCGCCCCTAGCATTCTCTTTTAAATATAATTGTTTTTATTTGCTCATGAGATAACAGCGGAATTTATAGCTAAACAAAAACTGACCCAGCTGTGCAAGCGTAATATAGTATAATATATAGTATAGTGTGTGGAAATTGTCAATAAAAGACATCTTGCTAGAGCTCGTAATGACGATTGGGGTCGAGCAATTATTGAGCGTCTTAAACATGTGAATGATTTGGCCGCAGCAGATGCACAGCATCACAATTCCTGCATGAACAAATTTATATCAATGAGATAGATAGTGCAATACATTTATTCTAACCTTAAACAGAATTTCGATGAGTGTCAGTTTTCCTTGGACGAATTAATGGACAAAATTGAAGGTGATTACCGTCCACATGAAAAAAAAAACGTAACTGCTCAAAAAATACGTTGATGATATTTTAATTACCGTCACTGCCAATAAGGCTAAATTGTCTTAAATAAAACAATTTTCTGTATTGGAAGCCATGGCTCTAAGAACACAAACAACACTGTACGACGTACATACATATAAACGTATACTGATGACTCCGCCTTAACTAAATACTACTCGTAATTTCTACCGACAGATGTAACGTTGAAGGTCGAGAGTATGGAGGCTATACAATGTCTATAGTCTCCATAGTCGAAAGAAAGGGACCCAACACAAAGACCCACACTGTTTCTTCAATACCGGTGGCAATAGTAGAATATTTTAGAAAAATATACTAAACACACGTAGTGGTGTAGATTAAGATACTTTGCGACGCTCGTACGCCAAAAACTATTGATATAATAAATAAAAATATAAATACATAAATTGTAGGAAATTTATTCTACTTTAATTTTGTACAAAAATATTTTTTTCAAAAAATGCATTGGAAAGGAGATATTTCGAAAAAACTGCTTTTAACCGCCATTTTTTCAAAATGACGACGCGAGCGGCGGAGTTACGAGGTGGCAAAATTAATATTCGAAAAGAGCATACCGAAATCTATAAAATAACCAATTTTCAAAACTCCCGGAAAACTTTCCAGGTAACCCCCTTTTTTTCGACCAAATGACTGGACTATTATTAGAACCAGACAGCTGTCAGTTCTCTTAATAATTGATGTGTTTATCGCGTGTTTAGTAAATTATTTCAGTATTAGGAGGCAGTTTTGTAAAAGTTTTTCAGCAAGTTTGATCATTAAGATCCCATAAGACATTTTTTTTTGTAGTTGTTCCAAACTATAGCCACATTGTAACTAATATTAGATTATTTACTTTCATAAAAAAAAATACATTTATTACCAGAAATATATACATAAATTTAGTTAATAACTTGTTGCTCTGTAACTGAAATTAAATTTAATGAAACCTAAATTAATAAAACCCCCCATAAAAAGTTACAAAAAAAAAAAAAAATAAAAATATATATCTACAAGATTTATTCTCGAAATGTGTCCATTTCAATGAATCGGAAGAAAAATGACAAAAAAATATCTGGAAAAGCAATTTGCAAAAGTGTGAATGTTTTAGAAGTCAATATTTTACTCTAATTACTTTTAAGATATACAGTTAGGGAAGTTAGAGTCACGTCGACCGGAAGTGCTCGACCCCTCAATGTCGACGACTCAACAGCTTGTTTGCATTCAGTGTAGTGATGGGCAGCTGATATCGATACTTTTCTGTTATTTTGTAGTAGTTTACTGTGATTTCTACGAGTTATTATCAGCACACTATGTGACACACATTTTGCAAACATAAAAGCAGTTTTTTGTAATTGTCCGACGCTATACTATTACACAGAATGTCATTCTTGGGAATATTATGCGTAAAACAAGTTGAAAGATGTGCAAATATGGCCGACATAACCTGTGACATTTTCAATTTTGTGATAACATTCAGCTATTCAAATAAAGATTCATTTGATTTGATAATATAAATATATTATCGATACGTTTACTCTTGAATAGAACATCACTAGACAGGTCAAGAGATCTGCAGTTTTAATTCACAAACGCCTTCTCATGGGCTTGTTAAGAGTTTTAAAGACTCCGTAATGATCATCTCAAAACATTGTAAAGAAACCTTGCAAATTGGACATTTTAAATGGAATATCTATGAATGTTAAACTATTTATGTAGTTATTACAACTTCCTGCCCGCGACTCCGACTGTTTGAAATACAGAAAAGCTTTGCTATCTACAAAGGTGCGGAGAAAAAAACTTTTTATTACTGTCACAAATATATTAGTCTCATTATATTGGTAACTATTTTAGCATTCCGAATCCATTTAGCGTTTGATTCGTAACAGTTTTCAACACTTAATCTACAAGTGTGTTATCATTTTGTACCAAATATGTAAATAGATGGAAGTAGGTAGATAAAGGTTAAATAAATTAAGATTATCATATTAATTCAGTCTTGGCTCGCGGTAAAATTATGCCTCACATAAATCCGGATAAACGTTGGATTAGTCTACGTTACACTTAATGAATTAGTTATGAAATAATTCCAAAGGAGAGAATACTTATTGACTTAAAATAATAAGTAAATATATTTTTCTTAAAAAACACAGTCTTTAATACATATCGAATAAATGTATTATTGAAAAGTTTGAGATTTATATCTAAAAAATCTGAATAAAGGAACATTTATTTCAAGATGAGTTTTTAAATTTTTGCTATTTGCTTTAAGTCTCTCTGCGACTGCTTTGAAATCTTTTTTTGGAAGTTCTCTTTGCAAAATAAACAGTACCTACCTATAGATAGTCTATTGCTCATATTCAGAAAGCAAGGTAAGGTACCCATGATGGCTACGAAATGTAAAAAATATATTGAAATTTATTTATCTATATACTGTCAGTAAGCAATATAATCCTATTAATCCTAAATTGAGGGAGCAGGGCAATAAGACATTCATGGCTTTTAACTAGTTTAGTGATAAACACGAGTGACATATATGTTATCAAACCGATCTCTTTACATTACTTACAAATTACTCTAGTACATTATCTTATCTGTGTTTTTATTCATCATTACTTTGTTATCAAAAAAATATTTGTCTCTATTTGTCGTCAGGAGTATATTTTCTATATTTGGCATAAAACAGAAAGACAGATAACTTAAGGTTAAAATATTAAAAATATAATATATAAGATGGACTTAAATTAATAATAAAAAAAATATTGAACTATTGTCACCCTACAACCCAAGCTTTTCAATAACCATGTTGTCGTTTAAAAAGAAACCTTTACTTCTAAGACATAGAATTCATGTTAACAATTTATGAACATCGACATAAATTGGACAGCTCTATGTATATTTGTGTAGCTTCTCATCTTGAAACTGAAGAAAATATTTTATCTTACACAAACTACGAATACTGCCAAAAAAAAAAATTAAACTGTATTTGCTAATACAGTGTTGTAGTAACATAAATGTGATTAATTTATATTTCAACGTCAGTTCATAAAGAAAGCTTGAAGTAACTTAATTTATGAATGTAGCATGAAAACATGCAGTATCTTGAAACGGAATACGGAACACGGAAACACACGGAAACCCGTGAAACTAAGACGCACGGCGCAGACGTCATGTGTCATCAAAGAAGAGGAGAACTCTGCGCTGTAGCTGTCTGATATTTTAGTAATTTCTCTAATTAGTCCTCTGACCACTATTTCGTTTCCACAAGAGTAAAGTTGCTACCAAAGCTAGTAATAAGTTTTCTTGAAATTAATATATATTACTACAAAATATAACTAAGAAAGCAGATACAAAGGTAACTAAACTAAAAAACTAACTAACTGATAAGCTCCTAACTAAACTAAAAAAAAAAACTAACTGATAAGCTCCTAATTCAGTTTTGATTTACACTTAATAATAAATAAATCAGTTATGAGAATATAACTTGATTAGTGTTCTTAGAGTCAACATCTAGTTCTGGTTCTTAAACTAAAGATAGGTATTATTATTACTTAGATAGTATTAATATCTGTATATACTAGTCGAGTTTCGAAAAAATAAATGAACAGTCTTTAGGAAAAGTGTATCAAACATAAAAATAGTGTGTTACTAATATTTCGAGAATGAAATCACTTTTTAGTTTACTCGAATAAAGTCGCGGATTACAGCTAGCACATAATATATTTGTATTAATTAAAGCCATTTTAATGTTTCTTTTAGAAGATTTTACTTCGCCAATCCAACGCATATAATTGTGTAGTTACTTAGCACTCAAAACTATTTCAAATCACATCCGGCATTGGTAAACTTTGTCAAAGCTATAGATCAAAGTTCCAGCTGACCAAGTTGTGTTCTTGTACTGTCTTGATCTTAAGTCTCTTTGTACGATTTGAAAATTTGAATGTTGGAAGAGAATTTTAAATAAGAGTTATTTTCACTTTAAGATTATTTTAAAGTTCTTACATTGATTGTATGAATTTATAAATATCATGAAATTAGGCATATTTTTATATACATATTTTTTATTTAGGTATATATTCGTTGTATATAACACACTAATTAACATATTAGAAGAACAATTAAACGTCTTTGTTTTGTATTTTTTTCTTTACACAGTTCATTTGAAAATCAGTGGTCCTAAATTTGCATATAAAGACACACATTTGTTCGCAAGTCTTGATAAATGGTAGGGATGAAGTAGACTTAGAATTGGAAGGACAGTGCGTGTTTCGGCTTAGGGTCCCTCACTCACACTACGACATGTCGCTATTTTAGCTCCTTTAAGTGTTTCTTGTATGAGTGAGTGATACTACATTAGAGCCAGCAAGTAAGAGTTGCAGTCGCAACGACTACGACTAGTGTTAAGACTATAGTAAGTGTAGACTACTGTAAAGTTCTTTAAAGATAACAGGTAAAGAAAGGTAAAGGAGTTATCATATATTAATTTAATACAATAAATGTTAAACGATAATAGTGCTCACTTTTACTTAATTATATCAAGTAAACTTCATATTTTTCTAGATATATTGAAGTGAGGTTTTTTTAATACTGCTTTAGAAGAGTTTTTCTTGTTTTGTTTATTGGAAATTAGTATTTATAGTATGGTTAATAATATATTATAAGAAATATATAAGTAATGATATAATTTGTATGTACAAAAATATTCTATATTTTTGTACATACAAATTATATCATTACTAATATATAAAAATATTCTATACAAAGAGATGAAGATTTGCGTAGAGTTTTTTGCAATCTTCAAAAGCTTTTTGGTAAGAATTGTATAGAGAACTAATACCATTGTAACCTTGATGTATTTTTATATATATTTGAAGAATAAAATACTTTTTATTTATAGCACATTTAGGTAAAGTGTTATTTATTATCATTTATTTAAATTAAGAGAAACAGGAATCATTTTAGTAATATAAATTACATTACAAGATGCCATTCTTAGAATAAGACATTTATTAAAATATCGTAATTCTTACAATTTATATCTAAATTGCTCAAAAACTGTACAACGAAAATATATAAAAAGTGTTAAATAAAGTAAAAAACAATATTTTAAAAGATATATTTTGAATCAAAACATTTTTTACGTCAAATTACAATACTTCTGATTGGGTTTGTTAACACTACTGGCTGAATAAAACTTAAAGAAAATAATACACTTATGAAAGACCGATGTGACGTCATACAGTAAATGAGTTTTGTATGAAGAGATAGAGAATAAACCCCTTCATAATTTGATATAAATATAGAATGAAAAAAAAACCGACACGGGCAGGGATTCGAACCCGCGAATACTGGGAAACCGTCCCGTAGTCGCGGGTTCGAATCCATGCCCGTGTTGGTTTATTTTTCATTCTATATGTATATCAATTTAAATAAGCTTAACATGGCTATACATGTTTATAGATATTTTCAAACTCTTCATAATTTACTTAAGGTTTAGTATATAAGAACAAATATTTACTGGATAAATCTGGTAAATATCTTATTATTTAAATGTGTAACAATCGTCTTGTCTAAGAAAATACGAGCTTTTGGAATATTTTGTAAAATAAAATTGTAATGTAACTATATAAATTAATAATTTATAACAATTGCGTCTTTTTGTTCTTATTTCTCTGAGGAAAATGAATTCTAATTTAAGTCTAAGAGAACTGAAACATGCTTTAAATCAAAAGAAAATTTCTAATCAACTGTTCCTATTGTGACTTCTAGTTACATATTTGTTTCATATTTGTTTAGAAATTATACCGAATGCTCGGTTTTAACCCACATAAAGGATTTTCTAAAATTTTTGTAAATAGCATATTGTTTTTGAAGTGAAAACTCCTTTAGGCGCGTTGAGCGTTTTGGTAGAGGGTAAAATCCTCGGTTCGCGTCACCGACATGCTAATGATAATAGCGCGGAGAGCCAGACTAGCGCACGCGTAGTAGCCTGTGTACACGTATACACTAATTTGACGTTTAACGTTGATTTAAAAATTTCTAAGCATCAAACAATATCGTTAGAAGAGGAGGAAAAAAAAAATATTTTTAATTAATTAAAAATTAAAAATTATTAATATTGTATTGTCGATGACAATGATGTAAATAATGAAAATAATGTTCAAACTTGAATTCATTGAAATTCGTGTAAATATAAATACTATGTATAATTAAGATAATTGTATATTAATTATTTTTTCAACCACTTTGTATTTATATTTTGTTCATGATTTGTTTAACCCATCATATCTAACTAATAAATAAAACATAAAAAATTTCATATAGTTTTTGCATATAGTTTTAATGACTCTCAACTTAATAGTTCCGTTTTTTTTTTGTTGGATTTTGTAAAGATAAATAAATAAATAATACAGGCCAAGTTACACACATTGATCGAAACCCTAAGGAAGCCAATTATTTGCTTGTGTTAAGGGTGTTAGACAACGATACAAATACATAGAAATACACATATAAATACTGAAAATATATTTAATAAACGACAAAACCCAGAATTACAGACATCTACGTTCCTCACATACATGCCTGTCGGGAATCGAACCCGAGCCCCATTGCATCGCTATACATCTGCGCTAACCACTCGACCAAGGACAGATGATTAAAGTATATATAATTTGTCAGCACTATGAATAGTTAATGCACCTACCCATTAGATCAGGTAAGTTATACATAATAAAAACAATTCTTATAAAATGTTAACTATAAATATGTTTCAATGTTTATAAATAAATGAAAACAGCATTAATAAAAATACCATAAACAAATCTTAATCTTGAGGTAATTACGCTGAAGTAATGGCCGCTGTGCTTAACACGATTCATTTAATAATTAAACTAATCCGCTTGATGGTGATGACAAACATTACGAAAAATAATAAAGAAAATAAATACAAGAATAAAATACTTTAAATCCACAAGATGATTTTAAAATCATTGAATTCTGTGATTTTGTAAAACTCTATAACGAAAAACGATTATTGTAATTTTGTTTTACTTAAAAAGTAATTATGCAGAATTAAATATAATTAATTATAAATATGATATGTAACAATTAGAAAGTGTTATGCGTTTTTTTACACAGAGTAGAAAAGTAGAATCGGGACCAAAATTGACTAAGTTGTGATTATACATATATTTATTTTTATATCGAGGAAAGCTAAAATCTTTTGTCTTATTAACTCGTAAATCCGCTGCATCGCTGTAAACAACTCAAGATGGATTCAAATACATCACGTACTTGTTATTTCCGTCTCCAAACAGCCGCTGTAGCGTTAAATTGAACAAAGATCCGCCCGCTACGTAATATATATTCAAGAAACGTCAAAAATGTGTACCGAAGAGTATCTGTTTTCTTGAAGTATTTGTGTCGATTCAAACGTTTACAAAATAAAAGTATATTATAAATTGATAATAAGGTCAATAACACTAATTAGATGGAACTAAACTAAACTTAACGAAACTAAATTAAAAGAAAATACAAATACATTTTTCATAACATATAAAAATATGTGTAACAGTAATTTCAGAGGAATAAAATAATTTGAAGAATATCAAAGAACTTACCTTCCAACCTTTTGTTCTGGGAGGTACGTTACTACGTCATCCATCTCTGTCTCGTTACAGCATCCGTCACACCCTCATGCCAGCTTGCGGTATTAGTGTTTGTAAAATGAAGTCAGAGGGAAGTTATGAACAACATTTGTACCAATCTACTAAAAGAACCAACAAAATTAAGAATATTATCTGATATAGTTATTTTAAGGCAGTACTGGTTGTTAAAGGTCATAGTGTAGTTTTTAATACGTCACCATCAGTCCATTCCGTTTTCAAAATATGAATATTATTGTTTAGACACCCGGTTCTATTTTTTTTCTTAGGTACATAGGGATCAACTAATATTTTTTATTAGGTTTTAATCATTTTGACAGTGACTATTTTCTGCTTCTATAATATATCTTATTTACATAAACATAATGTTTTTATTCCTATTATATGTATACTTATTGTAAGAAGTTGATTTACTTCTCTTAGTAAGTTAATATTTCATCTCTTCTGACTTTCCTCCTGCGGCAAGTACAACTTCATTAATTATATTTAGCCAACGGTTTCAATTATTCGTCCTTTCACGGGCCGAGGAATAAGTCATCTATCATCATAAATAAATACGTAACATGTGCGTCTTTTCATCACAAATATTTTTCTGCACTTATTATTCACGTAAATTAAATCAGACGATTGTTTTGATTTCTACGTCATGTAACTAAGCATTTATTTTCTTTAAATAATATTTTGTTTTTTTTTTTTTTTTTTTATTAATTTCTACTTTTATCCACGGACACGTCGCCCGTGCACTTTTCGCATTTGGTTTGTATTTAGCATATTAATTTTTGAAATTTTTAGATAACATACTCAAAAAGGAGTCTATTACTACAGGTACCTTAAAAACTATATTAGTAAGGTAAGTCCTTTGCACAGCAATTACACATACTTATATAAATATAAATATTATATATATATATATATATATATACATATATTTTTTTTTAATTTTTATGTATTTATTTATTATTATAATGTGAAGTATAGTATAAGTATTTGATGTATAAAAAAGAAAAATATTATTAAAGTTAAATTTCTTACATTTTCTCATTAATGCCTTCCTACGAAAACACTATTGTGGTGACCTACTGTTATTTTTATTTTTTTCACTCATCACGAGCAAGGTTTCCACGATAGCGAAGTTTCTGTCTTTTATAGCCATCTTGGTATTATATTCTATGATGTTATATTTTGTCGCCTTCATCGCTCTCCTGATGAATCTGCCCGTCGCGTCGTCCTCGCTGTCGGTGAAATACACACAGCTCTCGGTATGACGCGACACTGCTACAACCGCGTGGGGAACGCTGTCGTGCAGTTGCATCTTACTCCTGGTGTTGATTATAAAAACGGAACTGAAAGTGAGTCCTTGTGCTTCGTGAATGGTTAAGATACGCGACCCTTCGCCTGATCCATAACCCTCGTTAGACAATGCTATTTTTTCTTCCTGGGTGTGTACTAAGTACAGGGTATTAGGTTGGGATCTGGGTATTTTCGATCCTGTGTAATTGAGCATTGTTAAGGACTGCACTAGTTTCCTGCTGGAGTAGATGCCGGAGTAGACCTCTTCTAAGGCATACGCGACATCTAAGGGATTCCGATGTGTGCACAGTAATTCTTGGCTGATGGACGTTATCAGGGTGGGACGACAGTACCTCATCTCGAATAGATTATCTCTATCGATGTAAGGTAACTGGTTCACGTCACCGACGAGGAGAATTTCGGCAGCGCCGGACAACCGCGTAGCCATCGCTATGGATCCGAAATGGTTCATAAGAGCCTCGTCTACCACCAAACGTTGATAGATTTCTGACTCTTTGAATCCATTTACTAATACAGAGGCCATCGTACGCACTCGATTCTTTGATTTGTCACCTATACGCTGAGAGATCTTCTCTCTTAGATCTTTAGCCGCCTCAGTTGTGGTTGTAACGATGACGTCCTTCTCCGCGTCGAAGTGCGATATTATCCATGTGGTTTTGCCACATCCTGGAACCCCGTTGACCCAGTTTAGTGTTGGCACGGTCCAAGCTTCAAAGTTCGTTAATGTGCTAGCTTTGTCTAGGATCATATCCTCTAGCATAATCTTGGTGCATTGGGCCGTGACAACAATTGGGTCGTTAGATGGCGTCGTATATTTGGCTTTGCCTGTTCGCCTCGTCTCTTCCCTATCCAACATAACGAAACCACTGGTCGCATTGTATGCGGCCATATGCTCTCCTGCCATTGTGCCGTGAATTATCTTTGCAGTTTGGTTGTTGTATATGGCTGCATCTGCCTCCTTGAGTTTCAGCTCCAAGAACTTCCGATTACCGATTTTAAAGGCCTGAAGAATTTCTTCAAGAGGTATTGATTTAGCCTGTTTAGTCGCTTTTGTTAAAGCTTGAAACTCAAGGAAAGCATTGATGAAGTGATCAAGTGGTCCCTCCGCCAGACGAAGACAAGGCGAACTGACTATTCCCATCTTTGCCTTTGTTTTTTTTTGAGGTTTTACGGATTCAGAGCTGGTTTTATTTTTCATCTTTATGAGGTTAATTACCGCCGTTGCCATGGAGCTGGTGGGCTTTAGTGTACGACGTGAACTAGTGTGTTGGAGATTTTCCTCCTGGTCATCGTACACCACTTTCTTACCTGGTGAGGTTCTTGATGCTTTTACCATGGACCCTACGGCGGTTGTGATTGCCTTCATGAAAGATTTTGATGTCAGGCTAGGTTTTGACGTGGAGGCTTCTGCTTGTTGTTGTGCTTTTGCCTTCTCCTGTAGTCGTTCCGAACCACTCTTTGATGCTGGTTCTGTATATCCTCCGTTGCCCGGGGGCTTGGTTGGTCCCAAAACATGATGTGGCCTGAGGTATTCAAGGTTTTCTCCTCGGTCTTCATAGACAACTATCTCGTGGTGTATGGAGGCCTTTAAAATACCAATCCTTTGTGATACTTCAGCCTTCTCATACACCAGTACCATAGCATCAACACTGATTGTTCGGGGAGTGATGTTTTCCCCTCCTAACGGCTCTCCGAATTTCGACAGCAGACAACTAGCCTGAGCGTAAGGTGGCTCCATGTCTTTCCGCTCGATTAATACGATAGTTTTATTTACTTTTCGTAATAACCGGCATTCGATGCCTGCCACCTTTGTTACGGGCAATGCTTCGTAAACTTTGCGCTTCATGTTCTGTCTCGACGTGCTAATAATATTTTGTTCAAACTCTCTATGTCTAAATCCTATCCCATGACACAATTTATATCGTGAGTAAATTTTTAGTTTTAGAGATACACCGATTTTAAGTTTTCCAAAATCTAAAATAAAATTTAAGTAATTACGAGTTTTCTGACGTCTCCTTGTTGGTCGCCTTTGGTGACCAGCCTCAGTCGTTACAGCTCGACTGGGTTTCACCAGTGTTACAGCGCGTGGGGACTGCCCTAGTTCCGAGCCTCCGGATTTACTAAAATACTCTAGGGGTAGGACAGACAAGACAACGTGTAGTAGGGGTCGGTTTTGAAAAAAAAATCTAAATTCTAAGCAAATGATTTATCCCCTGACATCATTCATATCGGGAGAAAAATATTAGTTTTAGAGATATACTAATTTATACGAAACTCAAACTGAATGATTCCAATCGAAATTCATTTGTCCATTTGCCTACATTTGACATTTAAAACAACGAAGTGTTTTTTAGTTATTAAAATTAAATACTAATATAATCATATATATATAATTTATATATCTATAGATGTGAAAATAGTAAAATATTCTTTTAATATTTTGTTTTTGTGCTATTATGGGTGAAATACGGTAAGTTACTCCCAAACCAAAAAAAATAATTAAACAAAAACTACGCGTTGGCTCGGGCTGGAAATTATATTAAAAGAAAGGGGAGACCAACCCCTTTCAAATGAAATCATTTCCAAGCCTAAAATCTAACTACACTGTAGGAAAACCGACCCAAACACATTGATAACTTTTAACTATACATTTGCTACTACTCACTAACAGTAAAGTAATGAACATTTTGATAAACAAGTTTGATAAACGAGTGAACGAAATAGTGTCGATGTTAACTGTCACTTATGTCCGGAGGTGTCAGCTGTCACTGTCGTTTACTCTGACACAACACTGGGCCTAACGCATCAAGAACCGACTTTACGCTTTGAGCGGCAATCGGTTCACATCGGATTAACGTCCTGCGTGTTTAGTTGAGTGTCGTTGGATTAAGTGTCTACAACTATTATAGTATCGAATAAGAATAAACCTAACCACGTGTTACGTTTTATCCTTCCCTCCCAATCGCGGTTTTGCCTGCGATTCTTTGAAATTGGCGATGGAGACTACAGACAAAGGTTGCCTATTTTTTAACCTTTTATACATATATTCATTATTAATAAAACAAAAATATATATTCCGAAAAAATAATTATTCAATCTACTTTAACCCTAAACTTTAATCAAATCCTTTCCATAGTTTGTGTTGGAATGTTGTAGTAATTGTGAAATTCTAAATATCCGGGTTAATCCGGTATTAATTTGATGAATTTATTTTCCAAACTATTTAGTCAACGGTCTCTAACTAACATTATACACTATGTGTAAGTTTCTATGTAAGTTCCTCAATCAAAACGAATTGGGATAAAAAAAATTATTCAGATATTTTATAACCCGAAATAACACGTAGCCCACGATAATCCTGTGGTTTTTGATTTTTCTTCTATACCATTAAAAGTTCAAAAATGTACTCTAGATGGCGTCACTTGGCGACAGATTAGAACGCTGATTTCATTTCAATGTCTAACAAATTTACGTTTGCATTACCCCTTGAAACTTTTTTTGTCAACTTAATTACTACATTCATTATTTGGTTGACTTTTTAAATATTAGACAGCTGCTAGTCATAACAAAGTTGTTATTTTTCGTTTAGCAGAACGGGCGAAGCCGCTGGAAAAATCTAATAAATTATAATTAAACAAAGAACAAATTTTTGTGATCCTTCGTGTTGAAAAAGTTATTCTTTATATATATATATATATACTAACCAATCCCTGCAACATCGTCCGTGAGGACTATTACTTGGGTTACACGTTAGTATAACCCAAAAAAGAATACACGCAGTACAAAGGTACACATACATAAAACCGAGGAGATAAACAACATTAAACACATTTTAAACGAACTTTCAATAATGGTATGTAGTACTAAAGGCACTATCTAATACTGGTGCTAAAACTCGTAGGGTAGTAGCCTAAAACGTCCTTATTATTGGGGAAATGGAAAAATATATGTCAAAATCCGGTTGGATTTCAGGTAAAGCCTAAATAAATAAAAAAATATACGTAAGTCTTCATTGAGTGGCAAAATATCCCTCAGATAAATCCGGAAAGTCGTAGGATTAAGGTACGATACATTTAATTATTGTATAATTCAAGACGAGTTAATATGAAATGAAACTACCAAGTCTACTTAATCTAAGCACAAAAAAAATAAGTTTAATCAAAATCTTTATTGGAATAAAATTTTATATAAATATAATTTTCATTGTGAACGCTACCACCACTCGGTGAAAATTATTCCCACCTGAGAGGGGTTTGCAAAGAAAACTCAGCGGGATTATCAGGATTTTTCTTAAGCCATACTTAAATCGTGTGATAAATGCGTTGTATTATTAAACATTCTATTTAATTATCCAATTTGAATCAATAACATTCATCACTTGTGTCTTTATTGTGATCAGTTTTACAAACGTCGATATTTAGTGGTCAATTTATAAAGAACTAGAACTACAGAAATAAACTAATAATAAATAAACTGATAATAAATAAACTGATAATAAATAAACTGATAATAAATAAACTGATAATAAATAAACTGATAATAAATAAACTGATAATAAATAAGCTGATAATAAATAATTGATAAAAAGGCCTAATGTTCACTACAAGCAGCACTCGTTCACTATTCACCATAGTTGAGGTAGGGGGCGACCCAGCATCTAAAGCTACCGCAAGTAATGACTTTGAAGGAAACGGTAAAAACAAGAGTTACAGTCAATGCTCACAAATTACGCTAGTTACTAGTTAATCGTTAAAATAGAATTCATTCAGAGGCTATACTGTCGTTAATGTAACCCATTACACTATTATAGGACTTTTCTTTATTAAAATTTATTTATTGGTTTTACTAGACAATTTATCGTACACAATTAACACAAAATTAAAATACTCTAAAATGATCTTGAAATAAATCACCTCTATATATTCGGGAATGTTATAAGATCTGTTATAATCGTTAAACAGTAATACTTGAATGTATGTTGAAAGCTTATTTAACACATTGTATACAATACCCTATAAAAGATCACTCACCTTTTTGAGTAGCAGGTAACATGAGATATATACAGATCATATAATATAGTTGTTATTATAAACATAGTATTTAGTTTATATAAAATGTACTTACTTATAAAAAGATTGTTATGTATAAAATCTAAATTTAGATAATTTTTTATTAAATGTGTTAGCTGTTTCAAGTCTCTCTGCAACTACTTTTCAATATTTTTTTGGAAACTTAGTTTGAAAAATAAACTGTAGCTAAGGGTACATCATTGCTAATATTCAAAATTGAGTGTAGAGTGCATATGTGAAATTCTGAATATGGATAATAGGATTTTTTTTGACCAGCAATAGACAATGTAATTTTGTAGCACAGGGGATTTTACTGACCACCAGGGGGATTTTACAAACTTAAATAACGGCCACAAGGTACACCGAGAGTGGTATATCTAAACATCAGTCTTTGGTTTAGTCAAAAGAGAAAACTTACAAGCCAATCTTTATTCTCAAATGAAAATCTGATGAGAACACTAATCATCGTGTCTGTTCTTAAACAAAATCAATGTAAGCATTAAATTCAATTTAAATTAGTCACTAACATTAATAGTTTATACGATACCCTTTCTAGAATATATTTTTTTGGTATTATCCATCATCTTCTCAATCTGTCATCGAGAATAAGTTCAATAGTTGACCAAAACAGACAGACCGCGTAAATACTATACCTACGCATAACTTTTATAATAAACTATATTCTATCTAGATACATTTAATATTTAAAACAAAATGATTTATTGTCACCCTATTGCCAGAGCTTGTCAATATACAGGCTGCTTTTTGAAATTAAGTTTTAACTTCTAAGGCATAGAATTCAAGTTGCCAATTTCTAAACATCGACACCAATTGGACAGCTGTACGTATAGTTGTGTCGCTAGACTCATCTTAGGACGGAAGAAAATACTTTATCTATGATAACCTACGGATATTGGCAACAAGAAAACATCTTAACCGTAGGAATAATAAATGTATTCTACTACATATGGGAATATTTTTATATTTGAATGTTTGTTCAGAAACAACGCAAAGTGTAAGAAATAATTTTTATGCTATTTTTCATAATCTGAAATAGGAACTATATTTTTTTATCCCGAAAAATACAGTTTTCGTAAAAACAACGAGCGAGTAAACATGGGAGGACACTGGCACTCTCTGTTACTTTAGTTATTAGTTTTTTATATTAGTTTTTTTTCGTGTTATGGGTCTTTTTGTATCAGGGGTTTTATACATATTTTTTTTTAGCTTTTGAATTTTAAGTTACTGGTTTCTTTATAGTACTAAATGAACGAACAACCTAATTTTCACTTGTTTAAGTATTTACTATCGATATTATATATATTGGTAACAATCATATAGGTATATACTATACATTGGTAAAATTCTATATAGTATACAAGTATATATTGGTAACAATTGCAATTACTTTAATGTTTCTTCAAAACAAAAGCTTTCTACTTCACTAATCCACTGAAACTATTACAATCCACTGCAAGTGTTTCCAGTCGCCAGTAAGATTGGTAAACTTTATCAAAGGTATAGATTAAAGTTCTAGTTGACAAAGTTCTGTTCTTGCATTGTCCGGATCTTAGTCCTCTCTGTATAATTTGTAAATTTGAACGTTGGAAGAGAATTTTAATTGAGGATTGTTGTATTGAACTTTTTAATAATATTGTTTTTCCCTATGGATATATATTTTAATCAATAAATTGCCTAATATAATATCCTTTTTCAATTCAGTTTTCGTTTTATAAGGGTTAATATTATATTTTTATGGTATTTTACAATAAAACAGCATGAAAGCCCAGGATAGTAATTGTACACCTTTAAAAAACCTATACATATTATAATATAACTTTGGTTTTCTTTTAATTGAGCAAATTTATCTTTTTTACGCATTTTTAATACTTTTTACATGTTAAGATTTTGTTACCATTTAGATAGCGAGCCCTTTTTTAAATTTATTGTTCAATTCATTTAAATATTTTGATTTTTATTCATAACTTACTATTTAGAAAGAAGGACAGATATCTCTTATACAAATATTTCAAATATAAATTTAAGTAATCTAATTAAATCAGAGATAAGCTTATATATACATAATATAAGCATTAGATAAGCTTATATATAAACGACTAGACGATTCAGTTTGTGGCTAGTGTCTGTCGCTCAGGTACATTTGTTTTCTAATAAAGATCCAAGTACGTGGCCATCTTTGGCAAATAGAAAGACAGACAGTACAGGAAAAAGTTGAGTGATAAGATTTTCAGACGCTCACAATCACTCTATGGACATCCATAGAGTGATTGTGGACAAACATCTGGATTTAGCTTACTTTACGTTGTAAGGCCATCCCGTACTTACTTTGGTAGTCAAACTGACTATAAAATATAGACTAATATCGGCTAGACTCTACCTATTTGCTATGAATTGTTTTTAAATCCATTCGAACAATAAATACAAAAACTGTGTTTCCTTTAACTTAGTTACAATTTTGGCAGGTATTTAAAAAAGTTTCTTTAAACAGAAAAATAAACGTTCAATGTTTCAATATGGAAAAGGAATGCAAATTTTTGTGATGAATAGTAAAATTATGAAAATAACAATGAAAACAGTATTAATGAATTTTTTGTTTCCATTAACTAAGTATATGTGATCCTAACTAACTGGTGTCCCATGATATGTGATCCTACGTTTCTGAGTGGTGTCTTATGACACCACAGTGTTTTTTTTATTACGTCATTATTATTTAACTACATTATTCAATATTAGGCGCGGCTCCTGATTGGATTCTCATGATGGACACGTATGAAAAGCATTACAAAATCCCTGGGGATGTTGGTGTTTCGTCATCCAGACCGGACTTATTCCTGTATTCGAAATATCTGAGGCGCGTGATACTTGTGGAGCTTACTGTTCCTTGGGAAACAAACATCCCAAGGGATCACACATTCAAGCTCAATAAGTATTACGAACTAACCAACGAACTGATCAGGAATAAATTTATAGTTAGTTTGTACGCGGTAGAAGTGGGAGCGAGAGGTATAACAGCAAAATCTCTCTATAGCCTACTTAAAGATCTTGGCCTTTCTAGAACAAGCATCGGTTCATTTCTAGTACGTACTTCAAAGGCGGCATTAGTAGGTTCTTTCCAAATTTGGTTAGGTAGGGAGAGGAGTGTGGAGGGTGAAGGTGAGCGTTTTTGCGCATAATGAAGGGGCCCCTTAAACCTACTCCTGGGTCGCAAGTCCCAGGCACTGCTTGCACTCCTCTCCTTGCAACGCGATGGGCCCGGCACCCGCACGGTGAATCCATGGATTGCTAAGAAGCTTCGTCTTATCTAAATTGACAGCCCGGAGAGACGGGATGACGCTGGAAAGACAGTTGACGCTGGAAAGACAGCTGGCAGCTGGGAAGACAGCAGACTGCTGGAAAGACAGCCGAGGGCGATGGCCTAGCAAGCCAAGCCCGGGAACGTCGATAAACGCTAAAAGTCCAAATAAGAAAAATACCCCTAGGACAGTCCGAGAGGGGGGGCGGAAGAACTGTCCACCGGTTGACAATTACGGCGAAAACGGCGCGATAACGGAACTGAAATGCCCTACGTGCGGGAAAAATTACAAAAGACGAGCCTGGTTTATTAAACATCTTAAAACACACAATGGTGCTGAAGTGCGGCAACCGTCGGTAAGATCTTCAGTTTTCACTGCGGATAGAGTTTACCCTCATATATCTCATGGTGAGCCATTGAATGAAAACTACCAGGAGTCCATGACAATCCGGACGCGTCTTAGCATTGCAAATACTAAACAATCGACCTGGAAAGTACATGACCAAAATATAGCGGCCCTGTTAGAGCACCCAGGCTCAAATCAGGTACTCGACGCGCAAGTAGAGACTTTCCAAAATACTATTTACGACTACTTTAATGAGCACTATCCACCTACGAATCGTTATGCTCACAAAAATAAAGAAAACGGTTTTAAATTGAAAATGAGGAGGAAAAAAAGAGATCTTATAAAGAAACTTCGTATAGCCAAAGCCTTAGGCGATAATCAACTTAGTCACCAACTGTCTAGGGCATTGCGATCAATTCTTAAAAACTTATCCAAGGTATAACAAATCAAATAACGAAAAATCGTGATAGCTTTGATCGGGCAAAACATGAAGTAGACTTTGATAAAAATCCTTTTAAATACTCAAAAAACATTTTCAAAGATCAAAAAGGTAAGCTTCTCTTGACCAACGAGCAAATTTTCGACCATTATAAAAGCACATACGAAGTGCCAGAAAACCAAAGACTATATGGGGATCCAAACGAACACAAACCTGAGACTCCTACTGAAGATTTTCAAGCCAACCCACCAACTTTGGAGGAAATCAATAAAATAATTAAAATGAAACCATCTAAGTCAGCACCAGGTCCGGATGGTATTCCTTATATAGTTTACAAAAAATGTCCGTCGCTCCATAAACATCTTTTAAATATATTCGGTAAAATCTGGTCAAGAAAGCAAATACCGGTATCGTTCGGAAAAGCCCTTTTTGTCCTCATTCCGAAAAACGACAATGTCAATAATCCCAAGGATACTAGACCGATAGCCCTTTTTTTTTTTTTTTTTTTTTAACGTCAGGAATCCTCATGGATACACACCTCCATCAAGGGGATGATGGAGGTGGTTATGTGAGACTCCTACTCACTAAACCTGACGGTTGCCGCCGCCGTCATAATGGGACACCACGGGATCGCTTTCGCACTCACCGCGATGCCCCGACGTGATCCACGGAGAGGGCACCCCGCAACGAGGAGCACCCATCCCTTTTTCGCAGGCTTGATAGATCGTGGAGGGATCCCCTTCCCCCCACCCAAGCCTGCTGCCTCTGAAGGGGGCCGAGACCCCCTTCTAGCTGGACTCAGTCTCAGAATCGAGCCAGTTGGACAGACCGACTCGACCATTGACCGTGTCCAGCTCCGCCGCCGGTTATCTCCCCGAGAGGAGACCACCGGTCAGACCCCCTGGAAGAGCACACTCCCATAAGACCCAGTGATGCGCAGACAGCCTCACTGCAACACACTGGAGTCGAACGTGAGTCCGCTCACGTAGGGGGCCCAACGAACCCGACAGGCCTTTACCGCCGGCCACGGTGATCAGCCGAGACCAGCAAGAAAAAGGCATAAGTCGGGAACCCACCACGCCCAGACCAACCATCACCAAGCGCAACCGTGGCGTCGCGCTCGGCAACGATTAATCCAGGCAACGTCTCGGACCGTCTCCCCACCAAGCACCCTCTCTAAAGTGCCTGGTGGAAAGAGGTCCAGACCCTAATCGCGGACCCCCCCACACAGCCGCGGAACCACTCCACAGTCCACTCTGCTAGACCGATAGCCCTAACAAATACAATTTCCAAAATATTTTTCTCTTTTTTACAAACTAAAATGACGCAATTCATGATTAACAATAGATATTTCAGGCCTAATCACCAGAAAGGGTTTTTGCCCGGAATTTCTGGATGCCTGGAACCTAATACGTTAATATCGGAAAGCCTTAAAGATGCTAGAACTAGCGAGAGACAAATTACGGTTTGTTGGATAGACTTAGAAAACGCCTTTGGGTCGGTACGACATGAACTAATGATGTTCGCGCTTAAATGGTATAACTTTCCTATGGTAGTTCGCGACATTATTGCATCATATTATTCAAAATTAAAATTCTCAATAATTTTTAATGAAAACCATTCAAAACCACTTAATTATAACGTTGGTTTATTTCAGGGCTGTTGTATTTCTCCTATTATATTTAATATAGTTATTAATATTTTAATAGACAAATTAATTAGAAATGAAAAAAAGTGGGGCTATCGGTTTAAGTTCAACAACAAATACACAGAATCCATACTAGCTTTTGCAGATGATCTCGCGATACTGACACGTAATCCGAAACAATGTCAGGTACTTTTAAATGTAGTTGAGGATTTCTGTACGTGGACGGGCGGATTGAGGACAAAACCAAGTAAATGTTTTAGTCTGTGTCTGGGTAGACGGAATACCAAATATACCTCTTACGATCCGGGTCTTATAATAGGCGGTCAGTGCGTTAGTACGGTTACGGAAGCAGCTCCGTTTAAATTTTTAGGTAAAAAAATCGATTACCAAGGCCGTACTCCATCGTTGGATGTAATAGTCGATAGCTTTTTAAACGATCTCAAAAAGGTAGACAACCAACCAATAAGTAACGTCAAAAAAGCTTGGATTTACGATAATTATTTAACATCACGTCTAAATTGGCCTTTCCTCGTGTATGATATAAATAAAACCCTTTTGTCAAAGTTAGATGCAAGCGTCATAAAGACATTGAAGTTATGGCTCGGGTTAGCGCACTCAGCGGACTCTTCAACCTTATTTAGAGACCGTAACAACTTTGGATTAAAATTAAAGAAACCATCGGAGCTCTACAAACATCTAAGAGTTACCAAAAGACATATCATCGGAAAATCTAAAGATGATACTGTAACTTCTCTCCCAAAAGACAAAGTTGCCTCAGAGTTCGAGTCACGACTTCAATTCCATAAAAAGTTTATGATAGGTGCTCAAACAAATAAAGTAGGGCTAGGATCAAGTAGGAAAGTTCAAGACATAGACATAACAAAATCTTTTATTCGACAAGACGAAAACGATAATTACCGACTCCACGCGATGAGCCTAGAAATTCAAAACGAATGGGTGACCATAGGAGATTTTTGTATTCCACTAGCTTTGAAGTGGCGCACCTTAATTTATGATTGGTTCCCAGCATTATTAAAATTCTATCTTAATGCATTCCAAATGACTCTCCCAGATCAAAGTAATTTAGTAAGATGGGGCAAAGCCACCGAAAAGTCTTGCAACATCTGTGGGGAGGCAATAGGAACCGCGAAACACCTATTAGTAGGGTGTAGGGTACTTCTAGATAAAGGTCAATACTCGCGTCGCCACGACAAGGTATTAGAAATTATACGGGAAGCGGTTAGTCTTTCAGTAGCAAGAGCGCGGAAGGGTATAACAACCACCGAACGATCTATAGAATTCGTAAAAGAAGGCTCCTCCAAAAAATCAAAAGCGAAGCCTTATTCAATATTAGGCGCGGCTCCTGATTGGATTCTCATGATGGACACGTATGAAAAGCATTACAAAATCCCTGGGGATGTTGGTGTTTCGTCATCCAGACCGGACTTATTCCTGTATTCGAAACATCTGAGGCGCGTGATACTTGTGGAGCTTACTGTTCCTTGGGAAACAAACATCCCAAGGGATCACACATTCAAGCTCAATAAGTATTACGAACTAACCAACGAACTGATCAGGAATAAATGTATAGTTAGTTTGTACGCGGTAGAAGTGGGAGCGAGAGGTATAACAGCAAATCTCTCTATAGCCTACTTAAAGATCTTGGCCTTTCTAGAACAAGCATCGGTTCATTTCTAGAACGTACTTCAAAGGCGGCATTAGTAGGTTCTTTCCAAATTTGGTTAGGTAGGGAGAGGAGTGTGGAGGGTGAAGGTGAGCGTTTTTGCGCATAATGAAGGGGCCCCTTAAACCTACTCCTGGGTCGCAAGTCCCAGGCACTGCTTGCACTCCTCTCCTTGCAACGCGATGGGCCCGGCACCCGCACGGTGAATCCATGGATTGCTAAGAAGCTTCGTCTTATCGTCGTCTATCATCGTACAAAAAGCCATACAGTCTTTTCATATATTTTCATCAGAGGCAGTTTACTTTAGTTAATTACAAATGCAATGCAATGAAAGAGTTGTTTCAGGAAAAAGAAATAACATTTCAAATAAAAAATATTTCAATAAGTAGCTAACATTTCTTTCTTTTTCTAGAGATATTAAAGTGAGCATTATTAATATTGCTCTAGAGAAGAGCTTTTGTTTTTATGTTCGTCTCAATTCCGTTGGCATAATAATATGGTTGTTAAAGTAACAATATATTTATTAAGTTATTAACGTAAAGCGTACGAATCAGTTTCATTCGATATAATAATCTGACTAATATAGAAGTGCGATTGTTTGGATGGATGGATGTTTGTTACTCAATCACGCTAAATCTACTAAACGGATTTTGATGAAACTTAGCAATATTGTAGCTTATATACCAAAATAACACATAGGCTTTAGAAATACTAACTTTTGCACATAGTTTTGTCTGTGACATAACATTGATTGTAGCGCGATAACTAATTGCCACGGGAGATCCTGCTTTTAATCTTTTAGTCCACTAAATTTTAGATAAGTATTTGTGAAAATCCTTTTTATTACCCGATGACTTTACAATGAGTTTTATGTTATTGAAATATATGTATATAAATACTAATGTTGCCAATGCTATTTGTATGTTCCCTATTACGGCTTAACGGCTTAAAGGATTGTAACTTAAAAGGTATCGATAGATACATCTTGATAGCGCAAGTGACACTGGGTATATTAAAAAAAAGGAAATGGTGGATTTTGGATGTGTTGATTGTGAGGTCTATAAATTCTGTTTATAAGCAAATCCAACCAGGGCGAACCATGAAGAGCGTCAGATAGCGATTTCATAAAATAAAATTAAAATTATGAGTAGCTGTTGCCCGTGACTCCGTCCACGCAGACTGTAAAAATGAAGTTCCTAGCCATAATAATATTTTTTTTACAGTCTACGTGGAGGGAGTCACGAGCAACAGATAGTTAATAATAATCACGTTGTATTACGTTTGTAAACTATTTGGTTGGATTTTTAGAGTCAATGTTTTACAACACAAAAGTAGCACTAAGCACTCTACTGCATTTTAAAGAAACTCATTACAGTTTCTAGCTAGGAGACCTAATTGTACGATCTCCACAAAATAAGTGTCCATTATATCAGCCCCGTTCCATGATCAAATCCCGTCGTAGCGCCAACTTACCCGAATTACTCTCTCACGTTTTCTTTCATGTTTTTCTATAATACATTTTAACGAATTGTTTTTAATATTTTAAGTTTTTATTAATAAGATGAAATAATGTTTTTTTAAGAAATGAAATTTTAATTAAAAAAGAAATCCATTGGCAATTAGATTGTTTAAGGTAAATGCCAATTTACTTAAATTATATTTTGCTTAGTAGGTAAATATTAATAAAAATAATAATACGAGTATTGAAAAACAAAAAATGGTGGATGCTTTTAACCAGCTTTAGTTGCATAACTACTGTTTTTATGATATTCGGGGTAAGATCTTTTATCGGGAAATACTCAAAGATCAATTTAGTTATATTAATGGCTATAGATACCTCACAGCATACATAATAAATACATCACGTCCCTGTTATTTCTCTAAACATGCTCTAGCGTTAAATTGAACAAAGATCCGCACTTTTTGTTATATATATTCAAGAAACGTCAACTGTAGTATGTAGGTAACAATATGTAGGTATCTTTTTTTCTTACATTATTTGTGTCAATTCATAAGTGTACAAAATAAAAGTACATTATAAATTGAGAGGATAATCAATGCTCAAATGTCGTAATTAAATAATATCGTTTTGATCTAGTTGCATAAAATTACCCTTCGCATAAAGTTACTCTTTCTTATAAAAAAATAGACTTTAACCAAAAAATGTTGTATGAACACACAATCACATTTAATAAAATACACACCTTACACGATATTTTTTTTATATGCATTTTTTTTTGACATAGTAGCAATAGGATTAAAATAAATACAATAACAAACAAACTACCATCTAAATTTATTTATAATGTATTGACATCACGAAAATAATAATTGTGTACTAAAAAGTCAAACACCAAAGAGTTGCAAATAAAAGCTAATATGGATCTAACGTTTTGTTTTAGGAGTTAATTCGTTAAATCATCCATCTCTGTCTCGTTACAGCATCCTTCACACACACATGCAAGGTTGTGGTATTTGTGTTGGTAAAACTTCCAATTTATCTGAGCACTAGTTGTTTCAACCTACAGAATACAACTGTATTATTTGGTCTGTGCTACTGAAAAGTAGGATATTAAATATTTTTATAAATATTGTATTTAAGATCTTTTACATTAAATTACATATGTTACGAACAGCTCCAACAGACGTACGATCTTAAAAAAGAGATCTGTTCACAGCTGCAACAGAGTCCAATTTGGAATCTACACATTTTGAATGTTTAAATTTACAATCGCATAAGCTCTTAAATTCGGCTTACGAGATTAGTAATAACGCATCTTTTTTTTTTGAACCTCTTTTTTCTTGTATTCTAATTCGTTTTCACATATCAATTATACTAGAGAAAGAAATAATAAGTTAAGAGGAACCATTTAATTTCTTGTCGGGTCTTCTCTAAGTAACTAGAATCCAACATCTCGTAATGTATACCTACTTAAATAAAAAAAAAAACACTTCCACATACTCGTATTGGTAAGTAAATATTTGATCTATTTTAACTTTCCCACGGCGGCAAATACAACTTCATTTATTAACTTTAGCCAACGGTTTATTTGCTCACAGTCCTTCCCCAGTCCAGGTGATGTCATCAAAAACACGAACGAAACATACATTTGTTTTCTCCGGAAATAAATTTTCGCCCCTGAAAGTATTCTATACTTGTTTTGATTTATTTAATCTTTATTATGTTAAAAAAAATACAATGGGTTGAATTTTATACGTATAATGTTGGCATTTTTTATAAGTAATGATGAAAGGGTTAAGTTTTAATACAAGCTAATATTAATAATAATATTACTGAACAAATTACAAAAATTGATCTAATCCCTAAGTAAGCAAATTATTTGCTTGTGTTAAGGGTACAAAAACATAGAAATACACATTTTAAATACTGAAAATATATTTAATAAACGACAAAACCCAGTAATATAGACATCTATGCTCGTCACATACATGCCTGTCCCTGTCGGGAATCGAACCATTAGGGTTTGATTCCCTTCCCTTCCCTTTGCGCCGCGATACGTTAGGATTCGTCGCTGACCTGATATATGCATGACCATATAAATTTATTATATTTTATTTACTTTAATAAAAAATATACAATAAGATAATTAAATATCTGATGTCATTAATGCCAACAGGAACGATTTGAGAATCTATAAAAGAGAAAGTAAGTAAGTATGTTCCGGATAAACTCCGCAACGGTTCGACCGATTTTAACCAAATTTTCAGAGGATCTTTAGATTGACCCAGCGGTTAATCCTGTAAAGTTTGGTGACGATCGGAGCATTCTTTATAGAACTGTCAGTGACGGTTTTTTTACTATTGATATTGATTTTTACATCAAATTATTTAAGGTCAGTTATAACATCATGATACTATTCATGTACAAGCTAGGAAAACGAATAGAAGAAAATGAAATTCAGGTTGAATCATAATTATTATCGCGGTGGTTGATTCTAAATAAGTTAATTCTTATAATTAATAAAGTTTTTATTCTGTATTTTGAGTTAATACATCTTTACATTAAGCCCGGGGAAGTAGGCTGGATATGCTAGTAGCAAATAAAATAAATATGGAAAAATCAGTGTAAAAAAAGGAGAGAGTTAGTGGAAGTACGTCCCGCTCTTTTTCAGTAATACGTCAGGTGGGAAAGTAAGATATCATAACCGGAAAACCTGTGCTACGACACCGAAGAGACGAACTCGAAATTGAAAGAGTAGTCGCTGGAAATATAGTTACGTCATTAATATTGATTACGTAGATGTTTATTATAGATGTAACATTTTATTTCATTCAATATTTAAAAATGTTTGTCAATCGCTTTATTATTGCAATTATCTAGGAGTGATTTCCGCCGCTTGTGACAAAATAAAAATAGGTTTAATTGATCCTTTAGATAATATTGAAAGCAATATTTGCAATTGATAATATCTTTAGCAATCATTATTACTATATATATATCAAAACTGTCTTTCTGTAAGTTATGCGGACGGAGTCCTCAAACACAGCTTGTATATATTAAATCTATTTCAGCCTTTCGATAGGGCTACATAAATTAGCTCTTTGTTAAATCATAATTTATAGTATTTTACTAAACAATCTAGTTAATACCAGATTGGTTCGGATGTATAGAATTCCCAAATGAATTACGCATAATTATTATAACATTCCAACACAAACTATGGCAGGGATTTGACTGTAGTTAATTTATTATGTTTACTATAAGAGACTCTTATATAGAGTTTGCTAATAACAATTTGATTAATGTATTTAATATTGTATTACATGAGCCAGTTTTACAACACATACATATTGTGTCACCATTGTCATATATGTTGACTTAAGTAATACGTCAACTTTCCGTAAAAATAAGAAAAAATTTAGTAGTAAGTAGTCCATATTGACATAGAAAATAAGTCAACATTATATCGAATTTCATAAAAATTTCCTTATAATTTTAACGATGGGGATAGTATTTTTTTGTTTATATTTTGAGTTAATACATCTTTACATTAAGCCCGGGGAAGTAGGCTGGATATGCTAGTAGCAAATAAAATAAATATGGAAAAAATCGGTGTAAAAAAAGGAGAGAGTTAGTGGAAGTACATCCCGCTTTTTCAGTAATACGTCAGGTGGCAAAGTAGGATATCATAACCGGAAAACCTGTGCTACGACACAGAAGAGACACGAACTCGAAATTCAAAGAGTAGTCGCTGGAAATATAGTGACGTCATACATATTAATTACGTAGATGTTATATTCTAGGTAAAATTTGAAAATAATATACAGCATTATAAAAATTCTTGTCAATTGCTTTATTATCGTAATTATCTAGGAGTAATTTCCGCCGCTTGTGACAAAATAAAAATAGGATTTAATTGATTCTTTAGATAATATTAAAAGCAATATTTGCTATTGATAATATTTTTAGCAATCATTATTACTATTTATATATCAAAACTGTCCTTCTGTAAGTTATGCGGACGGAGTCCTCAAAAACAGCTTGTATATATTAAATCTATTTCAGCCTTTCGATAGGGCTACATAAATTAGCTCTTTGTTAAATCATAATTTATAGTTTTCCTAAATATTTTACTAAACAATCTAGTTAATACCAGATTGGTTCGGATGTATAGAATTCCCAAATGAATTACGCATAATTATTATAACATTCCAACCCAAACTATGGCAGGGATTTGACTGTAGTTAATTTATTATGTTTACTATAAGGGACTCTTATATAGAGTTTGCTGATAACAATTTGATTAATGTATTAAATATTGTATTACGTGAGCCAGTTTTACTATACATACATATTATGTCACCATTGTCATATATGTTGATTTAAGTAACACGCCAACTTTCCGTAAAAATAAGAAAAAAAATAGTAGTAAGTAGTCCATATTGACATAGAAAATAAGTCAACATTATATCGAATTTCATAAAAATCTGCGTGTAGTTTTAACGATGGGTATAGTATTTTTTTGCATATTCTTAGAATTTCTCAGGATGATAAGAACTTTATATGTTGACGTGTAACACTATTTAAGGTGGTCGAAGTCAAATTGTTGAACAAACTTAGAAAAATAAGAGCTAGATAGCTAGAAGCAATCAGCTACGGAACCCGTAGCAATGGTTTTTCAAACTAATTTATTCTACAGAACACAGAGAGCATTACTTTACTTACTTACAGCATTACTTTTTAAACTCTTAAAAAGGAGAAAAATTATGTTATTATTTATATAATAACATGACAAAAAGATTAACTATATTAAAAATTACGCTAATAATCGGGTAAATTTTGAATAAAGTTTGTAATAGTCGTGACGAAAGTATCTCATATTCAAAGATTTAAATATTTTAAGCGAAAATAATCATTAATAAGATTTAAAAGACTGATTTCGTTTCATTTAGAAATCTAAGATTAATTAGAGTTCCAATAAAGAACACTGCAATCGGCCATTTTGATCAAACACGAATCACACTACATGACGTCACGATCGTGTACAATAATTAATTGTAATATTATAATTAATAATAAATTGTTAATAATTAATTGTATATTTACTGCCAACCACTTATAAAATTGGAATTTTATTTTATAACGAATTTCGTTTTCTTTGCTAGGCATACACACAATAAATGACATGTTTATTGTTTAGTTTACAAAAGTCTTACGTCAGAGAAGACGCCATGACACCTACGAGCATTTTTCTGTTACAAATTACTGGAAAAACTGCTTTAAACTTTGTTAAACTCTACTTTATTACAAAAAAAAGTTTTTTTCTTAAAGAGTAAACTTGTACTTAGATTACGGAAGGGGATTTTAAAATTTTTCGTCATACCTAATTAGAGACAAAAGGTCTCATAATAACTAATTATCAATACAATAATCTTTCATGAGTAAGCCGTTAGCATAGTTAGTTATGTGAAAAAAAAATAATTAGTGAATTATTTTATTATTTTTGGTGCCATATTGACAAATAAGTCCGGGGTTTTTGCTCAAAGAACAATGAAAACGACACAACATTGTTTATGTCCTTATTGGCGCCAACATGTCTTGATAAGGTTTTGTCACCCGAAAATCGTAAATACAAATCAGTGCCAACTAAATTAAACTTTTCTCAGCTAATAATAGAGTTCAATATTGCTCACTCCTATTTTAAGTACATTAGAGTAATCTAACTACATTTAAATATTTCTTATTGTATTCCTTGCTAATCGAAATCCAAGCTTAATGTATTGTGATAGGATCGAATATTGAATGCGAAATACGTTTTCTACGGCCATACAAAAATTGAGACATTTATCTTGTAATTGAAATACAAAGCAATCTCAACCATAATAGTATTTCACAGAATTGAAATTAGTTTTTCAATCGGAACAAAGGATGTTCTATGCGGACGTCCCCAGAAGAATTTCTACCAAAATATACCTTCTGCGTCAGACATAAAGTTTAAATTTAATTGTAGATTTTTTTATAATTGTAATACGCATGCGTCAACTGGCTCAGATGCTGGAGCTGTCGAGCCTAGGCTAGAGTCAGTTTACCTTTGGCTGCGGTAGCGAGTGGTCGTGCCATCGCAGCCTTCCTCGCGGCAACCACCTGTTAATCGAATCACAAATTAAACGTAACCGTTGTTTCACACAAAACTTATACAATATACACACACAACCAAAACTTAACATCGATGTCAATTCTAACGCAGAATTTATCACATTACCAGAGGTAATTAAACATTTTCTTATAAATATGGCGTTTATCGATATTTAATCTGTATACTTTCCTTTTCTTTAATTCTACTGTACTACTACTTCCATTTATTGTAATATTTTTTTATTTTAACATCTCTCTTTGATACCGATTTTTTCTTACAATCCAATTACTAAATACAGTCAATTTATAATATATTTTTCTATTAAAAACTAATGACTACATAAACGATTCACATCTTAAAATACAAAAAAATCTTCAGATATCTTTAATACAACATGGGTTTATTACTGACACTCATTAGTATTTTAATCTTCAGTAGAGAAATTCGGATCTTGACTGATTAGTTTCAGACATGCTAAATAGTTGAATAAGGCTCACAAAATTACGACATACAATATCATACCTTCATGATAAGTAACTTATTCTTTATATGACTCCCTTTACAGTAGTTTTGACGGACTTAATAAATATTTACAAGACTAAGGACTTACTCCATACCTGCAGCTTCTGGTGGTAGCTTACTCACAGACTGACTATACTGACCAATTTAATGTTATTGACGATTCAAAAGAGGGTGTAAATGCCTACTTGAATAAAGATATTTTGAATTTGAATTGGCAGCACTTAAACCCCAACAGTTACAACTAAATACTTAATTTGTTTATATTTACTTTTTTATTAATTCCTTGAATATTTTCTTATTGTTATTGATAGAAAGAAAAGATTTTTAGAGAATATAGTATTTTTATTTTAAAATATAATGTAATGTTTTATAATCTTACACCTTCAATTATAAGTTAAACAAACGAAACTAACTTTTGACCATGGCTCTAAAATCTCTAACGCAGTTTCATGTTTTAGATTTTCTTTTTTAGCATTCTATTTATTGATAACTAAGATCTACAATTTTAAGATTAAGCACTAATTTGCACAATAATCCAAATTGCAAATAAAGATGAATTATTCATCAAATAAAGATGAAATATTCCTGATTATTAAAATCCGTTCAGTAGTTTAAATACGGATTCAGTATTTTTAGAGATATCGATTGCAAACATAAACTAATCTTTCCTCTTCTTAATATTAGGTATAAGATGAACTAGATTCACGGAGGGTCCAAAAACGAATAAATTTAAATAACTTTAGTAGAATCACGACAAAATGAATTTTAATAACAAAGTGAAAATGCTAATGACGAAATTTACTATGGAAATATTTGTTATATTTGTTATATTATTTTTTATATAACTGATTTATTTTAATTTTAAACAAGCATACTATGATTAAATATAGTAACAATACATAATACTAGTTACAGGATAATACTACTATATGTGCGGTATTCAAATTTAGAACCCTGAACGAATCCTAAAAAGAAAACGCATTATGCTCATACTTACAATATTTTAAAGGCACTTTTAATATTCGTAGTAAAGGTCATAGCATGATGTTATATGACTTATGTCATACTAATATGGGCAATGTAATAAAAAATAATCTTATTTGTCGTAAGTAACAAACAAAAAAAAACATTCTAACAAAAAAAAACATATCTATTAGGTTCTGTTATACCGATGTTAATAATAATATATAACGTAATTTGTAGTAAGTCATAGAAAAACAAACATTTTACCCGTTATTAAAGCAAAAGAACTACCTCATGCGGCATGTGTGATGCTGGATTATTAAAAACTTAATAAAACCTATATTTATAGTTCTTATATAACATTAAAATATTTTAACAAAAAAAATATTGTAAAGTTTTATATTTTTTTTATTATTGTAACTCATTCACATTGTTTCTTGGTAATCCAAAATTATTTTAAATTTTATAAAGAATATCACAAACCACAATCCTTAAAATTTACAAATATATTTCATTAATATAACTCTGAAACTTCAAACTTGTACTTGTTGACGCTACCTCGGAGTGCTTAGGAACTTTTATTGCAAACTGTACACCGTAAACCGAAATAAATAAGGAAACTTTTAAAACAAATAACAGAGCTTACTCAACTGTTACAGTCAGACTGTTTTTCGAGTAGTTCATAATAAAATATACAACTTATTTATAGAGATAAAAAATAGTTACTTTCCTCTATTATCTCATAAGCTTACACTGGTTACATAACCAACAGCGAAAAAAAATGTTTTCAAGGCATAGAAAAAATACTTTTAGACAGTCGTTCAACATATGAACACTGTTTTTTTTAGTACACAGTGCCTTATATTTCAGTTACGAATTATCGTAGCACATAGCTACGTATAACGTGGGGGTCGTAGACGTGCCGTAGTAGATGCCTACGACTATGAGGCGGCATGTTAGTTAAATCAATCTTGTATATTATGTTACTTTGGTTTTAGGCCACAACACAAGAATCGATCAAAGTAAGCCTAAATGATAATTCTATCAAAATAAAAAAAATATATTAAACATTTTTTTCATTACTTGCATTATTGAAAATAAGATAAAAATAAGATATGCCAGTTTGTTTTTAATATTCAGTCGTTACGTCAATAATATAATTGTGACTATAAATTCATCTGTTATTAAATAGTAGCCATGCAATTCATAAACGCGTTACAAACAAACATAATAATACATATATAACATTAATACACCTGTCAAGTGTTACAAACATAATATTAATACATGTTGATACGTTTTAAAAACTATTATATGATTTACCAAAGTCTTATCAGATATCAAATATTCTTGGTATATCAAGAATTAGGCGTTATTTACATCTGTTGTTAAAAATACTGTTCACTTGAGACAGTCTGATATATAATGTTTCATTTCCTATTTAACCACCTTTAAGATGGAATACCAAGAAATGTTACCAATAACCTTTGTCTTGTTACGGTGTTGCGGAAAATTGCTATAAAAATTTACTTTCTATTTATATACTGTGTTGGTATTAGTCAATTGTCGATCATTAAACCGAGTTAGGCATTATTAACCAATAATAGCGGGTAATTAAATATAATGATTAGAATATAAAGTGCTACATAACGAGGTGTTTTATTGAAATGATAACAATGATGAATAGTGATAAAATAGAACTGTATTTTTCTATTTAGTTTTTTTTCAAATTGGGTTAGGTAGTGAGAGGAGTGTGAATAGTGAAGGGGATCTTGTTTGCGCATCATAAATGGGAACCTTAAACTTGGGTCGCCAGTCCCAGGCATTGTTTGTACTCCTCTCCATGCAAGTCGATGGACCCGGCCGACACGGTGAATCCATGGAAGGCTAAGAAGCTCATATAAATTTAATAGCTCGTCTCATATAAATTTAATAGTTTTGCGAAAGTTGTGATAGCCATCACACCTTTAACCGATCAAAATACTTTAAACGAAACTTGCAGATTTTTTTTAATTAATAATATTCTGTAAAAAACAGACGCCAGTAATTTTTGATTCCTTGAGTTATTTTTGTGTTTTTTTCTAAATATTGCTTTGTAATAGAAAAATTGTTTTTGTAATTGCAATTTTTTTACTGAATTGAATAGAGAGTTGGTCCGACGCCAAAATGGCATGACTGTATTTTTTCATTTTGTTTGAGCCAACTTGTTTTGAAAGGTTCATCTTGTCAAGCAACTTTTTAATACGGAATCACTAACTGGTTTAGGTAAAGTTGAGATTGTTATTCACACACACATACTTATATTTTGTGTTATATACCTTATACTAAGCTGATGTAAGTGCAATATTATTATAATTACAATCAAACTTAAAGAAATTGTGACTTGACAAGAAAATATTGCCTTCAATGACCAATAAGAAATTTCATTCTGGATAGAAACATAGAGCTAAAAGCTTTTTCCCAAAATATTCAACAAAATAAAAGACAGCTCGGCAATTAATTACAATACATTTAGGTTGCTTGTATTTTCTTTACTTATATAATAAGTAATGTTTATAAGAATAATTGATGTATATAACAATTAATAAATGGATTTTTGTGTTGAGATTTCTTATGTTTATTTTTTATTATTAAGTCACGTTTCAAAAATAGTCTACAATTATTTTAATGTTTGTTTGTAATTTAGTCAGAAGACATCGGATTACATAAAATAGTGCTCGGAATTAAGAAATTATTATTAATATCTCATCCTACATTATACATTAATAGAAAAAGTGTTTGACCCCTACAATAGTGGTAGACCATAATATCGGATCGCCAGCAAAGTTACCACCCTTCGGGCAAGTTAGAGCACAACTTACGCTCACGTGCCGGAGTATGTGTGTACGCGTGGAACGACATCCGTATCTAACGTCTCCGACACCTTCAAGACCCCACTTTTTAATCCCTATGGGTTTTAGTAGACACAAGGAATGAATAAATCCTATACCTATCCTATAGATTATTTTAGTATCTCGGTGAGGTTGCTGATATTGCTCTACAGCATTACCCTTCAGCGCATCTCGTCTTTCTGGGAAACTTTAATGCCTGTCACCAGGACTGGCTGTTTCCGTACCAGAAGATCGATCACGCTGAATGAGAAGCGTGGAATTTTGCTTTTTCCTTGGACCTCTTTCAGCTGGTGAGGTAAGCGACTAAGGTACCAGATGTAGTAGGCCATACAGCTAACTGCCTGGACCTTCTGCTGACTACTGATCCGGACAGGTTACGTGTAGAGGTCGACATCCCCTTGAGAACCTCCGATCACTGTCTGGTGAAAGCGAATGTATTAGCTTCTCTGTTTGCTGAGAATTCGAATCCTGTCAGGCAATGCTTCTCCAGCACATCTTCCTCATTGCGGTATTTCGATGCCAAAAATCCGCATCACGAACTGAGAGCTATGGAAAGCATTGTGTCGCTTAGATGTATAAAGATGTATTGATCTTGATGGTATACCTGTCATTCTGGTCAAGACATGTGCTGCTGAGTTGTTTTCTGTATTGACACGTCTGTATCGACTCTCTTTTATGACTGAAATAGCGCCAAAATCCTGGAAGCTTGCTAATATGCAACCAGTTTCCAAAAAGGCAGCCGTGCTAATACTGCAAATTATAAACTAATTTAAATTATTAATTTTACAAATTATGGACTAGAACAGCTTGCCTGCGTCGGCATTTTCGGCCGAATACAATGTGAGTGTCTTCCAGAGAATAGTGAATAGGTTACTTAGTTAATGTGCCTTACCTTTATCTATGACTACATTTCCACTTTATATCAGGTTGAATGGAGTCAAGCATTAACTTTGATAGTATATAAAAAAAAACTAAACCTTAAAATACAAACACACTTACACTCACAAGTTCATATATACAAGTTACTTCAAATACTATTTCAAAACATATTAATGAATAATTTTTTTTTATACATTTTATTACAGTGAATAGGAACATTACTTTGTGAAAACTATTAAGTGCAGTGTTAAAGTGCATTGAATCTCAAGACTACACTTTTTGGAGGCCATGGGTAAGTTCATTTTATTTAGTCTTCGTTTCGGGAGAGAACCTTTTAATTATTCTAGTGTTCAAGAAAAACATCTTAATATTAATAAGGTGAATTATAGTCAATATATTATCTCTTAATTATTCTTAATAAGATTACTTGTTTTAAAATATTAATACATAAAACAAAATCACTTGTTGTTATGAAAAAAATTCTAAATGTACGTCGTATTTCATTATTCTGATTTTCATACAAAAATACTATCAACATATCCGAATTTTTATTATAGAATACAAACCTCCATACAATTACGATTACAAAAAATAATATTCCAATAGGTAGATTCATTTTCAAGTGATTTTCATACAAACGCCAATTGGGGGTTTATTAATTATTCGAGAATTTATTTGATTTTCTGTAATTTTAAGTTTCCTTATAAATAGTAATCTATTATAAAACAACTTTAACAAAGTTTAACACAACAATACACACTTTAATCCACTTTATAATTAGCGGTTACTAATCTGTTGACTTGTGTGGGTAACACATACATAATAAATGAAACCAACACACATGAATGTATTTAAGGGCAAAGATTACTTTTCATAGTACCAGTATCAAAATTTAAAAAGCTCTTCCAATTGAATCTAGAATAGAAATATTTATTTCTGTTTTATTTAAAACTGCGCATATTAAAGCAATAACAAGTAGTGTGAAAATTAAATGAGTTCTTAACAAACGGGTCGCGAAAAAACTTACAAATATAAGTATTAATACTTCGTAGTTCTTTTGCTTTTATTATTTTTTTTAAATCAATTTTGCAAAGCTTTTGATATTTTATTCAGGTTCATAAAAAATTTAAAGAAAACTGAATATTATAATTTTTAAAATTATAAAATGGCAGCCGGTACACCGATGATTGTAAAAAAGTATCATAAAATATTTAATTTATAGACAATTGTGAACTTGCACGATAAAACGTGAACGGAACAAAGTAAATAGGGTTCAGTATTCTGAGAGAAGGACTTTTTTTCTCCTATTTCTAAATTAAACGTCTAAGGCTCTTTACAACAGGCTCTGACATAATTAATAGTATAGTATAGTATAAAACTAGTAGCTTTGCCTTTAATTCTCCATCCTCATTCTAGAAGACAGACTTTACTCTTAAATAGTTAAAAGTTTTATCTCGTATAATAAATATCGGACGGATTATGAGTTGAGTTAAAAAGTGAGTTTGTTTGTTCGTTTGTTCTTCATGCAAACTGCAACGAAAGTTGGCCTTAAAATTTACTTTAATTGAAAATACAATCTTATTAATTGTGTTGGTAACAATTTTGAATAGTATTTAACAAATAAATAAAAATAAACGTGCTGCGATGCAAGAGAAAAGTTTCCATATTTTCTAAAACTGTAATAACTGGCTAAAACGTTGTTGTTGTATCTTAGTCGGTTGGCCAAACTGTGTAAGATACAACACAACTGTCACATCGAGGTAGGTGAAAAAATGTTTGGTCAAAGAAATAAAATAAACGCACTTTTATGTATAAAACATTAACTTCTCATACATCAGCTTGTAGTGACGTCATAAATGTCGATGATCATAATGTACTTGTATATCATAAGCCTCTATATTTTTCTCCCAAAAATGTGGACCACGAAGAAATGTTACATATCAACGAAATTAACCTCAAAACCAAGTCCAAACTAAAAATCTGTTAAAACCAGACATGAAGGCCCTTGAGATCTATTAATACGTTATTAATATTCAATATTGTAGCTTTGCGTTGTTTGATTGAAAACCGCACACACACATATATGTACCCTTTCTATAAATTACAATTTATGTACGGATATTTATAACAGCTGTTACTATCATATTAATGAAAAAGCGCCAAGTGCGAGCTCATTTATAAGTCGTAGGTAGAGTAATATTCTATCGAATAACATTGTTGAAAATCTTAAATAAATGTGATATTCAGTTTGTTCGCAGGTCGACAGACCATACAGTCTAAACCACTAAAGATTGAGACATGATGACACATGAGACCTAAAAAATTGAGCTTATTTTATAAGCAAGCTCAATTTTTTTTTCTATGTATATCATTTCTATATATGTAGTAATTTTATTTCTAATTGCTCTAATTAGTAATTTCAAAACCCTATACCGATGCAAAGTCGGGATAGAATTTTATAATAATAAAGTTTATATTCCAGTCTTGCATAAAAGCCATCGCAGTTTATAATTAAGGCTTTAAAAGCGCTTTTACTGAAATCGGTGCGCTGAAAACTGTTTGAAATTGATTAGTTTTCTAAATTAAGTGTACGTGTCACGGCCATACTGGCATATATGAGTGACATTATATAGAGTAAATATAAGTGGCACATTATCACAACAGGTATTATACAGGGTAAATATACTTGGCACATTATCACTATAGACATTATACAGGGTAAATATAACTGGCACATTATCACTACACTTTCTTACACAGTACTTTCTATATAAACAGAAAAGAATAGTTCTATATTATACAGAGCATATAATTTTATTTTTATAATATTTTGTTTTAATGTATTATATACCTTATATATTTAATTTTCAAGTATATATAATTGAAATAAAGGAAAAATGAAAGAATATTGCATGAACATGAACAGGATTCGAACAGACTACCTGAGGAATATCGTTACGACGTTCTTTTTGCCAATTGAAGTGAATTTGGTTTGACTTGTATAAAATATAAATGGCTTATGAATTGAATCATGTTTCAGGGAGCCGGCAAAGCCGTATACAGCTAATTTCATATGAAATTATATTTTATATTAAATTGATGTTAAAAAAATACAATTGATTTTGTTCAACAAATAAATATCCGCCGGACCCTAAATTGTGAACTTACGAACTATCATGGATAAAAATATATATTATGAAACAAAGTTTCATCGCTCTCCACTTGTGGCTACTCAACGTTCGCGAATAACTGACAATATTAATAAAGACTCTATTGTTTTTATATTTCTGTTTTAGTGAGATGATGATGCTTCAAGATGATGAATATATTTTTCTAAAAGAAAACATACTATGTTTTAATAAAATAAACTTAGCAAAGTATTTTTCCTATGTTATTTTTTTTATTGTAAATAATAATAAGTAAAAATAAATAACCGACAGGAAGTATAGTCAGACTCGTAACATCCATCTGTGGATAAAGAATAGGTGAAGTGGCTGTATAGATTAATAGGTACCTACTTTATTTTTATTTTAATAATATTATTTTAAAAAATTAAACTATATACAATAGATTTTTTTACAAAAAATGGACTTCTACTAGCTTACACGAAGCGAGTAATTAAATCTCAGTTACGCTTGTTTCATCACACAAACAAGCACACACTTCGGTGAACCAATAACAACTCCGCAAGCACAGCTCTCGTTCAACAACACTGTTTTATAATTGGGTATATTTTTGTACCGAATAAAGTACTGTTTTCTAAGGTTATTGCACTTTTGAATAAAATGTCCTAATGGTCTAGATGCTTAGTGACTATTTCTGATGCAACAAATTACGTATTTAGATTTAGATTTGCTATTTATTGTTTTAAAGTTATGAAATATTACTGATATATTTTATAATTAACTATTAAAAAAAATATATATATATTTGCGATTTAGTTTGTCTCCAAGTATAGAATCACTTAATAGCTAATATCAATGCAATGTTTTCATTGGAGTGTTTTGGTATGATGCCAATCTCCCGCTATCAAAGAGATGAAATTTGAATTTTGCAATCACTTCCAACATCTATAGTTTACGTGTTATTTAAATTAAGAGAATAACCATTTGTGTCATAATATTCAATAAAGTACAATAATATAGTACAAATATTCAATACGATGACTACAGCTATATATATATATATATAAATATATATATATATAAATATATATATATATATATATGTAGTTCCTTATCGCGCGTTGTGAAAGGGGGCTAGACGGTAAAAATTCTTACGAAAAGCTCGCACGACATGTTTTGCTATCTCTCTCTCTCTTATAGAAAGCAAGCGAGATATTATCATTTTTATCATTATTATTTTTGGTATTATATTAAATTGCTTAGTAGTTCTTTATTATTTATTTGATTTGTTGAGTTTGTTCTTTTAGAATCAATTTGCAAATAAGAAAGTTTAAATGAAAATAATAATACAAATTTGTGATGAAATATACTCGTAATGTTTTGTAACAACGACATCTATTTATACCTTAGGGAAACATAACTACATCTGTTATATAAACATATCTGTAGAAAGTGAAACCGCTAGGTGGCGGGACAATAATTCATGGGTTTATTTTTTAACACTTTTTAATTTAGTTATAAATTTTATTTACATTTATTATAAATTATCGGCGAAACATCATACAAAAATAGTATAAAAATATTATTCATTAGCATATTAGCTTGTATTAATAATTTAATACCATAAAAAATAGAAATGTATCGTTCCCAACATGGAAATATAAGGCTTTACTTACCTACATTACAAATAATAAATATTTTAGGTTTTGATTAATTATTTTCATTATTATTTTTTGTATTTTATTAAATTGCTTAGTAGTTCTTTATTTTTTTAATTTATATAAATATAGAATGTAAAAAACTGATACGGGCAGGGATTCGAACCCGCTACTACTATTATCAAATAAATAGTTTTTTATTATTTATTTGATATTGGAGTGTGTTGCAATTTGTAACAACGCCATCTATTGATATCTACATCTGTTATATAAACAAAGTAAAACCGCTAGGTGGCGTGACAATAACTCGCGGGTTTATTGATTACCACTTTTTAATTTAGTTAATTTTCTTTTATGTTTATAAAAAATATTAAAAGCTTTTAAGGTAATTTTTTTATTACAATTCCTTCAATAATTAATCGAAAGGAATTTCGTTCCATCCCACAGTGTGTCGTCTAGAACAAGCTAGCTGGACAAAATTATTTTTTAATGGATATAGGTTGCAAACCCTCTGCTAGATACTAATATGAATGATTTTATTAATTAAAATACTTGGAAACCCATAAAAGATGCAAAACTCAAAAATAATATGCATTCATTAAAAATAATGGTGTTTATTGCACGATTCGTAAGAAATATCAATTAAACTAATATGTATTTAAAGCTAAATACATTATCTAACGATTAAACTAATATTATAAGAATAAATAAAACTAATTAATATTTACAACTTTAATTAAAAATTAATTAGTACACAATAAACCTATTAAATAATGACTAAATTATAACTTACTACTAAAAAAAGAATATTCATTGGATTATAATGAGGACAAACTTAGGAATTATTCATCATCACTAAGTTCATCCTCAGAAGAATCCTCAATACAATAATCTTCAGTATTAATATTTACAGTATTTACATTTTTTACGCGTCTCAGCTACCGTCACACGTTCATCTGGTGGCAAACAAGCTTTCTTGGCCTTACGAAGACTATGAAATGATGGAAATACCTGATGTCCAGCCAGCATACTCCACTTCCGCGTCTGTTTGTAGGCGTGACTAGTAGATTTAAGAGTCTATATAACACGCAAGTGCCTCATCACTTGTAAGGCACCTTTGCTGCTTGAGGTCACTCGACTTTCGTTCACTGAACTTTTCAGGATTCTCACTAACTTCTCGAATTAGTTTTGCGACGTTGCGTTTGCCTGATTGACGAGACGCTATTTCAGCAGCAACCAAAAGCTCCTCAGAGCTTCGTAACTGAACCAAATCATCGACACGTCGCCGTTTGGTTTTGGCACTTGCGTTTGCCAGGTCCACTGGCGGTCTCCCGGGACCAGGCAGTGAATGTGATGACGTTGATGCTTCTGCAAGGTCATAAGACACATTAAACTGTAAGTTTTCACTTTCTAGCCACTTAACATTATAAGCTAAGAAACGATCCCGTATTCGGTAAGAATTCTCCCATTTCTCCGAAACTTTCGAAGAAAAACGGGAAATTATATTCTTGATGTCCTTCACAGATGCTTCAGTTATGCCACTGAGGTCATGTTCTTGTAAAACAAACATGAAAAGCGCCTTATTTCGGTCACTTTTTGTATGTTTCACCCATTCTTCGAAAAGCTGCATTTTTGAGACTGTAAAACTGCTACCTGAAAAAAATTAATAACAGCTTTTGTGCAAAAACTTGCAAAAAAAAATAGTTTTATTATAATTTAGAATAATGTGTCTATCAACTGAAAAAAATACAGACCGGGGATACAGGGGGGTTTTTAGTAATAGTCTTTTGAATTTGAATTTCCGACGACTAAAAGGAAAACGCAACTTGCGGCGCTCCGATTCTAATTTAGTATGAATATAATTTTATTGTAACTACATAAAAAAAATGTACATACCCTTAGTAATAGAATCTATCACAAAAATTTACCACAACTACTAAAATAACCTTAGGAGATGCAATCGCGTCAGTAGCAAAAATGCGAATAATGTTATGCATTTAACCCAATTGTCTTATATACTACCCTCATTAACGATGTTATGTATGATTTATGTCAAAACAATTGTTGTTGGTGTAATTACCAACTAATACCCTAATTACCCCCACTAATGTTTCTAGGAAATCTTAAAGTTGTTTTTGTCCAGCTAGCTTGTTCTAGACGACACACTGTGCATCCGGGTGTCCCTTGACACCTCTTAGTTTTTTTCATTTCTAGACTTTTCTAGCCAGACGTTTGATCTGATTTATGTTTTTATGAATATATTTGAATAAAAATTGTAAAATACAAATAAATAACGAAGAAATAGAATAAAACGCTGAAATAAATGTGAATACAACACATTTTAGTCTTTGTCAGAACGCAAACCGGATAGTAGTCTTATATAATTGTGAGTCTTGTCTTAAAGCGCTCTGAAATAAATTTCCTGGGGATTTTTAGTCCTGTTTTATTATATTTATCAATTGTCTTTTAAATCGAATTAAATATTCTCATCCAATGTTTCTGAATTTTTCAAACCGAAAATTAATTTTAATATTTCTTCTATAATTTATCCTTGAATTGTTATTATATAAAGTTAAATATTTTAAAAAATGTTAAAAAAGTTATAGTAGTTCGTTTTATGTATAAAAGTGCTTGCATTTTACTTTTATATATAAAACCTACTTTTATTAAATTTGTTTTACATTTCTCAAGGCCAGAGAGTAACAAACAAGTTTCGGGAATATTTTATACTTTTATATTAAAAAAGTATTTGTATGTATAAATAGAATAGCCTTTGTTATAATTTATATAATTTTACCATCTCCGAAACTTTTATTCTAAAACAATAATATTATTTATTCAGACTCACACGTAGAGTCCTCTTGACGAAGACAACTACCAGTTTTTTGGCCTCGTTTCGTCTTTATATCGCTGCAACATACGTGAAAGCCTTTTATAACGTAGCTGTCACGTCTTTTTACCTTTTATTCTCATCAGATGTAAAATACTTTACCAATTTAACAGTGATATATGCTTGTAGATTTCGCGGTGAGATTTATAATCTGTTTCAATATTGTTTAATGATGACAAATAATACACGTATATACAGTTCGGAATATATCATTCAAAGGCTTAACAACTTTTGTGGCGATTTATACATGAACAGAATTAGATAACCTTTTCTTAAATACAAACACACACGAAGTAATAATGATCGTGATTATCGAATATTTGTTTAACTAAACATTCATTAAAGTTTGATAAAATAAAATAAAATGTGTAGAAATCAAATCAAATAAATAATTATATACATTTCAACTTAATCGATCTTTGTAAACTGATTCATTTCAATAAAAATCTCTACTGGACTATAAGCTACGCACGCATTGTCCTGTCAAGATAATATTTAAAAAACTGCAACAGGTCGCATTCACATCTACCGGTCCCATTGTGAATCTATATCATTCAGAAAACTACTCTTAAATTCAGTAAAAGGAAGCACTATAAGATGTTATAATATTAAAATATATATCTCAGTCGATGCTACATGATGTACACTTTTGTAGATACGCCCGTAGCTACACACTACGGGCGTAGCTACTTACAGCGTACATCGTGTAGCATAGTAAGTTAACTAAAATCGTATGTCTACAATTATGAGTCGTATGATGTTGTTTAAATCTTTTAGATTTAGGTAGATTTAGATATATAAAAAATTTGTAACTCAACGAGTGTTTCCCTCCGAAAATCAGGGGATTTAATCGAATATTTAGAATAAAACTATCCTGTATGGCGATTATGATAGTAAGCTACAAACGTATCAATCTGAATTGAATTGTTTTGTAGTTTTTGTGTGGAGTTGGCACAAACATCAAACAAACAGTTAATATATACTTTTTAAAAACTACTGTTTAAATGTACCACATTTACTGTATCATATCATCATATATAATCCGATCCGTAGCGATCAATTAATATATATATATATATATATATATATATATATATATATATATATATATATATATATATATATATATATATATATATATATATATATATATATATATATATATAGGTATATTGTGTTATTATTACGTTTTTTATTGTAAGTATAGATAAGTTAAATAATATGAAGAATTATAGACAAATTTACTTCCAAAATTAAGAATATTGCTTATACTTAGTCTAATAGTAAAGAAAGGAGCGTGGTAGCTAGAAATAGTGTTCATATTTTTATCTTTTACCGATCTCAATTAGGCTTCCATGACGTTAGTTAATTTATTAATATGAAATATTTTCTAGTTTTAATCAACTAAAGTTATGTTTGTTTACCCTATAAAATTTATATTTTAATTAGTAGTATTTTACTTAGTATATTTTACACACTATTCTTAAGAGATAATACCTTGATCTACTTACATATCGGCTTTTAGATATCTTTTTAGTGTTTGTTAGCCCATTTGATTGAAGATTATGAGACTCTACTATCACAATACGACTTTAATAATTGTAACTACCATCAGAAAAGTACCTTTTTAAAAATATTTCAAATTATTGAAAGCGCATTTCTGCTGTTGCTGTTTTTTTTCTAATTTCAATAAATAGTTATGAACTGCGTTCCAAATATTTTTCGTGGCATAATAAGTTTTGTAAAGAATTAATTTGTCAGTCACTGAACCTTGCTTCGATACAGATCTACTCAGACATCTTCTGTTCACAGTCGTAGTAACTCGTATATGATACTAATTTATTAATAGAAAAATCGATGCCTCTGCCATCCGGCAGACGATCTGTTTTATAAGACCTTCTTGTAAATTTTAAAGTTAATTTATATTATAATATTCGGTTGCGTTAATATTTTTACTACCAATTTTTTAGTCTAATTAAAACAGATCAATCAAGTAAAATTACAACTCATTTTTATATTATTGTTATAAAAATTAAAAATTAAAAATAAATATTAAATTTGTCAAAATTTTAAAGTCGTTCATTTTTAGTCTTCAGATATTGGTTGTTATAACAAAGGAAGTGCAATAAGCTATTGATCCTTGTGTACGTAATCCTTCTTGTGTAACTAATGTGTAAGTTTGTATGTCTGTCCTTTAATTACTAAAAAGAGCGAAATGGATTTAATTAGTATTATTTAGTACAACTATGACCTGGAAGAATACTTAAGTAAAACAACATTCCCTCTGTTATTAGTTTATTTTAAATGGTCTTCTACTTCTTAGCTCGTATCTACGCGACGGAAACTGTTGGTTGGCGACCATCAATGGTTTAATATATTTTGTTAATTGTTGGTTTTGTTCTTAATATTATATCTTTAACAAAAAAATATATATTTCAAAATTTATAGTAAAATAAGTAAAATATTCGATACACATAAAGACATTTTATCAATATATTTTTATATTACCTTACATTAAACATACATTTATAAAATATTTCTATTTGTATTTCTACTTACAACAGATATTCTTTTCTAAAATGTAGCATCCAGCGCCGGATATAAGAATCGTAAGCGAAGCAATTTATCTGGATTTTCGAATTGATGCTTAGTTTCAGTGAAGTAAGCTATAATATAGCTGAACTTATTTATATTTATTTATTTTGAAAAGAAAAACGTTGTCAACTTCTCTATATTTCATTTAGTATGTACTTCAAAGAAAATAGAGATGCTTAGTTTTTCAATCACGAATTTTCTCTAGTAGTAGACTAATTATTAGTCACCAAGCACGAGCAAAAGTATTTTGCTATAAATGACAAAGAAAATATAAAAATATATAGTCATAAACAAACTATTATGATGACCTGTTTGTTAGTGGCTAAACTTATTCTTATATCAATCTTTAGTATCAAAAATTGTGCAGTAATTGAATTTTTGGTTTAGTATTTTATATTATTAAAATAATCAAGATGAATTAAATTAGAAACTCAACGTCCGAAAAAGAATATATTTGAATGACTAGCAGATAGAAGCTAAAACGAATTTTAATAACAAAGTGAAAATGCTAATGACGGAAAATTTACAATGGAAATATTTGTTGTTATATTGTAACTGAAATATTTAAATTTGAAACTAGCAGAATATTATTAAATATGTTAAAATAACAACTATATAAGTGATAATTCAAGTGACAGTTATAAAAGTTTAAATACTTTGACGGACAAACTACAATAACAATTTGTAATATTAGCTGATTTCAGAGACTCCGTCTGCGTGGAATAATTAAAGTATATTTTGCGGAGCCCTAGTCTAATTCATACACAAAGACTCATATTTTAATACAAAAATATAAAATTTCAAAGATATTTTTAATATTGGTAGTAAGGATATCTGTATGACCACCTATATATATGAGCAATGACGTGAAAAAATATTTATAAAAATCTTACTTGTTACTTGTGCATTTAAACAAATAATAATAATATAAATAATCCACAAAGCAAACATTTCAAGTGTTATTTAAGCAATAAAACTTCCTGATGCGGCAAATATGAATGGTTCTGGATTGTTGAAAACTTAATAAAAGCTATGGAATAAGCTCTTATATAATTTAAATATCTCGAATTTGGTATTACAGCCAAATTTCTATTCCTGTATTCAACAACAAAAGAACCAAAGATATGCTTTTATTTATTTTACTACAAAATTATATCATTTATGTATTACATGTTACATTCTTCGTATTATTCGCTGAGCTATCTAAATTAAAAAAAACCCTTATTTTACTAAAAAGGATATGGTTGAAGACTATCTAACACCTGGGACCTACTCTTGAAAAATATATAACCCTATGTCTAAGACCACACAGTGAGACCTCAAGATACTGTTAGTGCGTTCTGTTGCAGTTGAAGGATACACCTTAACTATACGTCCGGAAACATAGGAACCGTTGGAAATGTTCAAAACGTGGGATTAACGTTAAAATGTAAATTTAAAATTTAATTATTCGCGAGTTTGAGAATCAGTAAAAAATAGTTTAATTTCCATCTTTCTTTTATTTTACAAAGTATATTACAAACTACAAACCTTGAAATTGACAAATATATATCATTAATATGACTCTGAAACTTCAAGCTTCAACTTGTTGAAACGAGGTAGTGCCTCGGAGTGCTTAATAACTTTTATTTCAAACCGAAATAAATAAGCCAACTTAATTTGTTACAAAAAATAACATAAATTACTCAACTGTTATAGTAAGACCGTTTTTTGGGTAGTTAATAGTAAAATATATAAATTATTTATAAAGACAGAAATTAAATACTTTCCTCACTAATATTATACACTAGTTAAGCATGGTTAAAATACTGAACCAACATAAAGGGAAATCCCCTTTGATCCTAAAAAAAACCGTTCTCATGGCATAGAAATATTACTTTTAGAGGATCCTGCAAAACAAGACTACTTTTTAAAAACATAGTGGGGGTAGATCCTTTAACAAAAGCTAATATCAAATAATAATTAAATAAAGTAAAAAAATATTATATATCTGTTACGAAATAATCGTAGCGCATAGTTACGTAGAACATGGGGGCCGTAGACATGCCGTAGTAGATGTCTACAACTCTGAGACAGCATGTTAGTTAGATCTACCTTGTATGTATTTGATTTTGATATATGATTTTAAACAATAATATCATATATTGTATAACAATGTCTAGCTATTCTTTACATAACTGATATTTTTTACTTCTGAAAGCTGGATATATAATATTTCATATTCTATTTGAACACCTTTGGGGTGGATTGTCAAGAAATGTTCTCTTAGTGAGTGCCTACAGTCATAAAAGGAACATAAAAAGAACATTTCAATTTATATCCGTTGGGGTTAGGCAGTAGGCATATGAATTATTAGTTTTTTTTTAAATAGATAAATATACGACACACGAAGTGTTTATCTATATTATTTTTTTAAAGCTGTATAAATTTATCGTTCATTAAACTTGCTAATTTCTAGAATTACCGGTGGAATGAGAAAGATTTGAATTTGATATCACAGCAGTTATGAACTAATTATCAGTGCTGCTACCATGTGACACACGGTCACTTTGTGTTTATAACAATAAAATCATGCATAGTGAACAATATGGTTTCACTAAAGGCAAAACAACAACTGATGCGGGTGACACGCTTCTTAAGCATATTTACGACGCATGGGAGAAGTCACAGAATGCAATCGGGGTATTTTGTCATTTATCTAAAGCCTTTGATAGCGTAACCCATCATACATTACCTTGCAAACTTAAGCACTATCGTGTGCGTAATTCTGCGCTTGATCTTATTCCCTCTTACTTGAATCAAAGAGTTCAGACGGATTATGTAACTAATTGTAAATCAGCTGGTTCTCACCTGGAAATAGTTGTTCCACAAGGATTTATTCTTGGCCCTTTTTTATTTTTCCTCTATATTAATGATTTGCCCTTTTACGTAAAAGGATTATGTGACATTGTACTTTTTGCTGATGATACCTCGCTTATTTTTAAAGTTGAGTTGAGTTTACACTTCCTAATGTAAAAAGTCAAAAATGCAGTTTACTCCTTAACAATCAAGTGTTAGAACTGACTGACTCAACAACTTTCTTAGGAACTCAACTTCGAAAGCTTCAGTGGAACCCTCTCTCGACACTCGCAGGCAAAATCAACTCAGCCGTCTTTGCAATTAAAAAATTAAGACAATTAATAGGCGTTATTGCGGCTCGACTCTTTGGGGCAGCGCTGCCGAAATTAATTCTTTATTTATTTTAACAAAAAGGGGCTATTCGGGCTATTTGTAACTTAAAAGCTAGAAACTGCCTAAGAGATGTTTTTAAAGAAATCGGTATTCTTACGGTCACTTCTCAATATATTTTTAATAATTTACTATATATATGCCAAAATTTAAATGCTTATATTAAAAACAGCGATACAAGAAACAAGAATATGCTCGTAACGCCTTAATTTCGACTTCAAAAAGTTAAAAAATCATGAAGGATTTTTTTGAGGTTTGAGTAATCGCATATATTATAAAGTTCTACAAGATATCTTAGATCTTCCTTTTCTTAGTTTTAAATCTAAAATTAAAAGTACAATTTTAAATAAATCTTACTATAACATTCAAAAGTTCTTGATTGATCGAAATGTGTGGAACTTGGGTCATTGACTGTTTTGCAGGGTTGATGTTATAATGTATAAGTCAAACATTGTTAAATTTCATTTTAAAAGAACAACTGCTGAGTTTCTGGCCAGCTTTTCTCAGCAGAACAGAATTCCGAGCTAGTGATAGCTTACTCACAGACTGACTATACTGACCAATTTAATATAATTGACGATTCAAAAGTGTGTGTCTACTTGAATAAAGATGTTTTGAATTTGAATTTTCAACAGTTGTGGCTATTAGGCTGATAAGTAATCGCAGTTATCTTAATAAAAAAAATTACTAACAATTTTTTTTTTTAATTAATAATTTACTGGTGCCAGGAAATATAGATTTTTTGTGTAATTTTGATAGTACGAAGATAAATTGATTGTAAATAATTATCCAAATATTGGTTTGTTGATAGAAAAACCCGTTTTTACATCGGAATCTTTTTAAAAAATCAGATAGAGAGTTGGTCTGTTGCCAGAATGAATTTCACTGTACTTTTTATTTTGTTTCACAGACAACTTAAATTGAAAGGTAGGTAGGTACATCTTGTCGAGTGAGTTTTTACTACAGAATGACCAACTAGTTTAGTTAAAATTGAGATTGTAACCAGAGGATATATATATATTTATATATAAATATATAGGTGACATATATACCCACACTGTTATATGTTTGTGTTATCAACCAAAGGTTAATATAAACCAAGCTAATCGTAATACTATATTTTTGTATTTATATATCAAACATGTTTGTATTTATATTTATGTATAGCGAAATATGAATACACTTGCTTACGGCTCCGCCCGCGTAGAGGTCGCTTTTCGCGTAATCTGTGAAACTACCATTATCCAGACCTATAATAGACTTATAGTTAATAGTATAGTATCCTATTCCCGTGGAAATTTAATAAATATAGGCATTAAATTGCTACGATATCAAACTGAAAATAATAACATACATATATATCACACACACCCACAGCCAGGACTTTATTTATGTATACGTAATTAAGCATATGAATACTAAATATTTTTTACCAAATATTATGTTTTAGAGTGATGATACCATATGCGAAACTGCTATACCATATGCGAAAACATAGTTATAGCGACTTCTAAAAAATGTCAGCGCCATCTATTGAGATTTTATGTACTACTAAATTTAAAATGTGCATATGCTCATATTCAATTTATTATTTTATTAAAATTCAGATAAAACGAAATAGAAATTCTAGCTTTATATAAATTAAACACGTTTATGTAAACCGCATTCAATTCTGTTGAAAAGTTTTAAAAAAAGTGCTTGAAGTAAATTTTCCATTGACCATAACTTATTTTTCCCTTAACCGATTGTGACGCACTAAAGTTTTGACAAAGTTCCAAATTATATATAATCCACTTGTGAAAACCGCGTTCAAATCCATTGAGTAGTTTTGAAGTTATAACGTACCAGACAGACAGACAAAAATTCCAAAAATTTTTTTTTTGGTTTCTGTTACTCGTCCCTAATCGCCCCCTATCAGTTTTTTTGGAAAAATATTTAATGTTATGTTGATAATGTTAACACTTGATTTTTACTGTCTTATTTGTGTATGAGATATTGAGATAAAATAAAATTACTGTACATTACATTGAGATTTTCATACAAAAATACTCTCACGATACTCGTATGTGATTATTGTTTATTTATTATAGCATACAAACCTCATAACAGTTACGACTACATAAAATAATATTCTAATCGGTCGATCTATTCCCAAATGATTTTTGACAACAATTGACATAAGCGAAAAATAATGTTTTATAGATTAAAAAATTCATATGATTAATAATCACATATAAAATAACGTTAACAAGTTCTTGTATACTTTAATCCACTTTATAATTAGCAGGCACTAATCTGTTGACTTGTTTTGGGGTAACACACACGTACATAATAAATCAAACTAAAACACACAAATGTAGATTAAGGGCAAAGGTTACTTATTGTACTGCTAGTGGCATAATAATTTGAATTCAACAAGCTTTTACCACTGAAACTTGAAAAATATTTTACTTGGTTTTCATTGAAAACAGCACGTTGAAAGGAATAAAAGCAATTACAAGTAGTGTGAAAATTAAAAGAGTACTTAATAAACGGGTCGCGAAAAAACACTCGACAAATATACGTATTTATGCTTCGTAGTTCTTTTGCTTTAATTATTTTTTCCGTTGCTTTTGAAACAACTTTGAAATGTTGTTGACAGCAATTTAAATAACATTGTAGACCTTAACATAACAAAACGTTGACATTCAAGATTTAGGCTTAAAGAATTGAAAATCATCATCAGTGTAATTAATCCTTTTAAATTATTCAATTCGTAAATGGTACACTAATTATTGAAACAGATTGTAACCCTCGGAAGAAAGTTCAAAGGAGTATACTTAACAAAGAGAAAAGGGAACTCTACTTTATATTCTTTCATTCTATACGTACATATCATGTCTAACACACTATTATATAAGTGATAAGATCATTTAGGTATGGTCTCTAACATAATTTATTTAATTTTGCTCGTGATTCTTCATCCCAATTCTCAAAGACTGCAAACTATAGTCGATTTGAACGCTACATGTTCGGCGGATTATTTTATGGTCTAATTCTAGAAACAGCTGATACTGTACAATAAATATAAATAAATTTTGCCGTGCGGCGGCGCTTACAAAAGTATTCCCATATTTTATCAAGACTGGTGTTAAAACCGGCTAACCGACTAGAATACATACATACTTATCTTATTTCTCCGAATGGATCCCATTAACACGTATTCAATAAATAAAGGGCAAGACAAGGAAATAAATAAATTAAACGCACAATTTATTCTGTACTTAATTTTGATCCTCATTTGAGTTCGCATGTTTAAATTTAAACCAAGTTTTTAAACATTATGCTAAAACTAGAACCCTGTAAAGCTGAAACGTTCCTCACAGCTGAAGTAATACGTAATTAATTAAAAAGTTCACTTCAGTTTCAGCAGATATTGAAACTTGATACTATTCCATTTTGAGGCTTTACTTTGTTTGATTAAAAACCGCACGCACACATACATTTTATAAAAATTATAATTTATGTATGGAAATTAATAACAGCTGTTACTATTATATTAATGAAAGAGCGGCCAAGTGCGAAATCATTAAACTGTAGCGCAGGTTCCGTAATCTATTGAATAATAATTGTCTGTTTATAGATAGCTTTATTGTTATTTGACTACGATAATATTATAAAAAAATCAAAACAGGAACATTGGCCTTGACAGGGAAATGAACCTTCAAACTGTGAATGTAATTAAAATCTACCAGTTAAAAGCTACTCCGTACAATTTCACTCATATGTGCCAGTTTGGCCGTGACACGTATACGCAATTTCGAAAATTGATCAATTTCAAACAGTTTACGGCGCACCGATTTCAGTGAGAGCGTTTTAAAGCTTGTTCGTAGTTATATGCTATGGTAGCATTTATTTACTTATTTATATACTAGTGACACACCACAAAAATGTAATATTATTGTAATATAACCAAATAACTATAAAATGTGGAGTGTTTATATAATTGAATCAGGAAGTCAGAGACTAAACAAAGTAGCTGGCAGTAGCTAGATCTATGTGAAAGTATACATTTATATTAAGTTGATGTTAAAAAAAATAACAATTGATTATTTTCTACAAACAAATCTCTATGAAACCTTAGATTTTCAACTTACGAACTGTGATCGGTAAAAATATGTATTATGAAATAAAGTTTCAATACTCTCCACTCAGCCTCTCAGCGCTTGTGAATAATTCACGATAATAAAAAATCTCTTTTGATTTTATATTAATTATTTAAAATTGTTTAAATTCACAATATATTAATTTTAATAAAATAAAATTAGTGAAATATTGAGAAGCAACATGTTTCCTAAAATTTGTATTTTTCATAATAGACAATAAATAATATAAATATCCCGTATTAGAGTAATTAACTCAATATAAATAAAGCAATAAACACAAATAACGGAAGGGAAGTATACTCAGATTCATGACATCTATCCGTTAATCACTAGTTGGTGAAGTTGGTGGTAATAAGTGGTTTGTTACTTAAATATTAAATTATTCAAGATGGAGCTTTTGTCCTTATTTAAAAAAATATAGTTGTGAAAATCCGACACAAAAGAAATATTTGTATATTTTTATCGGACGTTATATTGTTTTCTATGATTAGTGCATATTTAAAAAACTATCCTAATGGTCTAGTTGTTAGCGACTCTGGCTGATATGATAAAGGATGTATACTTATACAGTAAAGAAACAAAATAAAACTACCAAATAAATATTAATATAACGCATATGAGTCTTTGTTTGCTCGCAAAACAGATTATAGACTTATGTAATAGTGAGTCTTGCCTTGAAGTGCTCTTAAGGGAATAAGCCGCGGATTTTTAGATTTACTTCATTATTTGTATCAAATGTCTTTTAAATCAAAATATCTTTCTTTCGTAAATCCTAGAAACAGCTAAAATTTCATATTATGCCAAATTTGATGTATTCATATTATACAAAAGTAAAATATGTTTTTGATACAAAATAATCATTTTACAAAGCGGATAATGATTTTGATAATATATATTAAATCCCTAGATAAAAAATTAGAAACTCTTTAGTTTTAAGACCTATCAAAATCCTCGGATGTTGCAAGAGTTCATGGGCGGCGGTGATCATAAGTCCCTGTCACACCTTGTGTGATCTGTGTCATCTGTGACCCGCCAGCTCGTTTTCCCTCTTCTGCCATAAAAAAAAACTATCTCACGGTACATATTAAGGTACTATTACCACAGTACTATTACTACATAGTTTGGTAGTTGGTGGTAATTGGACGGATAATTTATGTCGTTACGTTATGTCTCTGTTATTTAAAAACGGCAAATTTAATCCTTTAAAGAATTATAATGGTATTTGATAATTTTGTTTTTTTAGACTTAAACATAGTTTTTTTAGGCTAATACAAAATAAACTACTTATTTTGTATTAGCCAAGATAATAATAATATTTTACGAACTTCACATAAATTTTACGAACTATAAAGAACATTTTTTTTATTACATAACATATTATTAATATAACGTGTTTTCTAAAAATTATTTAAAGTAAGACAGTTTATAAATTGTTTTGGCTCATACTTAGCTCGTAAAGAATATTTAGAGCACAAGTTGATGATAGCTCTCTTTTGTAATTCGTAAATTTTGTGTATATAAGCATTAATACTCCAGAGTAGGTGCCATACGTTATAGGCTACGTACTTGATAATTTGGCAGAAGTCTTTCAATAAGGGATCTATTTTAAACAGCCTGTGAACCCGAATCAAAATTAACTAGCCTATCCAGCTACATGAGGGCTCTATTGTAATATGTATTGTCATCTACAGTGTGTTACAGAAAATTATTTAATTAGAAATTACATGATTATCTATATTCATATTATAAATACAAAAGTAACTCTGTCTGTCTGTTACGCTTTCACTCTTAAATCACTGAACCGATTTTGATAAACTTTGACATCAACATAGAAGACGTTAAGAAAGGACATAGATTACTTTATATTGCGGGGAAAATATCTTATTCCCACGGGAAACAACGTAAATCGGAAGGAAAGCACCGCTGCCCCGCTTTCTTCGGATGCGCTGGCTTTATAGTAGGTGATATGTTGATGCAATATGATAATAAAACGTTCTTCTCTAGTTGAACTAAAAATAAGTCAATAACATATGGTGATGTATGACGTCTATTTGTAGAAGGTCAACCAAATTAAGGCATTTTATAGAAAATAAATAAAAAGATGCATAGCTATTTTCAAACATTATATATGCGCAAACTTTAACCCCTACAAATAATATAAGTGCCTAACCTAGACCTAGACCTAATTATGCTACAGAAAAGTCACAGACTATCTATTATGGCAAAAAACTTTGTTTAAATAGGACGGCACGCGTCATACATAACAATGAATGCTCCGTCTTCTGATCGCGGCCGCACGCACCAGATACGTGAGAATAGACTTATGTTTTTTCTTTGATTGTTTAATTCACCAGAAATAGTTAAGTTTATTTAGTTTATTTGCTAATTCTCTTTTTTAATAATACGTGGCTTTTGTGTACTTTTTGTTACTTGATAAAACCTGTATAAGGTATCATAATTTTTAAATCTTTTTAATTTTTTTTTTTGCTTTTAGTCTTTAAGACACAATCTAATCCAGACAATGTCGTGGGTAAACGCTATATAATACCTACTTTTATTTATTTTCTTAAAGCCCGATGGTAACAATCTCCAAGCTGTGGGACCTTTTTTATATATTTATATAGAGAATTCCTTTATATTTATAAAGGAATTTTCTTTTTCATACTGATATTATAACGATAATATATAATTGTATCTCCGAATTTTTTTATTCAAAAACAATGGTGTTCTTTCATTCAGACCCACACGAAAGTGTAGTGCTCGTAACTATGAGTCTTTTGGCCTCGTTTCTTCTTTGTATCTCTATGCCGTATGTGAAAGCCTTTTAGAATATAACTGTTACCGTTTTTTACCTTTTATTCACGTCAGAGGTGAAATACTTTACCATTTTCAACAGCAAACATGAACTTTTAGGTTTCGCAAACACTTCAAACTAATTATTATAGATCTTAAATTATATTAATATTCCCAGAACCTAACAACCTTCGTTGAGAATTGTACATAAACAGAAACAAATAACCTAACCTTAAAACATAGAAACATAACCTGACCTTCAGGTAATTCTTAAACGTAACATTGTTTTATTAATTACGTAAAAAAATACGTAAGAATGTTAATTAATGAAATCTTATAACAGGACTAAACATTTAAATTTAATTATTAATTTTAATAAAAAAAATGAATTTATAAATAAAACTATTTTAAGCCTTTTAAAACCCTTTTTGATCTTGTTGTAAGTGTACGTGCAAAAATAACATTGCTGAATTTCTAAATAGCTTTTTCTGTATAAATTGCAATTCAACAGTACGAAAATCAAAATGCAAATCGGCTCTACTCTATATAGGTGGGTGATTCTCTTTAACTCTTACCGACGCGTTGTTACTCTGGCTTCAAACCAGCTTGATTTTAAAACGAAATATTGAACTACCCGCAGTTTATTGAAGATGATTGAAGGATTAAAATTAAAAACCAGAACGTTTAATTTAACAAAATTGATCATATTATCTCAGACTGTATATTACACTTTTTTAGGCAAAAAGAAAAACAAAGTTTGTACATTTTTCAGTTCTAATTCTAAACGATATATACGAGACAAGCAAGATCTAGTAATACGTAGAAACTTTATAATAAATGTAATTTTAAATAATATATTGCGTGATGAATGCTGTAACACATTAAATTTCGTAATTTTACACTTCTGGTATGTTGCCGATTTTGGAGAAAATAAGATTATTTTGCACACAGAGATAATTAACAACTGGCGTTTGGTGTTCCTCAAGGATTTATCTTAGGGCCTACACATTATCTTATATATGTCATTAGTCTTTGTAGCCTTTTCATCTTAATTTCAACATATACTTATAATACAAAAAATGATGCTGCGAAGTGTAAATTATTAAGTAACTTGGTTACTGCAATAATTTGTAACACTATGTTACTCCATCCAGGGTACAAAAATATGATTTTTTATCGTATTGAATAGAATCCAGCCAGAATCCAAAATACAAAATAAATACTCCAAGGCAATTTTTTTAAACTCTTCATAGATAACTAAAAACAGTAAATAAATAAAATTAAAAACAATAGCAAGGATCCCATTGGACCCATCAAATATACAGTATTTCATATTTGTTTAGAAGGAGTAATGTTAAAGAACAAAAAGTTTTAAGTACACCAAAACTTTAGTCAAATAATAATCCTTTTTTAAGTTATATTTTGTTTATAACATTAATAAAAAGGAGGTAAGTAAGTTGAGAATGATCCAACCAATTAAGAAGATTTGTTCGTTATGTTAAAAATATTTAGGTCAAGGTTTATGTGATCAAATATTTTTGGAGATATGTTTTAATATGGAGACTATTTTTAAGTTCTAAATTTTGCTGTATTTCAAGGTAGATGTTGACACTTTGGATGGTTTTACTGTTTTAAGTTTTGCTTCGTTCAATTGATCATTGAAATGATAAGACTGACGACTACAAAAAATTAGAACAATAGTTGAAAACAGAAATGTTTCTTATTAAAACAGGACAGATAATAATATCTTATTCCCCTGCTAAATCGCAAGGCTATAATCATCAGTCAGAGAATACGATCTCTTAAATTAGGGTAACGGTATAATGTTTTTCCTTTTCTTATATTCGCCTTTAATTTTATTTTACCAGGTTTTTATTATTAAACAACTTCATAAATATAACCTTGTTTTTTTTTTAATTCGTAAATTGAGATTGCAACGTCAAAAATAGTAAATCACAAATAGTTGCACTACTACACACTAAAATCAATTAAGACGAACCATCAGAAAATAACTACTAGCCCGCTTAAACATTTGTTTAAACAATAAACAATACCAAACAATTCTTTTATTCACAGTGGTCTCAAATGATAAAACAAATGTTCTGTATTATTGATGCTCATAAAGCTACTCAATACATTAAATACTATTTGCGTTAAGCCTCATGACACCGATACGTGTGTAGCGCCCGCATTCAATCAACATTATTTACCGTCGGTGTCGGGTTTAATTGACGTGCAATATACTAATAATATCTTATAATTATATATGTGATACTGATACTGATAATTATATATGTGATAGTAGATCACATATATAATTATCAGTTACACAATTATGACGTCACAAACGCCCATAAATATAATCTATTATGAATGCTTTTCCCTCAGCCGTGATTATTAAAATCGTCCAATTTCAAACTTTAATATTTTGTAAGCTAATATTTTAGAAAAAATTATCGAGTGAAATATTAAGTTGTAGATGTTTAAGGATTAAGGTTCAAGATATTTCTTGATTTGGTTAAAACTTAGTACAATACTTGTATAAGGCTGTATCAAAAAACAGCACACAAAATGACCTAATGACCCATCACAATTTTGTAAATGTTGTCTTAATTAATAAATAAATGAATACCAAAACTAGAGCAACAGTACACATACATACACTATGACTTCAGTATTATTGTAAAATACTTTATTCTTGCAACGGATGTTATATTTTCTTAACTTGTTCGTTGAAAAACCCAAGTCCCCGCAGTAATAACTTCTGTAAGGCGGAAGACACTTTTTTATTACTGCAAGTCAACATTTCAAATAAGTTTATGAACTTTTATAAATAAAATACCATTTTTATATTTTGTATAATATTTAGGGTTATATTGTTTTCATAACTTGATGTCTTTATAAAGTTAAATGGTAAAGCAGTCTAGTCGGTACTATACATACATATTTAAAAGTTACTATTATGTGTCCAAAAAATGCAAAATACTAGGTACTATTACTAGTCGATAACTATGGTTATAGAAAGCAAATTAATTATTTTCTATGAATCAACATTTAAGAAACATGGTATTATATGGATAATAAGATTGTTGGACATATTAATAAATATTCCTTTATATAGACGAAAAATTCTTAAACCGTTAATTGTCAATAACTTCAACAATCTGAAACACAGTAATTCAGTTCAAAAGATTATAAATTGCAAAAGTGAACACTTCATTTTCTTCGTATCTCGAGGCAATAACGCTTTGTTCATACACATTTGTACAAACTATCCTCTGAGGCCTCTTCACGTAACTATCAGTAGTTTGGCCTTGTTTCTTTGTGTCACTTTACCTGAATGTAAAAGTGTTGGAAAATTCAAAGATAAAGTTGAAACGTACATTCATATTGTAGTTTAAATAAATAGAAATATACAGTTACATTTTTATTAAACTGTGTATACACTGCTGCACGACGAATAATGTAATAGCTCATTTTGGGATATTGGAAATATTGGGATATTTATTTTTATATTAATAACCATTCTTGATCCCATCTCCCAATTTCAGTTGTCAACATTTGTTTATATTTTATTTTATATTATATTTATTTATATTATATATATGCATCGTTTGTATTACTAAAGCAATAATATTTTCAAAAGTTCTATTTAAAATAAAAGCTTCTTAAATGAAACGTGTAACATAACTTTGAAACGCTCGCAGTGAAATTGTACAATTTTGCTGTAAACTGTTACAATTGTTCAATTTTCATCACGTTTGTGTCATGATCTTTATAAAACGTGGCTTTAGGTATTTTAATGCAAAAGACCATCTAAAGTAAAATTCATTTAGCATAGCCGTTGTCTGCGACTTCATTTGCTGCACAATATCTTTTTGACGTTCAAATGACAATGACGTTTTGATTTAATTTATTAATTCAAGCTCATACAATTTATGTACACTTTAGGGAGAAAATAAAATAAAACATTGCATCTGTTGGTTTTATTAGAAATTAACGTTTAAATAAAAAATAAATACAAAACTGAAAAAAATTACAGCTTTTTTAAACGTTATCAAAATTAATTACTTGTTTCAAAATGTTTCGGGTATAAATTTCATATGGCATTGTGAAATCGTAATTTAACACAAATATTGAACAGTATAATAAATTGACTCGAATTAACAAGATAAGAGTTGGATCTGGTGACATTTATAAATGTTAACTATCATAATAAACTGTAGTTAAATAATAACGACGCGAAGTATTTCTGGGTATATTGACTCTCGTATTTTAAAAGTTTTTCATATTTTATTTCTTTGAATGGAATAAGTTAAATGCATCCAATTATATTGCATTGTTTTCGTTGTAACAATGACATATGTATTGGCTAATTTAATCATCCATACATATCGTATACGATAGAAATAGGTAGTAATAAAGGTTCTTGCCTACATGTTTTATTAACAACTTATTATTAACCTCAGTAGTCTTAGTAACTTTAGTAGCCTTAAAAACATAATAAACCACTTCCAGACTCAAATCAACAATTGAAATCGCTTGAGCGATATTTAGTTTTGAATAAAATAAACTATATAATATATAAAAACAACATTTTAACATAGGTTCGAATATGTATTACATTTCTATCTCCTAACAATCACATTATTATGGAATTACTTTAATTTAAAAAAAATTAAAAAAAGACAATTGATTTAAAAGTTCTCCTTTTTTCAGTGGATGTCTAAATATATAATTCTAAATTCTGTAGTCTTAATTTACTTGATTAAAACCGCGGCTAGTAAGTGTACTGTATCCATGATGGTTCACTCAAACATTATAGAGTTATGCTTGCTATTTGGTAATTATAATTATTTTAACTATGAATACATTATTTATATACAAACATAAATAAGATTTCGTCTTATTTGCTAAAATTATCTTTTCTTCATAAATTTTTTTGAAACTTAAAAAACATAACATGGACCTGTTCCTTAACCCTGACACCTGACAATATTCATTAACTATCAAAAGCGTTGATTGTCACGTCATAAACTCATCAGGAAGATGAACACGGATTTTTGTAGCCAGTTTATATATTTTTTTAGGAATAAGCATCAATCTTATCGAAGTAAGCCATAAGAAAGAAATATTAATTTAAAAAAATTACTCTCACACTAGACCAGATTTATTAAAGTGTTATATGTTAATAACTTCAACAATCTAAATCAATCCATGGTTTTACGTTCGTTATTGTAACATACAATCGGACAGCAACTCAGTTCAAAAGCTTATCTATGCAATTTAAACTTCATTTTTTTCTTATCTCAAGCCAATAACACTTTGTTCATACATATTTGTAGAAACTACTATCTTATGTAATTTGGCTTCATTTCTTCTGTGTCACTATACCCGAAAATAAAATTGTTGCAAAAATTTTAAACAAACTAAAACTTTAATTTGTTAATTTAATTTTAAATTTTAAAAGTGCAACAATCACCTTAAACCTTATTTTTAATTTTTAATTGATATTGATCGTCGATTTTATCACATTTTCGATGCTAAAAAAATTTAAGTAATGGTAAAAAATTAAAGTTGATTTAGATTTCAAATCGTACATTTAAAGATCGTAGATTTTAAGATTACATTACATTACATTACATTTGATAAAAATGTAAGGAAATAATCTTAGCAGATTTCTAAAAAGTGCATTTCCGTAACACTCTTCTGTAGTTTATATGGACTGGAATATTTAAGGTTTGGATGTCTATTTGTTTATGTGTTTATAATATGATTAGCTGCTGATATAATGGGAAGGCATTGTCTGAACTGCTTTGTTCTTTATTTTAAACTAGCTCTCTGCCCCTACTTTGCACGGGTGCAAGTTACTTTTTTCAATACAGTAAATGTTTTCAATACAGTAAATTACTTGTTCCAAAATATCAATAAGTAAAACAGAATCACTTTTTGTTATAAAAGCATGTCTAACTGTACGTCTACAGTTATACATGCTATGAATTTGGTGAACAGCTGGAAAGCTTTCCGCCCAGGACCTGAAAGGGTCCTCTCAAATGCTGTCTTTGGTAACTTCTGCCAGACCTCCCTCCCGTCATTGCACATAGGAATTAACTTTCTTGCACATACTGCAAAAGAGAAAGTCTACTCTTCTTCTTGGTACTCTTTTCACCTCAAAATTAAAAAAGGCAACAAAGACAACACCATCTACCATTTCGCGATGTTATATTTGAATATCGGACATTGTTTTGCTACGAAAGTCCAAACGACGCACTCTACTTTCCTTGAACATTCATAAGTCGAGGGAACAGATATAACTGTCCAATAGTGCAACGAACATTTGGTGCAACGAATTTTTAAACTTTGTTTTATAACTTTATGTGCTTAATGGTACATAAAAGAAAATCAAAGACAAAAACCAAGAATGAATATGTAATCCAAAATGAATATTAATTTTAATAATTTTTTACAAACCTAATCAACGTATAGGTCATGGACACTGCTAATTTTAGACAGAGATTCTAATTTTACTGTTATATATATTCTATAATACTAGTCCTTAATAGCCTCTTTATCTGGTTCTCCCCCCGCATGTCAATTCATCTATCATAGCAGTTTGTACCTAAATGTAAAATCAAAAAGTATAAGAATGTTTCAGCGAAATATATAGAACATTTTTTTTATTTTACAAGTTCAAAAACTCATTTGAAATGTGGACTTAAAATAATAAGAAGTGTCTTCCGACTTTCAGAACTTATTACTCCCGGGACTTAAGTTTATGAACGAGCGAGTTAAGAAAATATTACACGCGTTTCAAGAATCCAGTGTTTTGCAACATTTGAATCATTGTGTACTAGTTGTTGCCCGTGACTTTGTCTGCCTCATTAGGAAAATATTTTAAAATACGGATGGATATGTAAGGTAATTAATTTAACCTTGAATAACATCCCAAATCAGAAATCGAATTATTTGGATTGATAATTAATTAACACTAAAATAAAAACCAGAGCGATATTTTAGGGTTGTCTCTGATATTGTTTAAAGTACAAAGTTCTGTAAAAGTAAACAATCTGCGTTTGTGATATTATGATTAAGTTGTGAGGGTGTTTCTTATATGCATATTATTCTATTTTATTATATTTCCTATATTTCTTTTTATACATCTTTTTGAAATCTTAACAAACTTATTTCAATAGAAAATTTAATCTTCTTTCCTCAACATTAACAAGTGCTCTGTAGATTAAAAAAATGAAAAATCTAATATTTAAAATTTATTACAATAATTATAACCGTTAGGAAATATATAAAAAAAAATATGAACCCTCTGAAAAATATGTGGTATATATTAGTCATATATAATGCAATAACTTGTATAATATCTGCTAAAATGTAAATAATCGATCGATCAATGTAATCGACGATCAATGATGTGAATGTCTGAGAAGAACCACACAACAATTACAACAGCCGTTTATTTTTTATAGTAATAACTGTTTCAAAAACAACAACATTTAGTAAGCAACTTACATACAACATTATAACAAAAAGATACATACATATATATTTAGGTATCTTTTTGAGCATCAACACTTCACAACACTTCTGTTGTCATTTGAGACTAATGTTAACTTTAGTTTGTTTGGTAATGTTTGGTTTTGTTTGAATCTATATTAAACTGGCTAGTATAATTATTTTCTGGGGTTTCTTTTTAATTTAATAATTCGTCTTTAAAAGTAATTGCAGTTTTGTAATTAATTATAAAATAGCATTCTTGCCAAAAAGTGTAATCTTTCATGTCTTTATTATATATATAAATTAATAGCAACATATTAAATATTATAAAATATAAAACATAGTGCTCTTAGCCTAATTCAAGAGGTCAAACAACAAAAAATTATGAAGAGGAACAAAATATTATCAAAATTGTAATGAAATTAGTTAAGTAATTTGTTATTTTCCCTAAATCTCTAAGAGTGCTTCAAAACTACTCTCGCTAATAAATATATCAACGGGGTCTAATACTCAGCCAGTTGTTTCTATTACTTTATATAATAAATCTTCTGAGTTATAATATATATTACGTGAAAAATCTCTAATTTCACTGAAAACACAAAAATGGGTGTAGGTTATAATAATAATAAACCTAAAAATAAATGGATTTTTAAACATTTATTAATAAAACTGTTTTATGCTACAGTCTTTCTTTCTTTTCAACATCTCTATTCATGAACTAGATATTATTAAAGTTGCTGTATCAAAATCAAAATCTATCGTATTGTTTGAACACTGTTCATAAAAAAATATACCTTCGAGAAAGTTTGTATCCACTAGAGACAGCGGTCGACCTGGCCAGAATGTCTTTTATTGTCTCAATTCTACAAACCCAAGTCAATGAAATAAACAATTTGGTAATGCATTTTATAGGATGGCCATTCTATTAACAATTTAAAAAAAAAAGGTTATTTACCTTATAGCGTCGATAAAGACGATAAAGACGATCACATATAGAATGCTTAATTCACCGAGACGGACAGCGATACGGTAACTCAATTGGTAGAGTGACGGGACGGTTTCCCAGAGATCGCGGGTTCAAAACCCTGCCCGTATCGGTTTATCTTTCATTTTATAGATTTATATTTATTCATTTATAGATATTTTCAAACAATAATACAAGTTCTCATTGTGTATGTAATTCAAACACAAATGGGGCTGACTCGTAAAATATATCACAAATGCTTAACTTCAAGCATCCAATCTAAGATTAACCTTTTGTCATGTATGTTAGGCCTCTCCTAAATATAGTTCTTATCATAGTCGTGATAGTTAGTAATTAGTTAGTTAGTTTGCTAACTAAGTCCTTATGGTACTAAACATCACAAATCAGCATATTTTTAAACTGGTGTTACTAGATTAACTTTACAACAATAAAATACCAACTAATATTAAAATAAAGACAAAAAGATTACCTGTGCATAAGAAAAAATATATAGAATATCCTTTCCCCATAATACAGTTGGTATTGCGTGAAGATACTGGCCATTTTATATCTAGACCTTCTTTATATTTGATTATTTATATTATCACAGTATATTAGCACTAGCAATGTACGAGTAGTAACACTTTGTTCGGGTGATAAGTTTTTATACACCTTTTATTCTGTTAATTGTAATTGAGAAAAATAAATATATTTTAATTATCCTTTTATGACAATATTTCTGTACGTCGATATTTACGCCATCTGTTTTTGTGGATGTTATTATTAGCCTTAATTTTATGGCCATGCTACAAAGCTAATAAAATAAAAGTTATATTATTATTCTCCACCATTTTATTTAACTTAAAAAAATATACTTCTTTGTTTCCACCCATTTTGTATTTTGTATAAAACTTCCATTTTTTTTTTTTTTTTTTTTTTTATACGATCTAGGGCAATGCTTGACTACATTCCACCTGATGGTAAGTGGAATGTAGTCTTAGAAGGTAAGGCGCATTGCCCTAGCAACCTATTCACTCTTCTCTTGAAGACTCCCACATTATATTTGGCCGGAAATACCGACGCAGGCAAATTGTTCCAGTCCTTCGCTGTACGCACTAAAAATGAGGAAGCAAAGCGCTTCGTTCGGACAGGTGGAATGTCCACAACAAAAGGATGGATACCTGCCGTGCGTCGGGACGTCCGGTGATGGAAGGGGGACGGGGGAACTAAGTCGTGTAGTTCCTGCGCACATTCACCAAAATGTATCCTATAGAATACTGAGAGGCTAGCAATTTTACGCCTGTGTTCAAGGCTTTGGAGGTCGGCTTCGACCAATTCGGGATCGCCGATAAGCCTCTTTGCTCGCCTCTCAATTGAGTCCAGAACCGCAAGATGAGACTTTGCGGCACCAGCAAATATGTGACCACAGTACTCTACACACGACCGGATCTGTGCTTTGTATAGAACAAGAAGCTGTCCCGGTGTAAAGTACTGCCGAACCTTCGCAAGAACGGCAAGCTTTGCTGCTGCTGCTCTTGCTCTGGACTCAATGAACTGACCAAAGTTGAGGTTCGAGGAAATCTCTAAGCCTAACAACTGAAGCCGGTCACTGTATTCCGAGGATACATTCTGGAAAGTAGGAGCCAAGGTGAAAGGGCTCTTTTTGGCGGTGAACAGACACGTCTGCGTTTTGGTGGCGTTGAACTTGACAAGATTGGCATTGCTCCATGCGGAGACTGCCTGAAGTTTGTCATTCAAACGTTGCACCATGGCTTCTCTTTCAGACTGTATTTGATCTCGACTAGCCCGAGTACTCGGCAGATATCTTTCTACAACTGTGCTGTCGTCTGCATACCCATAGATACCGGGCTTCAACAGATCATTAATGTGCAGCAAAAAAAGAGTTGCAGAAAGAACGGACCCCTGAGGCATTCCGGCATTTATTTTCAAGGGTTCCGAGGAACACCCGTCGACAACTACTCGGAGAGATCTCTGGCTCAAAAAGTCCGTTACCCAGCCGATCAGACCAGGAGATATACCGTACGCTGAAAGCTTGCATATAAGGCTCGCATGCCAGACCCTGTCAAATGCCCTCGAGACGTCCAGAGAGACGGCGACCGCTTCTCCGTTCTTCTCGATGGCCTCGCCTAAAATGTGTGTAGCATACACTAGGAGGTCCCCAGTAGACCTATTACGGCGAAACCCGTATTGTCGGTCACTGAGGAGATTGTTACCTTCTAGGTATGCTAGTAGGCGCGAGTTCAATACACGCTCCATAATCTTGCAGAGTATGGAGGTGATTGAAATCGGTCTGTAATTGACAGGGTCGGCACGGCTGCCTTTTTTGGGCACGGGTTACACATTAGCAAGCTTCCAGGATTTCGGCACTATTCCAGTCATGAAAGAGAGACGATACAAACGTGTCAGTACAGGAGACAACTCAGCTGCGCATGTTTTGAGCAGAATGGCTGGTATACCATCAGGACCACTGGCTTTATTCACATCTAAACGACACAATGTTCTCCATACCTCTTTGTTAGTGATGCGGATTTCAGGCATCGAAATACCGCAGTGAGGAAGATGTGCTGGAGAAGCATTGCCAGTGTCTAGATGCGAATTATCAGCAAATAGAGAAGCAAGTACATTCGCTTTCTCTGTTGCTGTGTGGGCCAGATATCCATCCGGCTTCAGCAGAGCAGGCAGTGAGGGTTGGCAGAAATTCGACTCGATCGCTTTCGCAAGAGACCAGAAAGCTCGACTGCCAGTTGGTCTGGCAGATAGCTTTTCGCCATTCTTAGCGATTCGATCGAGACGAGCCTTCCGCAATGCCTTTTTGTAGGACTTGGCAGCGTGGTTAAAAGCTCTCTTCTTTATACTTACATCCGGAGTTTTGCGGCTTCGAGCATCAGCCCAAATAAGGTATGCCGAATGTTTTCGGTCATGTGCATGACGACATTCGGCATTAAACCATGGGCGAGCTTTGCCACCGATGGGTACGTCAGCAAAAGGAATAAAATACTCCATTGCCTGATGCACCACATCAGTTATAGCATCCGCGCAACTTGACGGATCCAAAGAAGAGAAGCAGACCTGCCGCCAAGGATAAGACGCAAAAAAGTGCCGCATCTCATCCCAATCTGCTGACTTGTATTTCCATACTCGCCTAACACCATGTGGTTCGAAAGCTGGTGGGGAATATGTAAATACAAATTTCACCAGACAGTGATCGGAGGTTCCCAAGGGGGACGTGACGTGACGTCCGGATCAGTTGTCAGCAGAAGGTCCAGGCAATTGGCTGTATGGCCTTCCACATCTGGTACCCTTGTCGCTTGCCTCACCAGCTGAAAGAGGTCCAAGGACAACGCAAAGTTCCGCGCTTTTCTTCCAGCATGGTCGGTCTTCTGGTACGGGAACAGCCAGTCCTGATGACAGGCATTAAAGTCCCCCAGAAAGACGAGCTGCGCCGAAGGGTACTGATACAGAGCCATATCTGCAGCCTCACTGAGATACTCAAATAAACGAGTTGTCTCCTGGTCACCGCTGTGCGAACGGTAGACACAGGAATACAGGATTTTTTTGTTTCCTGTGTCCACTAAAACCCATAGGGAAGAAAAAGTGGGGTCTTCAAGGTGACGGAGACGCTGAATACAGCGGTCGTTCCGCGCATACACACTGACTCCGGCCCGTGAGCGAAAGTTGTGCTCTAACGAGTAACCGGGATAATCCAAGTATGCAGCGCTCAAAGGACATTGTATCTGCGTCTCCGTCAAAAAGAGCAAGTGCGGCTGCTCTGTCTCCAGGTGGTGGTGGACAGCTAAAAGATTTGAGTGCAAACCCCTTATATTAGTGAGGTGCATTTTATATGAGGAGGAGTGCAACCGCTGCTTTAACTTGTTCTCTTTTTTAAACTTTTTCATAAAAAATAAATATAAAAGTGAATAGGGATGGTAAATGGCAGTTGAACGAGGCGGTACATATCGAACGACGACGTCGAAATTGGTGATGTCTTGCCACTGGGAGACTAGTCTGGAGACTGCGGGGACGCCCGAACCCCCCCAGGCATTGCCATCGGGCCTCCTCGACTGGTCGCCAACCAGCACGATGGAGCCACCCTGGGATTTTTCGCAGCTGGCGGGGCAGCCTTTCGTGGGTGGCTAACCCACTAATTGGGCCCCCAACTATCTGCGGGCGGCCAGCGAAAAGCCGTCGCTTCGGATCCCGCTACCCTCCTCGACTAGACACCCGACAAAACAAACACCAACCCGACGTCAAACCGGTTCGCCAACGCACCGCAACTGTTCAGACCCATTTCCCATAAACGGCTTCATCGAGCAACGTGCCGGAACACGACTAGGTCGCTTTGCGGCACGACTCTGCCCGATGGGTGGTAACTTTGCCGGCGACCGGATGTTATGGTCTACCACCAAGAAGTCCTTCCATCCAAGTCCTCTTCACAAAAGGACTAGTCTCGTGGTACCTTAGGTATACATATAGCGTCATAGCTAAAATCAATTTAAAATCAACTGTGTTTATAAAAATTTAATCTATATTGCATTGATTTTCTTGAACAGTGATAGAATTGTCTTGGAATTTATGAGCCTCTAAGTCGTGTTTAAAGATTAAAAAAGATTAAATATATTTTTTAATCCTTCTTTCTGTTGCTTGTTCACTCAGTAAGCTTATTTTTTAGAGCTTATTAAAGCACAGAGTAGGTGCTTTGAAAGTCTGAGTGAATATTAAAAATAAATCTTTCTTTAATTTTGTCGTTTTAACGGGAAACACAAAATATGGTTTCATTACTTACAATGAAACTAGAAATATATTATAGACAGATTGGTTCTCTTTCTCATTTTCACATCTTTTGATCTTTTTTTTTTGAGAAAACAAGAGCATATGACTGCTGTTTAATGTACTTTTCAGCCGCAAAAAACCTGTTTTCAGCGAAGAGAAAAATTTATTTTTGACAGATTTTAAAGCTTTTAATGGGATTTTATATTTTTGCTGGACTGTTTGTAACCATAGAATTGTTAGGTATTTTTCTATGACGTTTAAAACTGATTAATTTTCATCACATGTGTCATGGCTGCTGTTATACGAAGTGACACGAATAACGAAAAATGAAATATAATATCTCGAATATTGACGCAAAGCACCCACCTTACATTGTGCTTCACTGTCAGCGCTTAGAACATCCTTAGTCCAAAAAAAAAATAAGAATATTGTTTAAGGAAAGAATGCGTTTGTTTAGTGTATTGGTTATTTTTTTTTGTTATTTTATTTAATGTTGTCTTTTCTTATTTTTTTTTGTATTGTTTCTTTTATAGGTTTTTTTTTGTTTGTTTTTATTCTAATTATGTACAACGTCCGAATAAAAGTTTTCTTTTTTTCCTTTTTTCTTAAGCAGTTATTTTCCGATTCTTCTCTAAGGATATTTGGTACCTTCCAAATAGAGTATCACAAGTGTAATATATTTACTATTGTAATAAAAAACTATGACTTTATTTTGATAAATTCATTTTAATGATACCTGTATTTAAAAATCTGAAGCTAAACCTGATGAAACTATATAATTATATTCTTTAAATTGGATGATTTTATTTGCATATTAGATTTAATTATTAGAGCTATAACTATTTTATTTTAGCACAACTCCAGAATAAAATACTTATTCCCATATCAAGTTTACAAATACACAAGAGACGGATTCAAGTACACTTACATTTAGAAAAAAAAAATCTGTGGATGACAGAAAGTATTGTCTCGTGTAGAAATCAAACCCGCGATATATGGATCAGGCAAGATCATCTGCTAGTTTAACAAGTGAGCGAGTAAATATTTGTTTTTACTCAAAGTTATATTAAAACAACACTTACAAATATCCAAGTCGGGTTATCTTGTCTCATCTTATTTATTTATTTATTTACAGAACTTCCTTTTGTAAGAGATTTTACTGTTTTCTCGGGCGTTTGTCTATACTAAAGCTAAAAAAATTGCAAATACTGTCCACAAAGACAGATACGACTCTAAAAAGTCTGTGACTGACTGGTTACTTCAACTAACTTATGATGAATCGGAGAAGCTTCTTCATCCAATTAAATGAATACAACTCTTGAGATTTACAACATTTACACACAACACACCACACCACATACATATACACTTGCATGTTTCAATTATTTATTATTGCGTTTTGTTGCTTATTGATTTTCCTATTATTGTTATTATTTATTCTTTTGATCTCACCGTCCGTTATTTTTTTAATGTTTAAGATTATTATGGATTCTGCGACAAAGGAAGGTTGCTGGTACTTTAGCACAGGTTATCCTTTTAAGTACCAGCTGACAATAGTATTAGTTTTAGTCTTAAACTTGAACATTAATTTGTACTGTTTATATTAAAGTGTATTATAATGTGTTATTATTATTATTATAATAGTTCCAGATTGATGTCACAGCTGTTAAGAGCCTTACTTTACAGGTCAATATTAAAATATCACAAGCTAAGAAAGACTCAACAACTGCTGATATTATGTTTAACAATTTAACTTGAACTGACAAAACTATTTCTCTCCATAACATATATAACTTAGGTAAAGTTATATAAAAGTAATATTCAAGAATATCGATGTCGTATTCGAGACGCTATTCGGTGAAATAGCTGTCATTTTTATATCGAGACCTTCTCCATATTTGATCAGTCAGCTTATTGCAATATGTCAACACTAGTAATGCAGTCGGTCTTTGTTCGGGTGGTAAATATTTTTTATTAAAATAGACTATGATGTGTATATCATAGGCTAATTTTAACCCAGACAAACAAGAAGTACACCACATGTAAATTCTTACAATTCAAATTGCCAAACATATCTCCCAAATCTGCATATATCCTTCGTATTATGCATGAGAATTCACACGTAACTCCAGTTTAAGTATTATTAAAAACAATATTTTCTCCACATCTGCGTTCAAAAACACAGTCCCTGGAGAAAAGTTCTGAACGGCGAATGGCACTTTTTATCATTTAACGTCAACATTCTGAATGAGTTTCTAAACTTTTGTAAATAAAATCCATTTTTTATATTAAGTTAATTGCTTTTGGATTTAATATTTATTTACCTACTGTTTTTAAAATTGTATAATCTATAAATATAGTAAAATAGTAACACACAAAAAACCTATAAAAAAACTATTTTCTAAGTTTTAAGTAACATGGACTTCTAAATAGTTGTAAAAAAATCTTTACTATTTTTTTATTTGTACAATATTGAAGATACTTTAATAAAAAGTAAATGTAGATTTACATAAAAAGTACCAATTTTGGCAGATTAGCCAGAATGTAGGATACTTTTTACTTTAGTTAATTTTTACATCCGATATCAATAACAAATCTATTATGTTTTAACTACTAAACATTGAAATGACGATCCCTTAAGTTTGTGCTTTTGGAGTTCGATTGTAACATTCAAATTAATAAAACACAATACAGTTTTATAAAGTTCGTATCAAAAAGCTTTTTGAATGCAACGTGTATCGTATAGACGTTATATTATTTTGCTGTAAACTATTTAATTTTCAGCACATGTGTCAGGTCGCTGGTATAAGACGTGACTCGAATAACATTATAGTGTCTTCACTGTGATGTTATTTGAGTCACGTAATATCACTACAACATTGAGGGTAAATTGATTAACGATATTTAATACAAATTTTGTTCATTTTTATAGAGAGAGTCTTTTTGTTTCTTTTTGATGACATATTGCTTAATTAACTGTGGCCGTGCGTTCAGTTGGTCGGTGCGGATTAGAATAGAACTGCACCGTGTTTTCCCAAAGGTGAGGGTAGAAGCCAACTGAAGGACAAAAATAAAACTGGATTCTATCCAAAGCCACTTATAGGACAGTTTGGCTAAGATACTACTGACATGGATTCCCAAAAAGGACCACCGTCTGGCCTGTGGCAGGTTATCATAATCAGCAATTATAATCTCTTGTAATATGTTATACTTATAGTCGCCGACACCAAGTAAATTACCAATATTCCTTTTTTATAAAAAAAATGACTTTTTCATCTGAGAAAACTACAGAATCTAATAGAAAGAAAATAAAACGCAGTCATTATAACTCGATTCCCCTTCCATGAAACCGATGCCGCAGGTACTTATAAACATTGTTGTCTTGTGGTCTAGTGATTCACTAACCACTAGTCTTTGGTTGGGGTTTCGATTCCTACAAGGCATAATTCTTTATGTGATCCACAAATTCATGATATGAGTCTGGGTGTACTTTCTGAACATGATTTGTATGTGTGCATGTTCCCGCGGCATAGGGATTATTTCTCTAAAAAGTTTTTTTTTTAAATAAGTATATATACTTCTAACGTCCGGAAGAAATAAAAAACTATCTCGATTAAACTCTTATTAAGATAACGGTTAGTAAGATAAAAATATAAAATCCGTTTCTTAAAATATCAGTGCCTACAACCGGCTGATTAAATTTATAGAAGTGGAAGGTCAATCGCTGATTGTAACTCGATTCTGAATTTATAATGAAATGTGCTTTTCTTCCAGACGAGGAGTGTGAAGACTTTGGATCTAATTCTTGGATCCCTGGGTCTAGGTACCGCCCAGAACCTCCGGAAGCTCTGGCCCGAGCTTCTCACTTCACTCCTCATGAGATCAAACTGATGTACCGGGGATTTAAACAGGTCTGACTCTGTTAATTTTAGTAATTGGTGTTTGTTTAAGAAATCGGACATATCGATAAAAAACAATTTTGGAAATAAATAATAAGTAGGTTATCAAACCTAGCTGAATTAATTTTGCTACATCTTAGTATTGTAGTTATAACCAAAATCAAACAGACACACGGTAAAAAACTAAAATACTATTGTTTTACAATTCTATACGAAGCAGAAAAAAAATACAGATATTTTATGTACGGAATTTGTGATGATACTATTTTATTTTATGTATAAATATTTATTTGCGCCAGCCTGGCTTATCTTTAATATTGACCGTGTTTAAAAAGCGCTGAACGTGAAACAATAAATTAACTAGTTCGGTTATTCATGTCACGTTTTACAACAGCGGCGTGATGACCGTTGTGTTCAATTTGAAGCCACATTACTTTAGCCACAGTTTGCAATCAGTTATTATAAATCAGTATGGTTTATTTTTTCAGTATTATTAACTTTATTTTTAATCAACCAACATATGTGTATAGTGTATTTAATACTATGGTTAAAAGCTCAAATGACTATGGATAATTGTAAATACTTCAATAAAGATTTTAAATTAAAGCATTATCAATAAGTTGTTAGGTCAGTAAATATAGTATTTGATGATTTATTAGGTTCTAGTTTTTTTTAAATTTTTTTTACTTGGCCAAGTGGGGGAATTGGGGTAATTGTCCTGATCAAGTGTTAAGATCCTAATGAACACCTGGGAAAATAGCAACTATTCCGGTATTATCAATATATGTAGGTGCGTTTAGGCGATAAGTGCCTAAGGAAAACAACACGTAAGATATTTTAACTTATAGTTTTTTTTTTCAAATATTAGGTAATTTTATAAATATATACAACACATCTTAACTTGTACTTATGACCATAATACTTTTTATCCTACAATTAATGTGTTACTTACATGACAACTTACCTATACCTATGGTACATTAATCTAATATTTTTCTCAGTCTAACTTATTTTTTTTGTCAGTTTTTCTATTTCTACGCAATTTTCTAAAATATGTTTTCTATGTTTTTACTATCATCTGAAGATTTTCTAAATTTATGTTTATAGCCGTATAATGTCCTACTTTTATCTATACAAGTTTCTATAGAATATAGATATAGACAGATATAGACTTAACTTCAGCGATATGTTTCTATTTTATTTGACATTTCATTAATTATTGCAATCATTTATTTTTTCTCCATTTCTTTTATTTACAATATTTAAAATTGTATGTGCATTCAAGAAATAGGTGTCGGTGGTCCTTAATTAAGATTGTAAGGTTCTCTGAGCTTACTTTAGGTTCATTCTGCTCTACAGGTTGTATCTGTCGACACTGTGTATTTTGCAAACCATCAACAAATGGACGATCGTCTACTCGACTCCTGGCTCACGAGCACATGATGGGTTCTCCTCACACCTATTCAGGTTCAAGTATACGTAGAACTCAGAGTGCTCTGTGAGCATCTGGGTCGTGATGCCGGCAACATCCATCCTCCGAACGATTCTGTACGCATGTCTGCCAGCCTGATGACGGTGACTATTTTGCCCTCCCCGTAGCGCTTGTTCCATTCATTAAGAATAGTCTGACGGAGACATTGCCTAACGAATGAAACTATGCTCTCCTCGCCTCCCTGGCTAGGGTGTCGGCTCGCTCATTGCCCCCAAACTCGGCTTTTGCGAATCAAAATATTTCCTAATCCTGGACCATGCCATGATGGATGTTGGCTCTGGCTTTCAGGGATGGAAGACATGACGGTTAGTCACCATCAGGAGTTCGCTTCTGCTATCGGTGGTTATCTCTAGGACCTCATGGTTTTAGAATAATTATGAATCATCTCCACAAAGAAATATATGTTATGAAATATTTGTTTGTGACCTCAAACAATAATTAATCATTAAAAATTTTACAGATACAGCCAAAAATATATAAATAAAGATAGTTTATCGTAATTTGAAATAAACCCTAAATCAGTACGCTGGTCAAAATAGCCAATTAATGGCACTTGACCCCATGGAGCCCTAATTGGTGAAGTGGGAAACATTTAAGCTCTTCAACTTGAAGAATTCCCACAAGAGTGTCGATTCGACCGCCCCACCACTTCATAAGCGTAACTTAATTTAAATTTTCCAGATTGAATGTTATGGAGATTATTTATAAGTAATTAAAAAAAAATACTTATAAATAAACTCTATAACATTCACTAATTAATACCTCCATATTTTATATATTTTTATAAAATTCAATATAGGGTTCAATTTAAGAGTGTAATTGAATGAATGAAATGAATATTTTGCCTTTGATTATGTATTTCCGGATAAGGTAGTGCTTTATAAAGTCTAAAGCAAAACTATATTAACTTCCTTCTTAATCACCTTGCAGTTTCAAATATGGTTTCAGAAGGAGCTGATATATTAAAAGGGCAGACAGGGACAATCCATTTGTATATTTTTGTGTAAAATTACTTATATAATTAAACATATTTGCGATAAAAAATCCTAGAGACAACATAAAAGTTTCAAAAAACTGTAATTGATGTTTATTTCATACTAATAAACAGATATAAATCTATCTTGAAACATTATTAATTAACCAATGTTCCAAGTCCTTTGGATAATTTATAGTTTGGTTACAAGATATAGCACTATTCCTCTTTAGAAGTTCATTAAGCTGTGAAAAAAATAAGTCAATGATTCAGATTATAATTACGGACTATTACCAGTAAATTTTACTTTGACCCTGCAGAAACTCATAAACTCTAAAAAACTCTATTTTAAATTTATATAAATATAGAATGAAAAAAACCGATACGGGCAGGGATACGGTATTATCTATTTAAAACTATTCTAAAGTTAGCACAATGAGAGTTTTAAGACTTTGTAATTTATTGATGAATGGTATCTTCTTTTTAATTAGACACTGAATAAAAAAAATCAGAAAAGATGTCCTTATTCTTTTTTTTACGAAACCGTGCTGGAAATACTATTATTTACCAAATAAATGTTTATACACGACTGACCTTGAGACCTATGAAATTGAATCGACTATCCCATTGGAACAATTTTATTTTCGCCAAAACAAAATTCGTTTTATAATATATATAATTACCTAAATTTGGAGCATTTAACACTCATTTGGGAAATCATAAAAACCATCATGAGCCATATTGAATTCATAGTTTAGTTTAAATATTATTTAACCTTTTAATTTAATAAAATGTCGCCACCGTCACGATAAAGACGATCGTATATAGCTGCTAATTTCATCGAAGCGGGTAGCGATATGGTAGCTCAATTATGGTAGCTCAATTGGTGACGGGGACGGTATCCCAGCAATCGCGGGTTCGAAATTATTTGTTTTTCGTTTTATTTAAAATTTTAATAATCCTAACATAGCTATACATGCCTACAGATATTTTCAAAAATACAAATGTTTTTGAAACTTGACACTCTAGTTGCAAAAAAAGACTATGTTTGATGAAATTTATTACACATATTTTTTTTTTGTAGCTACTTACATTTGCTTGAGACTTCATCCAAATATAAAAGTAGTATTATCCCATTCAATAGTTAAAAAAATATCCACACGTTATCAACGTTTATCCCAAACAATTTACAGAAGCTGAAACAATTTTTTATTTTAAAACATAAGCTGCTAAGAAAGTATTGTAAATTCATCCTCTAAGAGAATTTAATATTGAATAAAAGTTATACGAACATGTAATTGTTATACGTATATATACCCGACTGTTATCATAAATGATAACGGTAATTGCTCCGCTAATTTCGGAGTCATTTGGGGTTTTTACTGATGAGCTTAACAGTTCATAAAATTAAAAAAAAAAGATAATAACAATAAAATGTAACTTTGAAAATATATTAATTTTAAATATTGTTTTGTAGGAATGTCCAACTGGAATGGTTGACGAAGAAGCATTCAAGAACATCTTCTGTCAATTTTTTCCTCTTGGTGGTGAGTTGAGGCTTTATTTAAATATTGTTGAAACTAAATATCTATTAATATTGTTTTTTTTATATTTTAGATGCAACTCAGTACGCTCACTTTGTATTCAACACTGTCAAGCATAAACAAACAGGAAAACTTAATTTTGAGGTAAGTTTGTCATACCCCGACTTACAATTAACAAGTAATAAGAAATTTGATCAGAAATTTAGCAAATTTCAACAAGCATTTTAATATGATTTTATATCGCACCGTGGAGACGATTGCAGCATAGAGTTCATTCGAGAATATAAGATATTAGTTTAAGCATGCTTTATATAATAAACAATATCTTTCTTTTAAATTATTTTCTTTATTAATAAGATAATTAATGTACTGAAGCAACAAAAAAATTACTCGTAAAACAATGTATCATGGCACCATTTTATGGGACCTATAAATTTTAAGAATGTGATATGTAACGAAGATTTTATTTTATCTGGATCCACCGTTACAGACACACAAAACCGTGGTTTACTATATTTTATTAAAATTTTGATATGTTATATGTCAATCTTTTAAAATTACTTAACAAAACGAATTCTTCAAAAGGAATTCTTGGATACATTATCCCGCGTAGCGCGCGGCTCCCGTCAAGAGAAGCTGTCATTTGTCTTTGCGCTGTATGACGTCGATGGTGATGGAAGAATCTCCAGAAGCGAGATGCTGTCAGTGGTACAAGCTGTGTATGAGCTGCTGGGACGGGCCGCAGCACCACCGATTAATAAAGCTGCTGCCGAAGACCACGTTGATAGGATATTTCATGTCAGTTATTTATGAAATTATTATTTAGGACTAAGAATTTAGATACATAATGTATACTATAAACGTACTTCAAAGGCGGCATTAGTAGGTTCTTTCCAAATTTGGTTAGGTAGGGAGAGGAGTGTGGAGGGTGAAGGTGAGCGTTTTTGCGCATAATAAAGGGGCCCCTTAAACCTACTCCTGGGTCGCAAGTCCCAGGCACTGCTTGCACTCCTCTCCTTGCAACGCGATGGGCCCGGCACCCGCACGGTGAATCCAGCTTCGTCTAGTCGTCTTATATATGATAACTTTCCCATTCATGATTTTTCTCTTCTAGAGTTTTTTAATAATAATCAATTAATAATTAATAAGCTAAACATGGCTGAAATGTTTAAAGACTATTTCCAACATGTTGCAGATTTTAATATTTCAATGAAGATCTTCAGATAAACTATCATTTCGTTGATCATTCTACTACAAACTAATATTATAATTAAATATAGAATCTTTGATTTCCTGAGTTGTTATAATCTTGCAGTTAATGGACACAAATGCAGATGGCGTGGTGACTCCAGACGAGCTGGCTCGCTGGTGTGCCCGGGACCCCGCACTTCTGCGTTCCTTTGACACTCTGGACACAGTGTTGTGATCCACACACACACGCACAGACACTAACACCACACTAAGTGACACGTGCTCAACAAATCCAGATGATAAAACTTGTTCCACCAATCTAGACGTCGAAAAAAGTAAATCTATAGCATCCTCTAAATCAATCAATGTTAGCGTTAAAGAGAAATATGATGTGGAAGTTAAGTCTGTGTGTGGAAAAGTCGTGGCTAATATAAAACCTTCGCCGAAAGCTGTGGCTGTTCCTGTGAATTCACCAGTGTCTTCGCGATCTGGTGGAACGCCACCGCCTCCGCCTCCAAGAAACACCAGAAGGTATTGTATTGTTTAATATTTGTATATATACCAATTACAGTATTTTTAAATGAACAGGCTGTTTATAATTAGAATGATTATAATATTACCCAAATAAATTAACATATATTTAGAAATTTATATAAACAGAATATAAAAAACCGATACGGGCAGGGATTCGAACCGGCGACTACTGGGAAACCCGTATCGGTTTTTTTTACATTCTATATTTATATAAATTTAAATAAGCTTAACATGGCTATACATGTTTTAAGATATTTTCAAACATATATTTAGAAACTTTTCTTGCATTATTGCAAATCTATATATTTTAATAAAGATAATTTAAATGTTGAAATTATTTAATAATAATAACCAATCAATCATATACATGAGTACCAATATACCCAATATTTAAAAAAAACCCGTAATTTTGACCTCAAATGTCAATGAGACGTTAAAACGTTAATGCTGTGTCTGAGAACGGAGATTGAGCAAAAGTTAGTATTTAAAATAAAAAAAGACTAATGAGAAAGCTACAACATGTTGTTGTACCATATACTAATTAGAGCCAGATTTTCTAATTAAAGTATACCATTAAACATGCATACGAGATCCTTTGAAAACTTTTTATAATTTTTACTCATTATATGTCTATTAATGTCTTGTTTAAATTCAAAGAAAATCTGTTTTTTTCTTAAATAAATTTATACATTTAGAGTACAAGTAATGTTATAAAATAGGCATTTTTTTTGTATTATTCTGTTAAGAGTATATGTATTTATTATATTATACTTAATAATATATATTAGTACGTCCCTGTCGCTCTGTCAACTAAACTACCGTGTTGGTACTCGCTTTAGTGAATTTCGTATTCTGTATGTAAATCTTCATTCACAGGATAGTACCGATATCCATTTATTAGAAGATTATTATTCATAGTTTGATTTATATGTCTTTACTATCTATTTACAGAATAGAGAACAAAGAACTCCACGGATATACTTTTAATTATCTTTCACACACATACTTTATTTGTACCTTACATCTTTATAACATCTTATTCGTATATTCATATATGTGATTGGGATTGAATTATTAACCAATCCTGTATCTCTCCAGACTAGAGGCTCCATCGTCCACTTCCAGTACTCCAAGTCCAGTACCTCCAGTGCCATTACGGAACATACCTACTGTTACTGTAAGTGACTTTGATTTCAAATTTAATGTAAAGACATTCAATAATATTTTTGTATTAATGTTCGATGCTATAAAATTTTCACTAATAATAAAAATTATAATGTTAATTATGATAACAATGTGAAGTATTTTAACTGTTTATCTATTTGTCTTATTAGGAAAACCTCAATATTTTTTAAATTAAAACGTTTTAATTTATTGTCATTATTACAATAAACTCTTGCAGGTAGCTGAAGAAATAGCTCCAAGGAAATCCAAGCGACGTGTCAGCAGAACTACTGCTCGATAAAAAAACAACTCTAGATCTATTCATATAGGGATCAAATTAAAACACTGTGCTTTACTTGCAATAACACCTACTTAAAGACTTATAAAGTTTTAAAATTATCTTTCTTGATATTTATGAATGCAAGCTTGGGTAACTTGTTATACAGATCTTCAACTTAATTACCATTATTCTTGTTCTTTATTATTAATTTAGAGATAAAAGATAGCAAAAACAGAAAGAAACAGTAAATTATATCTATTATTTTGTTATTTCAATAATTAATCAGAACCGAATTTTGGTCTGTCTTTTTTGTAGTTTTGAATTCAACTCAACTCAACTCAAGTCATCAGTATTTTGTTATAGTATTAATGTTAATTCTATAAATTTATTTTCCATCGATAGAGTTGGTAATTCACTAAATAAACATATAAATATTTTATACTGTGTTACTGCAATAAGTTTTAATGCAAAAAGTTTGCACAAAACTCTCATATTGTTAAAGTTTATTCTAGTTAGATAACATATACCTTATTAATTAACTAGAAAATTACTGAAATGTTTTAGAAAGTTATTACTTAGAAGTTATATCATTTCTAGCTTATACAATTACAATTTCAACTAACTTTTCTCTTATTGACTTCAATTTAATTAAAAAATCTTCTGAATCTTACTATCGTAGCTTACGCACAACCGCAAATTACTCATCAACGTAGACTAGCTTAAACATTGAGATATTTCAATATTTTATTATATAGTTATCTTAACTTCCGGTCCAAAATGATGCTCTTATAATTATTTTTTATTAATTTTTACCTAATTATTTAAAACTGGTAAGTTTTAGCGTTTGAAGCAATTTATTAATATTTGATGATAACTATTTTATAGGTCAATATTTTAAAAATTAATAAATTAATGATATAAAGTATTTCAAAATTACGATGATGATAAGCTTTTTGTGAAATGCGAAGCTCTAAATATGCTTAAAATAAAAATATTTTAAACTATCTATCCAAAATAATAATGAAACATTTTGCTCTGGTTAGCTTTCTCATATTTTGTTATAGATGAAAATAAATAACTGCAACAAAAATATCTCGTACTATCTTATCGCCCGTCTCTTCTTATTCTCGCAATAACTTAAATACTGACGTATTTGACGTATGACGTAAGATAATTATCTTTATTTCTAAACCCTTGTGCCAATTTCCGTGTCAATATATTTAAATAATTTAAAAATAACTAGATTTTAATTAAATAATAAGTTATAATAATTATGTTTTAAATTGTGAATTAAATTAATTAAAAAGTGTGAATGCATTTTTTTTAAAGTACAAAGTTATAATCTATACTTTAAATTCATAGTACAATGTTTTTCTAAATATGAGAGGTTCAAGTTATGTTTTCCTAATCTTAATATTATATTATTCAAAGCTATATATTTGCCCAACAATTGGAGACCAGACTCAAAAGTTTATTAAATACAAACGCGTAGGTCGTTTGTATATTTGTAAAATATCTATATACAGGGTTATTTTCAGAGTTAATAGTTTTTAAAATTTAAGTTTTCCTATACAAAAATTATTTGTTGCCTCTGAACTGGCATTAACTCTGAGCGTAGGTATGGCGTTGACATTTGAAGTGCTTCTTACAAAATACAGAGTAGTAAGTAAAAGAGGAAGCAAACATTTTTTTGTTACGTTTTTTTTATGTTGTTTATCAAGATTTGTAAAAAGTCGTTGAACAAATGTTGTTAAGATCGATATAGAGAGGCTGCCTGCAAGAGGTGGCCAATTAATTACAAAAACTCTGTATATTATGGAATGGTTGGCTAATGTCTGAAATCGGAGGAAAACCTTGAGTAATTTAGTTAATGTAAATAAAACTTTCAGTAAATATTTTTGTGTTACACAGACATAACTTGGAACTCTAATAAATATAATTATTAGTAACATTACATATCTGTGAAAGAACCTCAAAGAGTAATTAATTGAACCATAGGCATTTAACCTCAGTAATTTTAAGACTCTTATATCTCCAGGTAAATAATAAATCTTTCAAATACTTAATTCAAGTCACATTCATATTTAAAAATTGCTAATAATTTTTATCATAATAATATTATAGTTTATAAGCATTTTGGTGATAACTAAATTAGATCCTGTTTATTAATCTAATAAATCTTCTATTTCGTCATGAAAATGTGGTTTTATTTATGTTCATTCTCTCTCTCTCTCTCTCTAATATAGTAAATGCGAGCCCAACATTTAAAATCTTTTTAAGTTATATGTGTAAGTTAAATCCACAAACTTAGTTCTCTTAAGCAATTTGTCAATAGTATCTTCTCAAAACCGCGATCTCTCAGCGACTATTTATGAAATAATTGATTAATCTTGGAAAAATATATTGCTAGGAATCCGATAAACAAACAGATACCTTTAGTTTATTATTTAGGAACTTCAATAAACTTAAAACATATGCATATTAATATTTAATAAGTATAAATATAGATTTTATTTGTCTTTGTACAGTTTTATAACCTTACACATTATTATTAATGTGATAATCAGTACAAATTGATATTTTTATAGTTGGTATTAACAACCGATTCTGATATGATTTTCGTAACTAAATTAAAGTAACATTCCTCTTCTTTATTATAAGTGACTTGGGGATCGAGTTTGCAGGAAGACATCTGTAGCATATTTCAATCTCAGGTTGTAGAAACATTATTGATTTTAGTATCATTTAAATTTAGAATTACAATTTAAACAACAATCTTTCATAGAAATGTTTAATTATATTTCTGTTATGAAATAATCTCTACTCCGTTAACTCTTTATACAATGTGATGATAATTTTGGTGTAACGGTCCTAGGCATTGGAATCACTGACAGTGGCGTAAAATTAAATCTAATTAATGTTCTGTAAGCAGTAACATATTGAGATGTTTCAATGAAGTAGTTACAGACTAAATCATTACATTTACATAGTTATTTTAATTTCTATATTTAGCAATGTTAGCAGTAGCGAAAGAGTAAACAACACAGATAATTATGCCTTCTACTCAAAAAAAAATGTAACCTTATCCTAATCAAATAATAATTGTTAAAGAGATTATAATAGAAGAAAGAGAGGAAGAGCTTTTAATTCTCTAGCAGATTTTCAAATTACGTGGTGTATGAAAAAACATAGATAAATTTGAGTCAAGTTTGAGAGGAGGGATCTATAGATTATTTAGTTTTGGTCAAAAACTAACTTTTTCAATGTGAATAAAATAATAAAATCTTAATTCATTTCATTGATAGAAAAACTGTTTTGCTGAATCGGAAAGAGTTGGTCCGACGCCAGGGCTGTACTTTTCAGTTTATATCTGAGCCAATTTGTTTTGAAAGGTATTTCTTGTCGCACAACTTTTTAATACGGAATGACAAACTGGTTTAGTTAAAGTTGAGAATGTTCCTAACTTTAACTAACCAGCGGTCATACTTGAGATGGACCTATATATATATAAAGTAAGCTATAGCTTGCAGTGAACTTACTCTAATGGTGTCTTTTTATGCTAACACCTAAATGCAGTAGGAATTTATATTTAAAATGTTCTACCGTATTTCGTTATTATTATTATTTTAAATATTAAGTATTCCAATCTTGATTGTACTTTTTTAATACAAAAATAAAACAAATACGTGTTTTAGTTTTAATTCAACGCAACGTGTCATACCTTTATTCAATATCAAACATTTATGTAACAAGATATATTGCATTAATATATCTTGTTATTATAATAAAAAAAACCCGATACAAAAACAATAAAAATAACATTATTATGTACTTATTGAAGTCGTTGCGTCGTGGAATCGCTTAATAAAGGAAGACATTACAATGCAAGTAAGTTACCAAGTGATAAGTTACCAAGGCCTAAGTTAAGTCCTCAATGATTGACTTCGTAAAATAAACACCATCGTCAACGCACGTACAACGGGCCCCCGACGCAACGATTTCAATAAGTACATAATAATATTATTTTTATTCTTTTTAGAGGTCTTTTTGTTTTGAGGGATTTTATTATTATTTTTTTTGTAACTTATTGGTGGTAAACTTATAGAAATGTCATATAGCCACTCGATACACATATAAATACACATACTCATACACATGAATATATAAAATATGAATGTTCATATATATCGTTGTCGGTGCGAAATACTATCTCAAAACACATTAATGAGTTATTTTTTTTATCTCATACAATAGAAACATTATTTGGTTGAGATTTTATGTAACTAAATTTAAAATGGGCATAGTCTCTTGTTCAATTAGTTAGTTTATTATAATTCAGATAAAACAAAGTAGAAATTCTAGCTTTATCTAAATTAATTACATTTATCTAAACCGCATTCAATTCTGTTTAAAAGTTTTGAAACAGTGCTTGAAGTAAATTTTCAATTGACTATAACTTCTTTTTCCCTTAACCGATTTTGACGAAACAAAATTTTAACAACGCTCCAGATTATATATAATCGACGTTCACTAAAGACGTTGAGTAGTTTTGACGTTATAACGTACCAAACAGACAGACAAAAATTGTTTTTTTTTTGTTTCTGGTACTCTTCTTTAATTGCCCCCTATCAGTTTTTAGGAAAAATATTTAATGTCAGACCACTCGATTTTTACAGTCTTACTATTTGAGATATAAAGTAACAAGTTTCGACATAAAAAAAATCGAATATAAAAACAATGTTAAGAAAAGCTTATTATTATTTACTTACTTTACTTCAATAAATAAGTATCCCAACATCAATCTACGATATAACTAAAATATCTACTAATTTTAAAGATAATAAATACGTAACAAATGTCACCAATATACATAAATATAGTTTAAAAGCAAAGGTAAGTTGTCGTAGCGCTAGTGGCAAAACAACTTAAATTCAACAAGCTTTTACCATTCAAACTAGAACAGAAATATTTACTTGGTTTTCATTTAAAATTCTACGCTTAAAAGGAATTAAAGCAATAACAAGTAGTGTGAAAATTTAAAGAGTTTTTAACAGACGGGGGTACTTGACAAATATACGTATTTATAGTTCGTAAATCTTTTGCTTTTATTACTATTTTTGTAGCTTTTGAATAGACTTTGCATTGCTTTGAACACTGCAATGTTAATTATATGCCGGTCTTAACGTACGACATTCATAATTTAGGTTTAAAAAAAAAATATATTATTATTATTTTTATAAAATATACCTAATAGTAGCTTCAAAGCTTAGAGGTTTAACTTAACTAAGTAAAAATTAAATATATATTAAAATCTGAAACAAGCCTTTAGTTGAAGTTATTATTCACAACCGGCCGGTTGGTCGAGTGGTTAGCGCAGACACCTAACGTATTGCGGCTGAAAGTGGCTCGGGTTCGATTCCCGACAGGGACAGGCATATATGTGATGAGCATAGATGTCTGTATTTCTGGGTTTGGTCGTTTATTAAATATATTCTCAGTATTTATAATGTTTATTTCTATGTATTTGTATCGTTGTCTAACACCCTTAATACAAGCAAATAATTTTCTTACTTAGGGGTTAGATCAATGTGTGTAATTGGTCCTGTAATATTATATTATTATTATTTAAAAACTACTTTAGTATCTCCATATATTGAAAGTTGTTAACAATTTAAAATTTTAGCTTTATATAGTTAATTTTCCAGTCATATATAAACGTCGCCACAGCTTATAATTACAAGCAAGCTTTTAAAGCTCTCACTGAAATCGGTGCGCTGTAAACTGTTTGAAATTGATCAATTTTCGAAATCACGTATACAAGTCACATATGAGTAACATTGTTCAGAGTAGCTTCAACTGGTACATTTTCATTACATTGACAGTTCCCGAGTTCATTTCCCTGCCAAGGACAATGTTCATATAATTGACCAACGTTGGTTGTTGCTTTTTAAAAGTACACAAAGTTATCGAATATTATGGAAAATAAGAATGTTAGTTTAAGAATTTTTAAAGAATAAATTTTAAAATAAAACTGGCTAAACATTTAAATAACTGCAGAATGACTAAAATTCTTCAACACGGGTAGAACTTGAACTTGGATCGAACCTCTGGGTTACCACCAGATCATCCCGATGTATGACAATTAAGCTTCAGTGTCGTTATCTACCTGCTAGTACAACTATAATTCTATGTATATAGGTTTTTTTTTAATCTAAATCTAAAAATATGGATAGCTTATGAATTTATTTTGCAGTCAGGGAGCAGACAATATAGCTGGCAACTACAAAATAGTACACAAAAACCTACACAATTATATTAAATTCATGTTTAAAAAACTAGTTTTAAACACACAAATCTATTTAGGTAGACAATTGAAGATACGGAACCTTCAATTGTCAACTTACGAACTATAATCGGTAAAATTATATATAATGCAAAAGAGTTTCAGTGCACTCCCCTGAGCCACTGAACGGTCGGGATAACTGAGAATAATAATAAAAACTCTAACGTTTTTATATTTCTGATTTATTAATAAATAATAAATGTTTAAAATAGACAATATATTACATTTCAATTAAATAAATTTATTGATATATTAAGTTGTAACTTTTTTCCATTAAATGTACTTGTTTAAAAATAAATCTATATATAAATTTGTGAAGCAAAAACTTTGGATGCCTTTTTACGAAAATTGCGCGGACGAAGGAGTATGAAATTTGGCATACTTATAATTTATGTGTAGGAGAAGTGCAGAACGAATATTTTTAATAATGCATTGTTATTTAATACATTAAATCAATTATAAAAACATTACACACACTGCGATGCGAAGCATTACACACACTTCGTTGGTAACGTAAAAGTTGGCATGTTCAATGTATATTTGTTTATCAAATAGTCGCACAGAGTTGATAGTCACTTGACGTATTAGAATACAAATCAAAAATAAATATGCATAGAGGTTTTAATCCAAACTTTCATAAATATTCACACTTTAGGTTACGGTCGAATTTCGGCCGTTGGGCGACCACTAATATTAATAAATAAACAAACCCCGCATCACGGTAATTTAAGAAAGTATTCAGATTGAGATCAGAACAACTATTGAAATAAAACTATTTTAAGGATTTAACTTGCGTATAATGAATTAAATTTTAAATTTACATTTTCGTCCGCAACGCAACTGCTTCAATAAGTACATAATAATATTATTTTTATCCCTCTTAATCATCTTTTAGTATCGGGTGTTTTTTAAATTTTACATATTTTTATTTCTGCTTTTTGAAATTATTTTATTTTTTCTATGTTGTACTAAGTGAACCTACAAAACAGTGTATTGTATAAGAACCTTTCATTAGCACCAATAAAATCTCAATATCTTGGAGACGACTGCTTCTATTTCGACCAAATATATCTAAGAACCATGTCGACAAACCAAGCTTTCGACTATAAAAAACCGCATCCAAATTGGTTCACGCGTTTTTCTGCTACGTTGCCACAGACAGACACACAGATGCACAGACACAGGTCAAACTTATAACACACCTATTTTTGTGTCGGGGGTTAAAAATATTATTAACACTCAATACAATTTATAAAAAAATATTATTTATAATAAATATTTTTGCATAAAAAAAACTTTTACAGGCATACGTGAAGCGAGTAATTAAATCTCAGTTACGCTTGTTACAACACATAAACAAGCGCACACTTCGATGAACCAATAACAAAAAAACGAATCTACAAGCACAGTTCTCGTTCAACAGCGCTGTTTTGTAATTGGATATAGGTATATTTGTACCGAATGATATATCGCTTGAAAGATAGATCGATTATATATTTTATTAAAACAACTTAGTTCCCAGTTACTAGTAACTCTGGGTGATTAGACAAAGTACTTATTCTAATACAGGTGTTAAGAATGTCTGTCTAGTGTTATAAAGTTTTTAACTCTCGACCCAAAAAAAAAATGGTGTTATAAATTTTATTTGTGAATCTGTTTGTCTGTCTGTGGCATCGTAGTATCCAAACGCGTGAAAAGATTTGATTGCGGTTACTCGAAAGCCTAGTCCGTCTAGATGGTTCTTAGCAATGTTCGGTCGAAGTACAAATATTTGTCTCCAAGATATTGAGGTTTTATTGGTACGCATGGAAAGGTTTTTATGCAATATGGATAGTAAATACCTCAAAAGTGCAAATTAGTTTGTTCGTAGGTAGGTACATTTAGTACAATAGAGAAACCAGTAACATAATCATAAAAAGCAGAAAAATATTACATTTTAAATTTTAAAACCCCCGATACAAAAAGACATCTAAAAAGGATAAAAAGAATATTATATACTAATAATATTATATATATGCCGTATATATGTCCTTAATAAAGTTGTTTCGTCGGGGGACCGCTTAATAAAGAACCAAATCAAAATGCAAGTAAGTCACCAAGGCAAATAAGCAAATATCAATATATAATCGTATAGTAAAAGTTCTCATTCATTAGCTTCAAAATCATCGTTAAATAGACACCATCGTTAATCAACAGTTCCCCAGCGCAACGATAATAATATTATTTTTTTAAAATAATATTATTTTAACCGTTTTTAGAGGTCTTTTTGTGTTGTGTGGTGTTTTATTATTTTTTATTTTATTTTTTAATACTACTTATATATTTTTTTATTATATTATATATTTTTAGTTATTTTAGTTAACCACCCCGTTGCATTGGTCTAGTGGTTAGCGCAGACGCCTAACGACAGCGACGCAATGGGGCTCGGGTTCGATACCCGACAGGGACAGGCATATATGTGATGAGCATAGATGTCTGTATTTCTGGGTTTGGTCGTTTATCAAATATATTTTCAGTATTCATGTATCGTTGTCTATCACCCGTAATACAAGCAAATAATTTGCTTACTTAGGGGTTAGATCAATGTGTGTAATTTCTCCAGTGTTATTATTATTGTTATATTTTATCATTTAAAAAAATTTGAATAATCTTAAGACTAGATATCAATAACTTGAATACGTAAATAGATTAAATGGCTGTAATAAAACAAAAAAGGACATAAAGTAGAATTTGAATAAAATAGACGAAGTTGATGGTTACTAGTAAAAAAAATATAATTTCGATTTTTTCTCTTGTGCCTCCAACTAATACATATGTGTGTAAATCACTTAACAGTTAATATCGATGCAATATTTTCATACGAGTGTTTTGGTATGATGCCAATCTGGCGCTGATCAAATTTGAACATTGAACATTGTAGACATTGTAGTACAATCTTTTCCGACATCTGTAGCTAACGTGTTATCAAAATTGAGAGAGTCATCATTGTGTCATATCTAAAGCTACCAATTACCATATAAGATTTCAATATAGCATTAAACAGTCTAATTTGCAGTTTTAGTGTTACAAAAATCACCATTTAATGTCTTTTACACATTTTATAAAATTTTCTAGGCTATAATATATAGCTAGTTTATTTATAATATTTTATGAACAAACAAACTTTTGTTTTGAATTTATATTTAAATATCGAAAGGCATTGTCAAGCGTGTAAGCCATTAACTGCGATTTTGAGTTCGTAATGTGGTTTTTGAATTATAAGAGTACAGACTTTCATTCTGAGAAATGTAATATTATATATATGTATTTTTTAAAATAATATTGTAACTGAAAAACACAGCGTTATTCTCGACGCGTTAACTGTAAACCAAATTAACCTAATTCATTTTGTTTTAATGTAAAAAGTTCTCAAAGGAATAACAAAGAAACAAAATAAAACGATGAAATAAATTGTAAATGTAACGCATTTGGGTCTTTGTTTGTTTGAAAAATATATAGAAGTATCATTGTGAGTCCGACCTTGAAGCATTCTTAAGGGAATTTCCCGAGGATTTTAGATTTACTTCATTAACTATAACAATTGTCTTGTTAATAGAAATATCTTTCTTTTAATCCTGACCAAATCTTTTTCACAAACAAAATTAATTTTAACATATTGTTTTTATTAAAACACTCTTGCCTTGTTATTTGTTTTATATTGTAAAGTTGGAATATTCGTAATTTTTTCTAAACGTCGTGCATATTTTCTTGGTTCTTATTAAAACGATCAGTCATATAATAACATATTAAAGTAAGGACTCGGAAGCGTATTTTTTAGTGACAGGAATGGACATAAAACAACAACGACATACAACAGTAGGTCGCCGCCCTGGTTTGATTCTTGTGTTGATTATTAAATAATGTCAAAAAAAATTAATTAATTTATTTATAGGAAGACTAAAATTATAAATATTTTTTTTAAAAGGACTAAATAAAAGAAAAAGTTTTACGTCTAAAGAAATGACAATGACCCATTACTAGCTTTACTTCCTAAAAACCAAAATAGGTTCTTTATTAAAATTGTCCTTGCTAAACTAAGTTTATACGAATTACCAAATAGCTCTTTCTGTGTAAAGTTTAATTTAACAGTACGAAAAACGATACGTATGCAAATTGGTCCCTCGAACTGTTTAAAACGCGACGATACTCTGGCTCCAAGCCAGCTCTCTGTTAAACCAAAAATGTTGAACTACCCGCAGTTTATTAAAGGCATTAAAGGATTAGAATTAGTTGCTGGAATGCTTAATTTGACATAATTTAATATATTGTCTTTGACAATTTGCAATATTATTAGGAAAAAAAATGCTATAGCATTTAATTGTCTTTCATAAAGATATATACTTAAAACCAGAATGATAAATCGAAATTAATTTATAATATTATGATGATTGCTGAAGTTTTCGATCTTACAGTACGGTTAACCGACTTCATAGAAAGGAAGGTAAAAAACCTTCTTTTCTATGAGAATCAAATACATGCTTTTAAAATGTTGGTGTTAAAGATATTAGTTAATTAATATCTTGAGGTTAAATTATAAAAACAATTATGTCCCCTTTATAATAACAAACTCTTTAAGGACGCGTTTACGGTTATGCGCAAAATTATCAACTTTTTGGTACATAATGCTACAAAATCAAACCTAATATAGTAAAACCAATAATTGCAACGTATAGAATATTTCTTAATCTTTAGTGTCCTCAGAGAAAATATTGTAATATTGTAGTTCTTAATATTAAAAAGACGATTTTCCGTCACGTATTTTACGAAATATTAATATGAAAGCCCATGAATATAATTTTAATAATTTAGCAAACAATTGAATGCACCTAATTAAACTAGCAATAGCGACCGAGGTCAAGTATGAATAAATTCTACAAATAATTAAATACATTACGAGTACATACTCGACAAGCAGGCATACAACATGCACATTACATATTCTCACATATGCATACACACACAAACAGAAGAATACACACTCACACACAGTCAATACATAATAATCATACGAACTGTATTCTTCTTAAATACTTCTGTTTACTTTCCTTTCATAACATGTCATGCTTAGTAAAATAATTTGTAACACTATGTAACTTCTTCCACGTAACAAAAACATATTTTTTTTATATTGAATAGGATCCTAATCTCTTTAACAAGTCAAATCTAAGAGTTCAACGAAACATACTTAATAAATAAAATTAAGTATAATATAATATAATATGCATCACATTTGACCTATCAAAGAAACAGTAATTTATATATTTTTTATTCGGAATAGTTTTAACATGAAAATGGCTAAACTGGTTTAGAAAATTGATGTTTGATTGTTTTAAAAATCTTAATAGTATTAATAATATTGACAGCAAGATTTGTGTGAGAGAATTTAAAAAAAAAGAACATTTAGTTTGATAGCTCTACTGAACATTCTGGTATACACTTTTCATATTTGTATATGGAGAATATTTTTTAATTATAACTTTAGCTGTTTCTCACACTGGATGATCTTGCATTGTATTAAGTTTTTCTTCGTTCAAGCAATCACTATTTTTTTTTCTATAGTCTAGTATATAGAAATGATAAGACTGTAATTGACGACTAGAAAAAACTAGGTCAAGTGTTACAAACAAATGTTTCTTATTCAAATAAGGCAGATAATATATTCTTACTACGCTGCCAAATCACCTGGCTCTAATTCTCTAATTCTCAGTCAGAACCCGTCTTTTAAATTAGGATAACAGTATAATGTTTGACGTTTTATTACATTGGTCTATAACAATAAATAACAATATACATATATAACAACAAAATATATATAAATAAACATATAATACTTTTATAAATATATGTGTTAGTATAAATACGTTAAACAGACAATCAATAACGTAACAAATATGTGACGTCACAAATGCCGATTTAACTTATAGTCTTAAGAACTTGTACTTTTGTAAAAGGAGATTGACTTATGCGTATTAAATTCATAAAATAATTCTCAAATCTAAAATTTGCTTTAGTTTATTTTTAGAGAGTTATAACGTTTGAACGTCGAGATACTTATTATTACTTTTAATCAGAATTTCAAAAGAGTTTTTTAACTTTAAAAAAAAAACGGTTTATTTAATATTTTCTTGATTGGATTTTATATTTAGGTACCTATTGTTTTTATAAATATATATCGATAATATGATAAAAAAAGTAACGCAGCCAAGACGCTACTTTAAATATACATGGTTATTTTTTAATTAATTGGCCACCTCTTGCAGGCAGCCTCTACATCAATCCCAACAACATTTGTTCTAAGACTTCTTACAAATTTTGATAAACAACACAGAAAAAAAGGACATAAAAAAATGTTTGCTCCCTCTTTTACTTATTACTGTGTTTTGTAAGAAGTGCTTCAAAGGTCAAAGCCCGGGCGCCATACTTACGCTCAGAGTTATTGCCAGAGGCAACAAATAAATTTAATATAGGAAAAGTTAAATTTTAAAAACTTTTCATATTAAAATGTCGTAGAACAAATGTTTTCGTGATTGATGTAGAGAGGCTGCCGCAAAAGGTGGCTAATTAATTACAAATAACCCTGAATAGAAGTTATAACTACGCGTTGAGTTTATTGTGACATACTCGTATATACATGTCGTTTGAAATTGTTGTTAGTACCTCGATTACTTTTCTCACTTTCACGAGAAAATAAAAAATCGGTTTAATTACAAAAAAGTAGATAAACGGAGATGATCGTTAGCAACATCTATTTAGAGAAAATTAGTTACCTTTATATGAATTATCCTTTAAGAAACCAACTTTGAAAACCGTAATAATATTTTAAAGTATAAATATATTTAAACATTATTATTAATAGTATAAATAAATTACTCTCTATCCCTACATGAAAGTTCCTTAACCGTCAATGACTTCATTATTGTAAAACCACGCATTGCTTTACATCTATTGTTGTAACTCACATTCAAACAGTAGTTTAGTTCAAAAACTTATTGCAAATGAAACACTTTTCTTTATTCACACCTCGAGGCACAAAACTTTTGTACAAATGTGTATTTGAACGCTTTGTTTATACACATTTGTACAAACTACTCTCTGAGGCCTCTTCACGTAACTATCAGCAGTTTGGCCTCGTTTCTTCTTTTTGTCACTTTACCCGAATATAAAACTGTTGGAAATTTCAAAAATAAGCTTGGTACATATATTCATATTTAGTTTAAATAAATTTAAACATACATAAAGTAATATTTTGGTGTCCAAGTCGAGTTCCTTTAGTACAGGGACACACAGTTGTTGTTTAAAATATGTTTATTAAACTGTACATACACGATTTCTGGTAAACTTTAGAGATCGTTTCTTGTCCCATCCTCGCTATCTTCAATGTTTGATAGCGATACGTGGATAGAGTTTGTAGGCAGTAATTTAAGGTATAATTTAATCTCGGATAATAATCGAATAAAATCTACAACTTTAAATCAATTTCAATTCATAATACAAGCTTTATTTATTTATACTTTATTTATATACCTATCATTTTAAATAACCAAATATAAAATAATATTTTAAAATGTGTAACAATAAACCTTTTTAAAAATATGTAATAATAAACGCTGCAAATGAAAAAAATGTAACTTGTAACGTAGACTTTGAAACGGTTTTAATGAAATTGCTTTATTTTTCTGTAAACTGTTTAAATTGTTCAATTTTCATCACGTTTATGTTATGATGACTTTTATAAAATATACGTTTAGTATTTTTATTGCTTAGAAAATTTTGTAAAACTATTTTTTTATTATTGTATGTAGCTGAAACAGAAATTATGTTTAAATTTACTCTACAGAAAAAAAAATACCTACTTTATCTGATGGTTTAATAAAAATTAACAGCTTTTGTAGAACATAAGCAAAAAATTGAACTTCGAATTGAACCCCCAAACCTTAAATCAGCTATTAAATTACCAAGCCATGGAATTGGCATTTTCCAATTAAGTTCATTGTAATGAAGGAAATAAACTTGCATGATTTAACGCTTCCAACCAATATTATTATTCCTTGGTGGTAGACCATAACATCAGGTCGCCGGCAAAGTTACCACCCATCGGGCAAAGTCGTGCCGCAAAGCGATCTAGTCGTGTTCCGGCACGTTGCTCGATGAAGCCGTTTATGGGAAATGGGTCTGAACAGCTGCGGTACATTGGCGAACCGGTTGACGTCGAGTTGGTGTTTGTTTTGTCGGGTGTCTAGTCGAGGAGGGTAGCGGGATCCGAAGCGACGGCTTTCCGCTGGCCGCCCGCAGATAGTTGGGGGCCCAATTAGTGGGTTAGCCACCCACGAAAGGCTGCCCCGCCAGCTGCGAAAAATCCCAGGGTGTCTCCATCGTGCTGGTTGGCGACCAGACGAGGAGGCCCGATGGCGATCCCTGGGGGGGTTCGGGCGTCCCCGCAGTCTCCAGGCTAGCCTCCCAGTGGCATAACTTAACCAACTTCGACGTCGGGTTCGATACGTACCGCCTCGTTCAACTGCCATTTCCCATCCCTATTCACTTTTATTTTTTTTTATTATGAAAAAGTTAAAAAAAAGGAACAAGTTGACACAGCGGTTGCACTCGTCCTCATATAAAGTGCACCTTACTAATATAAGGGGTTTGCACTCAAATCTTTTAGCTGTCCACCACCACCTGGAGACAGAGCGCCCGCACTTGCTCTTTTTGACGGAGACGCAGATTCAATGTCCTTTGAGCGCTACATACTTGGATTATCCCGGTTACTCGTTAGAGCACAACTTTTGCTCACGGGCCGGAGTCAGTGTGTACGCGCGGAACGACCTCTGTATTCAGCGTCTCCGTCACCTTGAAGACCCCACTTTTTCTTCCCTATGGGTTTTAGTAGACACAGGAAACGAAAAAATCCTGTATTCCTGTGTCTACCGTTCGCACAGCGGTGATCAGGTGACAACTCGTTTATTTGAGTATCTCAGTAAGGCTGCAGATATGGCTCTGTATCAGTACCCTTCGGCGCAGCTCGTCTTTCTGGGGGACTTTAATGCCTGTCATCAGGACTGGCTGTTCCCTTACCAGAAGACCTACCATGGTGGAAGAGAAGCGCGGATTTTTGCGTTGTCCTTGGACCTCTTTCAGCTGGTGAGGCAAGCGACAAGGGAACCAGATGTGGTAGGCCATACAACCAATTGCCTGGACCTTCTGCTGACAACTGATCCAGACAGGTATCGTGTAGAGGTCACGTCCCCCTTGGGAACCTCCGATCACTGTCTGGTGAAATCTGTATTTACATATTCCCCACCAGCTTTCGAACCACATGGTGTTAGGCGAGTATGGAAATACAAGTCAGCAGATTGGGATGAGATGCGGCACTTTTTTGCTTCTTATCCTTGGCGGCAGATCTGCTTGGTTTAATGCCGAATGTGGTCATGCTCAAGACCGAAAACATTCGGCATATCTCATTTGAGCTGATGCTCGAACCCGCAAAACTCCGGATGTAAGTCCGAAGAAGAGAGCCTTTAACCAAGCTGCCAAGTCCTACAAAAAGGCATTGCGGAAGGCTCGTCTCGATCGAATCGCTAAGAATGGCGAAAAGCTCTCTGTCAGACCAACTGGCAGTCGAGCTTACTGGTCTCTTGCGAAAGCGATCGAGTCGAATTTCTGCCAACCCTCACTGCCTGCTCTGCTGAAGCCGGATGGATCCCTGGCCCACACAGCAACAGAGAAAGCGAATGTATTTGTTTCTTTGTTTGCTGATAATTCGCATCTAGACACTGGCAATGCTTCTCCAGCACATCTTCCTCACTGCGGTATTTCGATGCCTGAAATCCGCATCACTAACAAAGAGGTTTGGAGAACATTGTGTCGTTTAAATGTGAATAAAGCCAGTGGTCCTGATGGTATACCAGCCATTCTGCTCAAGACATGCGCAGGTGAGTTGTCTCCTGTACAGACACGTCTGTATCGTCTTTCTTTCATGACTGGAATAGTGCCGAAATCCTGGAAGCTTGCTAATGTGCAACCCGTGCCCAAAAAAGGCAGCCGTGCCGACCCTGTCAATTACAGACCGATTTCAATCACCTCCATACTCTGCAAGATTATGGAGCGTGTATTGAACTCGCGCCTACTAGCATACCTAGAAGGTAACGATCTCCTCAGTGACCGACAGTACGGGTTTCGCTTTAATAGGTCTACTGGGGACCTCCTAGTATACACTAGGAGGTCCCCAGTACACACATTTACTACACACATTTTAGGCGAGGCCATTGAGAAGAACGGAGAAGCGGTCGCCGACTCTCTGGACGTCTCGAGGGCATTTGACAGGGTCTGGCATGCGAGCCTTATAAGCAAGCTTTCAGCGTACGGTATATCTCCTGATTTGATCGGCTGGGTAACGGACTTTTTGAGCCAGAGATCTCTCCGAGTAGTTGTTGACGGGTGTTCCTCGGAACCCTTGACAATAAATGCCGGAGTGCCTCAGGGGTCCGTTCTTTCTGCAACTCTTTTTCTACTGCACATTAATGATCTGTTGAAGCCCGGTATCTATGGGTATGCAGACGACAGCACAGTTGTAGAAAGATATCTGCCGAGTACTCGGGCTAGTCGAGACCAAGTACAGTCTGAAAGAGAAGCCATGGTGCAACGTTTGAATGACAAACTTCAGGCAGTCTCCGCATGGAGCAATGCCAATCTTGTCAAGTTCAACGTCACTAAAACGCAGACGTGTCTGTTCACCGCCAAAAAGAGCCCTTTCACCTTGGCTCCTACTTTCCAGAATGTATCCTTGGAATACAGTGCCCGGCTTCAGTTGTTAGGTTTAGAGATTTCCTCGAACCTCAACTTTGGTCGGTTCATTGAGTCCAGAGCAAGAGCAGCAGCAGCAAAGCTTGCCGTTCTTGCGAAGGTTCGGAAGTACTTTACACCGGGACAGCTTCTTGTTCTATACAAAGCACAGATCCGGTCGTGTGTAGAGTACTGTGGTCACATATTTGCTGGTGCCGCAAAGTCTCATCTTGCGGTTCTGGACTCAATTGAGAGGCGAGCAAAGAGGCTTATCGGCGATCCCGAATTGGTCGAAGCCGATCTCCGTGGCCTTGAATATAGGCGTAAAATTGCTAGCCTCTCAGTATTCTATAGGATACATTTTGGTGAGTGTGCGCAGGAACTACACGACTTAGTTCCCCCGTCCCCCTTCCATCACCGGACGTCCCGAAGCACGGCAGGTATCCATCCTTTTGTTGTGGACATTCCACCTGTCCGAACGAAGCGCTTTGCTTCCTCATTTTTAGTACGTACAGCGAAGGACTGGAACAATTTGCCTGCTTCGGTATTTCCGGCCAAATATAATGTAGGTGTCTTCAAAAGAAGAGTGAATAGGTTGCTAGGGCAATGCGCCTTACCATCTAAGATTACATTCCACTTACCATCAGGTGGAATGTAGTCAAGCATTGCCCTAGATCATATTAAAAAAAAAATTAAAAAAAAAAAATTAAAACACCATAAAGTAGTTAAGACTAATCAGAGGGATGAGGTTGTGTTAAAAAATTAAGCTTGTGCTTACGAAACATTTTTTTATATAACATAAGTTTAAAAGTAATCATTTATGGTAACTGGCCTTATCTATCTAGACATATCTTATCTATCTATTATCTATCTATATCTAGACATCCTTTATATTGTAATATATAAGCACCTAAACCAAAATAAAAGAATTGCCTAGAATATGATAAAATATAAATAGAATAAGATAAAATAATATATAATAGGCAGAATTTTGAATCCAAATCTGAACATAATACATTTTATTAAATCACTAGGGGTCGCCCGCGACTCCGTCCGCGCGGGGTTTTTAGTGTTTCCTCAGCGCACGCGAGAAGAGCTCTCAAATAAGAAATCTTTTCCCGTTTTTGCAGCATTTTTCATTGCTGCTTGACTTCTATAAGTCACAGCGAGATGACATATACCCTATAACCTTCCTAAATAAACGGACTATTCAACACAAAAAGAATTTTTCAATTCGGGCCAGTAGTTCCAGAGATTAGTGCGTTCAAACAAACAAACTCTTCGGCTTTATAATATTAGTATAGATAAAAATAACACTTTAGTAAATTATTCAAAAACGAAACAGCTAAGAAAAAACAATTATTTTAAAAGTTTTCGTGCTCAGTGGATGTTGTAAATTTATAACTTTTAAATTTCGTTGCAGTACTTTACTTGATTAAAACCACGGGAAGTGCGAGTGTATCCATGACGGTTCTCTTAAAGATTATTAAGTTTTGTCTACTATTTGTTTATGATATTCCTCATTTACTTAAACGCGCTCCAGGCAATAATTTACAAAACGCATTAGCAGATATCTTCATGAGATATCGTATAAATTTAAATATAAACACTTCACTTTATTTGTATCTCGAGGCAATAACGCTTTGTACATACACATTTGTACAAACTACCCTCTGAGGCCTCTTCAAGTTACTGTGGTTAGTTTGGCCTCGCTTTTTCTTGAATATAAAGACATGGAAATTCTAATGTAAAGACTTATGGAAAAAAAAATAAAAATTGTACTTTAAATAAGTGAATTTAGAATAAAGAAATAGAGATCACGTCTAAAGCTGTCATACGAAGTCCATCCATCTTTTTTATCTTTTAGATCAGTGAGGTCAATTTCCAAAAACCCTTCCTTAATGCTCACCCGCTTCACTCGAAGGACCTACATACAAAGTATAAATTGAATCCATTGAAAAATAAAATAAATAAGAATTAAAAAAAAAATCTTTTTTAGTGTTATCCTACACTCGAACGAACAAACATACCAAATTGCAACTTCTTGCGTTCAGTGGTTTTAGCTGTGAGTTGTATGTCAGTCAGTCACTCAGTAAAGGAAGAGTTTTATATATAGAGATAGATATACAGATCGTAAAATACTGGGTTCTCGTTGCAAATATTTTACCAACTTCGGAGTCCCCGGAGTAATAACTTTTCAACGTTGGAAGAAACTTTTCATTATTTTAAGTCAACATTACAAATGTGATTTAAAAGTTTTGTAAATAAAATACCCTATTTTTGTATTTGGCTCTTATTTAGAATCTAACCGTTATTTAATCTACAGATTTGTAAATATAATAGAACCATTTATAAGGTCCACTAAGATACAATTTCTTGAATTCATTTTAAATTTTAAAAGTTTCAAAAAACACTTTATTCCAAAGGTCAATTATTTTTCAGTGAATTTTTTAAATGTTTAACTTTGTATGTCCGGTGCTTTACTTGATTAAAACCGCAGCAACTACGAGAGTGTCCATGAAGGTTCACTCAAACATCATGGAGTTATTTTGGCATTTGTCAACGAAATTAATTACACTTTCACACTATGAATACATTTATTATTTTTATACGAATATTAGGTTATTTAGACTTTTAACAAAAGTATTAAATGATTTAGCTGAGATAGTACATTACTAATAAATTATACAATTAATAATAGTAGCTTATTCCTTTGCTATAATAGTGAGTAGAGAAGGAATTCAAAAAAATCGTCAACTAAAGTCAGACGCCTAAAACCAACAGTTTAAATCAAGAATATTTTAGCCTCGTCATTACCATGTAAAGAAATATGTTCTGGTTTCAAAACATGAGGTATTTATCATTTTAATAGCAAAGAAGACAAAGGCAACTCGTAATAGTGACTGACTCATTTATCAAAAGCCACACCAAAATCCTTTTGAATAGACTCGTGTAAGACAATCCTCTAAAAATGATACCTCTCGAGCTTCAGCAAGAAGCTGAATCTAACGGCGGTAATTTATAACGTCATCTTCACGGATGTTTGGCTTTTGTTATCATGCATCCTTAGCAGCTTAAAAATATATGGGGATTGAAGTTTCAAAATAATTACAAAACGACGAGAAGGGAGGGGTTCTGACTTATTTTGGACATCAATTTATTAAAGATATGTTATGCTCAGTTTTTTTCAAATATATTGTTAGTATGAAAACATATTTACGACTTGAAAATGATAAAGATGCTTTGCAAGTCGTAATATTTTTCTATTATTACTTGTTATTTAGTGAAATAATATAATTATATAAATAAAAATTTCAAATCATCCAATACACACAATGTTTCTAGATTATCAAAAAATTATAACAAGGTACTAATAAAAGTTTTAATGTCACACCATCAATCAATCGGATATTGATAGTAACTTAGATAGTTTTTTATTAATTTACCTTTGTAACATCTGGTTTAATATGCCTGACAATAATAATAACCATATTACACTGTCACTAAAAACTAATTTAGAAATCAGCGATCAATTACTTGAACCAAAAGAAAATACAATTTTTACCTTAATGTCAGTGTGTCATGTAGATTGATTTTGTAGAATGTTATACAAATTTTCAAATTGATTTGTGTATCGGTTATTGGTTTCAGCCGTACACGCGTCATCGAGTTTTAGCAATAAGAAATAAATGAGATCAAACTACTCATAGATTAAAGAGGTGTCAGTGAATAGTTTGTAAAAATGTGATGTTCCTACACATAAAGTGTTATTAAGTCAAGTGTTTCATTTGTAATTTATAAACTTTTGAACTGAATTGTTTTCTGATTGTGTTAAATATATAATAAACATCTAAAGCCATGCGAGAGAGCTTTGACTTCTAAACAAATCCGTGTTAAGCTTAATTATTGTTTAATTGCATCACAGTACTTCAACATTTTTAATCAAATAGATACAGGCTGTGCAGCGGTCATGTTGTTTTTTTTTGTATAATTCGACTGTGACAAAAAATAAGTAATAATAGAAGAGCTATTATGACTTGCTAACCATTGTATCAACATAATTTTAAAAGTAGTTAATATGTTTTTTTATTATAATATCTTTGATGAAACTCAGCGCAAACAAGCCTCCTTTCTTTTTTTTTTTTTTTTTTTGTGTGTGATAGAAGGCAAACGAGCAAACGGGTCACCTGCTTGTAAGCAACATCCGTCGCCCATGGACGTCTGCAACTCAGGAGTTACAAACGCGTTGCCACCCTTTTAAGAAGAAATACGCTCTTTTTTTGAAGGTTTCAATGTCGTATCGGTCCGGAAATACCTCGGGAGACAATTTATTTCACAGATTGGCTGTGCGAGGTAAGAAACTTCTAGAGAAGCGCACAGTGGTGGAACGCCAGCCATTCAGGTAATGGGGATGGTGGTTCTGTCGCGATGAACGATGGCGATCTGTGGGTGGTATTAATTCGAACAACTCTTCAGAGCACTCCCCATGGTATAAGCGATAGAGGATGCAGAGGGAAGCTACATCCCTACGCAACGCCAAGGGATCAAGCCGATCGGAAAGATCTTGACAGTCGATGATTCGAGTCGCTCTCCGTTGTATGCGGTCAAGAGGAAGAAGCTGGTACTGAGGTGCACCTGTATAAAGATGAGAACAGTATTCCATCTGCGGCCGAACCTGCGCCTTATAAAGCTGCAGGCGATGGGCCGGAGTGAAATATCGTCTCGATCTGTTCAGTATACCTAGCTTCTTTGAGGCCAATTTGGCCTTGCCCTCAATATGACCGCGGAACTGGACCTCGCTCGATATATCGACGCCCAGGATTCCAATACTGGCTGCATCAGTTAGGGGAGTGCTCTCAAATGAAGGTGATACGGCAAACTTGTGTCTTTGTAGGGTTAAATTGGACTAGATTAAGTCCGCCCCAATCTGAAACTTTTCCCAAAGTTGTTTCGATTTCAGACACAAGTTTATTTCGGCTCTCAGTGACGTTTTCCCGTGAAATATTAGTGCGGCCGGTGTAAAAGGCATCACCCGTACTATCATCCGCATAGCAATGAATGCTGGCGCTTTGCAGCATGTCATTAACATGCAGAAGAAATAGTGTAGGTGATAGCACATAGCCTTGAGGGACACCAGCATTGACAGAATTGGAGTTGGAGCAAGCACCGTCAACAACGACTTTCATGCTTCTGTCTGCCAGGAAACTGGTGACCCAGTTGCACAATTTCACGGGAAGCCCATAGGAAGGCAGCTTCGAGAGAAGCGCTTTATGCCAGACCCGATCAAAGGCTTTTGCTATGTCCAAGCTAACCGCCAAGGCCTCTCCCTTGGTCTCAATCGCCTGTGCCCAATGGTGACTTAGATATACTAAAAGGTCACCAGCTGAGCGACCCCTACGGAAACCGTATTGTCGGTCATTAAGCAGCTGGTGATCTTCTAAGTACCGAAGGAGCTGGCAGTTAACAATGGATTCCATTGTCTTTGAGAACGAGGAGGTAATGGCAATGGGTCTATAGTTGGACGGATCCGAGCGATCACCTTTTTTAGGGATCGGGTGCACTAAAGCTGTTTTCCAGCAGTTCGGGACGACGCCGGAAGAGTATGAGAGCCGAAAAAGACGCGTCAAAACCGGTGCCAACTCCGGAGCACACGTTTTCAGCACAATGGAAGAGATTCCATCAGGCCCACAAGACTTGTGAATGTCCAGGGAAAGAAGTGTTTTACGCACTGAGCGTTCATAGAAGCGGACTTCCGGCATGAAGCTCTCGCACTGCGGTATGGTCGGCGGTACGTTTCCCTGGTCATCCAGTGTCGAGTTGGACGCAAAGAGTTTGCCCAGGAGGTCGGCTTTCTCTTTAGCGTCATGAGCCAATGAAAGGTCTTCCCTGCGCAGAGGGGGAAGGGATGGCCTACAGAAATTTCCTTCGACAGCTTTGGCAAGAGACCAGAACGCACGAGTTCCGGAAGGAAGGCTCGTCAGTCTCTTGCCAATTCTGGCGATGTACTCCGACTTTGCCCTGGCTATGTCTCTTTTGAGGGACCTGGAGGCAAAGTTGTACTTCTTTCTTAATTCGCTGGTCTGTACATCCCGTGCCATCGCTGCATTTGCCCAGGCTTGGTAGCAATCCCATTTTCGGCTAGATGCTGCCTTACAGAATCGACCGAACCAGGGCTGGGATTTGCCACGAATGGGAACTACAGAGGATGGAACAAATAGTTCCATACCCTGCAGAACCACATCAGTGACAGATTCGGCAACGATGTTGGGATCATCCGGCAAGAAGCAAACCTGCCTCCAAGGGTAGGATGCAAAAAAAGACCGCATCCCATCCCAATCTGCTGACCTATAATGCCATACACGTCGGTAACCTACGACTCGCAGTCGCGTTCAGCCGTTGAATGGCACCATACTCCGGATCAGGCAGTGGTCCGAGGAACCCAATGGGGCCACAACGGAGACTTTGTAGCCATGTGTACGCGGAGCCACAAGATGGAAAGGTACCCTACCTTCAAGATTGCCGAGGCGACGAGAACTGATATCATCTCTAACATACACACACACACCAGCCTTGGGAATAAAAGTATGTTCCAAACCGTACCCCGGATAGGAGAGGTACGATGTGTCTGTTGGAGATGATATCTGCGTCTCGGTCAAAAAGAGCAAGGCCGGCTTTGCTGTCTCGAGGTGGTAGTAGACAGCGTGGATGTTGGAATGTAGGCTCCTAATGTTGCAGAAGTCCACGGTAAGAGTGGCAGGGGCTGTCCTAATATTATTACTCTCGCCTCCGAGCGCGGTTGTGCCCCCCCCAGAATACGAGGGGCAATCTGAGCGTCCAAGCCCAGGTACTTTATGATCTGAGCTTGGACGCCCAGAGGGGGATTCTCCAACCCTACGGCAGTTGGTACCCCCCTGGGGTAGTTTCTGTTCCAACTGCACTATCATGGATAGGGGGAGGGGGGTTGGGCCACCGGAAACCTCACTCACTCAGTGAAAAATCAAATCCTGGTATCAGAGTGAGGTTGTGGTATAACACCGGTCGAGCCGGCCCATTCGTGCCGAAGCATGGCTATACCACAGAAAAATTTCATCTTTATTACAATATAATGACTTAAAGTCTGTACCTTTGACCCAAGTAAAATGCCTGAACATAACGTGCGATGTATATAAGTCTGTTACCTTTCGAAAGTGAGGCTCACGGACACAAACTTAACACATATTTTGTGACTCCCCTTTCTTGACGTTTTAATTAATCTATTAGAAACTCCGAATAAGTAAAGGCATTATAGCATGCATACGTATTTTACTTGAGTGTTTTATTGGTGTGCAGTATCAAGAGAGGTGTTAGAAGTAACATGAATTGGTATCGGTCACGGTCGCCGAGGAACTTCCGGGGGCTAAAGCCCTGAAGCCACCGTTGAAAATTTTCCTAGTATATTTATAACCTTGCTAGGATAAATAATAATAATACAGGACAAATTACACACATTGATCTAACCCCTAAATAAGCAAATTATTTGCTTGTGTTAAGGTTTTTAGACAACGATACAAATACATATAAATACACATATAAATACTGAAAATATATTTAATAAACGACCAAACCCAGAAATACAGACGTCTATGTTCATCACATACATGCCTGTCCCTGTCGGGAATCGAACCCGAGTCCCATTGCGTGGTTGTCGTTAGGTGTGGGCGCTAACCACTCGACCAACGGGGCGGTTAAATATGTATAATAATATGATCCAAAATAGCGTTAAGATGACGTCGTAAATTATCGCCATAAAGACTAGCTTGTTACATTGAAATTTGAGATTCTTCATTCTTCAAAAATTGTCTTACTCGAGTCTTTTTAAAAGGATTTTGGTTTAGCTTTTGATAAATGAGTCAGTCAGTTTTATAAGTTGTCTTTGTCCTCTCTGGTATTAAAATGATAAATGTTCATGTTCTGACATCAAAACAACCTTGTTTACATATAATAAAGTACTGACGAGGCTAAAATATTCTTGATTAAATAGCTTTTGCAAAAGTATTAATTGTTAGGTTCACAATATTTTCAATTAATCATGCTTTTACGGAGAAATTTTGATGAAGTAGTTTTAGTAGTAGGATATTGATTGATTGATTGGCTGTTCACTATTTGTTTTTTTAAGTGTCTGAATTACGGTTCATTCATTGGTCCTCTGCTTACAATTGTAATAAGCAAGGAAGTCGCGGGCATAAGCTAGTGTTATATAAAAATATGTTTAATCAATGTCAAAGGCATCTAATATTTTAGCTAAATCAATGAATATGTAAAAAGTAATAAATCTATTCATAAAGCACAGTTGTAATAATTTTAATTAACAAAAAGAAAATATAATTAAAAAAGTAAAATGTTAGACCAAATAAAAAATTATGTGTCGTCTGTAAAAGTTTAAAAACTCATTTCAACTTTGACTTGAAAATATAAAAAGTGTCTTCCAACATTTAGAAGTTATTATTCTCCTTAAGTTTTTGATCGAGTAAGTAAAAATATAACATCCGTTACGGGAGTCTAGTGGTACACAAAACTTTATATTCTAAATTACTTGATACGTAAGTATAAAATCAAAAAATATTTGAAAATTTCAGCCAAATATATAGGAGATTATTTTATTTATATAGGTTCAAAAACTCATTTGATGTATGGACTTATAATAATAATAAGTGTCTTCCGACGTTCACAACTTATTACTTCGGGGACTTGAGTTTATGAACGAACCAGTTAAGAAAATATTACATCCGGTCCGAGAAACAAGTGTTTTAAAATATGTACTTAATATTAGATCTATTTTGTAATAGCCTTTACACGCGACTTTGTCTGCTTCATTGGAAGAATATTGCAAAATACCGATGGATGTACTAAATATTTAGCTTAACAAAATAAGTAAATAAAGTAAACTTGAATATTATCTGCTACAAATTTAAATTTCAAATAATTTGAGTTAAGCATTTATACTAAAAAATGAGCCCAAAATTTTGGGGCTGCGTCTATTATTCTACAAGTTTAAAGTAAGAATTAGGAAAATTCTGAAATCTGCGTCATTTACGTCATGATTAAGTAATAATTGGTTGTTTTGTTTGAAAAATGTTTATTTCTGATATCATAATGTATACTATTCCTTTTTATTATATTTCTATTCTTTTCTTATCATCATGTTATCTCTTTTTATATTTAGCAGACTTATTTCAATATAAATTATTATCATCTTTCGTCAACATTAACTCGTCAATTAATTATAATTCAAAAGTTGTTTAATCAATAAAAATGTAGATTTAAAATAATTAGAAGCGTTGCTCCTTAGTAATAATAACCTTAAAAAATAAGGAATACCCTGAAATGTACGTGGTATTTGTAATAAATAATGTAATAACTTATTATTAATATTTTGAATTCTATTTAACTAAGTAATTGACGATCAATAATGAGAATGCGGGCGCTACATACGCAAGATGTCATGAGGTGTAATGCAAATAGTATTAAATGTATTATATATTTGTTTAGAATACATTGTCATCTTTGAATTAATTTCAGTGATCAACTGTGTACGTGAAATGGAAGTGTCAGGGTCTGACCATTCCTGCAGACTCTGGGTGTGTCTGTTTTGATACAATCCATTCAGCATTCACTACGTTTATAAGTTCTTAATTATGATAAAAAAAATAAATAGCAACTTATTAAGCATACCCTAATTTAAGAGAACCTACTCTTTTACGAATTAGTACCAGGTGATTTCGCAACAGAATAAATATAGGACCTCCTTAATTTAACAAGAAACATCGTTTCTGTTTTCAAAAAATCGTTTGTGAGTGTTTGTTATTGATTACAGTCATGCAACAATAATAATTATAATTCAATTAAAAATTATAATTCAATTAAAAATTATAATTCAACAATGATCTGTCAAACTGGTTGTCATATTGACATTTTCATAACAATATATCATCCAAATATAATATTTATTAATAATATTTTTGCTTAATAAATTTGACTTAAATATTACTAACACATGATACTAATCCGCTAAATTGATTCAATGGTTCTCAGCTTTCATAAAACATTTGATTTATGTTTATGTCGCTAACAAAATGTAATCAAAATTGGTCGTTCTATATAATATAATTAGTTTGAGTCATTTCTTAGTGTACACAAAACCTTTAAGAGGGCTTTAGAACTACTCCGACTAATTAACATATAGCAACCGGCTCAAATGCGTATCCAGTTGTTATATATATGAACCGGAAAAATTCTTTAATTTAACAGGAAAACACATAAATTGATATAGGCATAAAAACCTAAAAATGAAAGGATTTAAAGAAATTGTACATTTAACAATAAAAAGTTTTATTTTAAAGTCTATCTTTACTCTCAACATCTCTATTCATAAATCAGGTACCTATTATTAAAGTTGCTATTACTAAAGCCAACTTTATCGTATTGTTTGAACGCTGTATAAAAAAATATACTTTCGAAAAAGATTTAATCTAAAGTAAGCAGTCTATTCTAGCCAACCAATTTGGTTACTAAAATATAATAATAATTAATATGATCATTTTGTAATATTAAATAAAAATTAAGCTGATTTGTTTCCAATAGAAGATTCAATTTCTGTTTTGTATGATAGAGCTCTCCTCAATATAATTCAAATCATGTTTTAATACCGTGGATTAAGTTAGAAAGTGCTTCACATTATTTATTTATTCAATCTCTATTGTGCAAAGAAATTTATACAATTGGCGGACTTAATGCTAAAGCACTTTCTTCCAGTCCACCGATTACATTAACAGAAAAACACAAAAGAGGATTACAATAAAAAAAAAATTATTATAATAAAAAAATGAAAAAAAGCGTGAAGATTAAACACTATCTAAAACTATAACAAAAGAAAACAAAATTTATTTATAAGTATTTAATTAGGGTTGTATGACATAAAATGAAATGGCATTGAAATCAAAAGTGAACAAAAGTACTTAATAATATTAAGCTTCGTATGATAATTATCTATAGTCTGTTTTTCTCTTTGTGTGTGTGTTCTTATAATCTATGTAAGAGTATTTAATATGTAGGTATATTAAGTGTTAGTACTAGTCGAGTAGGTAATGTATTTAATTAATTGTAGAATCCATATTGATGACATAAGTGTATAGTGTATCTCGTTCAAGAGTTATGTCAGTGTTTCAAGTAGGTATCATCTCAACCTACGTATCATTTTAAAAATACTTTAAAAGCTTTAAATATGATGTTATTTGTTATTTTTTCATCTGATTTTAGTGAATTTAATGGTTTTTAAACATTTCTAGAAGTATCTATGAACTTGTCTAGTCATTTTAAATAAATATGGAGTGCCAAATAAATCTTTACGAACGGAGATTTAAACTCGTAACCTCTGGAAAACTGTACCCGTGCTCAACTATTTGAGCTACCATGTCGATAACCGACTCGATGATTTAAGTATGCTATATATGGTCGTCTTTATAGAAATGGTGACATCTATTAGATTCCTTTCGAAAATTATAACCATTGTTTCTTTCTAACTTTACAGTATAGGTTAACATTGAAAAGTTGTCCAAATCGAAATTCATGTTTAAAAAAAAAATTACTGATTAAACTTGCGTAGATATAATTAAATTTTAAATTTAACCCGACATTTCGAATGCTTTGCAGTGATCGTGTTCACGGCTAGACGAGATGTAGTTATCTATCAGTAAGTCAGTTAATCAGTCCTTCAATGGTTCCTAAATTTCCGGGCGCATAGTTCAGGATGCACACAGAACGCACTAGCGGTATCTGAAAAATTTACAGTGTGGTCACAGACATGGGATATTTTATTTTTGAAGGTGAATTAAGCTTTCTATCTATAGTCGTCTTTATCGACATATCTGTTGCTTTACTTGTTTAAAACCACGGCCAGCACGAGTGCATTCATGACGGTCCACTCGAACATTATTGAGTTATGTTTGCTATTTCTTAATTAAATTTACAACAACTGTACAATGTAAATAGAAATATAATTTTTAAACACAAACTTAGGTTTTTAGATACAACTAAATATTAAATAGTTTAGATATTTTATTTTTATGAGGATATTCGCATATTTATAGCTTATCTCCATGACTTTTCACGCTCGGTAATACAATAGAGACCAAAGGACAGATTTGAACAAAGTCAACTGCCTGCATTAAAAAAATTTCATAGCATAGCGTAGCGTAGCATAGCGTAGCGAAGCGTAGTTTAGTGTAGTGTAGTTTAGTAAAATTAGAAAACTCAGGGCTATAAAAAAAATTACAACGAATATAAAAAACACAACAGTATTACATAAAGATTTAAAAATAATTTATTCAATAGTATTTTTTATTGTTATTGTAAGAGTAGTTTAGCTTGATCATTATTTTTATTACATGTATATAGAGTTATCATCTCATATCATTATAATAGCAAAGCTGACAAAGGCAATTCACAACACTCACTCTAACATTTATCAAAAGCTAAATCAAAATCCTTTTAAAATGACTCGTATAAGACAATCCTCCAAGAATGAAGCCTCTCAAGTTTCAATGTAACACGCTGCTCTATACGGAGGAAATTTATGGTAGTCTTATTTAAGGGTTTTTGGATCAGGTTTTCATCCATCCTAGCACTGATATAAATCTTAGACACGAAGTAATATATGAAAACACACATACAGTGTATGGATCAATTATAGTCTTTAAGGATTCAGTGTATAGGCCATTTATATGAACTGATTAAAGATATGTTATGCTTTTATAGACATAAAAAATATTGTAATATATTTTATTGTATCAATTATATTTATTTATTATTTTATAATAAATCATAAACATGCAAAGTTTGAATAAAAAGATAGTTTTCTTATTTTAATTATTTTTTAGTTACTGTCAGTGTCAAAAATAAATATGTCAATATATCCGTCATACTACTATTATTCTTTGCATACTATCAATTTCTGGGTGATTAAAAAAAAATTTGGCAGAGGCATCCAAGTATTGACTGAAACTATTTTCGAATTATAAAGCTTAACACCAATTTCGAAAGTCATTTTGTTATTTTATTATATATTAGTGCTTAAGATTTAGGGGTTATATGAATAACAATATTTGCTTAATTGCTCTGTCACTATACAAAAGTTGTTAAAGCATCAGAGGTGAAAGACTACGACAACCTAAGACAATGCATGGCTTACATCCATTGTTGTAACTCACAATCAAACAGCAATTTAGTTCAAAAGCTTATAAATTGCAAATGAACCACTTCACTTTATTCGTATGTCGAGGCAATAACGCTTTGTTCATACACATTTAACAAACTACTCTCTGAGGCCTCTTCACGTAACTATGAGTTGTTTAGCCTCTTTTTTCTTAAAGTCATTTTACGAGTATATAAAAAAAAACGAAAATTCAAAGATAAACTTGCTACGTATAACATATTTTAGTTTAAATTAATATAAATATACAGTCTGCAGAATAAATTATGTATTATATTTTATTTCTCTTTAGTTGCTTATTTTACCAAAGGAATACAGAACTGTTGTCAAAAATGTGTTTATTAATATATATATATATATGATATATTCAATTTGTAAAATTGAAATTACATTCCGTCTCTAGAGTTATCAGTATTGTTAGTAAGTTAAGATAAATATAACATTTAACAGATTTTTTAAATATGTCAATAGATTTTGATTCTACGATTTTAGGTGATACTATTAAGACCAAACTCAGGTGATACTATTACGATGTAACTGAAAACAAATATTGAAAATATTAATAAAAACAATAAATGTACTTCAGTATAATAATATAAATAATATTCAAATAATATTCATGAAGAAGTAGAAGCTGGACCTGAAGAAACTATATGAATGTATTCTTTGTACAGAATTAATGATGTATGCATATAATATGTCTAGAAGAGACATAAGTGCTTTAACTAATCCCTGTGTACTGGGACTATTACAAAGACACAAACGATGGATTCAAGCACACTAACAACAAATAATCCGTGAGTTACTATAAATGTAGTTTAATATACATATGGATATTGTAAAATAATCTATCAATCTACATTTGGATCAGGTTTGGGCCAGCAGAATAAACAAGTAATCGAAGTAGTAGTCCCCGATTGATCCCCGTAAGGTATACCCGCCATTAAGGACATTTATTTTATAAAGCTTTTATTAGCTTGGATTTAATAAAGCTTTATTTAATACGATTTATTTAATAAAGCTTTATTTAATACGATTTATTTAATAAAGCTTTTATTAGCTTGGTATTAAAACACCGGAAAAAAGATTTAATAAATTACTGACATTAATGGTAAAAATAAATAATCACCTTAATGGTACTGGTAAATAATAACTGGTTTAATCCACTCGTACTGGTAAAACAATTTCTCTGCATGACATAAGTTATATTAAAGTTATGTTAAAGGATATCGAGGTCGTATTCGAGACGCTATTCGGTGAAATAACTGTCATTTTTATATCGAGACCTTCTTCATATTTGATCAGTCGGTTTATTGCTATGTTACAACACTAGCAATGTAATTAGTCTTTGCTTGAGTGTTAAATATTTCTTTGTCTTTAACACTTATTCCGATTATTTAAAAAATATATATTAATCATATGTATTTATTAAACTATTATGTGAATTGTTGCATGTTGCTATTTAAGTATATTATGTTTAATCCGATTTATATTAGTACTTAGCATCATTTTGAATAGAAATGACACAAATTTTAATTAAAATTTATTAATAAAAATGGTTACACTCAACTTATCTCAGCATTATTCTTATAATATGGGAGTAATAGCCTTTTTTTTCTTCTTGTGTCAGATACGTGATGATGAGTGACAAGTAGGATGAATACTAGCCATGTGTGCGGGATGTGCGATGATAGAAGGGGGATGGGTGCCTGCGGACACTCACCAAATCATAACCTAGAAACACGTAGAAAAGTTATTACAGGAAAAGCTCGACGTCACCAGACTTTATTCAAATTTAGTATAGGTACTGGATGTAAGTTCTGTAATCTAAACAACTCGCGTCTCAAAATTTGCAGATATCCATCGTATGAAGAGGGGAGTCACACGCAACTCCAGTACTTATTAAGAATTGTTTGAAACAATATTTTCTAAACTTCGTCGTACAAAAACTCAGACCCTGTTGAAAAGTTCTGAACGACGTTAGGCACTTCATCATTTAACGACAACATTTCAATTGAGTTTTCAAACTTTTGTAAATAAAATACTCTTTTTGTATATTCAGCTTAATGTTCAATATTTATATACCTGCTGTTATTATATGGAGATAAATTTATCTTCTAATAAAAAAAACAGACAAAAAATATAAAAACTAAGAGGTGTAAAGGGACACCCGGATAGAACGAAGTTCCTTTCGATTAATTATTGAAGGAATAGGGAATATGGATAAAATTAAAAAATGATCTCAAATGTTTTTTTTTTCGGATACTTGTTATAATAAAAACATTTTTTTTTATTTACTAATCATTTAAGGCCATAAAATAATTTGTGAAAAGTGTAAAATGAGAGCGAAATTTAAACTTCCAAAACGCGTCACCATTGCTTGGTCGAAAGGAAATTTGACGTCATTTGACACGCCATTCAAATTAACGGCGTCGAAGTTCATACTGTGGTATTAGTGTTACTAAGAAAAATAAATAATTTAAACCTATATTATCGTACTTAAAGGTTTTATTAAATGATACGATTGTTTAGGTAATCATTTTCCACTTCACTTGACTCAGATAAATAACTTTGTTGATAATCAGCAGATATAGAAGATATAAAATGCTATAGAAGTATTATCAGCTGTGTTTTCAGTAAACATTTTTTTTTTAAACAGTTTTTATGGTAAAATAAAACTATGTAAAATAGTTAGTTTTACTGGTAAAATAAAAGTATTGTGTGTTGAATGAGGAAATGGTAACAATGCTACATTTTGTTTTTCAGCAGGTATATTTACATTGACACCTTTACTTCTATACTTCGGTTTAATATTAACTTGCACAGCTTAGTCACTTGGTAATTTATCTTTAATATGCGAAAAGCAAGGCTTTTGCATTTTGACTACGCACATTCTTATTCTATCAGCTTGTGTTTTTGCCACAAAAATATATGAGGAACAACTCCTATCTTCAAACTTAGATTACATTTATCTCCTTGTTGTTTCGTTATACATATTATATTCAATATTAATAGCTGTATCTTCCTTAACTTGAAATAAATCGACAACCATAAAAATTTCGTTAAACCAAAAAAAGAATACGGTTTTTATAGAAAGTAATACTGAACTTTTGTAAACTAGTAATGTTCAATAGCTAATGCAACTTACTATAAATTTAAACTATTAAATTAAACTTATTATAAATAAAGTATACTTACGTTAAATTGATCTTCACAACAATATAAACATGATTTAAGACATATATTATCCCTTTCAATTACCATTTACCATTGTTTTTGTAATTTTGCATCTCTTGGAATATAAAAAAACACTTTGTTGGGTGTTTTTCTATTACAATTTTTGCACTCCGGTACTATACAATACTTTTAAGATGGTTTTTATCTTCTTCCATGACTTGTAAAGCACTTAAAACTTAAAATATGTATGAAGTAAATAAAAAGTTCATAGTAAACATTGACTGGACGTGTCATTTGACGTCACGCAATGCGCGCCCAAAATGACGGCGTTTGAACGGCTCAAATTTACTCAATGTTTTAATTTTCACTTTGAAAAAAAAGTAGAATCTTTTCAAGCCTATTTATATTTTTTTCTACGATATAGAGAGGTAAATGATTAATTTACTACTACTATTTTTGTATGATATTTCGCCGATAATATATAATAATTGTAAATAAAATGAATAACTAAATTAAAGTGTTAACCAATAAACCCATCAGTTATTGTCCCGCCACCTAGTGGTTTCACTTTGTACAGATATGTTTATATAACAGATGTAGTTATGTTTCCCTAAGGTATAAATAGATGGCGTTGTTACAAAACATTACGAGTATATTTCATCACAAGTTTGTTTTATTATTTTCATTTAAACTGTCTTATTTGCAAATTGATTCTAAAAGAACAAACTCCAATATGAAATAAATAATAAAGAACTACTAGGCAATTTAATAAAATACAAAAAATAATAATGATAGAAATGAAAATATCTCGCTTGCTTTCTATAAGAGAGAGAGAGAGAGAGATAGCAAAACATGTCGTGCCAACTTTTGGTAAGAATTTTTACCTTCTGGCCCCCTTTCGGTTGAGTCTGTGTCAACATGCAGGATTCTGTTACCTCACTGCTAAGCCGCTAAAAACTTAGTACTTATTTCACATTAATCTTTAGCCACAAATTGTTAATTCGTCAAAGATCAGTGACTACAACGATCTAATACCACACATGGATTTATATCCATTGTTACAATACACTGTCAGAGAACAATTCAGCTCACAGATTAAAAAAGGTTACAAATTGAAAGTAAAACTCTTCACTTTATTCATATCTCGAGGCAATAACGCTTTGTTCATACACATTTGTACAAACAACTCTCTAAGGCTTCTTCACGTAACTATGAGTAGTTTGGCCTTGTTTCTTCTTTGTGTCACTTTACCTGAAAAATATAGACTATTTAAAAATTATAAAACATAGATACTTAAAGCGTTTTAAATATGAATATACAGTTTATTTATTTTTTTTTAATAATGTAACAGTTTTCTATTGAAATACTATTTTTGAACTTACCTTAATTAAAAATATTGATGTACATCCAAAATTAATAACCGATCTCTATCAAAATTAATGTGCCGTGTTTATAAAACTTTTTAATGCATTTACTGAAATTGCGTAATTTTTCAGTAAACTAAACTGTTTAATATTCATCACCTGTGTCATGGCCGTTGTTCAACATATTGTGTATAAATAATGATTATTTACCGCTTAATTAAAATCACCGTAACATTTAGGGTAAAATGATTAACGAAATTTAATGTAAATGTAGTTAAAATTAACACAAAGAGCTTTTATATTGTGTGCATATTACTTCATTGTGCCCTGCAGCCATGGCTTAGAATAGTGCGGCCCCTTATCTTGCCGAAGCTAGGTAAGAGTTAGTTAAAGGACAAAAATACAATTTTATTTCACCCTACCCCACGACTTATCGGTATATAATGTACATTACGGTATATAATATAGAGGTACTAGCAATTAAGTGAGGCTTTCTTTGGATTTTAAGAATTTAATTTTTATTTGGTAGGTATACTTACATGTATAACATTGATTTCATTTCACATTAAATTACAGTGTATAACAGATATATACAGACATATACAATGTATAACAGACATATACAGTGTATAACAGACATACACAGATATATACAGTGTAAAACATTGATTTCAATTGACATTAAATTTATAAATCTTAGTTTTACTTCGGCTTCAGATTATGTCAATAATTCTAAATTTAATATAATTTTCTACAATGCAGTTATATTACTAAAGTTACACAAATTATTTAGTATTTTATTTATATTTAACAGATAACTTTCTTCATTTCCACCCATTTATACAAGCTTCTCTCTGAGACCACTTCATATAACGAGTCTCACAATCTTGAGGTCGTTACTTTGAAATGCTTGAGGGTAAAATGAAAGGTGACTTTAACTTTTATTTCAATGAGTTTATTGACATAATAGCCTGCATTAACTGTCTGTCAAAGCAGTACGATTGTAAATATACTAGCACCGGTTCCAAATCCATATCAAAATATGATTGAGGTAATTATTGGTCCTGATCTTGTTTTTTAATAAAAAGGAAAATTCAAGATTGTAATAAAGAAAATAAAACCCCGTCATTAAAACTCTAAGACGATGGAGAAAGCTAATAATTAAGAAGAACGTATTGTAGCAGGAATTTATTAGCTTGTACCAACAATATTATTTCTGACTATTTTTAATCTAATCTATCGAATCTCTATTCTATCTAATCTAATTAATAATTATCTTTTATTAAGATTACGGTTAGCAAGATATGTTTATCAAGCTTGTGTTATCAGAATATCAGAGCTGTTGTTGAAATGTCATTTTAATGTCAAACTCAGATTGTAGATCGATTTTTAATTTCAGCTGTAAGTCTGTAGTACCTCAAATGTAAGACATTAATCATTTCCTTGCCAAATATTAAAATCTGTACCGTCACCTTGTAATTGAAGATGCCTACAATGTTTGTTCATTATAATTTGACTTGCAGGTTCTTTAATTATTATAAATATGCGAATAAACAATGACATGCCATTTATAATTTATTTAAAGTATATTAAAAAATCTGCAGCTAGTATTTCAACTCGACAATGGTAAATAGAGAAATTAAGAGCGAAGTATCCATAAAAGCTTCAAAACTATCTTCTTTGATCAGTACGGCGTGTAATACAATCGGTTACTTAATTCAACCCTGCCTTCCCGTCTTGCTCTTTAAAGTTAGCAAGTTAGAGAAAATTTTGTAACCAGGCAATGGATTTTGGTAATCACTTACAGTCAGGGCATTCTACGCCTTGACTCGTTATTAATACTATTAAATAAGTTAATTACCAATATAACTGCGATTCGAACTTTGTATGCTTGACTAAGGAATTGTTTACTAGAGCAAGAGACTAGATTAAGGGAATGGTAATAAATACGATAAAATAAAAAAAAACATTATATTATGTAACGCAGTTTATCTTTGAGGTGAGGAGTGTGCAGACTTTGGATCTAACTCGTGGATCCCTGGATCTAGGTATCATCCAGAACCTTCTGAAGCCTTGGTTCGAGCATCTCAGGATATCAAGCTGATGTACCGACGATTTAAACAAGTAAGATTTTTATATTTATAAGCAGTCACTGGAATGGATTTGGTTTTAAATCATTGTCAATAACTTTGTGGGTCAATAAATATAGTTTTTTAAAACTTCATGTCCTAGAACAGTCAAACAAAAATCAATTAAAATTTCAAGAACTTATTGATAAACTGGATTCAATTGGATGAATTCCCATAAGAGTGTCGATTCGACACATCCACTTCATAAGCCTAACTTATTTTAAAGTTTCCAGATTGTGTTCTTTGAATACATAAAAATAGTGTTTTGAAAATGGACTTGTAATAAATTGCTATATATTTTAAAGTTTCTATCATCCATAGTATAAGTACCATAACTCTTCAATAAGTTAACTAGTTTTGAATTTGATTCTAGAGAGCAACTTAAAAAGGAAACTTAATAAAATAAAACAGATTAATAAAGTATTTTGCCTCCTTTCAGTGAAGGAAGATATTATCATAGAAGTCCTGCCAGTTACTACCAATTTAGCAACAATTTTATGAAACCCAATTATGCCTTGGTGGAATGTTTATTTTAATTGTTTCCAGCATTGACTCATTTGCTAATTTAAGATAGCTATGCCACTATTACAAGCAGTTGAACGGTAGGAGTTGAAAATGGTTTAATTATTTACAAAATTTTAATTAATTAAATAAAACTTAACTTTATTATTAAAAATTTCCTTTTTTTTAATGTAATAACATACATATTTTAATACTCAATTTACGTCTCTATTATATAAATTCCATTATAATATAATATTAACTTCCTCCTTAAAAACTTTTAGTCTAAAATATGGTTTCTGAACATACTAAAAATGAGAGAAAACGATTTCAAAATGAGAGACAAAAATGGATTCAATTGTATAAAACTGCTTATATATAATTATAAGTATATCCCAAAAAAACTTCTAGAGACAACCAAAAAATTCAAAAAAATAGAATCAAATTTTTTACTAAGTTATGTTTATTTTATACTACTCAACAGATTAACTAAGGTAATATTAAGCAACCAGTGTTACAACAACCTTGTTATATTATGTAATAGATAAATAATATAACAATGATTACTCTGCTTTAATTAAACCAAACTCTTACTAATTACTTGAATGTTTTGATAAATTTAACCTCTGACTATTATCATATGTAGAACTGAGATCTAATGACCTTTTCTAGTAAAGATAATAAAATAATAGCGAGGTACAATTTGTGGATGTAGTGTTCTTGGAAGTTACTAATTCCATCACATATAACACCAAAGCATAGTTTTAGCAAATTAATGTCTGTTTATATATTTATGTTCGGCTGTTTGTTTGTTCACGCAAAATACATGCACATCAAATAAAAATACAAACACATTTTTTATGATAATAGGATATGAGGTGGGGGAAGATGGCTGTTAAAGTAAAGGGAACATCTCGTCTCAAACAGCTCACAATGAATGAATTAAGATGCAAAGGCAATGCAAGCCAATTTATTTAGAATTAAGTTTGTTTAGAGACTGTATGGATATTTATACACTTTCAAGTATATATCTATATATAATAGAATCAATCATATATATATATATATATATATATATATATATATATATATATATATATATATATATATATATATATATATGTTTTACTTAACACATTCATACCATTTAATGGACAGATATGAAGATTGATTCTCCACATTGAAACCATGTGGTATATGTGTATGTTTGTATGTGGAAGGCTTATATACGGTACAATTAATTGTAATAGAAGTATCAGTGTTGAGCTAGAAACAAATTCCGCTCTTATAATATATTATATACCGCTCTAAAGACTGAATGATTTTTATTTTCATTCTTCTCAAATACTTAAGTCACTTCAACACTTCAGAAACTGTCATAAAATCTCCAATATAATAAACTAAATGTACAAACTAAAACATAACTTACATACTAAAGTGAACACAATGTGAGTTCTAAAATATTGTGGTTATTGGATAATGGTTTTTTTTTATTTTAGGCTAGAAAAAAATATGAATAAGTCCTTATTTTTATTTTTACCAAACCGAGCCCGAAATATGAATATTCACTAAATAAATATTTATACACTACTTACCCTGGGACCCTTGCAATCAAAGACTTCCGATAAAATGAAAATAGTGCTGTCCTATAGGAACAATTTAATTTCCTCCGAACCAAAACTTGTTCTTTAATATTAGCAAAATTTGGAGTATTTGATATTCATTTGGGAAATCATAAAAACCATTACAAGCTATATTAAATTCAAACTTTTTGATTAACATATGTAATGTTGATCTTTTAATTAAATAACGCTACCATCGTAACCATAGAGACCATCTTATATAGTTGCTAATTAAAGAAGCTGGTAGTGAAATGTAATACAGTTGGTAGACGAGAAGGCATCCTAGAGGTCACGGGATCGAATCCCTGCACGTATCGATTTATATTCCATTATACAATTTGAGTAATTAACATGGTTAAACATGTTTATTGATAGAAATTTTCAAAATAAAACATGTTTTTGAAACTTGTAACTTTAATTGTAAAAAATAAATTGAATTTGTTATTCATATTAAAATTAACGTTACCGAAATAGAATTGTATCTAAACTACTTTTTGTCCGCGACTCCATCCAAGTATGAAAGGTGTAGTATCTAATATTGTAATCAATAACTTTCATCTAGAGCTCTTTAACATGAAATCGTTTATCCTAACTTATTATCAACGATTAGCCAAAACTATTATTCAGGAACTAAAACATGGAGCAATGTTTTATGTTAAAATATTAGCGGTTTATGTTGAAGTATGCTTGGAAAGTATTCTTGGAAATTCGTTCTCTAAGAGAGTTTAATATAGAATAAAAGTTTGTATAGAACTATGTTAGTTTTCAAAGTATATTCATAAAAAATAGGATTTCAATGTTTTATTAAAAAGTTTCATTTCAGGATATTTGAAAGTTTCGGTAAGAGATAAATTTCAGAAAATCGGTGCGGGTCACTAAATCAATAACTTCAATACAGTATGTGTGTTAACCAATATAAATAATGTACAAGAGATACGTAAATAAACTAGAAACTGAACAAGAAACCGTATTAAAGCATATATAATGTATATGGATCGCTAGCTGAAATATTTTATAGTAAGCTAAGGTTTCATAATTAAAAATACAAATGCGTCATTAATATCTTATTTATAATTAACTTATTTTTTCTTTGTCTTCATTATGATGGAAGAGTGATACGCAGCAGAGAACTATTTAAAAAATGAACCTTATATCAGGGGACTCCAAGTTTCTAAATGGAGATTTACTCGAACGTCATAGGATATTGAATTGAGAAGCTTATATGATAAAAAGAAAAAAATTATATAATATATACCTTTTCATCGGTGGAACGAGCGTCTATATATTTTAAAAAATGTTAATAACTTGCATGGACAGAATCGACCGCGTCAGATGATGATAGCACCCATATATAGCACCCTGTATATTTTTAATAAAGTTTGTCTGTTCATCTGTTCATTCGCGTAGTGAAAAAAAGATAATCTAATTAAGTGAACCTAATAAAAGCTCTCAGCTCTCATCATTAGAATGTGCCAAACAATCGTCATTTTGACATACTGAATATTGACATACTTATCCTTTATATGACGCCGGAGCTCATATTTAGTGGAAGTACTTAACTGTGTACAAGGAACTTCCTGTATGTTAATCTGTCGCGCTTGAGTAAATCCCGAATGCCCTCTTGGGCTACAACTGAAGTAAAAGTAAGCGGCAGCGTCGCCCTCTAGTGAAAGACGATTCCAGCACTTTTCGGGAACATTGATCTTTTTATAGCCTATGTCCAAACCAAGTCTCTAGTCCTTTTCATGGTCCTAGTATGCAAAACTTCATAATTCAACTCTACGCATTATTGACATACTACCATTCAAACGTTCAAATTATCTTGGATTTCGAATCAGATATTTACAATATGCAATGACTGCAGCTATTTATTCCGTCATGTTATTATTTAATAATTCTTTTATAACTATGACCAAGTGATTAAGCGCAATATTTAATTATATTAATGAAATGTTGTATCAAAATTTAATTATTAAATGTATTTACCCGACAATAGACTGAAGTGAATTCAACTTTATCGGTATATTCTCAACTAATTTCGGAAGCATCTGGCGTTCTTACTCATGAACTCGGAGCGTATATATACCTATGTATAAATATATATATGAATGAATGAATGAAATGTATACAGGGTTATTTTTAATTAGTAGACCACCTCTTGCAGGCAGCCTCTCTACATGAATCCCAACAACATATGTTCTATGACTTTTTACAAATTTTGAAAAACAACACAAACAAAGAAAACAAAAAGTTTTTTCTCCCTCTTTTACCTATTACTCTGTATTTTGTAAGAACTACTTAAATGGCAACGCTCGGGTGCCATACCGACGCTCAGAGTTAATGTCAGTTCAGAGGCAACAAATAAATTTTCCCATACAATTTTTTTTTTGTTTCGTTTTGAGCATAAATAAAAATGACCGATTTTGTTTGTTAAAAAGCTCAAATGTAAAAAAAAATCTCATCCGTAAACAACATTTTTCGGTAGTTGTTTCGATTTTACCACCCTATTCATAATTAATTTATCAGTTAAGAAATTAACAGTGTGTCTCTTATAGGCTGCAAGTCCTAAGTCATATCTTAAAATACGCGACATGGTTCTAGGTGCTATCTTCATTTCCCGAGATAAAATCTGTTACTTTCGGACAGGGTTTCTTCGAATTCTTTTCTTTACTGCTTTGACCACCTTTTTCGTACGAACACCACGTGAGCGGCCAGATCTTTCTCTGTCACAAACAGAGGCAGTCTCATTGTACCTATTTAAAGCCCGGTACACAAACATTTAACTAATACCAAGTGTATGGAGAGTTTTTAAAAATGTATTTGGCTCCATACCTACTTTGTATAATGCAATCACAGCGATTCTGTTCTATTTATCACCCCACTCTATTTTAATATCGCAAAATATTGTACAATGTATTAGCGCCAAAATGAGAAAACACAATCAACAATCGTACAAAAATGACAGATTCCAAATTCAAATGCAATATTTTTTATTTTTAATTGTAACAATATTTATGGCCAGACTAAGTACATCCAATTATAGGCGAGTTAGAACCGTAAATAGTTTTATATATTACAATTCTGTCCAAAGTTTCAAATTCAATTAAAATAAACATCTGGCTTCATTCTAGAATTACTAATATTAAATAGCACACAATATTTATATTTATGCTAATGTGATAAGAGTCATATTTACATAAACGTATTGGAGTGTAATTTTGCTTGAAAATCTCCATAAATCACTTTAAGCGACTCGCCCGTCTCAAACGAGTTATTTAATAGAGGATTTGGGAAACTTGGTTGTATATTAACCAGCTTACATTTAACCGTTAGATACAATAATAATAATGATGTAAACAAATATAATAAAGTTTCATTTTAGGTATCGATTACTCTAATATTTAGTAGCTTTTTTTTGGTAAAAAATAGTTGCATAAACTTTTAAATTTGAACATTTAGTCCCAAACTAAGCAACCCCTGTACCTTCGGCTAGAACCCAACTACCATTAGCTTAAGAATACTTAGTTACATATTTACGTAAAAAATATTTAAGGGTTTTAATAAACCGTTTTAAGGCCACTTTGTATTCAACACTGTCCAAGTACCAAGAAACAGAAAACCTCAAGTTTTTCAAATCCTAACAAGTAATAAGATATTTGATCATAAATCTGCAACTAGCGAATTCCAACAAGCATTGTAATATAATATTTTAAAGCGTGTGTTAAATATTATAAGATTATACAATTAAAACCACCGAATTAATATGGTATAAAGTATTTAATCGAGCTACTTCACACTATTAATATGGTAATATTTTTCAATGCATTATCTGGATAAGTTTAAAGAAAAGAAAGAACTAAACAAATATCATTTAATATAACAAAATGACTCCCAGTACATGAATATAATAAATACAGTAATATAGTTATTACTGTGTAATTATTTAGACACATTTACCAATAACTCAATACGATGAAATACCCATAATAGTTATTATACATATTATAAACAATGTAAGTATAAGATATACGTCGTTAGTCTGGAGGGAATCTAAGGACATTTGGACACTAGCGTCCTCCGACGACAGAACGCCGGAGCAACGGAGCACTTACTCAGTTGGGACCTCGTCTATACCGGTATAGACGGTGTGTGTTGTATGGTGTCACTTATGCCTACGCGTACACGTTATTACCTACTGTGAACACGTCGTCGGGGTCAACGAGTACCGACTTGGGTCTTCTTTTTCTGACTAAAGTAGTCTTACGTGATCTATACTCAGCGGCGTCAGCCACCAGTGGATTCGGGTGTCGCTCAGCACGTTCAAAGTACTTTTGAGAAAGCCCCTTGAAGTACTGAGCGATGGTCGAAAGGTCTAAGTCTCTATGGAGATCGATGTTGCGTACGAACCACGGCGCCCCGGTTGCAATCCGTGTAAACCTGTTCTGAATCACCTGAAGGGGTTTCAGATTAGCGTGCGCAAAAGCGGGACTCGCATAGGACATGACGGAACGTATGCAAGCTTTGTAAAGTGTCACCTTATTGCGAAGGGACATTTTACTCCGCTTGCCTAACAGCGGATATAAACGACCTAATATGTAGGCCGCTCTGCTATGAACGGTCCTAATTTGCGCAGTGAAAACTAACTTTCTATCTAACGTTACTCCTAGGTATTTTGCCTCGTCTTTCCAAGGTATCGTTTTATAAAAGAGTTTGATTTGCGGGAGGATCCTTGGGGGGCCCCGTTCGAAGAGCACCGAAACGCTCTTCTCAGGGTTTACCTCGATCCGCCATTTCCGCAGCCAACTCTCAAGGGAGTCGACTGCGGATTGGAGACGTTGGTATATCTCCCAGTGATCCTTAGAGGACGTTTAAAGCGCGGTTTCGTCCGCGTACATGGCCAGGTGCACTTTAGATCGCGGCCTAGGAATATCGCTAGCGTAGATGGAGTAGAGGATGGGCGAGAGAACTGAACCCTGGGGGACACCCGCCCTGATATGGCGGGGAGTTGACAGAACGCCTTCCACTCTGTAGCGAAAGGAGCGATTCGACAGGTAGTCCCGTATGATGTGTACGAGTCTGTCCGACACTTTGTACTGGTATAGCTTGTACACCATTCCATTGTGCCAGACCCTGTCGAACGCCTTAGCTACATCGAGGAAGAGCGCTCCTGTCTTATGCTTCTTGGCCCTCACAGTGGCCCCTATCAGTATGTGCTCCGTGAGGCGTTGCACCTGATGGGAACATGAATGGTTGGCTCTAAAGCCGAACTGCTCATTTGGGATGATTTTGAGTCTCTCGACTTCCGATCTAAGTCTACAGAGGATGATTCTCTCATATACTTTCCCTAAGGAACTAAGAAGACTAATGGGACGGTAACTACTAGGCAGATGCCGGGGTTTGCCCGGCTTATGGAACCCTATCCCTATGGCCTCTTTCCACTGGGCCGGAAACGAGCAACCGGCCAGTAGAGCGTTAAAAATGGTAACCAATAGGTAAATTAAAGGAGGTGGAAGAAGCTTTATCACTTTGTTAGTGATCCTATCGGGACCTGGCGATTTCTTGGCGTGAAGCGCCCTAACTATGGACGTCACCTCGTCTAGGTTCGTTTCCTTGATTGGCGGACCGACCGGTGGCTGAGAACACATTATATTGACCGATTTGTCGACTATTTCGACATGATCGCGATCAACCGATTGAGCAGACAGACGGCACTGGCTCTCTAGACTGTCGGCTAAGCACTCAGCTTTGTCAGGGTCGTCAAACGCGATGGCGGAGTTAGGTCCAACCAAGGGAGGCATATCTGAGACAGTGTCCGCCTTCAACGCTCTCTGCAACCGCCAGAATGCCTGGTGTGTTGGAGAGAGCGTCGCAAGCGTCCTATCCCAGCCGCTATCTCTGAAGTCGTCGAGAGCTTGTCTCGACTCCCTCTGGAGACGGCGCAGCCTCCGTCGGTTGTCATCTGTCGGGTATCGGTCATGGGCTCTAATCGCGGCGTTTTTACGGGTGATTAGAAGTGTAATGTCCGGAGGGAGTGCTCGGTAACCCTCGAAGTTCACTCGTGGACCTCCCTCGAGGACTTTCCTATGCTGTCTACCAAATGTTCTGTGAAGTTAGTCGCGGCTGAGGCAGCGTCCTCGACCGATGTAAGCTGGTCAGGAATTTTGTCGAGGTGCGCTGATACGGGGGAATGGAGTTGCTCTCGAAGCTTCGTCCAGTTAATAATTGTTTTAGTCGCGGGTTCCCTAACGGGTTGAAGTCCTAGCTGAAATAGGACCGGTCGATGGTCAGAGTCTAGCTCGGATAGAGTCTCGTAACTGGAGTATCACGCCCTTCAAGAGTACTATGTCGAGCACGTCGGGTCTGTCATGTCGGAAGTCTGTATCGCAGTATCGCGTGGGACTCAAAAGCGCGGTGATCTCGAAGTCGAGACCAGCCTTGTAACTTAGCCTATCAAGGAGATTTCCTCTACTGTTTGCGACAGTAGAGTTCCAGCGGGGATGTTTGCAATTTAGGTCGCCGGCCAGAATGGTTGCGTTACCTAATTGGAGTAAGGACTTAAGGTCTCTCTCAACTAAGTCTTTATTGGGAGAAAGATAGACGGATGCTAGTACGATCGACTGATGGCCGGTCATACCCACCTGACATAATGACGCTTCTACGTTAACTAGTTGGGGCGGATCGAGAGGAGTGCAATGAAGAGACCTTCTGTAGTAGATGATGGTTCCCCCCTTCGCGGTTGCCCTATCGTTCCTAACGAGACGGTAATTCGCGATGCGCGGATCACGATTACACGGCTTCAGAAAGGTCTCTTGTACTAACAGGACGTCTATCTGGTACGTGACCACGAAGTCGCGCACTAGATCTATCTGCTTAAGTAGCCCGTTCGCGTTGAATGTAGCGACAGTCAGAGAGCGAGGTTTTACCCTTCCACGCGATGTCATCATGTTGACATCGTGTGTTCGTATATCAATTTGATTAGGACGGCGTGCTTGAGGAGCACTTCCATCCTCGCGGGAGGGTTCCGCGCGGAATCCCTCATTTCATTCGAAAAGACTAGGAGCTCTTCGATGTCTATTACACCGAAGAGGCTCGTGACGCACGCGAGCGAACTCGCAACTCCGTCGGTGGAGTTTCGAACCGGCGGCGGCGGCAAAGACTGGGGAACGGGGTGTGGCATAATCCTCGAAGGCTTCACCCAAGCGTTCGCGACCGCGTTCGCGGGTGCCTAAGGGGCCTGGGATGCCTGAGGGGCCGCGGGCCTCCTAGGGGCTAGAGGAGCCCATGGAGGCTGGGCGAACCGAGGAGGATGCCTTGCCGGCTGTGTCCTGCGCGGCGCTTTGGGGCACCCACGATAATTCGCTGAATGGCCCTTCTGTCCGCACAGGACGCAGCTGGGAGGATCCTCAGGGACCGGTCCCTTCAGCGAGCAGTCGGCTGTCGCGTGGTCGTCCAGGCACTTGACGCACCTTTCACGCGCGTGACAAAAACGTTGGGAATGCCCATAGAGCTGGCAGCGGTGACACTGACCAGGAAAACCGCGACCGCGTGGAGGTTCGACCCTAAGGCCGGAGAGTGGGCAGACTGCCTTGACGTTAAAAATTTGCTTTCCTTCCGGGAAAAGCTCGAGATGGACGGGAACGAGATCGAACGGGACCCTAGTGGTCGCTCGGTAAATGCGGTGCACCGAGATGACGGGGAACGATTGGGACTTAAGGTCCTCGAAAATCCGCTCAGTAGTGAGCTCCACGGGGAGCCCTCGGATGACCACCGTTAAGTGGCGTTCATCCTCTAGCGCGTAGGTGTGGTATCCGTAACCACGTTCGCGGAGGAGAGGAGGAGTCAGACCACGGTGGTCCGACGAAGACGCGGTTTGTACGCGGATACCGTCGGCGGTATTTCGGGCGGACGTGAAATGGAGGTTGTGCTCCGTCGTAAGTGCGGACAGAGTGTCCCACTTAGACTTGTCCCTTATGTAAAGCGGCGGCGGCGCGGGGGACTTCCGTGGCGCTGAAGGCGCAGGCACTGAAGGTGCCTCCGCGGGCGCTGAAGGCGCGGACGACGGCGACGCGGTCGCGGGCGCTTCGGGCGCGATCGGCGCGCGTTCGCGAGTCAGGCCCGGGCCCGAAGAACAATCGGGCGACGCGAGTTCGCTACTAGAGGGTTTTGAGGCCCGTTTTCGCGGGACGTTCGAGGAGAGCGCTTTCGTCGCCTTCCTCTTGGCCGATTCGGTCTGCACGGTCGTGAAGCCGTCGTCCTCGTCAGCGTCCGAGGAAGGGGACGAACTCCCCGACTCAGAATCTGAGGCCGTCTGTTCCGTAGGAGTGGCGGCCTCGACCTCCATGTCGGAGGTGCTCTCGGTCGCGATCGCGGCGCGCGAGGTCGAGGTCGGAAACTCGGTGCCTAACAAGACAGAGTAGCGCAGGCATAATTCAGGCGCAATTCCGTGGACCCAACCAAAAAACTGCGACTTGGACAGATCTTCGGGTTCCGCCGCGGATTTGGGGTCCATGGTGGAGCCCGGAGATATGAGCCGTCCTCCCTGCGTGAGCAGGGAGGCGAGTGCCTAACGTGAACCCTATCGAATCTCTGTCAGTAGGTGACAGAGGTGTGCCTAATACCCTAACGACTGTGTACTTACACGACGCAGGCTATTACGACGAAGTCTTTGAATTCCGTTTCGTACCCTAACTAGGGCGACGTCGGACTTGGTGGACCCCTATGCAGGCTCGCCGGCCCGCAGGTGTGCTTGCGGCGATGACTCACACACAAACACAATCACACCGCTGGCTTGCACACAATGGAGGTCTTTATCTTGACTGGCGCAGGTGTACGAACGGTCGGTGCAGGTGGCTGGGCGGTCAGCGTGACGGCCCAGGTAGGTGGCGCGAATAGGCGGAGCAGGTAAAAGGGACATATGTCCCGGTCGACTGCTCAACGGTGAATCCGAGTTGTCCAATACAGATTACCTTTAATAGAGGCTTACAGCCATATTTATTACATAACAACATCGACAGAAGCGCCAACGGCAGCTTCTGGAGATAAGTCATATTCACAACTTTAAACATCATAAAATATATCATATTAACAATATAATAGTACATAACCATAACCATTTTAAATGCCTAAGCATATTTATAACAATCATATCTTTCACACATTTATGGCTTACCTAATAAGATATGTAAATACAACATATTTAATATCTTAAGGCTACTTCCGATAGTTCGTCAAAACAATATCTTTTACTACTTTTATAACATAGCAGTAATAACAATGATATATAGTAAATAATAGTACTAAATAATTCTAAATTCGTAAATCTAGTTGTAACAACAATATTTATTATCAACGTTATTATGTAGTTAAATAAATAATTACATATTTATACTACCTACATACCAAATTACTATATTATAACAATCTTATATGTAGCAATACTACAATAATATAACACGTCCATAACTTATAAAATATAAAATCCTTATTTATTACATACCAAATAAAACAATATCGTTGTATTAAAATGTTTTCACTCGACAAGCTATAACAAAACGGCACCAATAATGTACTAAAGCGAAAAACAAAAACTCGTAAAACAATGTATCAAGGCACCATTTTACCCAACCCTTCAATGGTGACATGTAACGAAGGTTCAATTAACCCTGGATCCCCGTCAAATTACAGACAGACAACCCGCGGTTTGGAAAATTTAATTAAAACTTTGGTATGTTATTTGTAAATACATATTTTCAAAGTAATGTTCCAATAAAAAACGAATTCTTTTTTGAAAATTAAATGAATTAAAAATATAATAATAATTTAAGACTTTATAATCGAAAAATTAAAGGAAGGTCGATTTTTACTTATTTCTTTTTAAGAACACAATCTTAAAACCGAACGTATATTATTAAATAACTTCTTATCATTAGATTAACTCATCACCATTAAACAGAAAATCAAATCAAACATATTAAAAATATTAATGTTTAAAGGAATTATTATCTCGCGTGACTCTCGGCTCTCGTCAAGAGAAGCTGACGATTGTTTTTTTGCTGTACGACTTCGATGATGATAGAAGAATCTCCAGAAACGAGATACTGTTGATGGTTCAAGTGGTGGATGTCTACCGATTTATAAAGCTGCTGCCGAAGACCACGTTAATAGAATATTTAAAGTCAGTTGTTTATGCAATCATTTTTTGGGGTTAAGAATTTAGACAAAAAGTATATGCTCCAATATTTAATAATATAAATAATCAACCGCCCCTTTCATGATTTATCAATTCTTAAGTTTTTTAATAATACAGAAAGGCTAATTTATAAACTAAGAATTTACCTTTGTAATCTTACAGCTAATGTATACTTACGCAGACGGCTAAGTCACTCCGGACGAGTTAGCTCGCTGGTGTTGTCGTGATCCTGCACTCTTACACTTCTTTGACGCACTGGACACAGTGTTAACACTCATACACACGCATAGCGTTACCGAAAAAAAGAAATATAATGTGGAAGTAAAGCTTAAGTCTGTGTGTGGAAATGTTGTGGCTTATATAAAACTTCGCCGAAAGCTGTGGTTGTTTCCGTGAATTCACCGGTGTCTCAGCGATCTGTATATCTCTATATCTGAAAGTATTATGAGTGTGCTTTTAATTTAATGTAAAAGATACCTATAATATTTTCATATACATTAATAATATTAAACAAAAATGCATGTTCAAAAGTAATTTTAATAATAATCAAATAATCATATAAACGAGTGAAAAGTGTTATATTGAAATAAATTTATACTCCAAATATTTATAAAGATATTAAGGGTAATACCGATGCTGCATAGTTATTTAATAAACGTGTAATAGCTTTATTTGTCTAGAGATATACAATGTTAAAAAGATACAATAAATTTAAATCTATAAATATAGAATGAAAGTAAACCGATACGGACCGGGATATGAACCCGCGACCTCTGTAAAGCCGTCCCACTAAATATAAACTTAACATGGGTATATATGCTTATAGATATTTTTATACAATAATTTTACCCGATATGGGGTGTTAATACTGATAGGTTCTCCAAGCGAAGCCAGGAGCACAAGATAGTAAGTATTTAAATAATTAAACCTGTAATGAGAAGACACAAAGATGTACTGGCAAAAATGGCAAGAATTCAAAATTTTGTTGAGAACCTAGGTATAGAAACATGCTTTTTTATCAAAAGGATTTTTTTTCTTTTAATTTGACGACTTACTATGAAATTTACTAATTAGTGCAAGTTTTTTTAATTAATGTATTTCGTTTCACTTATGTATGTCTTGACTTGAGGCTTAAAAGATTTTTATAAATCTTTTTATATTTTTTCTCCTTATTTCTTAACGTCTGTCTCTTTAAATTCAATTAAAACATATAGTTTTATGTTATATTCGGATTATAACAGGCATTTTTCTGTATTATTCTGTCATTAATGTATACCTGTATTTGATAATATTATAATTACTAAACTATATTAAGAAAAATTTAATAATTACCTCTGGAAGTCTTGTCCCCATCGGTCTGTTAACTAAACTGCCGTACTAGCTTTGGTGAATTTCGTATTTTGTTTGTAAATATTCTTTGCCAAAATAGCAGCGATGTCTATTTATTAGAAGATAATAATCATCTTAGACTAATAAGTCTACACTTTAAATAGGATAAAAACCTTGTAACAAAATCTAGTGACATAATTTAGAAATAATGTTTTACCTTTATATATGTGGACAAGCGGACTAGGAAAATAAAACATTCCTGACTTAATTTCTATCTCGCCATCTTCCTTTTAATTTTTCATCCATTGCAAGTCAAAGTCAACTTTTTATATCAGATTGTCTATCTTTGTAGCGTAATAATCTAGTTGAACTATTCCAAATGTCATGTCCATGGTTAAGATCCGACAAGACTTTCTTTAATTAACATTTACACACATATTTTATTTGTTCCTTAAATTCTTATTACATTTATCTTATTCGTACATTCATGCACACTATTGCACATATACACACTATCATCTATTTGTCAAATTATTGCAACACAACATACATGCCATTCGGATTGAATTATTAACAAATTATGTATCTCTCCAGACTAAAAGTTAATTCATCCACTGCCAGTACTCCAAGTCCAGTGCCTCCGGTACCATTTCGGAATATACCTACTATAAATGTGATTTTGATGGCTTCGGAGATTTATTGTTTTACTGTGAATAATAATAATGTGATGTATTTTAATTATTTATCTACTTGTCTAATTTAGAAAACCTCAATATCCTAAGAAATAGCTAGCTAAATAATTAAAAATTCTAAATCTATTTAAATAGGGATCAAATTAAACCACTGATTTTCTTGAAATAATATTTACTTAAAGATGTATAAAGTTTTAAAGTTATCTTTGTTGATATATACCTAGTCTTGCATTGATATATACCTAGTCTTTTTTTTTATTGCAAATAACACTTATTACTTTTACAGTGTTAACACAATGTGTTTATTATACAAATATAAAACAATTAAAAATATAAAAATCTTATTCGAAGTGCTTCCATTGGCTGCAATACAGTAATTTAAACGTTGAGGCCAGTTATCAATAGAAGCTCGGGTTCTTTTCATGGGGAAATTCTTCACTGTCAATCATATTGATTGTTTTAGGGACTCCATGTTATCAAGGCGTTTAGAGCAAGCTGTACTCTCTAAAACTGACCATAAATCATAATCCAGCTGATTAAGATCGGGACTAGACGCCGGCCAGTCTTCAGCTCTGATGAAGTCGGAGACGCTCGCTTCCTACCGAGACTGCGTGGACCGAGCTTTATAACCCGGCGCTGAGTCTTGCTTACACAATACTTGGTTATTGAACATGGTGTAATTAAGGGACTTAACTACCTTCTCCAGAATGGTATCTTGATACACTTGTGCCGGTGTTTTCATACCTTTTTTACAAAAATATAGCTCAGTCACTCCTTCATAGCTAACACCCCACCAAACCTCACTGGATTCGGAAGTTTCCTTAGAGCTTTGAGCATAAATGCGGTCATATTGTTTGTTAAAATGGTGCTCAATTGTAAAAAAAATCTCATCCATAAAAAAAAATTCTATGACCTCCCTTTGCGTACCGCTTCAGTAGTTGTTTGTTATTCACCTTTAATTTATCAGTTAAAAGATGACCAGTGTGTCTCTTACAGGCTGCAAGTCCTAAGTCATCTCTTAAAATACGCGTCATGGTTCTAAGGTGCTATCTTCATTTCCCGAAATAAAATCCGATTTGATAAAAAACATTTTATAGGTCAATATTTTAAAACTTAATAAAGGAGACGGGGATTTCTGGGTCTAGTTATAAAAGATTAGGACATGGTTTGAAAAAAAATTAAAAATGTTCTATTTCAAACTTCAAAAATGAGCTCTAACCGCAATCAGATTAAACAGAAATCACAAAAATAAGTTTTGCTGCACAATAAAAATGTAATCGATAAAATTATAATAGATTTTTGAGAATAATTAAAAAGTAATGAGAGTTTGTAGGTACTGTCTAAAAGTATTTGTTTATTGCAAATAATTAATCTCAACAGTAAAAATATTAAAGGCTTACAAATAAGTTTCCGCCGTTTTTTAGTGAAAATAGGGCATTTATGGTCAAAAAACCATACTTGACGTTTTATTCAAAGTATTGCCCATCTTTCTGGCAACATACGTATGCCTCGTCGGAAGAATTCTTCATCTTTTGATGCTATCCATGAATCGACCGAATTTTTGGTCTCTTCATACGATGTGAAGTGTTGCTCAGAAAGACCATGTGCCATAGATGGTAAAAAGATGGAGAATCGTCCGGTGAATAGGGCGGGAGGGGTAGAACGTCTCAATTCTTTCCAAATAAGTTTATACTGGTGCCGCAACATGTGGACGAGCATTATCATGCAATAGGATAACTTTGTCGTGTCTGGAATAACAGTGGGGGTGCTTTTCCTTGAGTGCTTGACTCAATATCATCAATTGAGTTCGGAAGACAGCCCCAGTAATGGTTTCGTTCGGTTTAAGCAACTCATAGTACACGACACCAAGCTGATCCCACCAAACACAACAAGAGATTTTTCCCTTGAATGTTTTGCTTAGCTTTAAAAGTTGAAGCATGGCCAGGTGGTCCCCGTGATTTTCTCCTTTTTGATTATCGTAATGGATCCATTTTTCATCACCAGTTGCTATACGGTAAAGAAAATCCATTCTTTTATGCCTGACAAGCAGCATTTCACACGTGGAAAATCGGCGTTCAATGTTTCTCGGCGTCAGTTCATATGTTCATATCCAATTTCCATGTTTTTGAATCATTCCCAATGATTTTAACCGATGTGAAATTACTTGCGGAGTCACTCCTAATGTAAGTGCAAGTTCTTCTTTAGTTGGTCACGAACCTTGATCCAATAATGCTTCCAATTCCGCGTCTTCATACACTTTTGGCCTTTCGCTACGTTCTTTGTCTTCGATGTAAAATTCACCATTTTTAAACTTCTGATACGACTCATGACAACTTCTCTCACATAAGACAGCCTCACCATACAGACAGCGTCACATATGCTTCTACAAGCAATCGATGGGCCTCAGCTGCAGATCTCTTTAAATTAAAGAAATAAATAAATATTTTTTGTTTTCAAATTAATATTATTCATAAATTACAAACTCATCTTTACTTAATCAAATCCGTGGTACTGTGACAATTCACAGTAGAAAATGTACCTATACTTAATTTACCTTATTATAATATTGTACTCGCAGTTGATAAGCATTTTGGTGATAACTAAATTGGATCCTGTTTATTAATCTTCTATTACGTCATGAAATGTTTCGTTTCAGTTTATTAATCTAATTTAGTTTAAGTTTTAAATATGTTTAGATTTGTCTGTTGTTATTTTTCTTATTATTTTAAACCTATACTTACAGTTTATCAGTGGGCTAGATGTAAGATTGACAAGTCTGTGGATACCTTGGCGAGAGCGTATGAAGTGACTGATGAATCTTTTACAAATAATTGCTAGGGCTTATGCAGTAAATCCATGAAACGAACAAGAATCTCAAGTCACCATCGCAAAAAATACTGTATTTAAAAATCTGTTCACGCATTTCAATACTAACTATGCTCTGTTTTATGTTATGGTATTAGTATACAGTTATTTATACTATACAATAATTAAAACTTATATATAAATACCTCCTTCATCTAAATTAAAATATTAATCAAGGTGTAACATAATTTAATTATAAGATTCGAGTAAATCAAGTGTGAAAGCATGTTGCTATAAATATATTGTAAGCATCCAGCATATGTGCTTTCTTAACGACAATGAATCTTATATTTGGTGAGCCTCATATTTTTATTCTTTTAAAACCTAAACCTAAATTATAAATCGAATCGAATCGAATCGTGTTCAACGAATATGTTTATAAAAAAATCTATATTTTTTTCTTTTTGCCTACTCATTATATATAATATCATTCTCAATCAATCAAGATAAAATATAATTGACCTCGACATGGATATATCGGTACACAATATTTTCTACATAATGCGGCTCTAGATAATGGTCTGATAACAGTTTTACGCATAAACACTGTTGATTAAATTAGGTACGCACGTATTACTGCTGATTAAATACTGCTTCCTAAACTGGGTATTTATAAAAGTCACCTTCAAATGGGACAAATATTTGAAACTTTCGGTGACAAAGAGAACACCACTTATTATTAGATAAATTGGGCATTTGGTCTAATTAATAATATATTATATTATATTAAATAATTGTTGTGTTTTTTGGAAATAGGTTTTGAAGATTTTATAAAATTAATATAAACTATTTCTTACAGCACTGGTGTTCAATTTATGTATATCTTTATTGTCATGTCAAAGTATCAAGTATGTTGAAATTAATCCTAATAGAGATATTTTTCATAAACTATCGTCACCCACAAAGACAAATAACCTAAAAAATGTTTTAAACAAAAGGAGTTTTTTAAAAGTACCCACGTTAAACAAGGAATCGAAAAATACAATTGACTTGCATACATTAGAACCAAAAATTAAAAATAATATTTCTTTTCCTTTTGCTTTAATGGAGGAACCAATGGACGAGTTTGTACATCGTATAGATCTAGAAACAAATACTGAAGACAAAAATGATAATTTAGAGAATAATAATAAGTTAATATTAATCAAATCACAAATATCAGATAAAAGACACAATGAAAATGAATTGGAACATGTAATGATTCAAGACAATGATACAGATACGATGGAGCTCATAGGGCCTATTTCAAAAGCTAACATGGGAAGTGAAGAATCATTACATTCTAAAGAAGAAGTCAGATATACTCATGCACTACTTGAAATGAATAATCTAAAAAGTACAACTGTATGTAATTCTGAACTCTGTAAAGTGAGCATGAAAATAGGTGCTGACTATAAAAGTGAATCAACGAATATGTTCCGAAAACACACTTTGTGATGAAAAGGTATCTACTTGTTAAATAGATTTTAGTAAATGACATGTAAAATCTTGAAATTTGAAAACTTTTTTGATTATTTTATGGTACCTAGAGTATTAGTAGTTTACCTATGTGGATTTTTCAATTTAATTTTGTGTGGATTTTTCAATTGACTTAAATTAGTAATTATTTCTGATCATTTTTTTGATACAAAAGATTGAATTTAAATTACGTTTCTTATGTTATCACTAGAATTGACCGACTTACGAATTAAGTTTGTATTAATTGGTTTTGTGAATGATTTTTGATTAAAAATTCTAAGGTCAAACATTTTTGTTTTACATACACTTGGTATTAATAAGTACCAACATACTACACTTTAATTTATTAATTTTATATACCTGTTTCAATATTAACTATGATGCCAATTCATATATTCAACAATTAATATAATAACAATTCATATATGAAAGCAAAAAACCCAAGTCAACTCTTCTCCTCTCCCACTTAAATTAGTCATACTGAATTTGCCAAGGTAAAGAGCTGCCTATAAGTTGACCTACAATTGATAAATGTCTAACACTACACCAAATTTGTTATATTATAATAAAGAAGAATTTTTGGTTGTTAAAAGTAAACTTTATCTGTTGGGGGGGCGGTGGGGACAAAAGTAGTGGCTGGCAACAGAATGACGTAGATAAAACTAAATATTTGAAAACATTTTTTTAAAGATTGTATATTTGTTTGTCCTAAATGAATAAAAAGATTACATATTCGTCACTCCCAGCTTTACCAAATCACTTCAAGTCTAATGGTAAGATCTCATATTAAAAGCTACAAAACAAGCCCCTACTTGGTACACCTAGCTCCATTCGTCTATGAGATCCACTAGCATCCATCCATCAGGGTACCTTCAGATCACTCAATCAAGTCTGATGGAAAGATCTCACCAAAAGCAACAAAACAAGCCCATACTCGGTGCACCCAGGTCCATTTGTCTATGAGATCCGCCAGCATCCATCCATCAGGGTACCCTTGGGTCAATCCATCAAGTCAAAACAAATCAGTAATAACTTTACGTACTAGAATCAAAATAAGTACAAAAAAAAACACTTCGACAAATTGACAAAAATATATATATTATATAAACTGTAAAGTATTAAGTTAGGTTTGATTAGATATATTGTGTTCATACAGCGATCTTTACTAATAGACATTTTTGCTAACAAGCGATACAGTGACCTGAGGTGTTAATTGAATTTAGAAATATGTTAAAATGGATCAACTAAAATAGCACATAAAATGAACTTTATTTAAATACATTGCTATGTGTAACTACAGATACTGATAAAAGTTTAAAATATTTTTATTTATTTTATGATATATTACGTAACTTATTGAGGGTTTTTTTCTCACATATTTTTAGTTGACTATGTCTTCTTAGCTAAGGTATTCTTTATGCTTAAATATATGATAATATTTACGCCAAAAATGTACCTAAACTCCTCCCGATATACACTGAAAAGTTGTTAATTTTGAGCATAACCGTAAACGCGTCCTTAACGCAAGTTAAACAAGGTAACCCATTTTTATCGTAAGTGGGTTTTTTGTAAAGTTGTGCAAAAATCCCACTTGAAGCACTGGACCTTATTACCCCAAATTACTAATAAACTCGTAAATACCATCCTCGAAAAATATAGTTCTAGAATGGAATGACCAAATTTTCTCTAACAAAAACTTCTGAGAAATTCCATGCTTTTATCTGACTGTAAGGAAATTAAGTGCCTTATCCTACACTTGAAAAATACTCTGTTACAATCAAACATGCCAGAAACAGTCTAACGGGTCCTTGCATTTGTTTATAAAATTTTTGTCTGTCACTGTTATATCTCCAGATACCCTAAAAATGCCACATCCATACCAGAAGATTAATGCCATTCCATAAAACTAAAGTTTGTAAAATGGCGTAATGGCGTAGTAAAAAAATCAATAGGCTTGAATAGCATACGATATTTTGGTAGAGCGACAGGTAAAAATGTGGGACACTGAATTTGTTAACGAGCCGGAATGATTATCTGAGAACGAATTCATTTGGTCACCCCAGTGGTCGAGTGGTTAGCGCACACGCCTAACATATGTAGCGGCGTAATGGGACTCGGGTTCGATTCCCGACAGGGACAGACATGTATGTGTCGAGCATAGACGTCTGTTCTGAGTTTGGTCGTTTATTAAATATATTCTCAGTATTTATAATGTGTATTTCTAGTTATTTGTATCGTTGTCTAACACCCTTAACACAAGCAAATAATTTGCTTACTTAGGGGTTAGATCAATTTGTGTAATTTGTCCTGTGATATTATTGTGATTCTTAGGTTATTTAGGTTGAGTATAGGTCGGTTTGTTACATCAATCTGAGGGTTGGGGCTTCTTCAAGAACATCAGCTTCAGCTACGAGAGAACCGTGACATCGCTTGTTTTAGAAAGCATGAGAGGTGGTTTTGTAGCAGTAATACCCATTCTCCAAAAATCGGAAGCCAATAGTAAGAACAGACACTGCTGTCTAATAAAGAACGCTAACAGAAATAAAGCCACATGGACTAAGCCACTATTTTGTAAAATGGTGTCAAAACATTGGCACTAGTGTTTCAAAATACGTTTCTTGAGAACATGGTTAGGCCTCTTCACAACAGTATGTTTCATAAACTTTTAATTATTAATATTAATTACAAGCACATAACTTATCTAAAATATCAAGCTGGTGTCTACTGTAACATTTAAGATAATCCTTTTAACACCTTAATTACTAACTTATTCTAATCAATATCTGTATTAGAATGATAACAGAGATTGGAGAAACTTATAAAAGTCTAAACGCAATGCCAAAACACCACCGATATTTCTCGTCAAAATGAAGTTGTATTTGATGTTAGCTGGTCTCGCGGTGGTAAGTGCAAAGAGTTTGTACGAGCCCATCTCTATTGACTATCATACGACTATTGGTATCCCGGAGGCAGCAAGGATACAGCAGGCCGAGGCAGCATTAGACTTCGATGGATCGAGAATTGTTGGTGGCCAGCCGGCGAATTTGGGATCTAATCCCTGGATTGTAAGTGTTTTTGTATTTGGTTGCTTGAAATATAATTTATTTACTTACTTTGACTAAAGTTGATTATTTAATATTTTTAGCAACATTTAATAAATAATAAATATTTGCTTCAATAATGACAGCATACAATTATACAAAATAATTGTGAGCAATTAAATTCATCACAGAATCATTTTAACTCTCCGTAAAAACATTTTGCAATTTAGTTTAAAAATAAAATTCGTAACTATTTTCGTGAGTTGAATGTATAAATATAGTTTTTATTTCCAGGGCGGTCTCCTAGTAAGGTTGACCACCAACCAAGTGTCGAAGTGTGGCTCCTCCCTAATCTCCAACACTCGTCTCGTCACTGCCGCGCACTGCTGGAGAACTAACAGCATTCAGGGTACAGAGATCACAGTGGTGCTAGGCTCCACTAAACTCTTCAGTGGCGGCCACAGAGTCACCACTAACAACATTCAATTGCACGGCAGCTACAGCCCGACAACTCTCAATAATGATATCGCTGTTATTACCATACCCAGCGTCGGGTACACCAGTGAGTACATTTGCAATTGTAACTGAGTAAGGTCACTATAGTTATCCAAGGTCGTAGGTTTACATGCAACTCCTGTTATAACTCTCATATATTTATTTTGAAATCTAAGAATTTATCTGTATTTTTATTTTTACTCATTGGAATTTCCACAAATTAATCTTGGATTAGATTTTTCGGATCAATCATTAACTGCTATCATACGTTAAATATTTTCATTATTAGTAATTTTCATACATTTAATCCGTTTAAAGATTAGATAGCTTAAGGTTTATTTCCAATGTTTTGTCCAACTTTGTCAAGGTCCAACTTGTTTTCAGATAGATTTAAATAAATCAATGTTATGGAAATTACACTTTTATTTTATTTTTATGGACTTTTTTTTTAGTGATTAGAAATACTTTTTGAACTGAATAAAATATTTATTTGTAATTATAACTTTATATAAAACAAGACTAATATATGTTTTATTTTTTAAGCTCATTAACGAATTTGATGAATTGTAAGTAATACGTAATATAAATTGAATGTGTTTGTTAGATCACATCCGTGCTGTCGAACTTCCGAGTGGTCTTTTCCTGCACTTAACCTACGCTGGAGAGCGCGCGGTAGCCTCGGGTTATGGAAGAACATCTGACTGTGAGACTTATTTATGAAGACTTTAACTACTAAAATCAAAAGCAATCTTGATTAATACTCAAGTAATAACCAACTCCATTTGTCCAACAACCATCCAGTTGTCTAATATTTAAAAAAAAGAAACGACATTTTGAATTAAACCGTAATTATTAATGAACATTTTTAAATGTATTATTATGTGTTTCAATATTTATTAAAAGTACTATTAATAATAAAAGGGTATCTTACAGCCGCAGCAGGTAACAACAATGAGGATCTCCGCGAAGTGGCACTGACGGTGATCGAAAACTTTGAGTGCACGGACATCTACGGACCTACCAGCGTCGTATCGTCCACGCTTTGCACCAGCGGTATTGGTCGCGCTGCCGTCTGTGTCGGAGACTCCGGTGGTCCCTTGGTGTTCCCCTTCAATGCAGAAAGATACCTGGTACGTACACCTGATACTTATTACTGGGCGTTCATAATCCTAATGTCCTGAGATGATGATGAGAATCCTGAGATGTCTTTATGTCAAATTACTGGCAGTGTCACTTTCTTCTATTTAATCAACGCTTCATTTAATATATGTGTGTATTTAGTTTGATTTTTTTTGTAATGACTTCCACTGGTCTTTCTTGTTAGTGGTCGAAGATACCACTAGATGTACTGTAATGTATTCTTTCATCAACTACTTCAGTTTTGTTTAAAAATTCCGAGCTATATTAGAACCCAATCCCTCAGTTTTTTTGTTAATATTTTTCTGTGTGTAGATCGGAGTGACCTCGTTCGTGTCGGCCCGCGGCTGCGAGGTCGGCCTTCCAGCTGGATACGCGCGCGTGACATCATTTGCGTCCTGGATTCGCGCTAGGATGTAGATAATAAACTGTAACAAATAACAATAAACAGCTATAATAATAACGACTGACTTTTAGTTATCCTCCTAACCAACCGAAGGTAACAGTAATCGTTAAACAAAATAAGAACTACCTTGGCTTACGAAAATGTTTCTAACCCTATAAAAGATGGAAACAATGCGAGGGTGAATCAAACCACTTTGTCTAATTTTATTTGTCTAGTTTAATTTATTTAATTTTAAAATTAATGTATTTCCATTTGTATTAGAAGCTACGGCCGTCTTAGTAGAGTCAGATTTTTGATGAAACAAACAACAAAAAAACCCAAGTCACCTCATCTAAAAATTTAAAAACATTTTTTTCTTAAAAATATCTTATCAAAGTCTTATTTGATTGCAATAAGTATTTATCAATACATATACATTTAATGTCTTTCTATTACCAAATTAATATGTCTTTCCATATTCTTGGTACTCGCTTGGAAAAGTAGTGGCAAAAGCTAGTCATAAATAATTACATATCATGAAACACAACAAATCTTTTCAATATCAATCAGTTTGTTATATTGAGGGAATGATTAGAAACTTAGATTAGGGTTATCACATAATTGAATGTTAAATAATATCGATTCAATAAAAATAAACGTTAGTATAATTATCTAATCTATTTTTTTAATCTATCTCTGAACTGTGGTAAATGTATATTTTCTTCAGAATAAATCTAAGTATATGTAATAAAAATATTAAAATTAAACTAAATATAATAGTCTTTTAGCCTCTCTGTCTGAAACTGTCCTTCTAACTTCTTCTTCAAACTTAGTTTTATAAGTAAGTCACCCAAAAAATTAGACTCCAAGAAGACGGCCGTAGCTTCTATTACAAATGGAAATATATTTAGGTCTAGGTTTTAAAATGTATATGATAATGATAATAATAATTCCTTCATTGATAAAAAAATATTACAATAGACAACCTGGACCCGTTACAACTTAAAAATAAATAAAGCTAAAACAATAAATAAAACTAAACAATAAACAAACAAAAGTTTTTTACTAGTCAACAAAGAAGACTAGAAAAAGAATAAAACATGAGACTCACTAAATATAAGACTCATTATCGTTAAGAAAGCCCATATGCAGGATGCATATAATATGTTTATAGAAACATGCTTTCACACTTAGTTTACTAGAATCTTATAATAAAATTTCTCCACCACCACCTGGAGACAAAGCAGCTGTACTTGGTCTTTTTGACGGAGACGCAGATACTATGTCCTTTAAGCACTGTACACCTGGATTACACCGGCTACTCGTTAGAGCACAACTTTCGCTCACGCGCCGGAGTATCTGTGTACGCGAGGAACGACCTCTGTATCCAACGTCTCCTTGAAGATCCCACTTTTTCTGCTCTATGGGTTTTAGTGGACACCGGAAACGAAAAAATCCTGTAATCCTGTATCTACCGTTTGCACAGCGGTGACCAGGAGACAACTAGGTTATTTGAGTATCTCGGTGAGGCTGCTGATATGGCTCTGTAACAGTAACAGCCCTTCAGCGCAGCTCGGCTTTCTGAGAGACTTTAATGCCTGTCATCAGGACTGGCTGTTCCCGTACCAGAAGACCGACCATGCTGGAAGAGAAACGCGGAACTTTGCGTTGTCCTGGGACCTCTTTCAGCTGATGAGGCAAGCGACTAGGGTACCAGATGTAGTGCCAGCCGTAGTGCCTGGGCGGAAGAGGGGGGTGACCTCTCCCGTCCATTATAGGCCTACGAAGTGAGGGTGTCTCTAAGTTGATCGGGGCCTCTCGCAGGGGGTTCCGCCGGGGCGTCACGGTGAGTGTGAAAGCGATCCCGTGGCGTCCCACTAAGGCGATGAGGTCAACCGTTAGTTTTTTAGTGGGTAGCCTTAAAATGGCAGCGTCTTCTATGCTGCCGGGTAGTCCCACATACCCCCTCGGCCATCACCTTCCTGGCCGCTGGGATGATGCTTAACGCGTTTTATCAGCGATTTAAAAAAAAAAGGGTACCAGATGTAGTAAGCCGTACAGCCACACAGCCTGGAGCTTCTGCTGACAACTGAACCCCCCTTAGGAACTTAGGAAAAAGGAACCCTTAGGAACGGTATCCCCCTTAGGAACTTCTAAAATAGGTCCACTGAGGACCTTCTAGTGTACGACGCTTCACACATTTTAGACGAGGCCTTCGAGAGGATCGAATAAGTGGTCACCGTCTCTCTGGACGTCTCGAAGGCATTTGACAGGGTATGGCACACAAGCCTTCTAAGCAAGCTTTCAGCGTACGGGATATCTCCTGGTCTGATCGGCTGGGTAACGGACTTTCTGAGCCAGAGACCTCTCCGAGTAGTTGTCGACGGGTGTTCCATAGAACCCTTGTCCGTTCTTTCTAGAACTCTTTTTTTGCTACACATTAACGATCTTTTTAAGCTCAGTATCTTTGGGTACAACAACAGACAAAAGAACAGTTGTAGAAAGATATCTACCGAGTACTCGGGGTAGTAGAGATCAAGTACAGTTTGAAAGAGAAGCCATGGTGCAATGGCCAATCTTGTCAAATTCAACGCCACCAAAATGCAGACGTGTCTGTTCACCGCCAAAAGAAGCCCTTTCACCTTGGTTCCTCCTTTCCGAGATGTATCCTTGGAATACAGTGACCGGCTTCAGTTGTTAGGCTTAGATATTTCCTCGAATCTCAACTTTGGTTAGTGCATTGAGTCCAGAGCAAGAGTCCAGCTGCAGGTAAGCTTGCAGTTCTTTCGTTAATAATAATAATTCCTGGTGTAGGTGTTTATGTTTGTTTATTTCTATAGCTTCTAAGGCGTACAGTTTTCGTCCTTTGTCACACACATGTAAAACAGTCATGTCTTTTTCGGGGTCAAAAGTATGTTTGGTCTGATGTAAGTGTACTGCGAATGTGGATTTTTTATTATTATTTTTCCAATTTCGTATATGTTCTTTCAGTCTTGTTTTAAAGTTTCTTCCTGTTTGACCTATGTAGACTGATTCACACGTAGAACACTTTAATTTGTAAGCTTCAGCTTGTTCCAGAATATTGGCACGAGTGTTTCAAAATACGTTGATGAGAACATGAGAACATGAGAACGTGGTTAGGTCTCTTCACAACAGTATGGTTCATAAATTTTTAATTATTAATATTGATAACAAGAACATAACGTATCTAAAATCATATCGCTGGTATCAAATGTAACATTTAAGATAATCCTTTTAACACATTAATTACTAGCTTATTCTAATCTGTGCAAGAATGATAACAGAGATTGGGGCAACTTATAAAAGTCTAAACGCAATGCAAAAACGCAACCGATATTTCTCGTCAAAATGAAGTTATATTTGATATTAGCTGGTCTCGCGGTGGTGAGTGCAAAGAGTTTGTACGAGCCCATCTCTATTGACTATCATACGACTATTGGTATCCCGGAGGCAGCAAGGATACAGCAGGCCGAGGCAGCATTAGACTTCGATGGATCGAGAATTGTTGGTGGCCAGCCGGCGGGTTTGGGATCTAATCCCTGGATTGTAAGTGGTTTTATATTTGGTTGCTTGAAATATAATTTATTTACTTACTATGACTGAAGTTGATATTTTTAATAAAGCACACAATTATACAAAATAATTGTGAACAATTAAAACAAGTTAGTTTAAAATAAAGTTTATAACTATTTTCGTGTGTTGAATGTATGAATATAGTTTTTGTTTCCAGGGCGGTCTCCTAGTAAGGTTGACCACCAACCAAGTGTCGGTGTGTGGTTCCTCCCTAATCTCCAACACTCGTCTCGTCACTGCTGCGCACTGCTGGAGAACCAACAGCATACAGGGTACAGAGATTACAGTGGTGCTAGGCTCCACTAAACTCTTCAGTGGCGGCCAAAGAGTCACCACTAAAAACATCCAATTACACGGCAGCTACAGCCCGACAACTCTCAATAATGATATCGCTGTTATTACCATACCCAGGGTTGGGTACACCAGTGAGTAAATTTGCAATTATCGTCACTGACTAGGACATGATAGTATCCAAGGTCGTATGTTTAGATTCCATTGGTTTTATAACCCTCATATATTTATTTTAAAATCCAAGAATTTATCGGTATTTTTATTCTTAGTCATTGGAACTTCCACAAATATAATCTTGGATTATATTTTTTCAGGACAATCATAAAATGTTAAAGTTATTACACGTATAATCCGTTGAAGGATTAGTTAGCTTGAGGAATATTTCCAATCTTTTGTCAAAATATGTAAAGATCCAAGTTGTTTTCAGATAGATTTAAATAAAGCAACGTTATTGAAATTACTCTTTTATTTAATATTTGTGGACAATTTTTTTAGTGATTAGAAATAATTATTGAATTGAATTGAATTTTCATTTGGAATTACAACTTTATATAAAACAAGACTAATATATGTTTTATTTTTTAAGCTTATTTGATGAATTGTAAGTATTACCTAATATAAATTTGATGTGTTTGTTAGATAACATCCGCGCTGTCGAACTTCCGAGTGGTCTTTTGCTGCACTTCACCTACGCTGGCGAGCGCGCGGTAGCCGCCGGTTATGGAAGAACATCTGATTGTGAGACTTAATTTATAAAGACTTTAACTGATTGGTTAATACTCAAGAAACAAACGACTCCATCTGTCCAACAACTTACCAGTTGTCCAAAATGTATAAAAAAGAATAGTCATTTTGAGTATTTATTTGAGTCGATAATGATTGGAATTACTAAAAACTTATGAATATTTAAAAATCTAGTAATAATAAAAGGGAATATCTTACAGCTGCATCAGGTAACAATAATGAGAATCTCCGCCAAGTGGCACTAACGGTGATCGAAAACTTTGAGTGCGCGGATATCTACGGAACTACCAGCGTCATATCGTCCACACTTTGCACCAGCGGTGTTGGTCGCGCTGCCGTCTGCACCGGTGACTCCGGTGGTCCCTTGGTGTTCACCTTCAGTGGAGAACGATACCTGGTACGTACACCTAATACTTATTACTGGGCGTTCATAATTTTTATTATATAATCCACTTGTTTTTAGAATTATTTAGAGAGTGTTTTTTTATCGTTTCATTACTGAATGTATATACATACATATAGTTTCTTTGAATATTTAATCCTAATGTCCTAAAATCAAATTACTGGCAGTGTCACTTTCTTCTATTTAATCAACGCTGCATTTAATATATGGGTGTATTTAGTATGATGTTCTTTTGTAATCACTTCCTCTGGTTTTTCTTGGTACTTGTCGAAGATACCACTAGATGTACTTATGTACTCTTTCAACAACTGTTTTAGTTTTGTTTAACTATTCTGAGCTATATTAGAACCCAATCCCTCAGTTTTTTTGTTAATATTTTTCTGTGTGTAGATCGGAGTGACCTCGTTTGTGTCGGCCCGTGGCTGCGAGATCGGCCTTCCAGCTGGATACGCCCGCGTGACATCATTCGCGTCCTGGATTCGCGCCAGGATGTAGATAATAAACTGTAACAAATAACAATAAACACCTATAATAATAACGACTGATTTTTAGTTATCTTCTTATCTTAACTTCTTAGCTGAGCATGGATTTATTCTTGCCCATATATTCCCAACAAGAGAGCTTAGTTGTCTAGATCACGTAATGCTGAGGTCAGTGGGTGGAGCATCTGTGTATATTCTAAACACAGACATCACAGACCATAAGACTGTAATTCTTAACCTTCTTACAGTTCCAAAGAAAGCCAGGAATATTGCTTACTCCTTAAAACTAAACAACCAAGCCGCACTTAAACAACTAGCAGACACTGACTTTTCTTTTATAAACCCAAACAATGACGCTAGTTTTCTGGCTGACCATTTTATTAAAGTAATAAGCAATATCATTCAGGCGAACACAAAAAGACTTACTATTTCGAAAAGAAATCGTATCCTCAAACCATGGATTACTCCTGGATTACTTCGCTGCATACGTCACAGGAATAGGCTACATTTAAATCATAAAGGGAACCCCCAGTGATGAAACTCTATAGATTACCTACAGACGGTACCGAAATTTCTGTAACTCTCTTTTAAAAAAAGTGAAAAGAGCATACGTGTCATCACTTTTAGAGAACGCACAAAATAATAAAGAAAAGTGGAACGCCATTAAAAGTATAGCCGATATTAGTTATCAAAAATCATCAGCATCCGAATTATTAACATCGAATGTCGACCCAATTATTACCCTTAATAAAATTAACAAATATTTTTCATCGATAGGAAAGGATTGTGTTGGTAATTTTAATAAGAATACCGATACTCTAAACATGAATATTTATAGACTATCTAATTCTATAGTGTTATTTGATTCTGATGAATTGGAGATATTAAGCGTCATCAGCAACTTAAAAAATGTTTCTTCTGTGGGGTGGGACTCTATCCCAACGAAATTTATAAAATATGCTAAACATATTATTGTAGCGCCTTTGACTAAATTACTTGTAATTTGTTTCCAACAAGGCGTTTTTCCAAAAGTGTTTAAAAAATCCATTATTTCTCCGATATACAAAAGTGGCTCTAGAAATTCCTTTACAAATTATAGACCTATCTCAGTTCTTACGTGCTTTTCTAAAGTAATGGAAAAGATACTAAATCTACGACTGACTAATTTCTTAGAAAGCAATAAATTACTGTCTAGTTCACTATTTGGTTTCCGATCAGGAAAAAGTACTACAGATGCCGTATCTCAGTTAACTGAATATATTGTGACTAATCTAGACAAAAATAAGAAGTGTTTAGGCATCTTTTTAGACCTAGCCAAAGCCTTTGATACGGTATCCTTTTCTATCCTTTGTCATAAGATGGAGCGTATTGGCATAAGAGGAAAAGCGCTTAAAATCTATAAGGATTTTCTATTGGAAACTCAGCAAGTTAAAATTGACAATTTTCTCAGTTCCCAGACTTCTATCACATCTGGAATCCCTCAAGGCAGTATCCTGGGGCCAAGTCTTTTTTTACTATACGTAAACGACCTTCTTAACGAAAAATTGCATAACGGGAAAATCTTTTCGTATGCAGATGACACTGCTCTTATTTTCATTGGGGATACTTGGGAAGAGGTTATTAGATCCGCTGAAATTGGAGTACATAAAGTTAGCACATGGCTAAATAATAATCATTTAAACCTTAATTTAAGGAAAACTTATTTCTTGCCTTTTTCTTTTTCCAGCATACCTGAAAATATAAGTCTAAGAGCACATTCGTGCGAGTTCAATTCCAACGTTAGTTTATGTAAATGTCCTATCATAACTAAAACTAAATGTGTTAAATATCTAGGAGTCGAAATAGATTTTAATCTCAGTTGGCTTCCACACATAAAGTCGATTTGCTCACGGGTTAGAAAATTAGTCTGGACCTTCAATAAGTTAAGACAAGCAGCAAGTTTAAAAATTTTGCTCGAAACCTATTTGGCATTAGCTCAACCTATCATCCCATATTGCATTTCCGTCTCGGGTGGTGCATGTAAATCGTTTATGATAAGTCTTGAACGAGTACAGAGATCTCTTCTTAGAACGATGACCTTCAGTCCTTATCGGTATCCAACAAAGTCTCTTTATAAGAAATGTGATGTCCTTACTGTACGACTACTATACATATACAGTGTTGTATAAATAGGAGGATAAATCACCGGATCAAATGTCGCACTACATCTGCAAAGCGTCAAGCTTATTTTCTAGCAGCGTTTAGCACTGCTGGCCTGGCTACAAGGGCTAGACTATCAAAAAATTTAAAATCTCCTTATAATAGCAAAGTAACTTTTATTATTAATACTATATTATTTTATTATTATTTTAAATTTATTTATTTGTACAGATTTTAATTTAATTTAATTTAATTTAATTTAATTTAATTTAATTTAATTTAATTTAATTTAATTTAATTTAATTTAATTTAATTTAATTTAATTTAATTTAATTTAATTTAATTTAATTTAATTTAATTTAATTTAATTTAATTTAATTTAATTTAATTTAATTTAATTTAATTTAATTTAATTTAATTTAATTTAATTTAATTTAATTTAATTTAATTTAATTTAATTTAATTTAATTTAATTTAATTTAATTTAATTTAATTTAATTTAATTTAATTTAATTTAATTTAATTTAATTTAATTTAATTTAATTTAATTTAATTTAATTTAATTTAATTTAATTTAATTTAATTTAATTTAATTTAATTTAATTTAATTTAATTTAATTTAATTTAATTTAATTTAATTTAATTTAATTTAATTTAATTTAATTTAATTTAATTTAATTTAATTTAATTTAATTTAATTTAATTTAATTTAATTTAATTTAATTTAATTTAATTTAATTTAATTTAATTTAATTTAATTTAATTTAATTTAATTTAATTTAATTTAATTTAATTTAATTTAATTTAATTTAATTTAATTTAATTTAATTTAAATTAATTTGGTCTGATTCTATTTAATTGGATTTATTATTATTACTATTTTTTATTTTTTGTACATATTCCATATATATATTTTATATAACTTTAAGCTAGCATAGTTTTAAGTAAATTTATCTTAAATAACATAAAATGTTATGGTACTGTTTCTTCACTTTTCATGTTAGCTTTTGAAACTTATTATTAGTCTCTAAATTATCATTTTTGTCTTCAGTATTTGTTTCTGGGTCTATACGATGTACAACCTCGTCCATTGGTTCCTCCATTAAAGCAAAAGGAAAAGAAATATTGTTTTTAGTTTTCGGTTCTAATGTATGCAAGTCAATTGTATTTTTCGATTCCTTATTCAACGTACTTTTAAAAAAATCATTTTGTTTTGAAAACATTTCGGTTATTTTTCTCTGCGGATGACGATATTTTATAAAAAATATCTCTATTACAATTATTTTCAACATAACATCAATAAGTCAAAGTATTAAGTATCAAGTATGTAAGGCTGGCAACAAAATGGCGTAGATAAAACAAAATATTGAAAAAAAAACGTAGATTGTGTATTTGTCACATATTGGACTAAAAATATCTTATCAAAGTCTTATTTGATTGCAATAAGTATTTATCTATACATATACATTTAATGTCTTTCTATAACCAAATTAATATGTCTTTCCATATTCTTGGTAATCGTCTGAAAAAGTAGTGGCAAAAGCTAGTCATAAATAATTACATATCATGAAACACAACAAATCTTTTCAATATCAATCAGTTTATTATATTGAGGGAATGATTAGGATAATAATAATGATAATGATAAACCTAGATTAGGATTATCACATAATTGAATGTTACATAATATTGATTCAAAAAAAATTATTGTTAGTATATCTATCTAATCTATTATTTTAATCTATCTCTGAACGGTAGTAAATGTATATTTTCTTCAGAATAAATCTAAGTATATGTAACAAAAATATTAAACAGTCTTTTAGCCTCTCTGTCTGAAACTGGCCTTCTAACTTCTTCTCCAAACTTAGTTTTATAAGTAAATGACCCAAAAAAATCTGACTCTGATAAGACGGCCGTAGCTTCTATTACAAAATGGAAATACTTTTTTTTTTTTAATTAAATAAATTATACTAAGCATAATTAGCCAAAGTGGTTTGATTCACCCTCGGATTATTTCCAGCGTTTCTAGGGTTAGAAATATTTTCGTAAGCCAAGTCCAGGTAGTTTTTATTCTGTTTAACGGTTATTGTTACCTTCGGTTGGTTAAGAGGATAACTAAAAGTCAGTCGTTATTATTATAGCTGTTTATTGTTATTTGTTACAGTTTATTATCTACATCCTAGCGCGAATCCAGGACGCAAATGATGTCACGCGCGCGTATCCAGCTGGAAGGCCGACCTCGCAGCCACGGGCCGACACGAACGAGGTCACTCCGATCTACACACAGAAAAATATTAACAAAAAAACACAGGAATTGGGTTCTAATATAGCTCAGAATAGTTAAACAAAACTAAAACAGTTGTTGAAAGAATACATAAGTACATCTAGTGGTATCTTGGACCAGTAACAATAGTAACCAGTGGAAGTCATTACAAAAGAACATCATGCTAAATACACACATATATTAAATGTAGCGTTGATTAAATAGAAGAAAGTGACACTGACAGTAATTGGACATTAGGACATTTCAGGATTCTCATCATCATCTCAGGACATTAGGATTATGAACGCCCAGTAATAAGTATCAGGTGTACGTACCAGGTATCTTTCTGCATTGAAGGGGAACACCAAGGGACCACCAGAGTCTCCGACGCAGACGCCAGCGCGACCAATACCGCTGGTGCAAAGCGTGGACGATACGACGCTGGTAGGTCCGTAGATGTCCGTGCACTCAAAGTTTTCGATCACCGTCAGTGCCACTTCGCGGAGATCCTCATTGTTGTTACCTGCTGCAGCTGTAAGATATTCCCTTTTATTATTAATAGTACTTTTAATAAATATTGAAACACATAATAATACATTTAAAAATGTTCATTAATAATTACGGTTTAATTCAAAATGTCGTTTCTTTTTTTTAAATATTAGACAACTGGATAGTTGTTGGACAAATGGAGTTGGTTATTACTTGAGTATTAATCAAGATTGCTTTTGATTTTAGTAGTTAAAGTCTTCATAAATAAGTCTCACAGTCAGATGTTCTTCCATAACCCGAGGCTACAGCGCGCTCGCCAGCGTAGGTTAAGTGCAGGAAAAGACCACTCGGTAGTTCGACAGCGCGGATGTGATCTAACAAACACATTCAATTTATATTACGTATTACTTACAATTCATCGAATTCGTTAATGAGCTTAAAAAATAAAACATATATTAGTCTTGTTTTATATAAAGTTATAATTCCAAATAAAAATTCTATTCAATTCAATAAGTATTTCTAATCTCTAAAAAAACTAGTCTATAAAAATAAAATAAAAGTGTAATTTCGATAACGTTGATTTATTTAAATCTATCTGAAAACAAGTTGGACCTTGACAAACTTCGACAAAAGATTGGAAATAAACCTTAAGCTATAGCTATCTTTAAACGGATTAAATGTATGATAAATACTAATAATGAAAATATTTAACGTATGATAGCAGTTAATGATTGATCTGAAAAAATCTAATCCAAGATTATATTTGTGGAAATTCCAATGAGTAAAAATAAAAATACAGATAAATTTTTAGATTTCAAAATAAATATATGAGGGTTATAACAGGAGTTGCATGTAAACCTACGACCTTGGATAACTATCGTGACCTTACTCAGTTACAATTGCAAATGTACTCACTGGTGTACCCAACGCTGGGTATGGTAATAACAGCGATATCATTATTGAGAGTTGTCGGACTGTAGCTGCCGTGCAATTGAATGTTGTTAGTGGTGACTCTGTGGCCGCCACTGAAGAGTTTAGTGGAGCCTAGCACCACTGTGATCTCTGTACCCTGAATGCTGTTAGTTCTCCAGCAGTGCGCGGCAGTGACGAGACGAGTGTTGGAGATTAGGGAGGAACCACACTTCGACACTTGGTTGGTGGTCAACCTTACGAGGAGACCGCCCTGGAAACAAATACTATATTCATACATCCAACTCACGAAAATAGTTACGAATTTTATTTTTAAACTAACTTGCAAAATGTTTTTTACGGAGAGTTAACATGATTCTCTGATCAATTTAATTGCTCACAATTATTTTGTATAATAGTATGCTGTCATTATTGAAGCAAATACTTATTATTTATTAAATAACTGCTGTTGCTAAAAATACACTATATTAAAAATATCAAATTCAGTCATAGTAAGTAAATAAATTGAAATAAAACTATTTTTACGAATTTAACTAGCGTATATTGAATTAAATTTTAAATCTAACCCGACGTTTCGAATGCTTTGCAGCAATCGTGTTCACGGTAAAACGAGAGGGAGGTGTCGGTGTTTCTTTCAGACAGTTAGATTTAGAATGTAAATTTAAAATTTAATTTAATATATGCGAGTTAAATCCATAAAAATAGTTTTATTTCAATGTATAGTACTCGTGAAAACCTTAGAAAACACTAAGTAAATAAATTGAAGCAAACAAATACAAAACCACTTACAATCCAGGGATTAGATCCCAAATTCGCCGGCTGGCCACCGACAATTCTCGATCCATCGAAGTCTAATGCTGCCTCGGCCTGCTGTATCCTTGCTGCCTCCGGGATACCAATAGTCGTATGATAGTCAATAGAGATGGGCTCGTACAAACTCTTTGCACTCACCACCGCGAGACCAGCTAATATCAAATATAACTTCATTTTGACGAGGAATGTCGGTGGCGTTATGGCATTGCGTTTAGACTTTTATAAGTTTCTCCAATCTCTGTTATCATTCTAATACAGATATTGATTAGAATAAGTAATTAAGGTGTTAAAATGATTATCTTAAATGTTACATTAGATACCAGCTCTATGATTTTAGATAAGTTATATGCTTGTAATTAATATTAATACTTAAAAATTTATGAAACATACTGTTGTGAAGAGGCCTAACCAGGTTCTTAATAAACGTATTTTGAAACACTGGTGCCAATGTTTTGACACCATTCTTAGTCCAGGTGGCTTTACTTCTGTTAGCGTTCTTTATTAGACAGCAGTGTCTGTTCTAACTATTGGCTTCCAATTTTTGGAGAATGGGTATTACTGTTACAAAACTACCTCTCATGCTTTCCAAGACAAGCGATGTCACGGTTCTCTTGTTGCCGAAGCTGATGTTCTTAAAGAAGCCCCAAACCTCAGATCAATGTTAAAAACCGACCTATACTCAACCTAAATAACCTAAGTATCACAGTAATATCAGGGGACAAATTACCACCGGGGTGACCAAGTGAATTTGTTCTCAGATAATCATTCCGGCTCGTTAACAAATTCAGTGTCCCAAATTTTTACACATACATAGGGATTCGAACCCGCGATGTCTGGAATACCGCCCTGTCGCTCTACCAATTGATCGTATCCTATTCAATCCTATTGATTACGCCCTTTCACAAACTTTAGTTTTATGGCATGGCAATGATCTTCTTATATAATTGGATGTGGCATCTTTAGGGTATCTCGAGATATAACAGTGACAGACAAAAATTTTTTAAACAAGTGCAAGGACCTGTTAGACTGTTTCTGGCATATTTGATTGTAACGGAGTATTTTTTCAAGTGTAGGATAATGCACTTAATTTCCTTACAGTCAGATAAAAGCATGTAATTTCTCAGAAATTTTTGTTAGAGAAAATTAGGTCATTCGATTCTAAATCTATATTTTTCGAGTTTGGTATTTACGAGTTTTTTAGTAATTTGGGGTAATAAGGTTCAGTGCTTCAAGTGGGTTTTTTGTACAAGCTTATAAAAAACCCACTTACGATAAAAATGGGTTATCTCGTTTGTATTAAATTATCATGATTCCTTATACAATAACCAATCCTTTTTGTTCATACAATTCATCCATTAACCATGGTTTGTGGAGTTTGTGTCCACTAGTGCAACAGTCACAGAATTAGGATTATGTATATTAAATATCTTATACATTACAATTTTCCATTCCTCCTATGGTCTGAGATAAAGTAATTACTTCCAGCTAAAATGTAAACCTACCTTACATGTCACTGTCACAAATTAAAATTATGGATTCGGTAGACTTCAGGAATATATTTTAAAAATTACGATATCATAATCCATATTACGAAATTGATATAAAGTAAAAATCCCTATTCTATGATATTATCTCTAATTTGTCAAAAATCAATTAGACATGTAATGTTTTGTTATCTTGTTATATAATTATTGTTTGTTGACATTGTTTATAAAAATGAATATACCTAGCATTTGCAGTTGGTATATTTACTTAGTACGTTAATATGACATATACATGGGTTATAATAACATTGGTGTGAGACGTCCTCCCCCTTTTTTTTTTTTGAAGTGATACTTCTTTATCGGGGTTGGAATAAAATTTAGTGTAACATTTTTTGATTTTGCGTGACATTTTTCCGTTACGCGCCAGCTTTTTTCGTATAGCTTCATCTCTTTTAATCCATGTTGCTATGGAAATACTAAATAATCAAAATTACAAGTATGTGGATTACAAAACACAATTTACATTAACCAAAAATAAAATTATCGGATTAGAGTTTTATAATTAAATAATGAATTGTAATTACATACTGGACAATACGATTTTATGGACTTGCTATTCAAACTAATAAATAAATTCAAGATTATAACATGAAGAAGAAATTATGAAATATAATTTATAATATTTTTAAAATACATTGATTGTCTGAAATAGAAGAAGTAAGAATGAAAAGAAATACGAGTTTTGGCTGAGAAATGGAGCATTGGGGTCCTGATCTTTACAAGGTCTGTTTTGCTATACCTAGGACGAACAAAACTCGAAACAGCAGAAACAATTATGAAGAATAATTTTATTTGTGATATAGTGACGATCCAACATGTTAAGAAGTCTAAAGTTATTATTTTTAAAGTGAATTGTGTACATTTGTCTGTTTTTTTATGGTACTTATGTGTTTCTTTTATGAGAATATTATACGTCAGAAACAGTCGATTTACTTCTTACGTTTTAATTAATTAATATTAATGAAAATTATGACGTTTTTCTGTTACGCGCCATCTTTATTTCTAAGTCACATTTTACCGTTACGTGCCATATTTGAAATGAAACTTTTTTATCGACGGATGGGAGAAATTTTATAGCAATGTCAAAAAATTGTAACGTTTTTCTGTTAAGCGCCATCTTTATTTTTGCTTAAACTTTATCTAATTTAACTTAATTAGCCATTCCTGTAAAGTTGTAATTAGTGAATCATTTTTCAAAAAATTATGTCATAAAGAAGTTTCACTTCTTACATGTGTACACTAATACACACTCACATTTTTTTTTTAGATTACAGTGATATAAATAAATAAAAAATAAAAAATACCCGATCTATTTACATAAGTTCATAAATTAAGCCGTGGTTTAGACCATTATTCCTGCTGCGGGGTTACTCTTGGATATAACTGAAACAAAGAAATGGTAGAAATATTACTTATAATTAAAGTAAATACATGTACCTAATACCAAAATGAAATATTAGTTATAAATACAAGATGTTGAAGAAACTTCAGCTAACTCAAGTTACATAATATTTATACTTCATAGAAATAAACAGATCATAAAAGATGAAAGGAGAAATTGCATAAAATAAGTCTTAAACTCCACATGGCATAAAGTTCTACAACACATGCGATGTACTGTGATGTGATGGGGTCGTTTTTTATCGGTTATCGTCCGTTAACCACGCCTTTCTGACGTTTCGAGTGAGATGTATACCTAATTGAAAAAAAACTGTAGGTGTAGTGTATCGTGTCGTGTGGTGATTTGTGTTGTGTATCGAGTGCTGTGTCATGTCGTGTCGTGTGTCGTGACGTGTGTCGTGTCGTGTGTCGTGTCGGGTGTCGGGTGTCGTGTCGTGTGTCGTGTGTCGTGTGTCATGTGTCGTGCGTCGTGTCGTGTGTCGTGTCATGTGGTGTGTCGTGTGGTGTATCATGTCGTGTCATGTGGTATCTCACCTCCAGCAAGTTCCTGGGCACGTATCCGTCGTCGTGTTGGTGGCAGGCACCACACGACACACGACACGACACACGACACGACACACGACACGACACACGACACGACACACGACACGACACACGACACGACACACGACACGACACACGACACACGACACGACACACGAGACGACACACGACACGACACACGACACGACACGACACACGACACGACACGACACACGACACGACACGACACACGACACGACACACGACACGGCACACGACACGGCACACGACACGGCACACGGCACACGACACGACACACGACACGGCACACGACACGACACCCGACACGACACCCGACATGACACACGACACACGACACCCGACACGACACACGACACGACACAGCACAAGATACACCACACGAATCACCACACGACACACCACACGAATCAACACACCACAACACCACAAAGTATTATTACTAGTACTTTGTGCCGGTAGCTAAATATTTTGTATTAATTATATAAAACCCGGCGTACTTATTCGCTTTTTAGATTAAGCCTAACAGCGATAACAATGCTAGAAATAATCGTTTTTTAATGTATAAACGGTACAACCAAATTCATTCGTCGATGCTTTATTGTATATCATTATTATCACTTTACGAGAACGTAGTTTACCAAGGTTTTAGATATTTAATGAATTTGTCATTGCTAACCTAGTGCTGTAAATAAATAAAAACCAAAAGTATCATCGTAAGAATCATGAGACAACAAACTTAAGCATTTGTATTAAAAAAATGGAGATATAACGTAACGTTACACTTAACGCTACGTTTTTAATGTTAAATACTCTAATAACGTGTCGGATTGGCCAAACAGTTGGTAGAATGTTTAAATCGGTTAATATTACCAAAAAACAGTATGTCGTAACAGTCATAAAACATAAATATTTAAATTTTATTATTGAAATATTATTATTTATATATATTATCCTAAATATATCATTATTATTGTAGTGTATATTATACATATATTATTGTTGTATTATATATAATGTAATTTAATTGTCCAATGAAGACATTAGACAATTCTGATCTTGTTAGATCTTGAAGTGCAATGAAGCCGCTCAAAACCCTAAACGTCCAAGAATTTATTCTACTTAGACGAAAAACTATAAATATATTTAAAACTCCATTAATCTAACGAGATCTGATAGGGTTACTAATTTTAGTTCATAATTCATAAATTTTAATTGTAGTTTGTATTTATTTTAGTATACAGTACATTGTATGTAAGATTTATGTTCAAGATTCTTACCTTATGGTATTTTTAAATAGAAAATATATTATATATTTTAGTATAGTGAAGTCAGTCATAGTTTTTAACCTTTTATTATATTGTACTCTAGTAGTTTTTTTATCTGTGTGTGTTGACGGTATTTAATGCTGTAACATTAAAGCCAATTGCAGATTTTTGTTGTACAATAAAATTTAAAGAAATAAGAAAAAATTTTTGTTGTTAAGAAATTTAAGGAATATTGTTATTACTTATAATAAATTGAGGTTATGGTCTGAAGAACTGGTCAATTCAAAATAAAATATAATAATTATTGTATTTCAGCATGAGTAGCATAGTACCACTACTAAAAAGGTTTACTAATTGTTGAAAATGTCCACCGACTTAGAATAATAAACTTCCAATCTTTTAGATACTCAAGTTGTGAACTTTATAAATGTAGTAATGTATTGTCTGTTAAACAAATTTTTTATTTTAAGGCTTCTTGTAAGCCAATTTAAAACAAAAATAAGTAATAGTTGTCTTAACGTAACAGAAAAATCTATACGGTTTCGAAAACAAAAATATAATATGCTCAAAAGGTTTTCTTTTTCTTTTTCTGGGTCTAGGTTTTCTTTATAAATAAAGTATATAAAATATTAATCTTTCAAGACGGGCGACTACAAAATATTAAGAAAGTCTTAATAAAATGATTAAAAACTTTAGATTATGATAGCGCATATAAGCTTTTATAATTTTTATAGGTAACATTTGATTTATCTCCACATATATATCTGCCAGTATATTGAATAGATATACAAATGTATTAATTTATAATTATTAGTATTATAATTATGATTTATGTTATTTTTATAACGTTTATATGATTATTATGATTGTAACGTTTTCTTTATTATTATGTAATGAAAATAAGAAGATTGAAGTAGAAAATAAGTAACATCAATGATGTTATAAGAGAATATAACAGTATGTATATAAGAAAGATATTATTAGTTTGATATGATTCTATTTTATTTAGTCGATGTTATATGGAAATATAACAGTATATGGATATGAGAAAAATATTATTTGGTGGAACTGAACTGCTGAAGTCCTTTGCTTTGTTCTAGCCTGTCTCATGTGCAGCAGGTGTGAGGCTAGTTGATATTGTTTCAAAGCATCCGACCGTTGTTATTTTGTCCTCTTAATGTGAGAAGTAGGACAATAACAATGTTATAATGTATTACTTTTAAGGAATGTTGTTTAAGTATATTAATATAAAAAAAAGATTGTTTCCGCTGGTCGGTCTTTTGCTTGGTGCAAATCTAGCTCACTAGCAGCGGGTGAAGGGGATTTGACACGTCTAGGCAACTGACAAAACAAAAAAAATGTAATATATATTATATATATATATATATATATATATATATATATATATATATATATGTTACAGTCATTGTGATTAAATAGCTATTATACATAATGACTGGTCATTATATATAATAGAAAATATTACTAGACAATGTGATAAATTAATCACTTTATCCAGATATTATTCATAATATCGTTTCAAATATAGCCAAAGTAATAATAATCGGGCTGACTTGTTACCCCTCTCGCTCTTCATCCTTCGATATCGTTGCTGACGATATTAAATAGTGTTTGTCTGTCGACGTCTGTGCTACAATTTCCACGAGTTTTTACTTTCGTATCATTGTTTGATGATGGCAGATGTAATTAAAAAACGTTTCTAGGTATCATACTATCTACTACTATGATATATTTGTCTTTAATTTTAAAAGTAAAGGAATCAAAGAACAAAATCACTAAGAAAACACCTGAAGATTACCAGCACCTTGCAAGATACGATGTCGTAAAAATTAGAGCATTAGAAATAACTAATAATTCCGGTGAAAAACGAAGATGATCCCATTATGTACCTACTATGCTCACTTAGACGAAACTTTTCAAATAATCCCCGACTGTCCTATTAGTATTGGATACGGCAGTAGGGTCAGAATAATGAAAGAGTTAAAATTAAAATATAAAAATGTTACCGCCGAACTCGTCACAGTATATTTGAATCTGTGTGAATCTTGTCAGAAAAAGAAAAGTTTGCCAAAAAAAAGGTCTTGTTGTAAAACCAATTATCAGCAACAAGCTTAATTTAAGGTGCCAAGTTGATCTTATAGATATGCAATCACAAGGTGATGGTTATTATACATTTATCATGGTGTACCAAGATCACTAACAAAATTCGTGCAGCTGCATTTTTTAAAAAGCAAGCGAGCAGAAGATATAGCGTATCAATTACTAGACGTTTTTACCATATTCGGAGCACCTAGTATTTTGCAAAGCTATAATGGTAGAGAATTTGCTAACAAAGTGGTAAAAGAAGTCTGTGTGATGTGGCCGGAATTTAAAATCGAACATGCTAAACCCCGACAATCTCAGTCACAAGGCTCTGTTGAAAGGGCTAATCAAGATGTAGAAAAAATCCTTTGTACATTGCTGGATGCTCTGAAAAAGCAAGTAGATAAAATGTTAGCTCTATCTTCGGTAAAATATCCTGCTGCTAATACAGGTGATAATGTAGTTGTAACAATTCCTGATGTAGACCGCGCCAAAGCCGATGATAGAAACATTATGGCTCTTATAATTTTTCAGGAGACAGAAGGAATGTATAAGTTAGTAACTAAGCATGGTATTCTAAAAAAACTTTACGCAAGAAATCAGCTCACCGTTTGTAAGGAAAGGTTTATTACAGTTGATATCGATTGATATCGTTCCACAAGATGAACCACTAGAGAATGATCAAAAAAGAGTCACATAATGGCGGCCAAGAGTTTCAGCATTGCAACTGTACTGGAGAATGCGTGTCTAATAGATGCAAATGTAAAAAGTTGAACCTCGTGTGTAACTCAAAATGTCACAAGAACCTTTCTTGTAAGAATAAATAATATTTAGGTATGACCCAGTTAAGTCATATCAGTTCATATAAAATATTTTATTATTGTAGTCTTTATAGAGCGAGACCAAATACTTGTATTGGATTCTGCGTTTATTTTGTGTTATAACTTACAATTTACTCTGTAAATTAAAGTTTAAGATTATTACGACAACGTTCATTAACGTACAATTATTATTTATGAAAGTTTTATTTTAATTCTGAAAATTAACATTTCATTATTACTTTCCAAATAACAGCATAATATTGCTACACATATACTTAGGCATGCTTCAGGCAAATTGAAATATACTTTTATAATCTTTAGCTGTATCTACTTATCTTATTACATTATCCAAGTCTTCGAAGATATTATGTAAAATTGCTAGTTAAAGTGATTAATTTTGTGTCAATTATCACTTTATCCAAATTGAGTAGACATTATAAATAACAGCTAGATAATATACATAATATCCGGATTTATTACTTTGGCTGTAACATATATATATATATATATATATATATATATATATATATATAAGAAGGTGTATATACTTCGAGAGCGAAGTATATGTCAGTATGGCCGTGACAGGTATATATGTAATATTGATACATATAATATTGTTATTATATTGTAATTCTGTATGTAGGTAAAATAAAGATATTATTATTTATGAAACTACATAATACCGTTGACAATAAATATGCAAAATATTGTTGTAGTAATAGATTTAAGAGTTTAGACTTATTTAGAACTATATATCATCGTTATTACTAGTACATTATTAAAGTAGTAAAAGATATTGATTTGACGAACTATCGGAAGTAGCCTGAAGATATTAAATATATTGTATTTACATATCTTATTAGGTAAGCCATAAATGTGTGAAAGATATAAGATTGTTATAAATATTCTAGACATTTAAAATGGTTATGTACTATTATATTCTTATTATGAGATAATTAATGATGTTTAGAGTTGTGAATATGACCAATCTCCAGAAGCTGCTGTTGGCGCTTCTGTCGATGTTATTATGTTATAAATGGCTGTAAGCCTCTATTAAAGGTAATCTGTATTGGACAACTGGCAAGATAAGTGATTCTTATACTTATATTGTTTATAATATGTGTAATAAGTATTGTGGGTATTTCACTGTATTGAGTTATTGATAATTGTGTCTAAATAATTACACAGTAATAACTATATTACTGTATTTATTATATTCATGTACCGGGAGTCATTTTGTTATATTAAATGATATATTTGTTTAGTTCTTTCTTTTCTTTAAACTTATCCAGATAATATTATCATATATATAGTGGGCAGAGCCTGATTAAATACTTTATACTATATTATTGTGGTTTGGTGGTATATTATTGTGGTTTGTTTGTATAGTGGTTTTTAATTGTAGAATCTTATAATATCTAACACACTCAAACTATACGCATTGCAAAAATAAGCATTGTTGGCATTGTGAATTTGTAATCTTATTTCTTTTTTAGTTCATTTTTATTTTGTGTTTGCATCTTTAATATCTCAAACACAATCTTATTAAATATTTGTTTTGTTGTGTCGTGTCGTGTTGTATGTCGTGTGGTGATTCGTGTGGTGTATCGTGTGCTGTGTCGTGTCGTGTACTGTGTCGTGACGTGTGTCGTGTCGTGTGTCGTGTCGGGAATCGTGTGTCGTGTCGGGTGTCGTGTGTCGTGTCGTGTGTCGTTACGTGTGTCATGTGTCGTGTGTCGTGTCGTGTATGGTGTCGTGTGGCGTATCGTGTCGTGTGGTCGCGGCACCACCAACACGACGACGGATACGTGCCCAGGAACTTGCTGGGGGTGAGATACCACATGACACGAGATGATACACAACACGACACACTACCGATTTCCGATTTAGAAAATCCTCTGTAAACTTGACGAATATCTGTTGGTTGTATTGGTTGCCTTGCAACTTGCAACCTTGCAACTTGCTACTTGCAAGTTGCAACTTGTAAGGTTCGTCACAATTCTACTTAAATCATTATGTTTTTCTCCGTACTTTAAAGGAACATTTCGTAACTCCAGCGTAGAAATTTTTGTAGCTTTTTCCAACGCATCAATTTTCTTCTCCAAAGACTGTATATATACTTTATCCAGCTTTCTGTCTTGTTCTAATTGCACGATAGTATTTTTCATTTCATCATATTGTTGTCAAATAAATTCAATGCTTAAACTTATTTCGTTTACCGTCTGGAGTATTTTGTTACTTTTTACATCTTGCGCTTCCGTCCAATATTTAAACATTTCTTGCATTTTTTAGTATGCATTAGTAATGCATTAGTAATGTTAGAAATAAAAGAATATAAACATTTAATTCGTAAATTTATTAATTCCCAAGGAGTTATTTTTAGGGCGTTTCGTAACGCCCAAACGTTATCGCGAATATTTACGCTTTTTCAAAATGGGCGTTTCCTAACGCCTGTCGGATACTAAGGGGATACTAATTAATTAAAACGTAAGAAATGAATCGAGTGTTTCCGACGTATAATATTCTCATAGAAGAAACACATAAGTACCATAAAAACAGACAAATGTACACAATTCACTTTAAAAATAATAACTTTAGACTTCTTAACATGTTGGATCGTCACTATATCACAAATAAAATTATTCTTCATCATTGTTTCTGCTGTTTCGAATTGTTGTTCGTTCTAGGTATAGCAATACAGACCTTGTAAAGATCAGGACCCCAATGCTTCATTTCTCAGCCAAAACTTGTATTTCTTTTCTTTCTTACTTCTTCTATTTCAGACAATGAATGCATTTTAAATATTATAAATTTTTGGGTTTATTTTTTTAACGTCAGGAATCCTCATGGATACACACCTCCATCCAGGGGATGATGGAGGTGGTTATGTGAGGCTCCTACTCACTAAACCTGACGGTTGCCGCCGCCGTCATAATGGGTATTAGCCAGCGGGAGAACCCGAAGGTTGTCAGTAACCGTTGTTGCCCAGGGAGTACCACGAGGAGGTTCCCGGCGTTCGCCCCCCAAGAGATGTCCTCCCCTGATTATCCCCTCCACTTGTGATGACGTACACATCTCAATATAGTAAACTTCAAATAACGGTCAAGAAGTTAATAAAATTGTTTTATCATCGCAAATAATTCGTGCCGCTAGTTATGCCTATGAATTTTAGTAATCTCATATTTTAATTTTTACACAGTGAATATTTATTTATTTTTTTATTTATTTATTTGGTACACCAACGATTGTTACAATATTACTTATATCTAAGGTAAAAATTTAAAATAAAACTTAGTTTTATTTTAGTTAATTGCACAATCAAATTACAGGTATACACCACATGCTTGTTAATTTTATGCATATAGATATATCAAACTTTCTTACGAACTAAATTATGTGCTAAATACCAAGAGTAATAATAATAATAGCCTTTTACTTCTACTACAAAATACATGATTACTAATTCTAAGTTATAATGTTCTGTGTTTTACTTATCTATTTAATATGTACATTAACACACCAATATACTACATATGTATATAGTTATTTACATATAAAATATAGTTATATATTTTATGTTATACATAATTGGTATGACAATTTGTTTTACACAGTATATAACTAACTACCTAACTAAGTTCTAAGTAACTAACTATTGTATATATACTATGTATTTTTTTATTTTTTTTTTTAAATACCAAGAGTAATAAAAATAAATTAAACACAATTAATTTATCTTATGGGCTATTGCTGTTTTAAGTCTAAATGGAGACATGCTGTGTACATCAACCGATCCACTAAACTTATTGTACAGCTCACAAATTCGTGAGATTGACGAGTTTGCACCCAAGACTGTTCTTCGAAAAGGACGAGAGAGCTCAACTGGTTTGCGAGGCATGCGACGCGAGACATTAAAAATGATTTTTTCCAAAAGCTCAGAGCAATCTATATGATTTCTCATAATTTTATAAAATACTCAGAGATCTTGTAAGTCTCACCTGCTGTTTAAACTCTGCATTTTGAGTAACTCTAAAGCAATATCACAAGAGAGTGAGTTCTTACCTTTGTAGTGGTGGAAAACTAACTTCGAACTAGCCGCTTCTGAATACGTTCTATTCGTAAAATATGACAAGCATAATGTAGCCGCCATACCACGATACCATATTTGAGAACTGATCTAACCAGACAGTTAAAGAGAGCTATTTTGGTTAATGAACGCTTAAACGGCTTGATGTTTCTGATGACAAAACCTAATAGTTTGGAAGCTCCTCCTACTAGGTCATCAATGATCAATATGAGGTAAAAAGGTAATTCTATCATCCATAATTACACCTAAGTCCTTTACTACCTTAATTTCCTTTAGTCTCACATCATTTATAAAATAGACTGACAGGATAGAAAATAATTTTCTCGTGAATGATTGTGATTACATTTCTTTACGTTGAGCTCCATACCATTTCTTCCGCATTATTGCACCATAACATCAAGATCGCTTTGTAGAAGAGAAACATCTTTTTCTGTGTCAATAACCTTCCACAACTTAAGGTCATCAGCGTACAAGGAAGAGACGAAATGCTTAATGAAGTAAAGAAGGTCATTAACAAAGATGTGAAAAAGAATGGGCCCGAGATGTGATCCTTGTGGCACTCCGGAATTTATGATACGTTGTGCAGAGCTAAAACCATTGTGATGTGTGAAATGTATGATTCTAACCATGATAACATAGGATCCACAATACCGTACGCCGACAATTTTTTTAAGATAATTTGGTGTGAAACTCTATCGAAAGCTTTGCTAAAGTCAGTGTACAGAGCGTCGACCTGTCCATTGTTATCAACATGTTTTGAAATCTCTTCTACATATAAAACCATGTTTGCAATAGTCGATCTACCCTTGACAAAACCATGCTGATTTTCTATTGAATATTTATTAAAATAGCTTTGAAGTACAGGACAGACCAAAGATTCAAAAACTTTACCTAGAGATAGGTCTGTAGTTACTTATAAGTTCAGGTTTTCCAGATTTAAATATAGGAACAACCTGCGCTACTTTCCAGATAAGAGGAAATATGCCTGATGTAAGAGAGCAATTTAAGATGATAAAGAGGGATTCAACCAAGTTTTTTGCCCAACTTGAAACGAATAATGGTGGGATCCGATCATGACCGGTAACCTTAGATATATTTAGATTAAGCAATGTTTTAAGTATCTGTTTGCGGGATATATTAAATGTCGACAAGCAATCACTAGAGGAAGCTAATGTACCTGTCCAGCATGCGTTATCGTTCTCAAAATTACCAAGAGGATCTTGACTGCAGGAAGCAACTTAAGAGAAGCAGGTTGCGAAGGCATTGCAATTGTCACTACCAGAATGCATCTTATGCTAACGATCAATCATGGCAGCAGGATAAGATCCAGTACCACCACGCCTTGCTTTGACGTACGCCCAAAATGAATTTGGATTCTTTGAAATTCCATCCTCTATTTTCTCCACATATGATTTATAGTTGGCAGAAGCTAATGTATTGCAACGTTAACTCAATAACTTGAGCGATAATAGATCAAGACGATTTTCATATTTTTTATTTTTTTGTCTGATTTTGTTTTTTTATTATTTAAGACGGTTTATTAGGTTTTTGAGGATATTTATTCGTCTTAACTTTACACGAAGGAACAAAGTCATGAATTGCCTTATTTACTACCACCAAGGACATTTCGAGTAACTTACCTATTAACATCTTTACAACCATTAAACAAATACATCCAATCATCTTCGGCTAAGTAACTATTAATTAAGTCGTAATTAGTTTTATAGAAGTTTGGCTTGTTGGAAGCGTTGTATTTTAATTTTGGCGGATCAAAATCAATTGATGAGATATCTACAAATAGTGGAGGGTGTAGTGGATCGATAGGACACAATACATCAATAGCCTCTCTAACACTACACAATACAGTTCTTGTTAAAACTAAATCAAGAGTTCTGCCCATATAATTGGTAATGCTATTGCATTGTTTCAAGTCTTTTAAGTTAACAAAGTCTACATAATTTCGACTAAATGATCGCTTTTGTTAGTTTGCTTTATTGGACCGCGTAAGTAAACTAACAGAAGCAGTGCCACCTGGCGGTATTGAGTAAGAAAATAAATAAGGTAAGAACTAAAAATAAGAAAAATATAAATATATACAGAGGTAAAAAAGAGAGAAAGAGGGAAAAAATAGTCGCAAGCAAACAAATGCCGCTCTCAATATTACATACACATAAATGGAAGCGCGCCATTATTCCCTCTCTTATGCCAAATTTGACTCCCATCTCTTATTATTTTATTGTAATTATTTATTTCCATACAATTAAAAAATATTTTTTATTGACGACAAAGAAGTATAACTTACGTGCGTACGCATATGTACATATGTCTAAAAAAACGTATGTGTACTTACACACATGTAGTTTTTTATCCGTTGCAACTTCAACTTTTTACCATAAATTGGTATTAATAATAATTAGTCTAGGATTTGTTTCTTTTCTAGCAAATCAATAAGTGGGTATATTCCTGAAATCTCTAAAAGACATCTTCATATTCTTGTCGAAAATTCTAGGATTAATATCTTTTAGTTGCTTTCAGTTGTTTTCCGTTACACGTTCCTTAGAACACCAAACATACCTATTTACCAAACATAATATTAACATATTAAATCTGTTGATTCGCTTTTCGGACTCCACATACTTAAATAATACATTTTTCTTTAATATGACAATTTATATACCACTAGTAAATCCAGCCCGCTTCGCCGGGCTTAATTTAAAGATTAATTAACTCAAAATACAGAATGAAAAATATATTAAATATAAGAATTAACTTATTTAGAATTAACCACCGCGATAATAATTATGATTCAACCTGAATTTCATTTTCTTCTACTCGTTTTCCTACTTTGTACATGAATAGTATCATGACGTTATAACTGATCTTAAATAGTTTGATGTAAAAAACAATATCAATAGTAAAAAAACTGTCACTGACAGTTCTATAAAGAATGCTCCGATCGTCACCAAACTTTACAGGATTACCCGCTAGGTCAATCTAAAGATCCTAGAATTGGTTAAAATTTGGTTAAATTCGGTCAAACCGTTTCGGAGTTTATCCGGAACATACATACCTACATACTTTCTCTTTTATAGGTATAGATTGGTTTCCATTTCCTGTTTGTGATAGGGAAGCTCTATTTTAATCGCCAATGTTTATTTTTTGTAATATCTTCCACTTTCCACTCGTCGGTAGATGACACTAGTTTGGTAGACAGATGTGGGTTCGTTGATCAAGTCTATTTTTTCTATTCGACAGGAGATAGCGCTGTAACTATATTTTAATGTATTAAATTATTGCATAGTTACTTTTTTTTAACCCCCGGTGACGCTGCGCGCTGTAATAGCCAACAGGTCTAACAGCATAGACAGACATAAAAAAAAAATACTTTTTAAGTTTAGACATAATATAATAATATGTATAGATATTATATTATTCACCTATCCAATCAACATACATAATTAAAATTAAATAGATATTCTGCAATTTCGGTTATATTTTTCATACCAGGTTATAAAACTGTTAATTAATAAAAAGTTTTGAAACAATAACAAAACTTGTAATTAATGATCGTAAATAAAAGATTCATGTTGCTATAATGTGAATGTTGAAATGTATGTGTAATGTGAAGAGAAAGGATAGAGTAACAAATTATAATGTAGTTTTTCCCAGAAGTACCCTTTATAAAAAAGATGATATAATGCGGAAGGATAAAAGCATGTAACGTGTTAAGTATTAACGTGGATGTTGGTAAGAGAAGAGGTCACCGAAGAACACATACCCACCTGTAGGGAGTACTGGATCATGGATGTGTGGAAAAAAGACATAACAAAGAATGAAGTTGTCCTAAAATAACGTATTACGTTTGAATTTGGCATATAACCGACATAAGAGCATAGATTTTTCTAAATATCTCTATGCATAAGAGCAAGTGAATAATGATAAATGGCTGTCAATCATCCATTGTCGAACTTTCCAAAGATAATTTAAGAATTATTAAAAACAAAACCATTTGGGGGTTTGCAAACCATTGTCATAGAAAAAAATTAACATTTAAATAGTTTATAAAAAGTTAAAATACATTCATGTTTCCAAACAATGAACTGTTAAAATCATAATCCTATTATTCAGCCAAAATACCATTGACATTTTTCAGATCAGTAAATATGTTGATGGCACAAAAATTGTCAAGACAAAAAATGTTTAGAGGATCTTAAAAACTAAAAGTAAATAATTGAATAAAAACACTCTAAAAATCAATTATTTATTAAGATTCAACAAATTTTCTGCTGTAACCTCGCTTCTCACTCAAAATTTGCTCCCAGTTCTTTTGGACGGTGCAATACAACTGCATTGCTGCTCGGGCATCTTCCACAGAACTATGTTCCCCGCCTTGAATATCAATACCTAAGACTTCTTTAGCTAACCGTTTTAATGAGGGTGTAGAGCCTTTTGTTATCTGAAAAAATATATAACAAAAGATATGTTTGTATTTATTGATGTAATTTTTTATATATTAAGCTGGCAATAAATAGTATTTATAAATATTCTTATATTTACATATATTACAAATACCTTATGGCTTTGTAAATAGATTTGTCTCTGATTTTAACTAATAGGTGGGAAAGCCAGCAATAGGTAGTAGATACTTCTTTTAATACCACAAATTAAAAGATTTCAAACAAAGAATAGAAATAACTTTCAATAAGACAACCATTAACAAAATGAACTTCATTAATAATTTATTCCTAAAAATGATGATTTGTCATTAATTTTTTAAATAATTAGTTAAACGAGTATTTTAATAAACATTAAGAATTTTTATCTGATAAAATGTCAGTAATATTGATATACTCTATGTAATTGAACACAAATTTGTTATTTATTTCTTAGAAGCAAAAAAACATTGAACTTACTAAAAACAATTTATGAAAATCTAAACATAATATCACTACCTACATTTTAATATAAATTAACTATCTTCATTAATATAATGTTCATGTGTTTATTAAGAATATATTAATATATTCATTACTTTTAAAATATTACATATTGTGAATATTTCTTTGCATACCTTTTGAAATGGTTTGTATCTCGATGTATCTCTGATGTTACATTTGGGATGTGATAAATAAAGAACACTCAAATCGTTCTTCAATGAATGTCCAACAAGTATTTTTCCTTTTAAAGTTTCGGACACCTCTTTCTGAACTGTTTCAAAATCTTCTCCATTTAATAAATCCTCTTTTCTGATTCCACTGACCTTTGTTCTATAATCGACCACTTCTTCCCTAGCTTTTACGTATTTATCGTAAACACAGTCTCCGAATTTGTTAACTATAGACACTCTCGCAATCATGTGGTCCTCGCCTTCATAGCCTACACCAACCATCTCACAGTCCATAGCAAGAAATTTAGTTAATTTGTTCCTTCTCCTTTCATTTTGAACATTCTTAATATTTGGCGATGCAGATATATTGAGGGTTTCTAAACTGTTTTCGACTTTGACAGTTTCATTTTTGTTATTTTGTTTTCGTACCCTCCGGAACGTACCTGTATAATGATTTTGATCGTTTTTTTCAGCTACTTTTTCATTTTTTTGTTCCATAAATAATGTACTTGATAGCAATTTTTGCCAATTTTCATCTATAATCCCCCGTTTACTTGAAATAGGGTTAGTTTTTGGATTCTCCGTTATTTTACGCTTCCTTGATGTTTTTGTCATATTTACATTGATAATAAGTTGGAATAAAGTTTTTGCAATGTATACAACACTATAAAAAAGATTAAAGATCATAAGAAGCAAAGCCTCGATAATTACCAAAAGTAAATAACACACATTGCGTGTTATACTTCGAGACATTAGTTTTTTTTTGACACACAATGTCAAAAACCTGTTTGACAAAAATGCAACACCGTTCGTATGAAATGAGAAATTCAAATTATAGAGTGTATTTACTTAAAAATTTAAAATAACAATTAATATTGACTTAAAAGTTTATATTAACAATTAATATTGAAACATAATAACAAAACATTGATAAAGATCGAGCGTTATCAAATTATACATATTTTACATGGGTATAAAGATCTATAAAAAATATATTTTAGTTACGCAATCGTAATATTCACAAAGATGTGTTATTTAATAAATCAGGGATTTCAGAACGAAGGAAACAGGTTTGTCAATTGTCAATACATTTGTTGACATTGACATAACTGCATAATACATTGATGCGTTTGTCAACAATTTTTTGAAAACCCTAAACTTGAATTCGAAATGTAATTAAAAAAGTATCTTATTGGAATTGACAACAACACGCTGATTTACAGTTGTGTCGGTGATACGTGGTTATGCAAATGTAAATAAACACAATTAAGGTGTTTCGCCGTGGTGGGAGAATGGTGAAAATGTTCCACGCGAAGCGAAACCAAACCAGTATGTACTTTCTAATCGCAATAATCGGACTTGATAAGAGTTTGTATTGTTATTATCGCGCGAGACGCTGATCGACAATGTCGTACGAAAAGCTTAAAGAACAGCTAAGTGCTCACGGTCAAGAGCACTTAATCAAATACTGGCCGGAGTTGAGTGAAAATGAGCGGGAACAGTTGGCGGGCGAAATACAAAATCTTGATTTGGCGGAAATAAACGAAATTTTTCGGCGCGCTACGGACGCTACTAAAGTTATTCTAGAAAAATTCGATCATGATTTAAAACCGATCCCTCAGGCTCATTATGAGTCAGTGCCGGGACTTTCACAGTCAAAGCTCGCGGAATACGAAAACATTGGTTTTCGTGAAATAAGTGATAACAAAGTAGGTGTATTGCTATTGGCCGGAGGGCAGGCTACAAGACTGGGATTCGGATATCCCAAAGGTATGTACGACATTGGTTTACCATCAAGAAAAACTTTATTTCAAGTGCAGGCAGAAAGAATTTTGAGAGTGCAGCGCATGGCTAAAGATCATACAGGAAAAGCAGGCAATATTACTTGGTACATTATGACATCGGAGCATACCATGGCCCCTACAGCAAACTTCTTTAAAAGTCATGACTACTTTGGTTTAAATGAAGAGAATGTGATTTTCTTCAATCAAGGAAGACTACCGTGTTTTGATTTTAATGGCAAAATATTCCTGGATGAAAAGTATCATTTATCTACTGCTCCGGATGGCAATGGAGGCATTTACAGATCATTGAAAAGCCAGGGAGTGCTAGCAGATATTGCTAAACGAGGCGTTCAGCACCTTCATGCACATTCTGTTGACAATCTGCTCATTAAAGTTGCTGATCCCGTGTTCATTGGTTACTGCAAAAGTAAAAATGCAGATTGTGCAGCCAAAGTTGTTAGAAAATCATCACCAAATGAACCTGTAGGTGTTGTGTGTCGGGTGAATGGGTATTACAAAGTTGTTGAATACTCCGAACTCACAAATGAAGCAGCAGAGAGGCGAAACCCTGATGGCAAACTGACTTTCTCAGCTGGTAACATTTGCAATCACTATTTCTCATCAGAGTTCTTAAAAAAGATATGTAATTATGAATCAAAACTGAAACACCACATTTCTAATAAAAAAATTCCATACATTAGTGATAATGGAGTCCGTCAAAAACCTTCCGAGCCCAACGGAATTAAATTGGAAAAGTTTATATTTGATGTATTTGAATTTGCTGAAAACTTTATTTGCTTGGAAGTTGCTAGGGATGTTGAGTTTTCTGCGTTGAAGAATGCTGATGCAGCAAAGGTAGATTGTCCATCAACTGCTCGGCAAGACCTGCTAAGATTACATAGGAAATATATCCAACAGGCTGGAGGTATCATAGATGAAAATGTAGATTTAGAAATCTCTCCACTTCTCTCCTATGGCGGTGAAGACTTAAAAGATATAGTTGAAAATGAGGAGTTTGTGATTTCACCATTCCATTTGAAAAGCACGCAGGAGGCTCCCACTAACGGTGTAAATGGTAACCATTAAGCCTATCAACATTTCAGACAATTTATGTGTCTTGTTAATGAAATTAGTTACTTAAATGATATTTTTGTCTTTACTTCTAAAGTATAGAAATTATTATCTTATAATCAACTATAAAAAGAAAAATGAATTATTTAATTTACATTTCACTTATAATGTTCTAGTTCTTTCCATTTATTTTAAGATATAATAATTGTATAAATTATATATATAGAATCTAAATTTTAATATAAAGATAGTATGATAAATATTGGAAAAATTAAATTTATTGTACCTGATTATAAATTTGCAATAAAATATTTTTTAATACATTTGTTAAGTTTTAATTAATCTTTTATTTAACAGTAATGTTCATAAATTTCCAAAACAAACAGATATACAGATATATTTATTCCATTTGATATACAGATAGATTGAAGATGTTCTATAATGTTAATAATGAAATGGATGCATATTTTAAATGTTTCGCCCTTGACAATAGATTTAATCTATATACAATAAAAGTTATATCATTGTTTTTGATTCAGATATTATTTTTATTTAGTAAGAATCAATTTTATCTTGATAGAGACTTGCTCGCAGTATAAAGCGTTATCAACGTAATTAATAACGAGTTTATTTGAAAACAGGTTTTTTCAATTAATGTACCTTATTTAATACTTTAATTTTATTGAAAATTCAAATAATTCGAATGTATGTTTATTTCAACACGACTTTTACACGTGTTTTCAGCAATAAATTGTTCAGTGCCGCGTTAAGGATTTTAAATTATTTTTATTTTTATAACGATGTAACGGCGGCATAATAAATGAATAAACGGAAACTAATTTTGAATCGTATTGGGCGACCTCGAGTTGAAATGTCATGATGACATTTTTAACTATGTATTTGTTTTAAAAATATCTAACAAAATTTATTAGTTGAAATACATATATATATATACTTTTATTGTACTTTTCTTACTTTACTTATTTATTACACTTTGACCTCTATTATGAAATTAAATATCCTTAAAAATATATATAAATGTCAAGATTCCTTGAACAGGTTGAAAGGAGTTTTTAATTTAAAGACTGTTAGTTACTGACGGCTTTTTTATACATATAAAATCAGTATAAAGCAGCCATAATCACTAAAAAGTATAACATATACCATACCCTTGCCTTATACTCTGGTTTTAACTTCCTTCTTCGCAGTTTTCGTTAGTTGTTTCCCGAATGACCTTCAAATATTACGTATTGTCTATAGTCTATAACATTTTAGTTGGTGAATGTCTAAATGTTAAGATTTCAACACATTTCCAGCTGGAACGCAGTCAAACTTGTTTCTCAACGAAGCTACCGCAACATTATTCTTGCGAAAACGTATATTGCAAGGCCCGATTATTATTTTTGAATATGGGTTTAATATAGAGCGGTTTTATTTTTGTGCAGATACTTAATTAAAAGTATAATGTTTTTGTAAATTATTTTGAAGTCAAGGAAAATTACATAAGAAACTTTAAATCTAAGCGTAGGTTCATTCGGCATAATACCTATGTAAGATGGGATATGAAACAAAGTATAATAACAGAAATATAAAAATATACGAAAATAGGATTTTTGGTTTTATAACATTAGCAGACAACTATTTAGATTTAAGAGTCATCATAGTTCTCACGAACATCAAGAACTTCAATACAAAAATCTCAGAACAATAACTAAAGCATAGAAGTAGCATAAATTTGAAGACTTAATTGTGCGTAATAGTTGTCCTCTTTTTTTATACTGTAAAAATATATAGTAATGAGTGAAACAAATGTAACGCTGTCAAAACAGGAAAATTTACACTTTTGAATGTCACTTTGGAGCCCATTTTGGAGTCCAATTTCACCATTATGATGGTAAATTGGAAAGTACAATTCATATTTGACTTATTGGGTATGGACAATGTTTACACATTTTGGTTGTGTTTGATGTCGGCTGTCAGTGGTGTGTTCATGTTTAGTTTTATTAACGAATTCATCTAGTTATTCACATATTTTCTCCATTTCGCTGAGAGAAAATATAAGTTAATCGTATAAAGAATGTCGTGTGTTATAAGGGGATGTAAATCCCATTCATCTCCTAAAGAAAATCAAGTTGAAACGGTATCTTTTCACCGGTAAGTGATCTAACATGGTATTATTTTATGTTTTGCTTAGTTACAAAATAACTATTTGTGCTTTTTTAACTGGTTTATATATTCTTAAGAAAGTGTTGTCCTATAGTTCAATTATAAGACTGCTATATGCAATATTAAATAAGATATTTGAACATTTTTAAGTTTTCTATATATTATTGTAATAGTGTTGCAAAAACTATTGTTATCGATAATTTAATCCAATGTTATTCTAGTAAATTCTGCAACATCTATGTAATATATCCATGGATTATTGTACCAGATTTCCCACGGATGTCAACAGACGACAGTTATGGATTAACAAAATTGCACAAAAAAAAACTTTAAATGGAAGAAGCATCACAGAATTTGTTCCAAACACTTTAGTTTTCAATGCTTTAAAAAGATCGATTGCAAATGGCGTAGATTGAAAATAGTTGCAGTACCTTCACTATATCTTCACAACGAAAGACCTACTATCGTAAGACAGTTTGATTTTTAAATATTGTGTGATGTATGTATGTAAGCGCAAAATATGTTCAAATCGTTATTTTTATATATGTGTATATTATGTGTATCTGTGTAAATCTGTATCTATCTGTTGCATCGTAGCAGCCAAATGAATGAACGGATTTAAATGTGGGATATTTTTATTAATCGAAAACCTGGTTCGTCAAGATGATCCTCTCCAAGATATTGATGCTCTTTTAGTGTAGTTGAAAGGTGTTAACAAAGTATGTAAAACAGCTGAAAAAATACTGCGAGAGTTTGAGATACGTATAGGCATGAAATCATTAGGACAACCTAAGTACTTTTTGTCAATGATAAACAAAATTTCAGAATTATTACTACCAACATCAATTTTCCATGATTTGCTTGAACATTCATTCGATAACCATTTACTAGATGATCATAGAAATGTTTTAATAAAATTAATCAGCAAAGAATTTTTAACAACTCGTATCCATTACAGTACGAAAAAACTGTCTAATCATGCAGAAAAAATTAGGTCTTTTTTTACTAAAACTGCAATATTCAAAGGACAATAAATGTCACTCCACGAATGACGTGGGCGAGAATGTAATAAGTAAAATTTTTGTTGCTGGGATCAAAACAGCTAATTGTTATCGCACGTGAAATCATCGGTTAGGAGATAGCACTTTTCGGTGTACCTCGTTCTAGCAAATGATAGAGAAAACCTAACCAGCCTTTTAAAACCGGTAGGTACTACCATAGAGATAAGGATCACTATCGATATCGCGGATAAGTTTACACAATTTCACATCACTAGAAAAAATTCTGTTATCTACGGCAGTGTACGCTTTAAAAATCGGAAGCTCCTTCTATGCTTTAGTTATTATTCTGAGACAAAAATGATCGAAAAAGATGATGTCGCGAGATGTCATTATCCTTAAATGTTTTCTTCTGCGCATGCGTGAACTTATTGTATAACAGTATAATGTATTGCGTCAAACTTCCATTGCCGTAGCAATTCAATTCTTTTAGGTGGATTTAATTTATATATAAACCTTTTTAGGAACAGGGTAGATAAAATCGTCTAAACTAATTGTTTATGATATTTACAATTTTGTTACATTGCTTATCATAATAAAAACGTTTATCTTTTTAAAATTTTAACGAGTCGATTAGATTTATTAATTTCATACTGATATAACTGCGATTTGTTGGGGTTTTGTTTCGTGTATTATATTAGACTTTTGTATGTAAGTAATATATATTTGATTAAAGGATGACATGATTTGTCAAAAATAAGGCTTTAATAGTAGATTTTGTACCGTTGGACTAAAGCACTACTTTAAAGGGAGAGTGTTTTTTTAATCCAGAGCGAAGCTAAGGGTTCTAGTGTTGAATCCCGAGCGTAGCGAGGAATTTAAAGTACATCACTCGAGCTTAAAGTAGCTTTAGTCCCGAGGTGCACAATCTGCTTTTTATCACATCTATGAGGAAACAAGTAAAATGCAAGCTATGAATAAGAACAGTTCAATAGAAAAAAATTAAATGTTAATATTTATATTTGTGCAATTATTACGAATTATTATTTGTGCAATTACGAAACGCATCCTTTCAATATTGGCGTTCGAAATTCAAGAATGTTTTAACCCCGGAGGGACTAAAGCAGTGTTTTAATGCCTGTTTTTCGGGAACCAAGCAGATGTTTTTAAATAGATGAGATAAAAATATATTTTAATTACGTACGCCTTAGTGTTACGGAAATTCAATGATGAAATAAGAATCAGTAAATGAAACATGTCGCACATTATTTTCTTGTCGTATATAACTTACTATTAGCCCTTTCCAGAATCCTTGCCCATCTGTTCAGGTTTTTTTTTTGCATAGAAACTTATATATAAGTATATCTCGATCTGTGACAGTCGCACCAAAATTGAAGCGATTTAAATTTACTAATGTAGAAGACAGCAAAAAAAAGGTTTTAAATTTATTGAATTAAAAAAAACGAATTAAGTTTCCGTTAGCATAATGTTTTTATTTTGAGATCGTTTTTCTCTAATTGATATACAGGGTTATTTGTCATCATGTAATCATTCACTACTTTCTGCAGTCAGCCTCTCTACAGCAATCCCAATAACATTTGTTTTTTCACTTTTCAAAAATCTTGATAAACAACACAAACAAGAAACAAAAAAAATGTTTGCTCCCTCTTTTACTTATTACTCTGTATTTTGTAAGAAATACTTAAAAGATCAACGCCCGGGCGCCATACCTACGCTTAGAGTTAATACCAGTTCAGAGGCAACAAATAAATTTTGTATCGGAAAACTAACATTTTTGGAACTAATAATTTGAAAAAGTCGTAGAACAACTGTTGTTGGCATCCATGTAGAGAAGCTGCCTACAAGATGTGGCCAATTAATTACGAATAACCCTGTATAATGGTTAGATTAAGAATAAACCAGACAACATTTCAAAGGAATTTCCTAAATGATGATGAAAACAACATTAATTCTCGTCGTGAACACACAAACAAAGATCTAATCTGACAAGCAGACGGACACAGAAATAATTTATTTTATATTATTTGTAACCGTTGCCAACGACTTCGTTTGCCCTTTCTTTCTTCAGCTCAGGATGAAATATTTATAAATTTATTATATGTGGTAATTTATTTTAAATAATAATTACCGCATCACAAAATTCTAGATTTTTTTTCGGGATTCAAGAACCAAAAATAATTTTTTTGAGTTCTGTGCCGACGACTGTACCTCTAAATGCACCTACGAGTTATTGTTTTATAAATATTGAATGTACTAATTTAATATTAAAATACATACTTGTCGGCAATTCTGCCAACGTGAACATTTAAACAAAGCAAAAAAAAAAGCGTGTGCTCGATCACTTTTTCGTTAATTTTAAGCTCTTCAATTTAAACGGTAAGTAATAAACGGTCCATTTATTTTATGATATATAAACTTATGAACTCTACTCTTTTATAATATTAGTATAGACGAAGAGGAAACAGGACAATCATTTTTGAAATGTGTTATAGCACTCTGACCTTAAATGTCCTTTCACTATTGCATTACGATATTTCGTTTGTAATATTATTTCTCATTGTTGCGATCTCAATATAATATTTGGCAATCATACAATTTGTTTTCTAGTACCTACAATAAGCATAGGTACTATCTTTTTTATACAGTCATTCAAATTCAAACACTGATGTTATTAATGGTAGACGCATTTTGAGTTTTGAAAGATTATTTCTTGAGTTAAGTTGCATAGTATAAAAGTTTTTTTATTCTAAGGCATTTGTAAAATGCAAAATTTCTAAAACAGTTTTTATTCAAAATTTGCCCAGAATTATCTGTTTCCAAACAGCTTAATTAAATACTTTTAATTTTAAAGTTGTATTAGTATAATCCTTGGAAATAGAATTATTTTGAATAATTAAATTAAAATGGTATTTACGGAAACAAAAAATATTATATTCTTTAAAGTAAAGTAAGTAGTAACGATTTTGAAATGTCATCTGGAAACATCTTAAAATGTCAAGGTTGAAATTTAAACTTTACTCAGAAATGTTACTTCGGATTACAAGGAATCGATTCGAAGCTGTTTAAACGAAATAAAATAGAAACAACCATTAAATGATAATAAACAATATATATTTTTTGTTACATTACTAGTAAGTCACGTACGTCTTGTGGCTGAATGTTATTTTTTTTTAAATGGTTTTGGGTTCAAATCGTAAACAAGACAAAGTTTTTTATACCTATGTATATATAGGCATAGACAAAACAGTTCTCTTATGATTTTGGATAAGTTTAATTTTGAATAGGTATATATATACATATCAACAAAAAGACAATATTTTTTTAAGTAATTGTAACGGTACTGAAACTTTTTTGTATTGTAAGCACATATAAAAGTGTATAGTCTCCAATAAGCCTACAGTGACAATCGTATAAAAATAGGAAAAAATATCAAAACATATTCATAAATGTTATCCTCTAATGTTAATCATGATTGGGGTCGAATTTAAGTTTTTATATTGTTTTATACATATGTGTCGCTGTAGGTACCAAAACGTATTTGGGTAGTTAATAATTAGTAGGTAGATAATTATTAATTATCTAGGTCAGTAAAATTTATCTATGATATTACATCTAATCATAAACTTATATTTTTAATGTAATTCCATTTTTTAAATAGAGGAATATCTATAGTAATCCGCCGATTGCAATATATTATCAGACAAATCTATTTCAGTATCAGTTTTTTAATTAACTGCAATTGAATTATTTTTAAATTATAAAAACCAACCAAATACGAGTCGGACTCGTGCACGAAGGGGTCCGTGCGATTCATTTGCGTACCGAGAGGGGGCAAGGCAGCTGCCCCCCCTGGACATCGTAGTTATAGCATATAGCTCTCTACTACCTTCTAATGTAAACTTAATTGGTTTTATTTTTGATTGTAAAATTGGTATTTTACATTAAAAAATAAAACCAGTTTTAAAAATTGAAGAAGGTTTAGAAATGCTTTATCAGGAAGTTTATTCGGGGACGAGAAAAGTGGCTTTTCAGTTGTTACAGATCTATTTATTACAAACAAATACAATTCTCTAGTACAACTAGTGTTTAGCAAAAACTTTAAAGTCTAAAATCTTCATTAGAAGCGAGATTCGACAAAGACAAATCACCAGCGTTTGCTCTTTCATTGTGAAACCATGCTCAGAGAATTGAAATTACAGCTCAAAATTACAAAAATATATTAAAGAAATCTGGTTTGCCCACCCTCCACGGTTCATGAGATACAACCTGTAAACAGACCGACGCGACGGACAGAGAAGTTTTAATAACAGAGTTCCGTTTCTACCCTTTGGGTACGCAACTCAAAAACACTCGTCTTGTGTTAACTATAGAATGTTTACAAGAATCAATCTATTTGATTTTAATCTTGGATTGTAGATAGATTTTTAAGTCGTCTGTAAGTACGGCACTATTATTAGAATGTATTTTTGTCAGTATTGTATACTGTATTACTCCATATTATTTCGATAGAATTATTAGAAGCTTGTTAATAATAACTCTATTGATATAATTTATATTTCATAAACCAATATTGCTAAATATTCGCTCATTCGCTTTCAGTTTGATAATGAACCGGTTTATCAAGAATTGTGGTTTGTCAAGGACAAATATAAAACACGATTTATTTATTGGTTTTAATGTCCAGTGAGGTTAGACCAGAAGCTAGCAAGTTTGTTTGTATGTTTAAATATGTATTTTGTTCTAGCTGTTGCTCGTGACTTCGTCTGTCGAATCTATTCCCACTCCAATGTATTTAGACGGTTATCTATTATCACTTAAATGTAAATGTACAAATATAATTATTATTTGTTCATTGAAAAAAACCATAAAGCTAAATTTTGCGTTTTAATTTTTTCCTAGAAAATGATAGAATTCCAGAAAGTTCTAGATTATTAAGCGCCATATACCTATCTATGTGAACTTAAATACTGGTAAGAAACAGCACTACATAAAGTTTCATAAATATTTTTCAGATATTAATTCTAGATTAACTCGGTCAACATGGGATAATGTGATTATGGTTATAATTTAAATAGAATAAAGGTACTAGACCAATTTTGATTTAATTTATAGTGTACCTATTCGCTTTTCATTACTGTTTTTTTTTTTTTTCACGGGAACACTCAAAACTGATCATATGGAATGCTATTCCTAAGAGCAAATTCTCTAAATTACCCTCAATTTGACTGGTTTGGCTTATTATTACGAGAACAAAATAAAAATGTACCTATGTATTTGTATAAGTTTTAAATTATGATAGATAGCTCATTCGCGGAAGAGGCGACTGCTGAGTATAGAAAAGCTCAGAAGTGAGGGCACAAAAAGTCAAGTATCCGAATAATGATAATATAAGGAATAAAATATTTATATTTCCTCTCTCTCTCTCTCTTCATATATAGAATAGAGAGATGGTTTTCAATTACAACTCATCACGATCACCATAGTGGGTACTATTGTGCAAGTCTTAAATAATTTGATAAAATTTATAACCAACTTTATTTACTTAATTATTATTTATTATTAATTTCATATGCTTAATATGAAAAACTTTTTCAACGGTTTCACCAAAAAATTCAATTCAAAACTTAATAAGTACTCTCCCTAAATAGTGGTCACGAAAATGACATACCTATACTTAGAAATCAAATAAACATTTACAAACAAACAGTTAATTTTTTTTCATGTGATAACATAATAAATAATATTTTAAACTATTTGTTTATTTAAAGAATAAAATAATTAGTTGATTACAACACTTTTCGTGGGCTAATATGAATTCGTATGTACCAGGAACACAGAAACCGCTGAGAGTTGTTCTCCTTGGCTCTACGTATAAAGAAAGGTACAAACTTATTGATGACGTCAATCACTTCAAGCGCTTCAAGCCATGAAATCATTTTAAGCGCTGTAAATCTATTTATCACCGGAAGTATATTGTATATATATATCATATAATCGCTCATGTCGAAATAATTTGATTTTATTTTCCGGTTTGATCACAGTTCAAAAAAATATGTAACATAATGTTTTAAGATATTTTTTTTTATTTATCGGTAAATTTTATTGATGCATCATACACAAACAATTAAATCATCAAACATTTAAATCCATTGTTTTGAATTCTACTTCATGAAGCTCGTGTAGTTCATATCTATGCGATCTCGCTGATGCTTCTTCTCCTGATCTACTGAACCGATTGTCATCGGGTTTTTTATTTGATAACAGCATTACTATCGATAGTGTAGCAACAAGAAAAATCAGATATCGGTCATGTACTCATGTATCGGTCATGTATTGAGGAATGATCACCGGAAAACAAAATTTCGCAAAATGTACAAATGAAATAATTGAATCTACGCTTAACTAACAGTAAGAATGCTAGTCAACTTGGTATTCTATGTATGTATGTGTTGGGGTAAAAAAAAAATGATATTAATATTATTTGTATATGGAATTTAGAATGGCGGTAATAAAGCTTATAAAAATCAAACTGAACATTGGCGGTAATAATCAGTATTTGTTGTAATATCACTTAAAATGTAGTACCAATACAATTATCCAACTGTCTTATCAGCAAATAGTATAGAGCGTAATAAATGAAACATAAAGGTCTTTCTTATCTTTTAAATCAATTACCTGATTACAATTACAATAGAGTGAATTTAAGGCGAAGGTGTTTATTATTATTTCATTTTTTTTTAATAAATTTTTCGCGATTTCCTGAAGTTTGAATAATAAAAATAAGTATATATATTTGCTATCAAACCCTCGTTAACAAATTTTTTCTACTTCCATATCATGAAAAGGGAACTCTAAACCTGTATCGCCTACCTTTGATAACGTTTCAGATTTATGATGACATGATAAACAGCCAATCGCAGCTTGGGTTAGTCATTGATGGCACGATAAACCAACCAATTACAAGCCACAAACCGGCCTTTATTTTAAAAGAAGGATGATTTTATGATTAATTTCCGAGATGCGTAACAAAATAATAAAAATCATATGAACAATGAAAGACATTTTTATAAAAAAAATAATAGATGATTTCAGGTAGTCTGCAATTCATGATAAGTAGGAACATGAAAACATGTCACATAAAAAAAGGAAAATGTGTACAATGTACGTAGAAGAAAAAATGTAGATGAACGCAACAAATTGCATCTGGAACTTAGAACAATCTAAATTATAATAATGGCCACAATTTGCAATTTTTTAAACGTATTCTGGCGATTGAAAAGGGTATCTGCAACTTTAGAACCAATAAGTTCTCGAACATTCTAAATAACAGTTCAAGTGCTTTTCATATAAGTGTAATTTATCAAATCCTCAGATATATTTACTGATAAATGTTAAGTTTATAACCTTTTTACAACATTTAGTTATTATAAAGTAATTCACAATTGAAAATATACACAAATATTCACAAAAAAAAAAAACTCTTACTAGGGGTACTGAACAAGTCGCAAATATATATAATTAACTATATTATATTTTGATTACATTGTACACATTTTTGCTTCCTTACTATTTTATAATATACAGATAAATCATTATTACATAGTATAAAGCGAATATAATCCCTTACAGTATGTAATTTAAATGAATATTTTCGAAGATATTACAGATTTAAAATATAGGGACATCGCGTTTGCGGCGGTACGATTGGACGGCGCACTATAGTATGGAACCGTGCAAACCGACTCAAAAATGGCTTTTATGAATGTTCAGTGTTGAACATTTTATAAATGCGTATAACTGAATATCTAATACATATCATTTAGCATTTAAAATAAAATATATTTATTTTTGTAATACAACCAGACCTGCAAGTTGATAGAAGCGTAATCAAATAAAATATTTATAGATATAATAAAATACTAGCAAGGCTGTCTTTACATTGGTTGTAAAAAAAAATAACAAGACTTTGTTTTAATATAGGGTTGGTTTATATTGTACCTAAACATATAAAATACCGATAATAATATGTATAACCTGTCCTTTTGCCCGTTATTTAAGGTCGCAGTAATAAGTACGTGAACTAGTACCACGTTCTTTTATCATACGTCATCTCAAAACACGACTTCCTGCTTTGATATACAATAATTCATACACTCCATCCATCTGTTTGTTGGTCGCCTTCTCCACTAGTATTAATTTTACCACCTTTATTAACCACTCTTAGAAAAATATGAAATTTTCGATTCGCTGGAAACATCTCGTAATAAAAAAATTTGAAGTGTTTTTTTGTTTCACTTCGACCGTCTCTTATACTAAAGGTTGTTTTTTTACACATTATGTACCGCTATTGATAATTATTGAGGTAGGTCATAGTATATCTATATATAACATCGCAATATTATTCTTACACATAAAATGAAGAGTGAATGTCAATAATGCTGTCTCTTTCTCAGGTTGAATCAGTATTCAGTAGTTCTGAACTAATGTTTCGAACATGTGAAGTGGTTTCGTTCTGCAATCTGATGTCCATGCAGGAGTAATCCTGGTCCACCTCTAGTATTATTCTAGTAATATTTTGTAGTAATTTTTTTCCATACAATATGTATGACAACTTTATGATTTTATCCAGTTTATAAGTTTAAAAAAAAATCTGTCAATTTCTTTGTTTTGGAGGGAATCATGACATTATGAATGTGTAAGTTAACACATTGTTCAAGGATTTAAAACGAGTTTGTATAATCTATTACATATAGTTATGTAGCTGACATTCCTGCACACTAATGTACAAACACTAAACATAAACTAAACAGAAGTTACAATTCATCTATTTATTGTATTTCAAAATAGTCTCTTTGATTTCTATAAGATAATAATAGTAGTCTTATTATAAATATAGGACTCCAGCGCCACTTGTGTATATATTGATTTAATCCCTAAATATAAAACCATAATTCGTACCGTAACTAATGACATTTTCTTTTTTTTTTACTACAGTCAAAGTATAACGAAACAAAGCTATCTTGAAAAAAAAAATGAAAATAATTTAACGGTGACCCAACATATAATTTTATTCTTTTTTAGTTTATTTTATAATATTATGAATTGTGCTAAAATGGTTGACCCTTCTATTTTACTGTACTTTTAAAATAGAATAAATGTTACGTTTAGTATTGTCTGTATATATGCATTACTCTTTGACAAGTGCATTGACAAGGAAAAGATCCAGACGACCTCGTGACTTGAAAGTAAATGGCCTCAGATCACACGGAATAAGCTTTTACAATCACTTTGTCAAAAAATTGTCGAAATTAATATACATATAATAAAATAACAATGGTGACACAACTATGAAATAAAATTAATCTAAAGAGATTTTTTATAGAGGCAAATGCTCTAATATAAACAAAAAAATATTTTGTATCGGTTTAAGCTCACATATAATTAAATTTCAAGCTTATCTATTTAAAAAACAGACACAATTAATACATTTTAAACAATTGGGAGACATTTTTTTTAATTTCAATGATATTTAAAACGACTGTTTTAAATATCCAATTAAGGTAAAGGAAACATCAAATTATTGAAGATATTCTATAAAGCATGATGATTAAAGCTATTCTATAATTGCATATTATATGCATACTGTAAGAGCATAGAGCCTTAAGAATTCCAGCAGTGAGATATGTAATGGATTAATCGACACGGGCAGGTCTCGAAGCTGGGATCGCTGAAAAACCGTCTTGTCGCTTTGTCCATTGAGCCACCATGTCGCTACCCGTCTTGATATTGTAATATATGTATATACAAAGAGTAACATGTTTACAGAGAATATTAAAACACTTCCTACTTTTTGCTATGATAGTAGAGATATAATCACATAAATGTTATGATAGAATTATGAAAGATAAAGAACAAATAAAAACATTTTTAAATAGTCTATGACTGATTTAATACAGCTCACAGTAAAATAAATCTCAAAATTAACATTTATTTAGTATAAAAAACTAATTTATAATTTATTAAACATCACTATTAACAGAATGTCAAGGTTAAAAGTGAACGTGTTCCGTGAGATTGGAAATCACTATTGATGAGTCTTATATCATCTAATTATCTACCAGGATTATACAGCCTTATTGAATTTATGTAACGATAATGAAATAGCTCACATCAATATAAAAGTCTAACATTTTTTATTTAATTTGATTATAAAAGATATATTTACAACTAAATAAATTTGCAGTGCCACCTGTTGTTGAATAGCAGCTATAATAATAAAAAAGTGAGACATTTTTTATGTAATATGTACATTGATTTTTGTTCTTAAATATGCCTAAAAAAATTATCGTATTCCTTAAATGGTTTTTTTTTGTACATGCATATAATACAATTTGCATTAACATTGAACTGTTTGGCCATCTGTTGTCATAAAACGGAACTACAATCAAAATAAGATGTTTAATATAAATCATTTTAATAAAGTTCATATTATTATTAATTAATTTGTTAATAATAATATTAAATTAAAGACATTATCGCATTTTAACTGTAATATTGACATTTTCCCTGATCTAAAAATAGCAGAACAGGGCGCTCAATAAGCTCTTTAGACATGCGCTATTCGAACTTTTAGTATACGTCGACAAAATTAAGTTGATAACGTCGTACTTAAAGCTTCACTCGTACTTAATGCCATTTCATTTTGTTGCATTAAATGTTTGTCAAACATCGGAATTCGGACCCTTTCTGGTTCAGGGAATAGTATAGCGCCATCTCTCTTATAAATGTTCCAAATAAAAGAAATGTATGATTAATGGCCGCTGTTTGACATTTCCTACGTAATTCACGCAATGTTTGAATTGCCCTTTTGTATAATAATTATTTTGCGTGTTTATGAATAAAACGTAGTAAAATGTAGCTATTTATAAAGACAAGACAATTCTCTAAAAATTGTTTTATTTCAACCCAAACCAAAGATATGCAAGCTCTTCCAATAATCTAATCTTGTAAATTTAATATTCTTATAACAATAACTTAACAATTTGTTTAGTTCTAAAGTGTATAGTGGAGTGCTGACTTAGTTTATAAAATGTAAATAATAACAGTGACTAAAGTGCATTGTGTATTTCTTTAATTATTACATTCTATAGTTATTTAAGATATTACTCAGAATACAGTTCCTTTAAATAAAATAAAAAAAGATGATTCCTATATCCCATTTATTGTAATCTGATCTATTTTTCTAAAATTTTTAATTGAATTCTAACTAAAATGGTGACAATGAATTCTTCGGAAAAGGCGGCGCAAAAAGCCTGTCAGCAAGGCCCATCCAGGTAAGAAAAAAATCTAAAAAATTAATAATAAATATACTAACATAATATTTTACATACATATAGCTTAACCTGTTGCATCCAACCATAGTCATACCTAGTACCTAAAAAAATTTAAATTAAGTGCCTTGTGCCTTGCCATATTTACTAAACAGTAAAAAGAAATAATGAACAAGTCATTTTACATTAACTGAAATTATGTTTCTTTAAACAGTTTGTTTGATTTTATGTATATTGACTTTAATCCGAGGCCCTGCTAAATAAGATTGTGATTATACTTTATGAATTATCATTATTTAAATAATAAATAAATTACTGAAATGTCAGAAGTTTCTACTTCTGACATATTAGTAATTTGTAGTTTCTACTTCTGACATAAATATTTAATAAATAATTTCTTGTGTTTAAGTTTGCATGAATGCAACTCAAAACTTAAAAAATAAAGCATTTTTATCAGGCCACTATAGGTATTTAAATGTGTTTTAATTCAGAAAATATTTAGATACTCTGATAGGCTGATTGGCCCAATTTCTGAATTATATTATTTTTTTTAAACCAATTTCTATTTTTTTTGTTGTCTAAACAAATTGGCATGTTAATTTTGATAATTAAGGATTTTTAGTAAAAAGATTATTAAAACAACCAGGAACTTAAACCTGCAACCTTTTCCTGCTTGCAAGTTGTATTAAAAATAAATTTATATTTTTCTTCTATTAGTTTAGATGTTTCAGGTACCTAAAATTATATAAAATATATGTATATTATATATTAATATAATCATAATATTCTTGCAATTATTGAATGAATAAACATATAGGTATTAAAATGAATTCTGAAAGGGAAGTTATAATTTCTTTAACATTAGACTTATACAAACAAATATTAATCATGAATAATAAATAAATGCGATCTGTTTATTCCTATGTGTCTATTTATTAAAGTCCTCAATAACTCTAACTAATAATAATGACAAATTCGTATTAATAATATTATTACACTGATACACCATCTTATGGCAAACAAATAAGGTAAAATATCTGTTATTATGTGAAATAATACTTTATTAGTAATATAAACATAGTAATAGTAAACTTTATTATATATATATATATATATATATTATATATATGTATATTCATCCAAGACTACTAGCCCTAAATGAGCTATAGATTTAATATGTTTTATTGGATCAACAATCATTAAAAAACGAACACTGTGTAGATTTTATTATAAGAAGTGTAGTGTTTCCAAAGATACATACTGCAGTGTCCTAACAATATAAAACTTATTTTGAAATAAATATTACAGGAAATAATATAGGTGCATTGTGATTTACTTTATAGCAAAAGTAAAGTAATTGAAGTTTTGAATATAAAGCCGAAGAGATTTAATTCCCACAATAAGTTAAAAGTTGTGTTATGGTTTAACAGTTTTATTGTACATTCATATAAAAAAAATAGTAATTTGATTATTTGTATAAGAAATTAATTTTTATAACAAAGTTGTAAAAATCAAACTTGTTACTTATTACATTTACTAATCAACAAGGACTATTAAATCATTAAATCTATTTTTTTTGTCTTGTCAATTATTTCTTGAATTCAAGAATCAGTTAACTTTCTTGGAATTTAGCTAATCTGTAATTTTTTAGTCTTTTTGGAATTTGTGTTTTTTAGACGAAAAACCATACCCGGTCTTTTTTTCAAAAATATGAATCACACACACTATTATTCCTTAAGAATAAATCCACATATCTTTTATAATTTGTCTTAATTTTTTTTTACAGATTGTATATTATAATATTTAAATAAAAGTGTTTCTAACTAAAAGTTCCTACAAGGCCAACCTAGTCTTTCTTTCTAGGTAGCCGTGAAATTTATATTAGTTTGTTAGGCATTAACTTCGAAAAAAGCGCTTTACTTTTAATGGCCGCGCCCCAATGGTGTGTTAGGTACACTTAGGGTTGCCAACCATACTTTATAATAAAGTATTATACTTTATTTTTGGTAATTATACTTAATACTTTTGAATGCAAATAAAGTATGTGAAAATACTTTATTTCCAAGCTTTACTGCGATGCATAGAACATAATACTTATTATGGGATTTCTAGGCATGTATTACAATTTTAAAAATACTTTATTTTAATTTCAAATACTTTTTTTTTTATTCAAACCATTTTATACTTTTTTTTCGTGAAAAAAAGTTGGCAACCCTACGTACACTAGAAGATTTCTAAATTCACATTGTACCTACGTCATCGATCGATTAACCGTTAAATAGGCTAAGAGCTGCCGGTACAAATGCTCTCTATAAATCTGGAGAGCAGGGAGGTAATTGCAATAAGCCTGTACTCTGTAGTAAGGTAGGTCTAAGCTCTAGTCTATTAAAAAGAGATAGACAGGTTGGGTTTTTTTGTCCTATGGATTGAGGTCTTATTCTCAAAGTGGAACGACGGTGGGGATAGATAGGAGTTTTGTAATAGCAACTCCCAAAACTCACAAGTCCTAGACAGTTCACAAATTCATTACTGATGGTGATCTTGAAGATCGTTCTGAAGGTGTGCCCTGGTAAAATGGTGAAGCATGGTTGTATCCAAAAATCTTAAACCCAGCCATGATACGCCTGGTGCTTAAGCAGCAGAAACTAATAGATTAATCAAAGTATGACTGCGATCTGCGGCTGATGGGCAGACAGGTAAATGTGTACACTCCCAGTAACAGATTGACAGCTGTAGCACAGTAGATTCTTCTGACGGTAAACACACCTTTATGAGTAGGATGCAAAAAAGACCTATCTTATCCCTATCCGCCTACTTGTAATGTAAGACCCGACGAGTCGCAGATGTTATAATATGACGTTGAATGGACACCACACTTAAGGCTGCCAACTTTTTTTGACAAAAAAAAACCTATAAAATTATTTAAGCCGGGAAAAAATATTTGTAAGAAAAAAGTGTTTTTAAAATTTTATGTTTATATTGCCTTAAAACGAATTTTTATGTGCTTTTAGCACAAGCTAACAGTTTTTACTATTTTTAATGTTTCAAAAGTTCGTTTGACCATCAACATTGAAATTTAAATAAATATACAAATCGTTTTTAATTACATTTATTACATTTCGAAATGTTCAAATTTAATCTGATTTTTCAAAGACATGTTAGGAAATATGGAAAACCATGTTCGCTAAAATCAAACCATTTTGTCATATAATTAAAGCTCCTATCGATAAAAAGTGAAAAATACTTGTATCTTTATTAAATATTTCGAGTGATGAAATATTCACATTAACATCAGACTGAATGAACGAAATGTTAGATACATTGCGTTTGTAATTATAATTCGCTACCATCATCTGTTCTAACTTATATGTTAAACAGTTAAGTACTTACTTAAATCCCATAAAGAGTGTTTTGTTCTATGCATCGCAGTAAAGCTTGGAAATAAACTATATACACAAACTTTATTTGTATGCTAAAGTATAAAATATAATTACAAAAAATAAAGTAGAATACTTTATTATAAAGTATGGTTGCTAACCCTAACTACACTCCATACCCCGCGGAGGAAACCATTTAGTATTAGTTTAGACTTCTATATTCACTTTTTTTATTTAAATTATTATAAATTCATATATTCTTTGATTTGGATATTTTTTTTATTACTTAATTTTGGAATAATCTCGCAGTCACAGGTACACGCAGGTTAACTTCGCAAATGATGTTTTAATTAATGTGTAAGTATGTATGTTGTGTGTACGTGCCTGTGTAAGTGTACGTCTGTGTGTATAACCATCCTAACATCTATTTAAACTTATTTAAATGATATGAACACTGCTAATAAACAATTCTCCAGGGACACCTCAAAATCGACAAGGGAAGAGAAAGAGAAGGAAAAAGATAAAAAAGAGAAAGAGAACATAGCAGCCAACCTGCCTCCGAGCGTGCAGGCTCTGATGTCCACAATACCATCACCGGAAGAGTCGCCTAACTATCTCGTGTATAAGAAGGTTAGTGTCATTTATTTATGTCAGTAGGGAATATCATAACACTAAGGGAACGTACCCAAACTACGTGACCTATATTTTTCAAATGAAACAAATAAAAATAATGTTTAATTTTTGTTACTATTGGGACGGCATTTATTGCACAAAAATGTATCACACGACTTCAAAGAACCCTGAAAAGCAGACTTTATTAAATGTTAGTAGCTTAAATTGCCTTCTCTAGAATTCGACTACGTGACAATAATCTCAACCCCCCCCCCCCTCGCTTCTGTGACACAGCGTAATATTTTAATGAACCCCCCCCCCATAAATAGGCCACGTAGTTTGGGTACGTTCCCTAATATCAGCGCAAGAGATTTCGCAAAAGTTGGACTGTTTTGGACTGGATACCCGATGACTAAAACCTTCTTTGGGCATCCGTATTGGTTGGATTACCGGATAGGTTTCGCAATATTATCCACTCCATTAAATCTAAGGCAATTGGTAGTGATAAGGTGAGCAGTGATATGTTATTTCGTATCATAGATCATGTTCTACCTGTCATTACTCACATTATCAATTTCTCCCTTTCCACTGGTTCCTTTCCTTCTGCCTGGCGTAATGCGCTTGTCATACCTATCCCCAAAGTATCTAATCCTTCTTCGTGTGCTCATTACAGACCCATCTCTATTCTCCCATTCTTGTCTAAAATACTTGAAGGTGTTGTACATAAACAATTCTCATCCTACATTTACAACAACAATTTCCTCAGTCCATTCCAATCTGGTTTTAGACCTGGTCATAGTACCTCCACTGCTCTCCTTAAAGTGGTTGAAGATGCTAGGGCAGCTATGGAGGAGTCACGTTTGACAGTCCTTGTCTTAATTGATTTCTCCAATGCCTTCAACTCTGTCGATCATGACATCCTTTTGGCCATCCTTTGTCAACTGGGTATTTCTACAACAGAACGAGACTGGTTCTCTTCTTATCTTCGGGGTCGTCGGCAGGCTGTTCGCATTGACGGCAATTCGTCTGATTGGTGCGACATACCTGCCGGTGTTCCCCAAGGCGGCATACTTTCCCCATTGTTGTTTTCGATTTTCATAAACCTCATCACCTGTAATCTTAATTGCTCTTACCATTTGTACGCGGATGATCTTCAGCTGTATACGCAAGCTGACTGTGGTAATATAAATGCCGCAGTGGTTGAGTTGAATGATGCCTTAAAGTATATTGCTGATTGGTCTCACAAATTTGGAGTGGCTGTAAATCCGAAAAAATGCCAAGGGATTATAATTGGTAGTTCTCGCAGAATAAGTACGATTGATCTAAAAACAATTTCTCCTTTAGTCTTCAATAATTCTCAAATTCCTTTCCTTTGTCGAGTTAAAAACTTAGGACTGCATATTGACTGTACGTTATCTTGGGAACCCCAAGTAGACGAAGTATGCAAGAAAGTTAACTCTGGACTAAGAACTCTTTATCGACATAAAAACTTTCTCCCTACAAACACCAAACTACTTCTGGTGCAAACCTTATTATTACCGATTATTGACTATGCGGATGTGTGTTACTCTGACATCAATGTTTCACTGCTAAATAAACTTGATCGTCTTCTCAATAATTGTATACGTTTTATTTTTGGTCTTCGCAAATACGATCACATCTCCAACTATCGTTCTAAACTTAAATGGCTTTCTGTCAAACATCGCCGAAGTTTAAGAATTTTGTGCACTCTCTTTTCTCTTTTATATGATCCATGTTCTCCTAATTATTTAAAATCTCGTTTTCATTTTCTTGGTGATACTCATAGCCGTCAACTTCGCTCCACTGAAAATTTAACACTTCGAATGCCTCTCTGTCGCACTGACTTTCAATTCAACTCATTCACTACACAAGCTATTAAACTCTGGAATGCATTACCTACCGACATTAGGAAAGCTCCTAACAGAAATATTTTTAAATGCCTTGTCAAAAACCATTTGTTATCTCAAGCTATTCCTTTGTAAAAATTTCTTATTTAACTTTATGTTTTATCCTATTATTCCTTAGAAAATTTTGTTAGTAGATTAGTATTTTTTTTTTTCATTTATTTCTCATTTTTTTATATATTTTTTTTCATTTTTATATATAGCTACTATTTTATTTTGGTTTTGTTATGCACCTTGATGTATTTACTGTTTTTTTGAGGGCTTGCTGGAAGAGAATGCTTGTGGCATTATGCTTGCCTTTGCAGGATATGTGCAAAAAATTTTAAATAAATAAATAAATAAATAGGTGGTGTAGGTTACACTTACCATCTTTATGATTGGTGTAGGTATACCCGATTTTTTGTCTGGTCAAAATCGGTTTAGTCATTTCAAGTTTTTTTCAGTTTTCCTTAGGTATTAATAATGTATGATTAACGTTTTCCTTATTTCCAGATGGAAGCCATAATAGAGAAGATGCAAGATGAAACTACAGGTGTTCCTGTGCGTACTGTCAAGAGCTTTATGACCAAAATACCATCTGTAAGTTGTATTTATATATATATATGAAGAAGATTTCGTGGGACTACTAAATTTATTAAGAAAATCAAGGGTACCCTTATAAAAATTAAGTAAGAAGGCCCCAATAAATATGAATGAATAAAAAGTTATATCAAATACCAATCTTGATTTTCTAAATTGTTGTATTTTTAGATTTCGTAATTTAGCTATATGTGTACAGGATAATGATCTTCCATTTTTGAATATCTGAATTAAACTTATTATTTCAGACAAGAAAACATCAAAAACTAAACTATTTTTACAGGTGTTCACAGGCTCAGATCTAGTCGCCTGGCTGTCCAGATACTTGAATCTAGAGGAGGGGTGGGAGGCCTTACACATAGCGCATCTGTTGGCCGCTCATGGCTACCTCTTCCCCATCGATGACCACTGCCTCACTGTCAAGAATGATAACACCTATTATAGGTTAGTAATTGTCTAAAATCCTTGGTAATTTTTTGACTAAATCCCTGTCCGAAATATCTGGAATCTTTAAAATGTTCAGTAATTCAAGACGTAGATTTCTATTACAATTAGTATTATAATTAAGTTTATAATAAGAACTACATATCTTATATTTATTTAAATTTAAAATAATACACCCCGAAAAATTACATAAAATGCTAATTTCCACAAAGGTTTATGACAACACGATAGCTCAGTTTGTAATGCGACGGTGACGGTTCTTCCAGAGGTTGCATGTTCGAGACCTGCCTCCATTCCATATTTCTTTATTAAGAATTTCAAATTAACAGTTCTATTTTAGTTGTGCTAGTTAACACAGCATTATTTATTCTAATAATATGTTTGGTTTCAGATTCCAAACGCCATATTTCTGGCCTTCAAATCAATGGGAGCCCGAAAACACTGATTACGGTAAGGATAAATCAATATACTTTTATATTATACATACATACATATACAAAGCGAAAGACACATATACACACACACATTAACAAATATAAATTCTTACACGGGTGACTACTAAATAAAGGAAGAAATCAAAATGCCAGTAAGTTACTAAGGCAAATAACGAAATAACAATATCAAATCGTATAGTGTAAGTCCTCATCCATTATCTCCGAAAATAATATTATTATTTTTAACCTTTTTGGACGTCAGTTTTTGTATCGGATTTTTTTAATTTTTTAAGTAATTTTTTCTCAATCACTATATTTTTTTATAATTTATAAACAAACTAATAATTTTAATAAATATTATAAATAACACTGTGTTATTGTATAGAAAAGAAATCCACCCAAGAGAAAGACTAAAAGTTAGTTGTCCTGTTCATTACATGGAAGATTAATAATATTATTTAAAAAATGGACCTAATATCAGAACTAACTAACATTAATTTCTTAAACATTTGATGTATTTGTAAATTGCAACATTATACTCTAGTTTTGAGACAGCTCCTATACATTTTTGATCTCCTAAGTCTTTATCCCCACTCCTGCCTCCTCCCCCCCAGCCCTTGCCCTCTACTGATACGTAGGTATGTACGTATATATTCCAGCGGTGTACCTGTGCAAGCGCACGATGCAGAACAAGGCCCGCCTGGAGCTGGCGGACTACGAGGCGGAGTCGCTCGCCCGCCTCCAGAAGATGTTCAGCAGGAAGTGGGAGTTCATATTCATGCAGGCCGAAGCTCAGAGCAAGGTACCCACCTTGTGTGTGTGTTTGGGTATTTGTTGTGAGTGTGTGTGTGGGTGTGTGTGTCGGTGGTTGTGGGTGTGTGTGTCGGTGGTTGTGGGTATGCGTGTGTTTCGTGTTGTTTTATTTGGACATGTGTAAAATACACTAGATGTTCTGTGTATGTTTGATGTTCAAAATTTTTTATTACCATTTCTTTACGAATCTTTTTAATATGAATATTGAATAATATCATTGTTTTTTTTTGTTTTAGGTGGACAAAAAGCGTGATAAATTAGAACGTAAAGTACTCGACAGCCAGGAGAGAGCTTTTTGGGATGTACACAGACCTATGGTAAATATTAAATAATATTTACTATTTAATATTTAAAATTGTTTATTCATACGTTAGACATGTTTCAATAATTTATAAAAAAATATATAAGATTTGATTTAACTCGCATTGTATGTAGTTATTATAATCTTGTGACATTACATTTTGACAAAAGTAATTCTTTTGTAAATATTTTTTTATTTCTAAAAAATGTTGTTATTTTTAAATTAAATTAAAATAATTTTTGACAAACAACACAAACAAAACGAAATTTTTGCTGGCTCTCTTACTTATTACTCTGTATTTTGTAAGAAGTACTTAAAAGTTCAACGCCCGAGTGCCATACCTACGCTCAGTGTTTAATACCAGTTCAGAACCAACAAATCAATTTTGTTTGGGAAAACTTAAATTTTAAAAACTATTAATTTTAAAAAGTCGTAAAACAAATGTTGGTATTGATGTAGAGAGGCTGCCTGCAAGAGGTGGCCAATTAATTACAAATAACCCCGTATATTTTAGATTATATTTTAAAATTTCAGCCAGGATGTGTCAACACAACTGAAATGGATCCCAAAAAGTTATCACGAGTCAATGTCCTGAAAGCGAAGCGATTGAGGCAATGTCAGGAGTTACTACAACACAATGTCAAGGTAGGTAACATTATGACATTATTATGACATGCTTTGGACCTTTTCATTTAGAATATTATTTATTGATCTAAACTATATTTTTAATCAAGTTACAGTCATGACACACTAATTAGTGCCTATTTTTAAAAGTACCTTGGATATATTTTAATTTAGTTTCAGTATTAAAATTTCAATATTTGTATGTTTTTCTATCTTGTAAATTTTGGAGACAGGAAATTAATAAAAAACAAATTTTGGGTCAGAGAGTCATTATACATATAACAAAATCTACAAATTTAAATAGTAATATATATTATTTTTGTTTCAGACTAATCCAATAGTGACAATAACAAATGCGCAAGAAAGCGAAGAAGCAATACAGAAGAATGATATTACTATAAAAGAGAATGGTACGTACCAAATAATAATTATTGTATATGTGTATATGTGTTACATACATAGTCTTTGTGCATCTTTAATGAGTTAATAAAAATACTTTCTTGTCAAAATAGTTTTATATGAAGATATGATTTAGCAACTACAATCTGAGATTGAAATCAATCTTAGATAATGAGCTTATGTATGTTAACTCAAGATACGGATTGTAATTTCAATCCGAAATACCAAAACTATGATCAGAATTACTAATTTCTTCTGTTAGATATATAATTGCTATTTGTAAATTGTTGTAACTATATTTTATTATATAGACATCAAACGTCATTGTATTTTTGTCCTCTTGTTTATGAAACTTGCCTTAGTTCTTGGTATGATATCACATGTTCAAAATCTTCTCTATGAAATAATCTAATCTAATCTAAATAAAATAATAATCGAGGCTAAATGGTTACATATTTTTTAAAAATCTAATTGTTACGTGTTTCCTATGTGTTAGTAAAAAAAAGTTTGTTTGTTCATTTTTGTGTTTGTAATATTATATCATTATTAATATAACAGGTGAGAGTTCAAACCAGGCTTTAATAGAGAAAGACAAATGCCTGGAACAACAGATTGAAGCGGCGAGACGACAACTTAGTATACTGAAGGCGAGACTGGAGCGACGGAACGTACGAGTTAGTAAGGTGGCTGACATGTGAGTATAAAGATATGTAACTAGCAAAACTGATGAACAGTCACACACACGCCCACACACACACACGCCCCCACACACACACACGCCCACACACACACACACGCCCACACACACACACGCCCACACACACACACGCCCACACACACACGCCTACACACACACACGCCCACACACACACACGCCCACACACACACACGCCCACACACACACACGCCCACACACACACACACACACACACACGCCCACACACACACACACACACACGCCCACACACACACACACACACACACACACACACGCCCACACACACACACACACACACACACGCCCACACACACACACACACACACACACACACACACACACACACACACACACACCCACACACACTCCCACACACACACACACACACACACACGCCCACACACACACACACACACACACACACACACACACACCCACACACTCCCACACACACACACACACGCCCACACAATCATAGATACACAGATAGATAGCAATTCATAGAAGAATCCATTGCCACAGACAGAAAGACAGGTTATTATCGGACTGAGTCAGACAGACACAGAAGCATATATATATACATATATATATATATATATATATATATATATATATATATATATTTATATTTATATTATATAAACTAAATTAAATAATCAACACTAGTATAATTGAACTCTAACAACGGAATCATTTTCTCAGTATTTTGTATATGTACTCTAACCAAGTAATAACGTTCAACTCCCCCCACAGGTTCATCTCGTACTGTTCCCAGTACGGCGAGTACGATGCGCTGCTGACGCCCCCCGAGTGGCCCAACCCCTGGACCAGCGACACCACCGAGCTGTGGGACCAGGAGAAACAGTGGTGAGCACCGACTTACTGACTGGATTGACTTAATTGACTTGGGAAATATATCATATAGACTTGTTTTTTTACTTCACTGTCTCTCTGACTTCACCGATTTAATAATCACACTGAATAAATTACATCACTCATTCATTCAATTGACTCACTGACTCACCGATATTAAATTAAGAAAAACTGTCTCTTGTCACATATTTACTGCACTGTACAATGCATTAATTATTCATTATCAAACAATTGTTTCTTATTGATATCTATTTATATTAATAACATCACAAATGTCATATGAACGTCACGTCTATGTCCTGGCAGCAAGGAGCCTCTCCCGCTCCGGCGCGTGCGTCGCTGGTCGTTCAGTCTCCGTGAGTTGCTCCGCGACGCTCCCGGGAGAGAACACTTCGGGAGGTTCCTTGGAAAGGAGTTTAGCGGAGAGAATCTCAAGTGAGCAAGCTGTGATGTAGCTGTGATATTAGTGACATACCGCTTACATGTCAGTTACATTAAATTACATTAGTTACATCAGAGACACAGATACTTAGGAAAGCTATCTTCTTAAGAGAAAACATTAATAACTTTTGGCTGCTCACTGTTACTGATTATTTTTATGTACATATATATAAAGTATTTTACTTATATTATTTTTATGTATGCAAAAGTATTTAACTTTTGGATTTAACAATAACCGGAAAGGTTACTGTGATGAAAATGACATTTAAATTGGGAGTAAACACAAGCAATATTTTTCAAAATATCGACCGGTCACCTAGACATAATTTAAGCGTGACTGATGTTAAAATGCTATAAATGTGAACAGGTTCTGGCTGGCCGTTCAAGAACTAAAAGCACTCCCCATCCGCCGCGTGTCCTCACGAGCCAAGGAGATATGGAAGGAGTTCCTCGCATCAGACGCGCCCTCACCAGTTAATATAGACGCGGCCAGCAGGTGGGTTCATATTACGATCCAAGATTTCAATCGATCTTCGATTGCTTCAATATATGTATTGGTGTGATAACTCCAATGATGGCATGTGTTTATTTTTATTACATTTAGTAGCAGTATTCTATCTGGTATCCGAAATTGAAATTGATGTTGGATTGCTTCAGAAACACCTTGGGTATCAAAAAACGGATTTTAATTATGAATACTTATACTCTTTAAAAAATATATACTTAAGAATACACTTATATTATTATTTTATTACAACAATTACAACAATTAATTCATGGATTAAGTTCTATGTACTATCTGCGGTTATTACGAAACTAAGATTGATTTAAATATCGGCTTGTGGATCGATTATTAATCCCCAATCAACCATGGATAGATAGTATATTACAATATTAGTAATTTACATTTCTTACATTTGCTCTTAATTTTCAGGGAATTAACTCGTGTAAAAGTGGAATCTGGAACAGCCGATCGTTACTGCTTCGACCAGGCACAGGTAACAATATATCCTGACCTCCCTGTGATATAACGTTATATGAAACTAAGCATCAACTATAATTGGTTAATAGTTTATCGATAAATCTTCTTTGATAGGTACTAAAAGTCACGTTTAGTTAGATTATAATAATTAATGTAAGTAAGTCTATCTGTTTGTCCTCGTAACTTTTGACTAGTTACATAGCTATGGGTAATATTTTAGTTATATATTTATACATTCAGTTAAATGGATAGAACAAAAAGTATGTTTAATTCTTAAAATAGTTTTACTTTTAGAAAAAACACTTTTATATATAATAATAAACTACACTTATATACTTTTATATTCTTATCAAGTAAAAAAAAAACTTAACTCCAGATGCTATTTATAATATATAAGTATAGAAGATCTTGTTAAACTGATTTTATTTTACAGGCTCATGTTTATCATCTGATGAAATCCGATAGTTATTCGAGATATTTACGTTCAGAAATGTACAAGGAATATTTGAATGGATCCAAAAAGAAGGTAACAATATTTTATAAAACGACTTCATACATTACCATCAAAATCGGTTCAGCATTTTCTAATATATATAAAAACTTCATTATATAGCTTTAGAATATATTTATACAGGGTGAGAAATTAATGTTACATCGAAGAAAAATTCTAGTAAAGGTATATACCTTTACTAGAATTTTTCTTAGATCATTAAATCTATAGTATATGTTTAATTTTAAGTAAAATAAACAATACCTGACTGTCTGTCTTGTGACTAATTCACTGGTTTAATTTGTTGTACAGGACAAGAAAAAATATAATAACATTGTAAACAGAAAAAATCTATACAATCAATATTTTTTTAAGATAATTGATACTTGATTTTTACATGACAGAACACGAGACTAACTTTTACCTAAAAAATTGTGTGTTTGTTTGCGCTTCACACAAAACAACTAAAAAGTAATCAGTGAGATTTGGTATTGTATAGTATTTCGTTTGAAAAATATTAGTTTCATTTGATACAATATTTAAAAAACTAATTTTAAATATAGTTAAAATATATTAATTTTGTATAACGTTACTTGATAATACGACCAATGTAGTCTTTATAGCAGCGAGTTATATGTATGTATGTTCTTATGTTACAGACCTCGGTTAAAGGTATAAGGTCGATCGTATCATTCACGGGACGGAAGGAGACCGGAAATTAAACAAGAACATAAAAAAAGATTTTTTTTTAATTTAATAACATTATAACACTTTAAAAGACATTATTATGTACTTATGTATGTATTTAAAAATATAAGAAGAATGTATGTATTTTTTGTTCAGTTTAATTAAAAATACGTCAGGAATTATTAGATAATTTATAATTGACAGACATGTCAAGGAAAATGATATTAAAAGTACGCAATAATTAATTAAAATATATATAAAAATCATTTTAAGGATATAAAAAATATTTGTGGTTTAGAAAAATTTATTTTAGTCAATTAGATTTATTCTTTATGCTTTAATGCAAGCCAAAGCTTTCTTTATAATAAGACTCATAAATCTGTTGGTTTTTATTTTTTAATATTTTTTCTCTATTTTTAGAATAATTGTATCAAATCCAATGTTTTATATAATTTTTACTCTCATACTATTTCTCTATTAGTTTTATTTTATAAGATTAAGCTCAACTTTTTTTTTATATACGTATTATAAAAATAATATTTATTAAATATTGAAAGCCAAATACAAACTGCCATCCCGGGTTAAAATAAAAGAATTTTATTAAAAAATATATTTAAATTTTTAATTATCCTAGAAAAAAAATCCATGAATTTAGAATAACTATTTGTGTATAAGAAATCCCAAAATATTAACTTTCGGTGTAATAAAATGTTAAAATGAATATAATTCTCTTTAAAACGTCGTTTCTCAAAAAATATTACAAGGTTATGAACTTCAAAAATAATTTTGTTTAAATAAAAAATATTCACAAGTAAGAGAAAACGTCTATTTTTTAATATATACTGAGAAACGATGATATATATTTATATCTATATATTGCAAACATATAAACGTACAGTTATTTTATATTAATAAGTAGAAACGCAATATTTCTTCTTAGAGCATTAAATAAATAAGTCAACCCCTCACTAGTCGTTAGATCTTCCATTCGATTTGTCTAACTTGAATAAAATGTATAGCAATAATAAAAATAACCTCAATTATTTTATATAAAAAAATCAAGAATCCTTTAATTTAATTAATTTCGTGAATTCAAACATTATGTTTTGTAAGAATTAATATTTAAGAAATAAGAATTATTTTATATATATAATTAATATATAAGAAATTTAAACCATTTTAATAATAATCTAAAGGTTTTAAAACAAAATATTTAACACCTCAATAGTAAAAAAAATGTTTCCAAACTAATTTTCAACAAGGGGAAAAAGTAAGTCGCCATTTTGGATCTTCCCCCAAATTGTATGCCATTTTATTTATTTTATTCAAATCAACTAGTCAACATTTTATCAATTTTAGACAAATCTTTAAATTAAATAAACCAAATATGTTCTCTTTTAATTGTAACTTTGTAGTTTTAAGAATTAGGGTGCGGCCACATACAGTTAATGGTTGTTATTGAGAAATTTGTTAAATTATCAGGGAAAAATAAGAGTTTGTTTTTATATATCTAATTCAATAATTATTCCATTGTCTAAAATAACTTTAAAAAGTTCCTGATAATTAAATGAGAATGAAGTATGTATAATTCATCATTATACAAACGACTGAATGTAACCGCACCTTAAGAATATCTAGAGTCAATTTGACTAGCATTATCATTGCATAATTTTAATAAATATTCTTTGTCGTAGATTAATTTAGAAGAACCAAATATTTTTTTATGTTAATTATTAACCAGAATGCATTTATTTTTTTGTATTTTTTATTTTTTTTGGTAAATGTATACTTAATGTAATGTCTTCTATGTATAGATTAGCACCAAAGCAAAATTACTCAATAAATTATTGTAAATGTTGAATTCTTTCATTTTTAACCACACACCTTTTGACCTGTGTATCTGTGTGTCTGTCTGTGGCATCGTAGCAGACAAACGCGTGGACGGATTTGATTGCAGTTTTTTTATACGAAAGCCTGGTTTGTTGATAGGGTTCTTAGCTATTTTTATAATATAAAACAGCCGTCTTTAAGATATTGAGCTTTTAGTGGTGCTGATGAAAGGTTATTAGGCAATATTAATAGTAAAACCCTAAACAAGTGAAAATTAGTGTGTTAATAGGTTCGTTTGATCATTTACTACAATATAGAAACTAGTGAAATAACTTTAAAACCAGAAAAAAAAACCCTCGATACAAAAACACCTCTAAAAAGAATAAAAATAATATGGGCTGTGTGAAGTTGTTGCGTCAGAAGACCTCAAACAAAATGAAATGCAAGGAAATTACCAAGGGAGATAATTAAATAAAAATATCAAATGTTATAGTCTAAGTCCTCATTAATTAGTTTTGAGAACTTAATGAAATAGACACCACGTACAACGGTCCCCCGACGCATCGACTTCAATCAGCACATAATACTATTTTTATTCTTTATACAGGTGTTTTTTAAATTTTAAAATATTTTTTTTCCTTATATACAAACATTTATATTCATATATAAAAAAACAGTGACAGAAATACGATAAATACAAGAAATAAAATAAACTCGTAACGCCTAAATTTCGTCTATAAAAAGTTAAGATATCCTTCATGAGTATACGCATATATAATAAAGTTTCACAAAATATCTTCGTCTTACTTCTCATAGTCTTAAATATAAAATTTATAGTAGTTTATGATATTGTTGCATAATAAGGGTTCTTATAACACGAGTTAAAAAACGAGCCGCAGGCGAGTTTTTTTATAGTATCACACGAGTGTTATAAGACCAAGTTATGTACAGTGTCATACACTACTTTATATACTCTCATACGTAAGACGAAGCTTCTTAGCAATCCATGGATTCACCGTGCGGGTGCCGGGCCCATCGCGTTGCAAGGAGAGGAGTGCAAGAAGTGCCTGGGACTTGCGACCCAGGAGTAGGTTTAAGGGGCCCCTTTATTATGCGCAAAAACGCTCACCTTCACCCTCCACATTCCTCTCCCTACCTAACCAAATTTGGAAAGAATCTACCAATGCCGCCTTTGAAATACGTTCTAGAAATGAACCGATGCTTGTTCTAGAAAGGCCAAGGTCTTGAAGTAGGCTATAGAGAGATTTTGCTGTTATACCTCTCGCTCCCACTTCTACCGCGTACAAACTAACTATAAATTTATTCCTGATCAGTTCGTTGGTTAGTTCGTAATACTTATTGAGCTTGAATGTGTGATCCCTTGGGATGTTTGTTTCCCAAGGAACAGTAAGCTCCACAAGTATCACGCGCCTCAGATGTTTCGAATACAGGAATAAGTCCGGTCTTGATGACGAAACACCAACGTCCCCAGGGATTTTGTAATGCATTTCATACGTGTCCATCATGAGAATCCAATCAGGAGCCGCGCCTAATATTGAATAAGGCTTCGCTTTTGATTTTTTCGAGGAGCCTTCTTTTACGAATTCTACTGATCGTTTGGTGGTTGTAATACCCTTCCGCGCTCTTGCTACTGAAAGACTAACCGCTTCCCGTATAATTTCTAATACCTTGTCGTGGCGACGCGAGTATTGACCTTTATCTAGAAGTACCCTACATCCTACTAATAGGTGTTTCGCGGTTCCTATTGCCTCCCCACAGATGTTGCAAGACTTTTCGGTGGCTTTGCCCCATCTTACTAAATTACTTTGATCTGGGAGAGTCATTTGGAATGCATTAAGATAGAATTTTAATAATGCTGGGGACCAATCATAAATTAAGGTGCGCCACTTCAAAGCTAGTGGAATACAAAAATATCCTATGGTGGAGTCGGTAATTATCGTTTTCGTTTTGTCGAATAAAAGATTTTGTTATGTCTATTTCTTGAACTTTCCTACTTGATCCTAGCCCTACTTTATTCGTTTGAGCACCTATTATAATTTTTTTATGGAATTGAAGTCGTGACTCGAGCTCTGAGGCAACTTTGTCTTTTGGGAGAGAAGTTACAGTATCATCTTTAGATTTTCCGATGATATGTCTTGGTAACTCTTAGATGTTTGTAGAGCTCCGATGGTTTCTTTAATTTTAATCTAAAATTGTTTCGGTCTCTAAATAAGGTTGAAGAGTCCGCTGAGTGCGCTAACCCGAGCCATAACTTCAATGTCATTATGACGCTTGCATCTAACTTTGACAAAAGGGTTTTATTAATATAATAAACGAGGAAAGGCCAATTTAGACGTGATGTTAAAAAATTATCGTAAATCCAAGCTTTTTTGACGTTACTTATTGGTTGGTTGTCTACCTTTTTGAGATCATTTAAAAAGCTATCGACTATTACATCCAACGATGGAGTACGGCCTTGGTAATCGATTTTTTTACCTAAAAATTTAAACGGAGCTGCTTCCGTAACCGTACTAACGCACTGACCGCCTATTATAAGACCCGGATCGTAAGAGGTATATTTGGTATTCCGTCTACCCAGACACAGACTAAAACATTTACTTGGTATTGTCCTCAATCCGCCCGTCCACGTACAGAAATCCTCAACTACATTTAAAAGAACCTGACATTGTTTCGGATTACATTCCAGTATCGCGAGATCATCTGCAAAAGCTAGTACTGATTCTGTGTATTTGTTGTTGAACTTAAACCGATAACCCCATTTTTTTTCATTTCTAATTAATTTGTCTATTAAAATATTAATAACTATATTAAATACAATAGGAGAAATACAACAGCCCTGAAATAAACCAACGTTATAATTAAGTGGTTTTGAATGGTTTTCATTAGAAATTATAGAGAATTTTAATTTTGAATAATATGGTTCAATAACGTCGCGAACTACCGTAGGAAAGTTATACCATTTAACATCATCCGCGAACGCGCAACATCCGCGCGAACATCATCCGTTCATGTCGTACCGACCCAAAGGCGTTCTCTAAGTCTATCCAACAAACCGAAACTTGTCTCTCGCTAGTTCTAGCATCTTTAAGGCTTTCCGATATTAACGTATTATGTTCCAGGCATCCAGAAATTCCGGGCAAAAACCCTTTCTGGTGATAAGGCCTGAAATATCTATTGTTAATCATGAATTGCGTCATTTTTGTTTGTAAAAAAGAGAAAAATATTTTGGAAATTGTATATGTTAGGGCTATCGGTCTAGTATCCTTAGGATTATTGACATTGTCGTTTTTCGGAATAAGAGAAAAAGGGCTTTTCCGAAAGATACCGGTATTTGCTTTCTTGACCAGATTTTACCGAATATATTTAAAAGATGTTTATGGAGCGACGGACATTTTTTGTAAACTATATAAGGGATACCATCCGGACCTGGTGCTGACTTAGATGGTTTCATTTTAATTATTTTATTGATTTCCTCCAAAGTTGGTGGGTTGACTTGTCAGTAGGAGTCTCAGGTTTGTGTTCGTTTGGATCCCCATGTAGTCTATGGTTTTCTGGCATTTCGTATGTGCTTTTATAATGTTTGAAAATTTGCTCGTTGGTCAAGAGAAGCTTATCTTTTTGATCTTTGAATATGTTTTTTGAGTATTTAAAAGGATTTTTATCAAAGTCTACTTCATGTTCTGCCCGATCAAAGCTATCACGATTTTTTGTTATTTGATTTGTGATGCCTTGGATAAGTTTAAAAATTGATCGCAATGCCCTAGACAGTTGGTGACTAAGTTGATTATATTATATTACAAATAAAACGCTGAATATAACAACAGATTTTTTAAATGTCAAATGTTGGTGCCAACTGCCAAGGCGCAAAAGTCGAGTGCGCATGCGTGTTGCGTCGCCGCGGACTCATTCATTGAAACCTTGTTTTTTTTAAGTAGAGCTTTTTAAGTAAATGCAAATTAGTTAATGATTTAAAGCAAATTTCTTACCTGTTGTTATCTGTTATTTAGTATATTAAGTATGTATCTCGCAAATGGTCGAGACTTTTAATGTAACCTAACCATTTCATTAAACTTTAAATTGCCGCGATCATTTCATTGGATATGCTTAGATTAAACTTAAATTCTTAAATATAAGTATGTTAAATTAATAATGTAAATGTTAAATTAACCCATAAAATATCTGCTGAAACAGTTGCAAATGAAAACTGTAACACTTATGTTATCAACCATTTTAATGTATAATGTTTAATCAACAATACGACTACCAATGATTATTATATGATTACTTTGTGACTCACCAAATCTGTAAAATTCTAGTAAAATTAATCTTCTGAAATGCATGCTACATTAAACCCATATGGGCCAAAACACCTAAGCGAAAATATTCATGTAAAATCTATAGAAACTTATGTAGGTATATAAAACATTATTTTGGCCAAATGCCTTAAATATTGTACCGTTTAAACTTCCTGCTACATTGAGCAGAGTGTCACAACTCTATATAGGGGAAAGGAAAGGAAGGCACTTAAGAAAAAGCAAATGAATAAAAAAAACTAAACGTTTTATTAAAGTTCTTCAAACGTAAAACTAATCAACAATGTAAACTCTATGTTAAGTACGAATCAGACTTGGATAATGTCACAGATTATAAAGATATTAGATGATTTCTAATACCCTAATTTGTGCCGTTTTACCTTCATGATTGAGGCAGAACGGAACACGCATGAAGGCAAAACGGACTTATATAAAATAAATCAATTAACACATTTTTCACATAAAAATACTGTATTTTCGTCTTCGTCCTCTAATCCTGCGCAAGTGCAACGTGTCCATAAACGGCAATTGGGATACTGCACCCAACCTCCACTTGGTTCTGAGAACGGATGAGAGCAGTACAGACACTCTGCGTCATCATCGTCAGATGAATTGTCATCTTTCTTAGGTTTTGATATTTTTACATCACTTTTCTTTCTAGCTTTCCCTTTTTTTTGAAATCGATTGACCCTTGTCAGTTTTCTCTGTCTTGATTCTCTTCATTTCTTTATTATTCTTTGCATTTTCTTTCTTTTCAAATTCCGTATTACTTTCGAAACTAACGGCTTATTTAATATTTTGAGCCTGTTTGTTTTGAGAAGATTCAAGTTCCAGACGATATGGCGAAGAGGTGATAATTGCTGTTTTTCCTCGTCTGACACTTCTTTTGGTCTGCGTAATTATCGGGAAAGACATTATATCTTTTGGTCCACAACAAAAGATATTGAAATCGCCATCTATTGTTGTTGCTGCGATTGTAGTAAGTTCAGTATTAATTTGATAAGCATCTAAAATAGACGGCGAAGAAACTCTTGACTGAGGCTCGTCAATGTCCATTATTGTGGGTGTAGTAGATGTTGATGTATTTTTATCAATATGTGACACCTCGTTGGCTCTTGATATTGAAGGCTGAGTATCTTGGCGGTTTAAAGTTAGATCCCTCGATGAACATGGATTTGGACTTGGACACGCTAATTCGATATCAGTAGCTGCTGCTGCTAAAAAGTCAGCCTCTGTGTATATATCACGATTCAAAGGCCAAATTCCGGTGCCACGAAAACCATTAAAAGCTGTTGTCATCGTTGCTGCTTTTTGGAATTGAACAGAAGCCTTATTGAGCCCCATTTCGCCGGCAAACACTTTCTCAATGGCATTTTACATGCTAGATTCATCCCAGGAATTACGACTGGATTTTATTTTATAATTATTAACCATCTAAAACAAATACAAAAATATATAATAATAATTACATTTATCGCAGGCACTCTAAGTTACTTTCATTTCATTTGTATTTGTACCCACGTGATCCAAATGAAGGCAAAATGGTACCCCAGAGGCAAAACGGTACACCAGTCCGTTTTGCCTAGGTCCGTTTTGCCTTTTAGGCATAAATAACAAAAACTATAAATTGTAAAGGTATGAATTGAGATATCACCGAGATACTTCGTTAAATGATCAATGAAATATCAGTTTGCATATAGATAACACTAGAAGCCATAATGACAAACCAAACCTAACTGTAGGCTAATTGAAATTCATTAATTTTACATCAAAACTTTAAAAAATAAACTTACCTTGCATAAACTGTGCTCGTGCGGCCGGTGGAGTTGAGTACACTGACCGAGACCGGGAACACGGAGGCCAACATTTTTACGAAACGGGATCATAGATATCGTTATAAGTTTCCAAATGATCCGTTTTGCCTTCCTTTCCCCTACATATAAAAAATCAAAACTAATAACGATGTACTCTGATAAAATAATATTGTAAATATTGTAAGTGTAAACTAATGATGTCTATATGTACTATAAAACACCATATTAAATGTAAATAACAATAAAACTGAAAGACATCTACATTCTACATGACTCACCACATAGTTCAAATAAACTAACAAAATGAATAACTTATTTCCCTAAACACCGATTCCCTCCTCCCATGGGGAAGAAGCAAGACGAACAAATAAAAAAAAAAAAAAAAGAAATGTAGAGCTTCAACCTCTCTGGTCCAGCTGGAGGTTGTATAGGTGTACCGTTATGATTAAAAAGTTATATGATACAGGTGTCCATACAAGGCCTGTATCGTAATAAAAAAATATATATATATTTTTGGCCTGTACGTAATGTTTGTCATAAGAATTTTGTTTTCAGTTTTATAATCTTTGTATTATAGTATGAGAGTAGATAAAATTATATTATTCAATAAATCTTATTATAACATTTTTAATGTCACGTTTGTTGATTGACGTATTCGTTAAAATGTATACGTCATCGTCAAACATTGTTAAATTTCATTTTAAAAGAACACCTGCCGAGTTTCTGGACAGTTCTTCTCAGCAGTACAGCATTCTGGGCTGGTGGTAGCTTACTCACGGACTGACTATACTCACCTTTTTAATGAATTGATTTAAAAATGCGTGTAAATGGTTACTTGAATAACGATATATTATTTTTTTTAATAATATATTTTTTTGTGTTTTTATGTTTAAACTTTCTACAGAACTAAGAGTTGGAATTGGTAACAAATGTTTTTGCATAGGTATGTGAGCCCTCTAAGGTTCGCAAATTTCATAAGGTCAAAGAATATTAAAGAATTTGTATTGCCGTTTACAAAAATATGCCCAATACAGACAATGCTGTTTCTTTAACCGGTACAAGGTTCTGTCAGTATAAGCTGTAACGCTGTACGTGAAAAACTTTTATATATATGAAGTCAGAGGCAACAGCTAGTCTGTATTTAATAAAATAGGTTTCGTTTAAATTTATTTACATCCAATTTTAACTTTGACCTAGTTTCAAATTAGTTTAACATAATCCTAATTAGGTTTTTCTGACGCTGTTCCATAAATAACTAATTTCTAGTTCTTTTTCCTTCTTAATCCTTCGTTTTTTACAGAAGCTAATAAATAGTTAACATTTTGTAAGTATGTTATTTTGCGCAACATGTAAAAACTACGACAGAGTTGAATTAAATTTGACAATGAACAAATACCTATTTACAATACAACACATTTACGTAGTAGGTACCTACATGTGACGTTGCAAAGTAAGCTAACAAAATATAAAGTGTTTTATTCCGGAAAAAAACTATTTATTACTGGAAAACAACAAAATTAATTTGTAATAAAATTACAATAAAACAAAACGATTCAACTCATATTGATTGAGTTTAGTGCGGCATATTGACTTGTTTTTAGGTCAGTGCCTATATAGGATAATTCTATTCTGAAAAATACTTTTATTTTTGAAGTGAAACTTCTTTATCGGGGTTGGAAAAAAATTGTCTAACATTTTTTCGTTACGCGTCACATTTTTCCGTTACGCGCCATCTTTTTGAAGTGAAACTTCTTTATCGACAGATAGGATAAAATTTTATAGCAATGTCAAAAAATTATGACGTTTTTCTGTTACTCGCCATCTTTATTTCTAAGTCACATTTTTCCGTTACGCGCTATATTTGAAGTGAAACTTTTTTATCGACGGATGGGAGAAATTTTATAGCAATGACAAAAAAATTTAACGTTTTTCTGTTACGCGCCATCTTTATTTTTGCTTAAACTTTATCTAATTTAGCTTAATTAGCCATTCCTGTAAAGTTGTAATTAGTGAATCATTTTTCAAAAAAATATGTCATAAAGAAGTCCCATTTCTTACATGTGTACACTAATACACACACACATATTTTTTTAAATTAGGTACTTTTTAAGGAGAAAATACAATATTGTTTTGAACTATAGTTACAAGGATTTGTATCATTATTAAGTGATGATAGATTACTTATTATTTAAGAAGATAAGTAAGTTCTATTCATACGACGCATCACATTCATCACAAATGAAACTAAAATATTATAAGAAAAAAAAAGAAAGGTAAAGTTATGTAAAGTAACAAAAGACACATGCAATTAAAACACATTAAAATAAAATAGAAAAGATATAAAAATAATAGCTACATACGAGTAGTAGGCAAACTTTCAGACCGAAAAAAACAAACCGAAATAGAAGATATGAAATATAATTACAGGAAATTTTATGTATGTAAAAGAGCAAGCTTATAAATAAAAAGAGCAAGAAACTAACTAAAAATTAAGTTTAGTTTAAAAAGAGCCGATTTGATTGTCCTCAAATTCTATTAAATTTAAATTATCTCTATTCAAGTAGTCATTTACACGCTGTTTTGAATCGTCAATTATTGCAAAGACTTTGACAAGACAAAAAGACAGTTGCTGGCCAATAACTCAACAGTTGCTGTTGTATAAATCAAACATTTATGAACTTTAAAAATGTTTGATTTATATGTTAGAACATCAACCCTGCAAATGAGTCAATGACCCCAGTTCCACACATTAGCATAAATGTAATTCACTAAAGTTATATAAAGTACCTAAGAACTGGAGCTGATACAGGACTTGATCTAGCAGGTGGCATTTATAAGTTATTATAAATAACTAGAAATAAATTTCTGTATTTTTTAAAAATATAAAATCGTTACAGGGTCAATAGGTGAGGTGCTTGTTAAATATTTACATTAAGAAAGTTTTTATAAGAAATAAAAAGTATTTAAATTGGAAACTGGAAGCTAGACCCTTTAAATAAACTTATCAGTGATTGTTTTTTTTTTAAATAATATAATAGATACTATAGTAACAAAGAGCTTGAAGGGTAATTTTTTGATAATATAGGAATATTTGTTGTGTTTCACAAAAATACGAATCTAATAAAAAATTGGGACAAAGAATAATATATAAAAAACAAAAGAAATAATAATCAGAACAATGCGTCAGTACACAATCAATAAATTTATTTTTTCTCACAATATTATTGGTTAGCACAGGAGCTATGTACTCAGCTGACGACACGTAGTACGCTGTGTACATATAATTCATATAATACATATAAGAGTCAATAACTAATACAACGCAAATTAATTTGCATATTTTGACGTCTTTCACGAGTCATTCCTTTATTAATTTATTAGAAACTTGAATATATGCTTATGATTGTGGTTTTAAATAAAACAAACGTGAATTATTTTAATATTTTCGCTTATTTACTTGACACATAATCCGTATTGTCGGTAATATTCAGATTCAGAAAGACTTTTTCAGCTTCAGTCTTTGTATTGTCCCAAGATTTGCCTAAAAAACTGTAGTCGTATCGTCTGCGTACGAAAATATAACAGTATTTTTTTATTATTGCATAACTCTTTAATATACTCAAAAAATAACGTAGGTCCTAACACAGATCCTTGCGGGAACTCATAACTAACATTAGTGTCCTACAGACCGCTTTTCCGAACCTAACCCTTTGCATTTACTCGCGCAGATAATCTCTGAATAATTTTAAAGTATGACCTTATTCCAATATTCTCCAATTTGTTACATATTATAAAACAGAGACGGTGTCGAATGCCTTTTTTAATTCCAAAAATACAGCCAAATATTTTCCTCTATTGTTTAGTTGATTTATGATTTTAAATGTAAAAGCCATTTGTACTCTTACCCTTTCTGAATCCATATTGGGAATCCGACAAAATTTTAAATTTATTAAGTTTATCAGTCTGTTATTTATTAGCTTTTCCAATATTTTTGATAAAAACGATAAAACTGAAATAGGTTTTTAAATACTAAAATCTTAGATTCTATAATCGAGCGTTTTAAAAGTGAAGGAAATACTCCTTTTGTGAAGTAAAGGTTAGCTAGGTGACTAATTATAGTAATAGGAAAAGTGTTGGTCCATTTTCCTATCCCGAAGTACTCTCTGATTTAAGGCTCATGAGAATTTAATGTACTTCTTCATATCCTGTATAAAGTAGGACAAATAAAAAACGGCTGGCTAGCTTATGTTGTACAGAACTGGAGTTTAAGCATAGTTTCAAGCATCAGCGAAGTTGGATCCTAAATTAGCAAAAAAGTTGAGTGGTTCAGACGAAGTTTCTAGCAAGGATATTTTAAAAAGTCTTAACACCAACTTCCATTTCTTATTTTATATCCCCAGGGGCAGGTTTGTAAAAGGAATCCATTATAAATGATTTCTATTTATAATTGTGAGAGTTTTAATTGGTTACAGAGGTGCCTCGATAGCCTACGATGTTATTAGATTAATCAATGTACTCAATAGAAATGTTTATGAGCTTGTGTTGCAGGCTTACGGGGAACAATATCCCAAAGCTGATTTTAAAACGGTAATTTTAAAATGTAAGTAAATAATGAAAACATCACAGGTATGACTAAAATATTACGTCTGTTATTAACAAGTCTAACTTTATATAATTTAAGTATGTATGTATCAGTATTTCTGTTATTACGCACTGGCTGTTGTCAGATGTGAACTACCTCTTTGTTATCAACTACCTCTATCCTTCCGGCACAAATCATAAAATAATAAACTAACTAACGAAAATAAGTTAGTAATATAATGAATTTAATCTATGTTTGTCCAGAAATTTAAGAAATATTTGAAATGATTAAGAAATTTCCGGAGTAAAATTATCTTATTATTTTCTTCTCATTAACAGTAATGTATAACATGTTTCTGCAATGCGCAAACAAACAGACAAACAAAAGAAAATAATTTTGTAAAAAATGAACTCGGGAACCTCCTTAGAGCGCAACATCTGCATTGATGGTTGTCCTACGAACAAATACGTATAGTTATATATGTAGTTAGGTATGTCAATCTTTCGTAATATACCTATTACTTAGAATTTTAATTACACATTTTCAAAAATAATTCAAGATATAGTCATAAAATATTTCTCAATTTAGATTCATGAAAACAAAAAAAAACCTTTTTGAAATGGAATTAGTTTTTACAACAAAATACACAATTTGATACTGACCTATCAATAATTTAAAACTAACATTAATCCCATTCTTATATCTACATAAAACTTATTATAATACTTGGGGAATATGCTGACGATGGGGAGGTAATCATCAAATGTAAACAATTCACCGCTCCGTTGGTCGAGTGGTTAGCATAGACGCCTAACGTGTCACGGCGCAATGGGGCCTGGGTGCGATTCCCGGCAGAGACAGGCATTTATGTGATGAGCATAGATGTCTGTATTTCTGGGTTTGGTCGGTTATTAAATATATTCTCAGTATTTATATGTGTATTTCTATGTATTTGTATCGTTGTCTAACACCCTTAACACAAGCAAATAATTTGCTCAATAATTTGTCCCGTATTATTATTATTATTATTTATGTAGGTACTGTCATCACTCATGTTTCTGTACTGTAATTAGTTTGAGGGTTTTGGTCTATTGGCGTTCTTGATAAAAAGATAAGTTATACCTGTGACGTATCATAGACATACCTGTATTATATCATTATTTAAAAAAAAAATGTTTACTTTTCATTTAAAGTTAATGTAATATAGAGGGTATTAAAGAAAAAAAATCGGGTAAATTCAAAATAAAAATGTTATTATTCAACGAAATAAAAATTATAAAATATGCTAACTTGGACAATTAACTAATCCAAAATACGTTTAGCATTTTTCATTACACACGAATAAACACAGACAAAAAAATCTAAAACCTTTATTCAGCTGTTTGTATCATTTACTTAACACGTAGAATAGAAACTTAGCCTTCCTATTATTTTATTATAGAAATATATATGCATATCCCATTAATTAATAATTTGATATTATTCATTATTACCCTTATATACTTAATTAAAAATCAATAGACCTATAAATGTAACAAATACTATACTATATATGTAACTATACCTACTATACGATATATGTAACTATCCTATACGATATCCGAATAGTGGCTGTAATGTATATAACACGGAGGAGGCTTCACGTCAGTCTAGAAACCGATTCTAAAGCTTTTAAAAATCTCGTGCAATAGGTTTCACATTAGTTTCGACCCTAATAAATTGGGATAATGACAGATGTATGATTGCAGCCTAAGAAAAAAGACTGATTTTTCATTCTGTATTTATATAAATTTAAATAAGATTAACATGGCTATACATGTTTATAGATATTTTCAAAAATTAATTTCGGTAGTGGCATCTTTTCAATGTTTATCTATACTGCAAAGTTAGAAACATTGGTTAGGATTTTCGAAAGAAACCTAATAGATGTCACCACCGTCCCGATAAAGACGATCACATATAGAATGCTTAATTCACCGAGACGGACAGCGATACGATAGCTCAGTTGGTAGAGCGACGGGACGGTTTCCCAGTTTCAGGTTCGAATCAGTTTATTTTTCATTCTGTATTTTTATAAATTTAAATAAGATTAACATGGCTATACATGTTTATAGATATTTTCAAACAAAAAGACTGATGACAAATTGGTTAAATGATCTAAAAAATATTATTTATTAAACACTCTACCCTTATCTTACAACAAACAACATTTAGAAAAGTGTTAAGATTAATGACACTAATTGTTTATTTAGTATAGTTTAGTTTCAATTACGAATAGAATAACTGTTCAAGTGTTCATTTTTAAATGTTCTTTCAATTGTTATAATTTAAATGTAGACTTATACAACGTACCTATATCATATTCTGGCCTATAATAGCTATGCGCAGTTTGGATAATAAAATGTATAAATAATTCAGGAATTTGGAATATTTCTCGGTGAAAAATCAATTTAACAATCAAACAGTTTAATTTATTAAAATTAAAAATGAACTTAACTTATATAAATAATATATGTAGGTACTCGTATACCATGTAATAATTAATGTAATATAGATGATATTTAAACTTAACGTAAAAGTAAAATCTTTTCTATATGTCTTATAATCTTTACGATACTCGTAGTACTTCTCTGACCCATATCAAATGAAGGACAAATCATTGCATCTATAAATTCAGTTTTCCTACATATTGATATTTAAAAAAATAATTATTTTTTTTCTCTAATATACCTAAAAAATTAATAAATAGAACTGTAGATATTAATTCAAGATGGCTCAGTAAGTCAACAGTTAACCACTAAGTAGGTAATTGATAACTCGCTAAGGAAAATAGTAACTATCAGCCCTATGTTTAAAGTCAACACAAGGGTTTTTTGTTTAACGTAAAGGGAGTGTATAAAGTTATGAAGAACTTTTTTGCTCGCAGATAATAAATAATTGCGATAAATGCTAGTTTATTATAAAAAAAAGACCATTGCATTAGGTATAAGATAATTTAAAATTTTCTTGATTCTGAGTTCTCATTGCTAATATAAATTCTATGACAAATCCTATGAAATCGTAAACACTAATTAATAAGCAAAAATTTCAATGCTAATATTAAGGCAATTACTATATTTGCACAAATGTTTTAATTTAAACAATATGACATATAAAGTCTGAGTCAACATAATATCGCCGTGGATAAAGACTTAAGTCTGACCACGAGGCGCTACTGAGATGAACATAAGTATTGTTTTATTGGTGGCGGTACTGCATGTAAGTAAAATAGGCAAAGTTCAGTGTATTTTGTAGTGATTTGTGTATTCTTATTAATTAAATTATTGTGATGGTGATTGACAAAATGGCGCCCTCATCCGCCATTTTATGTTAAGTGTGTTAAGAAACATATTTTAATCCCTATATTATGAAAACATTTAAACAGTTTAAGCTATTTATTGTAATGCAAATAAAACTTATATTACGTAACGTTTATATTTTATTATTATTAATCATTTATTTATAAAATATATACCTAATTACTAAAAGTTTTTACATAGATGTAAGACGTAGAATTTACACAGAAATAATCCACAACTATTCATTCATTCACAACAGTTCATTTAATCCTGTTATAGGTCTATATGGCATCAGCAGAACCGCTACCAGCTCGTAAGTTGAATGGACAATAATTCAATTAAACTATAACTTTAACATTGCTTAACGAATATTAACCACTTATTATATAAGTAGATCTTTGAATGAATGATGATGAATGGATCTTTTCTGTAATCATGGCGAATACTATAGCGCTGTATTTAAGTTTACTCTTGCTTGAATGACAATATGTTTTAAGTCTTATATTGATTATAAATATAATGAAATAGTAATGTTTGAAAATCTGTACTTGAATAATTTATTGAAAAAGTACCTAATTACATTACATTCATTGATTACATAAATGAATACAGAATTATAAAACAATAGTTTTTTTTAAATGATTGTCTGTTTATCCCTTTTACTATTTTGCTAAGACAAGTATTATCGGAAAGATTTTGTTATACATTTCTGAAGACATAGTTTTGTCCTACATGCATGACGTGCCCTTTATAGGATGCTTTTTACTCTGGTAATGCTTTCATATTTCCAGAAATATGCAATAATTCGTTTGGGTAATACATATTTACAAACTAAATAAATATGGATTTATGTGCTTATAAGACTTGGTTGATAGCCGGGGTATTTGCTGGCTACAGCTAGTATATAATAGATTATTAAAGCTTTTATGAATTTGCAGGTAGTGCGCACACTATGACTGTAGTACAAAGAAGAAGGGGTTACCAAGGTGAGATAAATTTGATTTCAGTAAAATATTTTATCGTAACTTAGGTAACAGGGGAATGAGGCAATCGATTGACTCATATATATGTTGTATTAGAAAATGTAGATGTATCCCTACAAGTATACTTGACAGGCGCTCTTAAAACTCAATAAATATATTATATCTTCTAATGTGTTGTGGTATTTAGCGTCAAATATAATAATTCGTAGGTTCAATAACATCAGAAGAGTATCAATCCGGTGAAATCAATGAGGAAGAGGAAGAAGATGAATGGAATGAATCAAAAGAACAGAACTATTCTGAACTTGAGTCTAAAGATTCTAATGATATTAAATATTTAGAAGCTAAAAATTCTAACGAAACAAATAGTGACAATAAAAATGATGAAAACGTAAATGATAAAAATCATCATTCGCATGAAATCGGTCATATGGGAGAAAATGTTGGTAGGTATCGAAACTAAGAATTAGGATGAAGATTGATGAAAATGGTTTTGATCACGTTGTATTATTTATTAATCTTGGAGACACGCAATTATTATTAGTAAGTGTAAACAGTTTATTAAATTCTTTTCAGAGAAAGCTTACAATTATACAAAACAAATGGAGTCCGCATTGGATTTGACGGGTGAGTTTCTTAAATGTTTTATCTTCACCCTTACCATAATATGAATCATGATTTTCATTCATTCATGAATTATAAATTATTATAATCATTCATTCATTCATTATAAATGAAATGAATTGTCATTAAATCGAAAGTAGGTTATTAATTTCCTTATGTTTTCAGAATCTCGTGAAATAGCAGAAGTTTTGTATGAAATAACTGGCTTTAGAGGTAAGTTGAAATTAATTTCCATAATTAGTTTGTAACTACAATTGTATCAAATTCTTCTAGAAATGAACATCAAATATTTTAAATATTATAAAAATATAAGATTCAATGTAGATACAAATTCAAAGAATATAATAATTAATAATATACGATTCCTTGGAAAGTTTCAACTCATTACAATTCAAACAAAAGCGGAGAACAAACACAACTGTACCAACAAACCAAATAAAATAATACCAAGTGACGTCATATTTAATTATAATGTTCACGGAATTGAAAGCAGAATAAAAACATTTATAAAAAATTAAATTTTTTTTTTTTCAGATGAAACAATGGTCATAGCATATTGCAAAACAACAGCTGGACTTCAAAGTAAGATTTTTACTCCCACAGGGAAAATCTTTTTACTTATTTAAAATCACTACTTGAACTTGTTTTTTTTATTCTTGAATATAAATTACATTAATAATATATATATATATATATATATATATATATATATATATATATATATTTATTATAAATCTAAATTTATAATAAAAATAGAATAAAAGAAAAATCGATACAGATAGAATTCGAAACCGCAATCTCTGGGAAAGCGTGCCGTCGTTCTACCAATTGACACACCGCTACCTTTTAATGAATTTAGCATTCTATGTATACTAGTATAATTTATCGAGACGGAGGCAAAATCTATTTTATAAATATTTAATAAACGGACACCCATATATTTATTTTTCAGCATATGAAGAAGCATACGACTTTATCACCAACTGTGGAGGTGCTAGGGGAATAAAGTTTGTTATCCGGCTGTTGAAAAAACTTGCTGGAAGTGCGAGTAAGTACTTTATATGCGAATGATAACTGCAACATATGTCTTAAAATAACAACTTTGTTAGTTGTACATTTGTCTTATATATAAAGATATATACGAAACATCTTAAAATAACAACTTTGTTAGCTGTACATTTGTCTTATATAATTATATAAAGATATACGAAACCAAATTGTCGTATACTTTCAACAAGGATTTATATTCTCTTTAAATATTTCAATACTAATAAATAGCAACCTTTTAACCAGATGAAGAATTATTAAATATTTTTAATCAGATCTTAAACACCTTATGATGTAAATTTAATGATAAGTGACACTTTCTGAACTCTTCTTAAAAACATGAAAGCTTCAAGATATAGTAGATAGATTAAAATATTATTATTTTACAGATATCAAGGTGATAGTACAACTCGTGAAGATTATCACAGATGAAGATTGTAAGTATTTTTTTTATTTGAAGCAATAGTAACAACAAAAAAAACTTTACTATTAACTTAAGGCCAATATTTCAATATTTAGATAATGTTAGAAGTTTTCTGCGAATATAAAATGTTTATTTCTTAATATATTGTTTAACATCGACTTCATTAAATCATAAATCATTAAATTGTTTGATCTGTTCCTACAGCTGTAACTCCAGGATTCAACATAATACATCGTCTCACGGGTCACAATGATATTGACGGGATAATAGAAGTGTTACAGAGGATTTCTGGAAGAAACAGTAAGTCAATATATATAATAAAATATTAACGAGCAAAATCTGTACATTTAATAGGTACATAACAATAGTGTTCAATTTTTCGGTGAGATAGTCTATTTGTTCGCGCTTCACGTAAAAATTACTGTAAAATTTTCTTGCCAAAAATGTACTTAATTCATAAGAAGTTCTATCTCAACAATCAAAATTCAATTAAATATATTTTTCTTTTATTACGATGTTTTTTGTTCAATGTTAAATTAACTCCATACTAATGTTACAGGTATGTCAGACCTCATTGATTTTTTCGAACACAATGAAAACCATACGACAGGTAAGAAAATAATAAGAATTATCACATTTACAGTTAATGTTTCCTGCATTCGTTTCCAAGATGTTATAAAATTTCCCCAAATTTTTGGTGAACGTATACCTAAATAACGAACTTATTTTATTATTTTTTTAATACATAGGTCTTGACGGAATCAGTCATCAAATATATAAACTTACTGGAGGCGTCGGACCAAAAGAATTTCCAGGTGTTTTTGAAGCGTTGAAGTCAGAAGTTGGTAAGTTTCTTAAAAATACAAATTGTTTTTCTTAGGTGGTAAGCTAACAAAGTCACTCCCTGTTACAGATTGGACCGCGACTTTCAATATTCTAATCACAGTCATGAGATGTAATGGTAAGTAAGAAATATATAATATGAATCAATCAGTCTTTACAATAAATATGAAATGTCAAATTCATAAACACAAGCAACTTGTGGCTGTGAGTCTAACTAAAATATCTTGTCCTTATTAGTATTTATGAATGTAGCACTCGATAAATCATCGTCTTTATACTAACGTATGTTAAGGTTCTTTAAGATAATATAGATATATTTTATTTTTTTATGTGAACATACTATTACACAGACATCAAAGAAGCTATCGTTGAATTGAAAAAGTTGATCGGTGCCGAGACATTCCCGGAAGCAATAGACGTCATGAAGCTGGCCACTGAACAAACACGTAAGTTTCTTTAGAGGTTCATGAATTACAAGTGTTCTAGATTTAAAACATAGTTTTATTTTTATTTTAATAGGGTGGTATCATTCTCCTGATCTCTTCCCACTCTAGGCTGGGTCGGCACAAATGCTTTCCCCTTCCATAAGCTTGTCTTCGTCAACTCTATCTCTTCTCCTTTCATTCTCATGTCATCATTCACTCAGTCCATCCTTCTCTTTTTTTGCTTTCTTCTAGTAACATCCACATTCATATCCTTAACCTAAGTCATGTGCTTCATCCCTCTTCATTATATTCGACCACGATAAATAAATAATATACTTACATAATTATGAATAAAGTTGAACTAATTACGCCAACCTGTATTTTAAGCTCAGTGTCAACTCTCCTAAATGCTTATAATAATAAGCTTTTCTATCCAACTTCAAAGATTTAGTAATGAAACGTAATGTAACATCATATTATTGGTTGGTAACATCATATTACTGGTTAAAATATTTACACATTTTCAGACTTCAGATACGCTCTTGAAGCATTTTTGGAAGAAACCGGAAGAGTTAGTAAGTAAAACTCATTATCTTTATTTATTTACAGAGCAACTAATTTATCTATTTTTAGTTATTTACAGATCTATCTATTTTTCTAACAATCAATTATGTTTTACAGATTTGAAAATTGTCATCGAGACATTATATAAATTGACCGGCAAGTCTGACTTGATGTCGGTGCATCGAGAATTGCAACGACTTTACAAAATAAACAGTAGGTCATTTTATATTAGCCTTGCTTTATTCCACAGAAATATAAATATAAATAAATTGAACTAAAACTATACGATCTTTTTCCAAACCCTAATAAACTACAATCATATTGATTCTTACATGTGACAATTATTCTGTGTAATTTAAGTCCCTGAATACATTTTTATGATAACGGATACCAGGATCATTCATTCTCTAGTGTGCGTTTAAAAAAAAAGTATATCTTTCCGACAAGTAATATACTTTATTTCCGGTAAAAATCTAATCCAACATTTATGGTGTCAAATCCTTGCAGATATAATCAAAGTATTCCAAATCGTGAACAAGATATCCAAGAAGCGCGACCCGCTGATGGTTTTGACCAACTTGCTGGACCTCACCGGCGCTGCTAACCTCAGCGACAGCAGCCCCATCTTCACCGGACTTACCTTCAGGCAGAGTAAGTGTGTGTGCCTGGTTTTGTGCAGTATACGAGTGTAGTACAATAACTTGCTGTTTTCGTCCAAATCACTCTCCTCCACACTCACTCTTCGACAGATCGTGTATGTATGGGTTGATGTAAGTGTATGTGTATTTACTAACTTCTGTCTTATAGCAGAATATAAAATAGCATTGTATTTTGTAATTTACCACTTTCACTTATTTTATGTTTGTGTAATAAATACAGTAATTCGATTTCTTCTCCGGGTGTACCTACCTTCAAGAATAGTGAAGTTCACTTGCTCTTTTTGACGGAGACGCAGATACAATGTCCTTTGAGCGCTGCATACTTGGATTATCCCGGTTACTCGTTAGAGCACAACTTTCGCTCACGGGCCGGAGTCAGTGTGTATGCGCGGAACGACCTCTGTATTCAGCGTCTCCGTCACCTTGAAGACCCCACTTTTTCTTCCCTATGGGTTTTAGTGGACACAGGAAACGAAAAAATCCTGTATTCCTGTGTCTACCGTTCGCACAGCGGTGACCAGGAGACAACTCGTTTATTTGAGTATCTCAGTGAGGCTGCAGATATGGCTCTGTATCAGTACCCTTCGGCGCAGCTCGTCTTTCTGGGGGACTTTAATGCCTGTCATCAGGACTGGCTGTTCCCGTACCAGAAGACCGACCATGCTGGAAGAGAAGCGCGGAACTTTGCGTTGTCCTTGGACCTCTTTCAGCTGGTGAGGCAAGCGACAAGGGTACCAGATGTGGTAGGCCATACAGCCAATTGCCTGGACCTTCTGCTGACAACTGATCCGGACAGGTATCGTGTAGAGGTCACGTCCCCCTTGGGAACCTCCGATCACTGTCTGGTGAAATCTGTATTTACATATTCCCCACCAGCTTTCGAACCACATGGTGTTAGGCGAGTATGGAAATACAAGTCAGCAGAATGGGATGAGATGCGGCACTTTTTTGCGTCTTATCCTTGGCGGCAGGTCTGCTTCTCTTCTTTGGATCCGTCGAGTTGCGCGGATGCTATAACTGATGTGGTGCATCAGGCAATGGAGTATTTTATTCCTTTTGCTGACGTACCCATCGGTGGCAAAGCTCGCCCATGGTTTAATGCCGAATGTCGTCATGCACATGACCGAAAACATTCGGCATACCTTATTTGGGCTGATGCTCGAAGCCGCAAAACTCCGGATGTAAGTATAAAGAAGAGAGCCTTTAACCAAGCTGCCAAGTCCTACAAAAAGGCATTGCGGAAGGCTCGTCTCGATCGAATCGCTAAGAATGGCGAAAAGCTCTCTGTCAGACCAACTGGCTGTCGAGCTTTCTGGTCTCTTGCGAAAGCGATCGAGTCGAATTTCTGCCAGCCCTCACTGCCTGCTCTGCTGAAGCCGGATGGATCCCTGGCCCACACAGCAACAGAGAAAGCGAATGTATTTGCTTCTCTGTTTGCTGATAATTCGCATCTAGACACTGGCAATGCTTCTCCAGCACATCTTCCTCACTGCGGTATTTCGATGCCTGAAATCCGCATCACTAACAAAGAGGTATGGAGAACATTGTGTCGTTTAGATGTGAATAAAGCCAGTGGTCCTGATGGTATACCAGCCATTCTGCTCAAGACATGCGCAGCTGAGTTGTCTCCTGTACTGACACGTCTGTATCGTCTCTCTTTCATGACTGGAATAGTGCCGAAATCCTGGAAGCTTGCTAATGTGCAACCCGTGCCCAAAAAAGGCAGCCGTGCCGACCCTGTCAATTACAGACCGATTTCAATCACCTCCATACTCTGCAAGATTATGGAGCGTGTATTGAACTCGCGCCTACTAGCATACCTAGAAGGTAACGATCTCCTCAGTGACCGACAATACGGGTTTCGCCGTAATAGGTCTACTGGGGACCTCCTAGTGTATGCTACACACATTTTAGGCGAGGCCATCGAGAAGAACGGAGAAGCGGTCGCCGTCTCTCTGGACGTCTCGAGGGCATTTGACAGGGTCTGGCATGCGAGCCTTATATGCAAGCTTTCAGCGTACGGTATATCTCCTGGTCTGATCGGCTGGGTGTTCCTCGGAACCCTTGACAATAAATGCCGGAGTGCCTCAGGGGTCCGTTCTTTCTGCAACTCTGTTTCTGCTGCACATTAATGATCTGTTGAAGCCCGGTATCTATGGGTATGCAGACGACAGCACAGTTGTAGAAAGATATCTGCCGAGTACTCGGGCTAGTCGAGATCAAGTACAGTCTGAAAGAGAAGCCATGGTGCAACGTTTGAATGACAAACTTCAGGCAGTCTCCGCATGGAGCAATGCCAATCTTGTCAAGTTCAACGCCACCAAAACGCAGACGTGTCTGTTCACTGCCAAAAAGAGCCCTTTCACCTTGGCTCCTACTTTCCAGAATGTATCCTTGGAATACAGTGACAGGCTTCAGTTGTTAGGCTTAGAGATTTCCTCGAACCTCAACTTTGGTCGGTTCATTGAGTCCAGAGCAAGAGCAGCAGCAGCAAAGCTTGCCGTTCTTGCGAAGGTTCGGCAGTACTTTACACCGGGACAGCTTCTTGTTTTATATAAAGCACAGATCCGGTCGTGTGTAGAGTACTGTGGACACATATTTGCTGGTGCCGCAAAGTCTCATCATGCGGTTCTGGACTCAATTGAGAGGCGAGCAAAGAGGCTTATCGGCGATACCGAATTGGTCGAAGCCGACCTCCATAGCCTTGAACACAGGCGTAAAATTGCTAGCCTCTCAGTATTCTATAGGATACATTTTGGTGAGTGTGCTCAGGAACTACACGACTTAGTTCCCCCGTCCCCCTTCCATCACCGGACGTCCCGACGCACGGCAGGTATCCATCCTTTTGTTGTAGACATTCCACCTGTCCGAACGAAGCGCTTTGCTTCCTCATTTTTAGTGCGTACAGCGAAGGACTGGAACAATTTGCCTGCGTCGGTATTTCCGGCCAAATATAATGTGGGTGTCTTCAAGAGAAGAGTGAATAGGTTGCTAGGGCAATGCGCCTTACCATCTAAGACTACATTCCACTTACCATCAGGTGGAATGTAGTCAAGCATTGCCCTAGATTGTATAAAAAAAAAAAAAAAAAAAAAAAAAAGTGAGCCTGTGTTTTTACAATACAAAGCTCAATTTCCACTGACTCAGATTCTGACAGAATAAGTGTTTGTGTGTGCGTGTATCTCTATGTGTAGTGTAGTAAAATGCAGTCTTCATCGTACTCTCATGAATACGATGAAGACTGCATTTTGCAGATTTGCTATATAATTTACAACAAGTGTGTGTGCGTAGGTGGAGCAATTTGCTATATAATTTACAACAAGTGTGTGTGCGTAGGTGGAGCACTTTGCTATACCATTTTCAGTAATGTGTGTGTAAGAGGTGATAACAACGCACAACAGGCGGGCTTTAAATATTCATGTGATGTAACATGTAACAAAAAGTGATGCAATTTAATTTTAAATATGAAAATTTACCATTAAAGTAACCTAAGTAATTCCATTACCATTAAATTAATTTTAAATGTTTTATTTCAGTGACTGCTTTGGAAGTGATTGATCAAATTCAGGAAGAGACCCGTTGTACCGATATCGTGGAGTTCTTGCGCGGGATGCTGACTGTTACCGGAAGCAGAAGTATGGTTATAGTTTAAAAATATGAAAATAAATACTTTGTTTTAAATTTCATTACTTAATTAAAAACCTGTTTCACAGCTCTACTTAAATCCTGGCAAATAATTGTTAGTGTGACTCAAAAAAATGGTAAGTAAATGATATAGGCTCTTTTTAAAGGATAAGCTGTTGATTGAAAATCATTAATAAAAATTAATGATTTTTATTTCTACTATAGTTTTGCCTTAAATTTTTGATTTTCGAATTTTTTGGTCCCATGTCGGGCGCCAGTGTTTTCTAAAGTTTATATTTTTACAGATATCTTTGAATTGATAAAAACTCTGAAGCAATACACTTCCGTGGATCTTATCACAGTATTCCAATTCCTACAAAGAATCACTAACACGATCAACATAGTACCAGCTGTTGAAAAAATGTACGAATTACTGGAAATTAGAGGTAAATACTTATATAAATAAATAAATAAATAGATAAATAGATAATATCTACGTATCAGCAATAATATTCAAAATTCTTATAAAAGTTTTTTTCTATGATGGAACTCTAAATATATCATAGGGCACATATTTTACACTAAAACTTGTTTAAATTATTTACTCGACTTAAACAATATTAAGACAAATTAAACAATATTACTTGGATATATAAATCAATAATATAAATGACCTATAATAAAACAATATACTTATTTTTCTGATTAAACCAAAATTTAAAAAGAACTTTTTTTCAGGATTCTTTGAAGTGTTTGAAGTACTCCATCACATTGTGGAAATCGGTAAGCAGATACAATATAAATAGTGATTACATATCAGACCTGTATAATTATATTCTATAAGAAATCCCCATCGCCGTAAAATGTATCCTATTCTTCTCTATGTCTTTTCTTTAAAAGTGGCAACGCATTGAAAGAGCATTCCATGTCTGATTTCAATTATCATGTCATAGAGTGTCTACTTTTTGTCTCCTACTAATATAAAAAAAAGAATTTACGATTAATAGGTAAGTAGGTGATTTTGGTCCATTTTAAAGCCAATTTATATATTTGTAAATTACATTTACACAGCATATTTGTGGTTAAATTAAAGGCAACACCACATTTTCTACACATATATTGTGTAAATTACATTTACACAATATATATGTACAAAAATGGGGTTGCTTTTAAATCGATTTGAGCTGACATTCACATTTCATAATAAATAATGTTGGTTAATTGTACTGTACAGTTACAGCTGCTGTAAGCTGCTTTATACTTGATTCATTTTATGTTTCTCGGTACGCAGTTAATAAGCGATATTATTCTTTCAGATGTCATTGTGTTTTTGGAAAGTTTTACAAGTTTGGGTCCTCGATCATGTAAGTATTCTATATACATTCATAGTAATTTAATAATATTATTATAGTTTGTGAGAATTTTCTTCTCCTCGTCCTCAATTAAAAACTAGGCACAATCTTGAAAACTTTAAGACTTCTAGTAAAGGTTTTATTTATATATTTAGATTTTGCTTTTTAGGTACTTAGTTGTAGTACTTCTTACGTATATATTGATTGATACTGTATGTAAGAAAATATATTCTAAGCATGATTAATACTAAGTAACTCAATATGATTAAAATTATATATTTTTTTCAGTGCTCGAAGATGCCATTGATGTTGCCATGCACTATACAGATATATTTGGTAAGACAACCCTTTGCAATAATAGATATATAATATGCAAAAAGCTTTTTATAAATCAAAAAATCATATATAGATAAAAGTTGGGTATACCAACAAAACTTTGCGTTGAAGTATCCCGGGTTCGATTCCCAAGAAACAAATGTGTGATATATTAGACTTATATTAATTGTCTGTTTGATCGGGCATATCGTATCGATGGTCTTTTGGTGTAGCGGTTAGTAATCTTGATTGCTGAACCAAAGGTTGTGGATTCAATAGCCATACGGGACAAATCCTAATGTGATATACAGATTGTTGTTCCTAGTCTAGATGTACTTTGTGTCTATTATATAAATGTTTGTAAAGGCTACCGCGACGAAGGGTTAACTTAATCCCTAATTTGGGTGTTTTCTTATAAACAAAACATAGAATGCTATCAAGTGTTCTGCTTATAAAAAATCTTTTTAAGTTTTATAATAGTCGCCAAATAGCAGTTAATCCCCTTAAATTAAAAATATTTTATATAATTATTAAATATTTTGAAGAGTCACAATTATATTTCGATTCATTTCAAATTCATAGTTAACATATTCTTTTCAGAACCCATACCAGCCATTGCCGATCTGCGAGAAGCAACTCAGCAGGAAGGTAAGAAACAAAGACTTGAATATATCTGAGTAATCTATTATTGCCTAGAATTCATTAATAGTTGTTTAATGGTAATGTTTTTAATTGTAAAGCTTCGTGAAATTACTCTTATTATCTATTATAAATAATAATGATTATAATGGAATAATACTGCAACAATATATTTTGCATCTCCTTTATAAAAGTATAACACTGAACTAGTAGACTTTAGAATTAGAAAAAGTAGGTGCTTAACATGTAGTAGATACTTTTGAATAATCATTTATGTGAAAATCCCACTCAGTTTATTTCTCAAGTACAAATGATTTTTTTTTGTTGTTTTTAGGGCTTCATTTCCTTTACACCGCAAAGTAACAGTAGATTTCATAAATTCATGAAGTACCTACAAATATCTTGTCTTGAGTAGGTATATGAATCGCTATTAAATTATTAAATTCGTTATATATTTTTTTACAGATATACTTTCTGCCATTGAATATATAAAGTCCAAAAAATCTAGACACAATAATACACTAACAACTTCAACCACAACTACTGCACTGACGCCATCTACTAGCCAAGAACCGACTCCAGAAACCACGTCTGAATCTACTACCGAACCCACCACTGAACAACACCTACCTGAAACTACATCAGAAATCCCTCAAACCACAACTGAACAAAGTACTGAACCCGCAACAGAACACACTTCAGAACTATCTTCAGTAGTAACAACTGAAGCTATAACAGAAACTACTACTGAGTCACACCCAGAAACTACTGCGGAGACAACTACTGAATCTGTATCAGAAGCCACCACACAATCAAAACCAGACTCCACTACAACACCAATTCCAGAAGTCACAATAGAACCCACTACAGAACAAACACCTGTACCAACCACTATAGCTACCACAGAAGGAGATACTTCACAAACTGCTGTTCAACCAGTTCATGTTATTACCATTGACGAAAACCAACAAACTCCCTCCAATACTAGTGAACAAAATAAACCTGTAGATCAGAAGCCAAATTCTGATCAGCAAGAGGTAAATAAAACAATACCTGATGATAAACCTACAACAAACAAACCTGATGAAAATACCCCCATTAATAAGGAAACACCTGCAAATCAGGAAACAACAGTAGCACCTGGTCCAACCGAAGCTACAGCCCAACCGACCAGCAGTGACAAGAAAGATGACCTACCAACATCTGATAAACCTCAAGATACTACAAATAACCCAGAAAAAGAAACTCCTGTCACATCGGAGACAGAGAATCCTATAAATCTAGGTACAACTGAAAATCCAACTACTAAAAATATTAGTAACGAAACAGATTCACATCCCGCAGTCCCAAGCGACCAATCAAATACAGTTAAAGAAGTAACAATCATTGTACACACAAATACTGTACCCGATGAAACATCAAATCAAGAAAAACCAGTTGACAAACCTAAAGAAGAAAACACACCAAGCAGTACACCAAACGTTGAAACTGCGATTGATAAAAACACTACACCAACCGAAGTGCCAGAACCTACCTCAAACCCAACAGTGTCACCTAGTGAAACAACTGAAAAACCAATTGAAGAAACAACAACAAGTGAGCAACCTAAGGAAACGTCACCGTCCGATAACAATCATATCACAGAAGTGTCTACTGAAAATCCTACAACCGAAGTAACCACACCACCAAGCGTTACTCCAGAACAACCGGTAACAACACAAAGCACACCTCCTGGTACAGAGAACAAACCTACACAAGAGACACCATGTGACACATCTATCACAAAAACCCCCGACAAAGAATCACCGGCTACTGATAAACCTGTTGAGAATTCATCGCCAGCTAATGATAATCCATCATCAACGCAGCCAAGTGAACCAAAACCTGATGGAAAAGACAATAACAAACCAAACAGCTCTACTGAAGTTCAGTCGACAAATACTACTACTACCCAGTCAGAACAGGGTCCCATTACTCCTGACAGCAAAGAAGTAAAGCCTGAGCCTCAAGGTTTGTAAATGATTTCAGTTCTATTATAGCTTTAAATTCGAAAGAGAATTATCTAAGAAAAACGAAGATTTAAAATAAGTGTTAGAATTTTCAATTAAGTCACGTTTTGTTTTTTGTATACGTCTTTCTACATTAATTTTGTAAGAGTTATGATTATTAATGTTATAACTTTCAGCTCATGCCGAATTTAGTTTTAGTTTTGAGTAGTGGTAGAATGCGTAACCCAGCTCGCTATTCCACAGCGGAATTTGGTTACATATTTTGTTTTTTTTACTAACAGCTCTGCAAGTGAATATGAATCTCAAACTTCTAATTCTACCGAAAGGACCAAAAAATACTAAAAACTGTTACTGCGCCTGCGAGAGCGAAGATCCTCCAAAATTAATACCTATGAAACATCTGCCACCCGGAATTACAAATGAAAATTAAAATTATTATAAAATAACTTTGTTACGTCTACCATTTTTTATATCACTATAGTATTTACAGTATATAGGATCTTTGTATGTTGAGTATAATTTTATATTGTGTACATATTGTCTTCTAATAAGTAGGTGTTCCAAAGTATCGATACGTAATGTATCCTTGAATGTGTTCACTTCAATAAAACCTTTAAATTATAGCATAGCTTTTATTTTCACATGTAATAATTATAGCATAGCTTTTATGTTCACTTAATAATATAAAATGTATAAAACTGAATTATTTTACAAAACTAATTATATCTGAGACACTCGACGTAATGAATTAAACACAATTTACCCGGCATTAATAGAGGAAAATAAAAGCATATATGCTTTTATTTATTATTAAAACATGCTGTATATATACAGCATGTTTTAATAATTATTCATATATCAACATATATTTCTTATAAAGCTATTATGGTATAATTAAAAACGGTTAAACGGGTAATAATATATATTTTTTTAATAATTCTTTGTCATCTTCATCATTAAAAATATTGTTCTGCGGTACTTCCGCAGAGATATTAAAGAAATTATTAATGATTTATTTCTGAAAACACAACCAATGACAAAATCCTAAAAATCATCAATCAATCAAACAAGCATTTTAGGCTCCTTATAATATTTTAATGGATATTCCTAAATATCGAATTTTCTAATCGTCTCTCATGTACTACCATGACCTTGGTTTTCCCAGTCAGGGTCACTAACCTTGAGTACTTGCAGGTAAGTAGCGGGTAGTTTTAAATAAAACAATAAAATCAATTCGTAGTTTATTATTTCACATCACAACAAAACAAACATTACGCTTTCACGGTCGTTAACACATGACTAGGACATTTTGCTTCGAGATTAATTATTAAATTATATAACATTGTAATATCAACTTAGTTATTCAGGGCGTTCTCAATAACTTACTTGAGATAGCAGAAAGCTACCTGAAATACATAGATTTTGACTCCATTCACGATAGAAATTAATAAGCGATCTTGATCCATATTTTGTTAATAAGAATTGAAATTAAAATGCCTTTCTTGAGCTATCAATGCAATTAAGCGACCTGCGGCTTCAATTTATAGAGAACCATTTAAGTTCGTTTAAAATCTAGGATCATAGATCGATTATTAATTCCGACCCTTAGAACACCATTAAATATTGAAATGAAAAAAAAAATCATATAAGTGAATGTTCAACTGTCAGTAATTAAAAAATACAATTTACAGAATATCTTCTACATTTAAATAAAAATTCCTTTGTTATTTTCAATTAATTCTATAATTTTTCAAACAAAAAATGAATTAATGATAAACAATATACTTATAAAATATAGATGAAGCTAAATGTTGTTCCCTCTCTCTAATTCAAATTTATACAGGATTCATTTAAATTATCGTACCACCTGTATCTTGCAGGCAGCCTCTCTTCATCAATCCTAACATTTGTTCTACGACATTTTAAAATTAATAGTTTAAAAAAATATTACTTTTCCATACAAAATGTATTTGTTGCCTCTAACTAGCATTAACTCTTAGCGTAGGTGTGGCACCCGTTCTCATTTTAGGTACTTCTCTTACAAAATACAGAGTAATAAATAACCGAGGAAGCAATATATTTTTGTTTTCTTTTTGTTGTGTTATTTACCAAGATTTGTAAAATGTTGTAGACCAAATGTTGTTGGGATTGATGTAGAGGCTGCCTGCAAGAGGTGATGTGTTAATTTAAATTAACCCTGTATGTTATTATTGATAATTCTTATCATGACATAATACTGGATAACGAGATTATTTGTGCATTTAAATGGTATTATAATAACATCAATAATAATATATTATACAATCAAATATGAGCAAGTATTAAACAAAAAATACTTAAATACTTATATTATACTTAGAATGATGAAAAAAATATATTTTGCCTAATATGTGTATATATGTAAACAATATAAGAATCAGTATTTAGACTTTTTGTATCATACATAATTATATTATGATATTCTCATACTTTTAAGATAAACAGTAATTTTATGGCTGTTTTAAATTGATGACTCGCGAGTTTAAAGAATATATTTTTATGTATAAATAAAAAGACATACGTATATATATAGCATGTTATTGCTTTTAAAACACTTTCCTATTTGACTGTATAATATTGATACATTTAAATATTATTTGTCTTTCATCAATTCCTTAAATACATACATTTTTATTTAATATATTACTATTACATATTGATAAATAATTGGAGATTTTTCCTATTGCTTTATTTGTTAAATTATATGTATATATCACAAATTACTATTAAATGTAATAAAAAATGCTATTTTGTATACAATTACAGTCCAATAATTTTAGCTATGAGGTCAGCCAATCAGAGCGCTTTAATAAGAACCAATCAGCGCTGTTCATACCAACTAACCAAGATCTGGAGATACATAATCCTCGATAGCCTATCAGAAGATTGAAACTAAATTAACAAAAAATAACATTTGTTAACGAAAACTGGCTTCTAGTTATATACATTTCTAACAAGCAATTAATATTTTAAGCACCTTTTGGTATTAAAATAAAATAACAGAATTCTAATATAATATTCTGACAACTTTATTTTTTCTTTGGTGAAATAAAAAACATTTACAATAGGTGAGAAACAAAAAAATAAAAAAACAGACTTATTCAATATCGAGACGTAGTATTTACTCTAGTAAAATAAAAATCCACTAATCCAAACTCAGTGAGAATAATTTAAATGCAGAGTATTATTTTCTTAGTTACCTGAGATTAACTCTGAGGTGAAGACTTGTCTTACATAGACACAAGGAAATTTGAACCTTATTTTCATACGGCATGAGATTAAATTTGTTAAATTGAAATAATATAAATTAAAACGGACGGATTTGTGTTAGTTGTCAAAATATTACTAAAATACGCTCTATTTCATAAGCACACGTGCGAAAGAGACAGCACTATACTTGAGTAAATTAAGTACGATATAGCCGTCCCTATCTAACGCACGTGTAAGAAAGAGACACAATGGTCTCTATTTAAAAAAATATTTTTGGTATAGGAAAACAATGGCGTTTCGTTACGCGTAATAAAAGTACTTTCGCAGTTGACGACCTATTCTAGTCATGTTTGAACATAGCTCCCGGTCCCTGGAATACAGATTAATAAATTTAATAGATTTTACATTAGATAATTATTGATAATAGGGAACATTCACGTATTTTTTTTTGACGTAAATTAATCATTTACCTCTCTATATCGTAGAAAAAAATATTAATAGGCTTGAAAAGATTCTAGTTTTTTTTCAAAGTGAAAATTAAAACATTGAGTAAATTTGACCCGTTTAAACACCGCCATTTTGCGCGCGCTTTGCGTGACGTCAAATGATACATCCAGTGAATGTTTACTATGAACTTTTTAGCAATTTCATAGATATTTTAAGTTTGAATTGCTTTACAAGTCATGGAAGAAGATAAAAATCATCTTACGAGTATTGTATAGTACCGGAGTGCAAAAATAGTATTAGAAAAACACCCGACAAAGTGTTTTTTGTATTCCAAGAGATGCGAAAATACAAAAACAATGGTGTACGGTAATTAAAAGGGATAATATATGTCCTAAATCGTGTTTATATGGTTGTGAAGATCAATTTAACGTAAGTATACTTTATTTATAATAAGTTAAATCTAATAGTTTAAATTTATAGTAAGTATTAAACATTAGAAAATTTGAGTTTAAAATTAACCTAACCTATCTTACAAATTTCAGTATAACTTTCTATAAAAACCGTAATCTTTTTTTGTTTTACGCAATTTTTATGGTCTGTCGATTTATTTCAGGTTAAAGAAGATACAGCAAATTGTATTGAATATAATATGTGTAACGAAACAACAAGGAGAAAGATGTAATCTAAGTTTGAAGAAAGGAGTTGTTCCTTATATATTTTTGTGGCAACAACAACAGCTGATAGAATGAGAATGTGTATAGTCAAAAGGCAAAGATTGACATCGGTTAATGAAGCCTTTTCAGAGTTAGCTATCAAAAGTAGTGTTTAAAAAAATTGGTGACCTTTACGAAGAAGTGATATAGGTAGTAAGTCCTAGTACTGCCCATACAAATGTCTGTGATATTAATCAGCCCAGACTCAGTACTTCTCCTATTGAATGTGATGTTCATAAGGCAGAGCTTTGCTTTTCGCATATTAAAGATAAATTACCAAGTGACTAAGCTGTGCAAGTTAATATTACACCGAAGTATGGAAGTAAAGGTGTCAATGTAAATATACCTGCTGAAAAACAAAATGTAGCATTGTCACCATTTCCTCATTTAACACACAACATTGTTACACAACAGTTTTAAAAGTAAAACTATCTGTTTTAAAAAGAAAATTGTTTACTGAAAACACAGCTGATAATACTTCTATAGCATCTTATATCTTCTATATCTGCTGATTATCAACCAAGTTATTTATCTGAGTCAAGTGAAGTGAAAAATGATTCAGAGGCAGAAACATTTTAAAAATGTATTGTGTAGTAGCATGCTAACTGCTATTCAAAAAGAGTTTGTAGGTATTTGTTTTGTTAGAGTTGTTTGAGTATTTAGAAAATGTTTTTAAGATTACCTAAACAATCGTATCATTTAATAAAACCTTTAAGCACGAAAATATAGGTTTAAATTATTTATTTTTCTCAGTCACACTGATACCACAGTATGAACTTAAACGCCGATATATTGAATGGTGTGTCAAATGACGTCACATTTCCTTTCGACCAATGGTGGCGCGTTTTGGAATTTTGAATTTCGCTCCTTAAAGTTACACTTTTCATAAATTATTTTATGGCGTTAAATGATTAGTAAATTTAAAAAAAATGATTTTATTATAATAAGATGATAAAAAGTAATCGAAAAAAAAATATTTGAGACCATTTAAATTTTTTTGCATGTTCCCTATTATCAACAATTAGGATATAGGACATTATTAATTATCATTAAAAATTATCAATGGTGAGTTATCGTTGATAATCATAATTATTAGTAATCTCTAGATTAAAGTTACAATTCGAAGCACTATTGATATTTTCTATAAAGCTGACTTTATTTTAAAATAAACATAAAATAAAATTCAATAGAGAATGAATCGAACCTGCGATCAAGCTATCGTGTCGCTACTCTTGATGAAATTTAAACTATTTTTTATCGTATATTAATATATAATCTAAAAATCAACGTACCTGAGATCCCCCCAACCCCCATTACCCTTAATTAGTTTCTTGTTATGTTTGGCGCCTCCAGACGTCACAGTGGCGGTAACTCGTGATGGATACATGTAATTCTTTGCATCCTGTAGTAACTTCTGCACTTTGCTAATAACTGTTGACGCGTTACAATTAGATTTTTTGTGATGAAAACCACTGAAAAATATAACAAATTTTTAAATTATGTTTTTATATTTGATATTATTCTAAACAAATTTTTGTTTATTTTATTAGCAATAAAAGCTTTATAGAGGCAAATCCATGTTACATTTAATGACAATAAAAATGTACTAATAAACTAAATATACAGGGTGGGTTATTAGTAATTAATCGGCCACCTTTTTCAGACAGCCTCTCTACATCAATACCAAGACTACTATCATCATATTATTTAGGACAATTTTAGAATGATCCTAAAAACTAATGATAAATATAATTTTTATCATATTTATAGATTTTGATTTATCACTGTATAATAATTGTATGTTTTGTAACAATTTGGTAAACTGTCGTAGTTTCCTAATGTCAAAACTTTTGCTACTGGTCCTTTATATTGTGGTATAGACTTCCTCCTCACAAATCAAACAAAATTAATACCCACCACTCCCCAATATGAAACACACGGGGTCCTTTACACAATATGACCTTGAACTTCTCTCTTCCCGGTCTGTTCTGTGAGAGATGCAACAGAGAATAATCCCAATTATAATCATCGTAGTCACAGAACTGCTCCTGAAGGTCTACGATGTTCTCCCACACAGTCTTATTGAACGCGAAACCCATGTTGTGCATGCTTGAATGCCAGGGGGTGATTTCCACCTAAAATTTATTATTTAATGTAGGAACTGGAACTCTTTGGTGTAATATCTGTCCTGCTTTGATTTTTTTTAGCTTTATGTACATTTAATTTCGACCTTTTTGGACGTATTATAAAAAATACAACAAGAAATTAATATTGTCGAAATGACAAAAACGACAAGCCTGTCAAGTGTCACATTACTTTTTTTTTCTTTACTTTCAAACAAGGAAAAGAATCTCGATTGTGAGCTGATTTTTTTTGTATGATCTAAAGATTTTAAACTTCTAAGGGTGGAAAAAGATGCGATAATATTTTTTATTTATATACCTCTGCCTATGTAACAACATATTTTTTTGTTATATAAATTACAGGTAACAATGATGTTAATAGATGATAACTTTGCATAAAAATGAAATAAATGTTATTTACAATATCGTTATACTTAAAGTAACAAACACTTAAATAAACATTACAATACATATTAACATGCTAAATAAAAGTGTATTTCATAAACAGTTCTTATAATGCATCTATGGAAGTACTTGATGGAATGACTGTACAAATAGAAAAACTTGTGGGAATTACTGTACAAAGTACTCTATTAACAAAACGATAAACGGCTTTATCGAAATAGCTATAAAGTACAGAATTGCATAATACACAAGTTACAGTTTGGATGACTGTTTTATTTTTATTATTTAAATCTTTTAGACAACAACATGATTCCAACAGATGCTATATTCCAAAATCATAAGTAATTCACTCGATTATAGAGCTAGCTGTATGATTCATTTACATTTATTTATACGACAAAAACTCGCATGCGACAAAAACTGACTTATATTTTTTGTGTCTTAACGATTATCTCCGTTTTTGTAAACACAAATGAAGACATATTTCAATCAATGAACATATCTGTTTTAAATGTATTATTTACTTGAATCTGATGTTGCTTTTTCGATACTTTTTGTACAAACACTGATAGAGATGGATATTACATAAGTAAAACCTTATTTTAAGTATTTTAACTGACATTAGTATAATTCAGACCATTTCTATATACCTAGAGAAGCAATGAAAAATCGATACGGGTAGGGATTTGAACCCACGACGTCTGAAAAACCGTTCTGTCGTCCCACCAATTGAGCAACCGTATCCCACCTCTATCAATAAAGCATTCCATGATCGTCTTTATCGGGACACTGCTGACATCTATTATGTTTTTTTCCACAATCTTTACAGTATAGATAAACATTGAAAAAATCCACAACCGAAATTAATATGTGAAAGATTCTATTCTATTCTCCCTACAATAAGTTTTTTAAGGGTAACAAATATAAGTAAAGAGATGCACTATCGATGTTATATATACAAAATACTATATTATACATATATTGGTATTAACATGCAATACTTATTCTAATTTTTAAAAAGCCATAAAAGCATAGCCAAATGATACAACAATAACCGCCAAAACACCACAACATAAAAGTTAATTCCAATATATAAATAATTACTTTTTGAAAAATAAACGAACAATTATCAGATCATTACAGTGCATAAAAATAACATCCAAATCACATTTAAAAGATTAAAACCTCATGACAACTTTAATATTCCAAAATTAAAAACAACCGTGAACTTAAAACAAATCTACATAATTACAATATTCTAAGACCACAGACACCTTACCATAAAAACCTGACAAGCATTAAAAAGCATAACATTCCTAAACCAAAACCGAAAACAAACCAACCTCCTTACAACAACATAACATTAAATGACAAGCGCTAAATCGCATAACGTTTTAAAACACAACAAATCTTTAAAAAAAAATAATAAATCAAGCACTAAATAGCATAACATTTTGAAACCGGAACAATCCTTAGAACTGGCAGGCAACATTTTGAAAATAAAAATAATAACTCAAGCAATACCCTATAACCAGCCGGGCATTCGAGATTCAAATTTATGATACCTTCTGTGTACTCGCGTACAGGTGGGGGTACACTTGGTAGTTCCAAGTGTCCTGCCGGCGTCGTCTCTCGTCGCTTAACGCCCTCACTTGTTGAATATAACTTAGCGAGAGTTGCTTCTTTCTCTGTGTGTACACATTTCATATAATGTGTTTGAGTGTGTGCATATTTTATAAGGTGCTTATTTATGTGCGCACATACTAATATTATTAAAAGATAAAGTTTATATGTATTTTTATAGCTGTTTTAACTGAAAACGGTTGAGTTTAGGAGGTAGTCTTTAAATTTATAGTAGGTATAGGCTGTAAATATTAATAATAAACATATCCTGTTAAAGTATCGCAGGCCAATAAACGTCTGAAATTATCGTAGTACCAAAATTTTTCTCGCTCAGTACTTTATTGTTATAATTAATACATAGTTACTAGAGATGCGCCAAATAGTGGTTTCACCAATTACCGAACACGGAATACTATTCGGTTTAACCTTTACCGAACCTAATATTCAGCCGAAACATTCATTTTAAAAATATTGTTTTGAGGTTTAAAACTAATGCTGTTTTAAAGTTCAAAATAAATATTGACTACACTAAAAAAATAGTAATTTTAGGAATAATAAAATAAATATGCTGACTTGATATGTTTCGAAGTGAATGTGAATTCGAAGCTTAATTGCTTTAAATTATTAAGCTTTATTTTTCTTTCACTTTTAAATTGTCATTATTCTTAGTTTTGTCATTAATGTCTTCACTGTGTGATGTACTTTGTAGCCAATAAAATAGAAATACTCGAACTGAATATATTCGGCACCAAAACCGAATAATTCGGCCAAATACAAATAGCGAAAATGATGCCGAATACTCCGAATAACCGACTATTCGGCGCATCTCTAATAGTTATATAGTTGAAATGGTGCCAACAAATAGATTATAATCAAAATATTTAGATATGGCAGTCCTATACTTAATAACAAGGACATTTTTTTACACAATTGTAGAATAATTCTGGGTTCTTATTTCAAACGCCCAAATTTCAACTTTATTTACAGCGCGATGTATTAAGATATGTTTACAATTAAAGTATGGATACTAACTCGTAAAAAAATATATATTTGTCGGTTAAAGCCAATTATGCAATGTAGGTTCACAACAACTGTCAGTCATGGGTAACACGTGTATGTATATTTAAATTGTGTAATTATTACTATCAGTCGCGGGCATCAACTAGTATTACATAATTGTATATGAGTTTGTAATGTGAAATCTATGTAATAATTACTGTTGTCAGTCACGAGCAACAACCACACATATTTGTGTATGTGTGTGTCATTTGAGCAATAATTACTGTCAGTCACGAGCAACAACCACACACATTTGTGTATGTGTGTGTCATTTGAGTAATAATCACTGACAGTCACGGGCAACAACTGGTATTACATAATAGTGTATGTGTGTGTAATAATTACTGTCAGCCACGGGCAACAACAGTATCATAATTGTGTATGTGTGTTAATATTAATGCCATTTATCAAACATCGACCAGCCGTGCGTCAAATCAATAATATTAGTGTCTGCGTGTTATATAAGCTTTATTAGTGAATGAATGTATTTAAAATTAACATTTAAATACCATTTGTATTCTTGTACAAAGTGATATTTGTTTTTGATTTTAGGTGTATTTGACTTACCTTATCCGCTGTGCTATGGTACTGATAAGTCTTGAGATAAGTCCCGAGACAGAGTATCTCACAATGTGGACACGTCTTATCCCTGGTTGCCAGTAGGAGGTGTATCATGTGTATGAAGTCTTCAGCTACGTAATGGTCTTCTTCGAGGAAGACTACCATTCCTATAATAGAACCAGCATATATAGACCTCTGTCATCTATATATTTAATAAAATAGTAACGAGTATTTTTTTTTATTTTAAATTTCAAGATTTGGATGATATTTAGTATTTAGTCTGGTGTTAAATTGTCATTTCAGTAAATGTTGATAAACATTGCTTTCACTGAGAACTTATTTGTTGCATAAAATTTGCTCTAGGCTATATTTGAATAATTTTGATATATATATGTTATAATTTAATTCGGGAGAGCAGACAAAATCACTAACAGTAACTAATTCCAGAACATGATATGATACAAAAATCGGATTCTTAAATAAAAAAAATTACCTCCCCCACCACTTACAAATATACTATGTATATAAAACTTCCCCCCCCACCCTCCCTTTTCCCAAGCGACCCCAAATTCTAAAAGTATAAAAGAATACCTGTATGACCAGCAGTGCTCTGCAGCTGATTGAAGATCCTATTAGCCTTCCACCACCAGTGGTGTTTAGTCTGAGTGTACTTCGCCTCCCGGTAGTGTCCGTGGAGGTCGGGGTGCAGCGCGTTGTTACATTTTAGTTTTATTGCTCTGGAAATTAATAAAGTCTATGAAGTCAACTACAAACACAGAAATCAGGATTGATTTATTTTCAATACTTAGTCATAATTATTAATTGATTTCTTTTTTTTTTTTTAATCACTACTCCTTTAAGATTATATTATCCTGTGTCGCTGTGTCGGGGGCCTCACAAACATATAAATAAATACAAGTACACCCTGACTCGGTGACTCGGAACAACAATCTGTCAATCGCACAAAGAATTTTCCCGTGCGGGAATCCAACAGACAACTTTTGGTACAATTTGATAAACAACAAGTCATCCGATTCGAATGCCAATTAAATTATTATTAACAAAGAACCAATTTCGAAGTCAAATCAAGGGTAAAATAGAAAATCATAAGTCAGTTATACTCAACTGTTCTAATTTAGCGTCCCGGGGACAATCGTTAGGATCTATCCCGGGAAACTCGTTAGCGTGTGTTTGTATTGAATACGGATAGAATATCTGCATTACCTGAAAATAATATATTTTTTTATTCTTACCATTCCCGTATTTATTAAATAGTATATTTTAAAGTCTAAAACATTTAAAATACATCATCTCATTAAATAAAGCTAACATATTTTGCAACTTATCGAACATTAAGAACATACATATACGTAAAATAAACGCTAGTAAAATGACTAATGTTTATTGAACAATAAAAACGTGCATAAGTTATAAATTAACTAGAGTGTATTGAACTCACCTTAGTAAAGTCAATGCTCTTAACGAGGTTATTGATTTCTTCGTCGTAATAATCGTGAGAGAAGATCAATAGTGTTTTGTCAATATCTCTAGCCTGGGCCAGCGATACTATGAGATGACGAAGGTATGTAAGTCTCGTGTGTACCTGGAATTATATAGGGCTTATTTGTACTAGAGTACTTGTCTGTATATTCATATTTACAATGCATTATGTTTACATATGTGTAATTGGCTTTATGGAACATAGCTTAAGTCTTCCCCTATTTATTATCTTTTCTCAGTCTTTGTGATCGTGTAAACATAAGACATTTTCCATTGTGAAGGCATGGTCACAATGGAAAATGTCTTATGTAGTACCTGTTTTTAAAAGCGGAGATAAACATGATGTTAAAAATTACCGACAAATTTCAAAACTAAGCTGCATTCGGAAGATGTTTGAGAAAATTTTATACGACATTATATAACCTATTATTAAACCTATAATTACTAACGAACAGCATGGATTCATTAACGGAAAATCAATCAAAACTAACTTGTGTGAATTTATTGATTTGTGGCGTATGCTATGCATGGCTTGCAGGTTGACGCCGTTTACACAGATTTTTCGAAGGCCTACGATAAAATATCACATTCTATTATTCTAGAAAAAATATACAACATCGATGTGCACGGCGATCTTCTGCGTTGGGTTAAGTCGTAACTTACCAACCGTAGCCAAGCAGTTACTATTATAGGCTTTACTTGATCTTTTATTCCAGTTCCATCTGGGGTACCTCAAGGATCCCATCTGGGCCCATTATTGTTTAACGTTTATATCAATAGCATTGCTGTTGCTTTTAAGCACTCCAAGTTCTTGTTGTTGCCGATGATAATAAAATATTTAAGATAATTAAGAGTACTGATGATTGCATAGATTTTGCAGAATGATGTATATCGACTCAGTAATTACTGCTCCATTAACTTTTTAGTCCTTAATTTAAAAAAGTGTACTGTAATTACTTTCACTAGAAAACATTCCCCTATAGAATTTTCTTATAATTTAAGTGGTGAAACGATTTCGAGAGTTCGTATGATAAAAGATCTTGGAGTCATAATTGATTCAAAGCTACTCTTTGATGAGCACGTCGATTACATAGCCAAAAAGGCTTATCGTATGCTGGGTTTTGTGCTGAGGATATCCAAGGGGTTTAAGCATTCTTCAACGCATATTGCTTTGTTTAATGCCTACGTTAGATCGATATTAGAGTATGCTTCATCTGTTTGGAGTCCTCAGTATGGTAATCATATTGGTAAGATCTAACGTATACATGACATAACGATCTAATCATTTCGTTCTGACAATATTGGAAATTTAACGATACCTATGCCGGCTGTTGACCGACGTGCTCAACCGTCAACGGCATCAGGTTCTTTTATATAAAATCATTAATCATAAAATTGATTCACCATATTTGGTTTCCAAATTGAACTTTAAATGTCCACGTTATAATAATTCTAGACATAAGTTAACTTTTGACATCCAAACAACAAGGACTAATTGTGCTAAAAACTCATTTATTAATAGAAGTTGTTCCCAGTACAATAAATTATTTATAAATATTGACATATTTCATCTCTCTCTTAATAAATTTAAAACTAATGTCAAGAATATGTTGTTTAAATCTAATTCTTATATATAATTTTTCGATATTTTTTGTAATTATGATTTGTTAGATTTATTTGAATTTTTATTGATTTAATTTGATTGTCATTTTGATTTATTTGATTTAATTGTAAGACTGATTGGTTTTTTTTTAAATTATTTTATTTTATTCTAATTCTCATTGTTTTGATTGATGTGTTATGTTGTGTTATGTTTTATGTATTTGAATTGTTATTTATTATCATTATTATCATGCGTCTCTTTTCAAAATTTTATTATGTGTTTAGTTTTTATTTTGGAAACTGTTTATGGTTAAGGCCAGGTATTCCAACAAAACACATTGTTAGAATTCGTTTTTGAAATAGTAAACATTGAAATTTAAATCTAAAAAAAAATATTGTTAATTTTGAGGATATATTGCAGGGAATGTAGGTACCCGATGAAAACATGATTTAATAAAATTGGCTCAGAAAAAAATCACAAAGTTACCTCTTTTCCGTCTGTTTATCTCCAATTTTTCGGTTTTATTTCTAAAATAAGAGTTTAAACATTATGGGTCCTTTACCAAAATAATGTTCATTGATTTCTCGAGGCATTTTACCCGATAGTTTTTTTTTATTCAATCTCTTATTTTTTTAATTAATTATTCAAGCGAAATTCGGTCCACAGAGAACTCGTCAGTGTCTCGCGAGACGTTGACAAGGTAAGACGTGTATCAAAATTTTGCAGATGCAATTATGCGATTATCATGACATATATTATGTCATTCTCTAGTTTACCACAGTCTAGCTTTTCCAGTAGGTCCAAAGAGAATAATAAAAATGTTAAAATTGAAGTCAATCGAACATTTTGCAAAATCATGAATAACTCTCAAAGTAATCGAATTAAAATAGTAGATCATTTGAGACGTGGTTAGTTTACAAACATGAAAAATAAACCGATACGGGCAGGGATTCGAACACGCGACTACTGGGAAACCGTCCCGCCGCTCTACCAACTGAGCTACCGTATCGCTGTCCACCTCGGTGAATTAAGCATTCTATATGTGCATTTTATGTGTACTACCAAGTAAAAGGCCAGTTACACGTAACAGAACTACAAAAGTGTCTTTTGGCAATATAGGCAGACGAGAATGAGAAAATATACACACAGTTCATTGAAAAAGATGATTTATTTTGGGACACTACTACGAAACCAAAATTATTAACATTTTATATAAATTGCTTGCTGCCTGAAATCATAGACAGTAGAAATGCAAGAAGTATGCCCATACGAGACATATCAATTCAGAAGGAAAATATGACTGATACAACTAACCGTAAATCTAAAAACCCTGATAAGGAATTAATACCGGCACAAAATATACGCCGATTAAATTTTATTTAGTTTTAAATTACTTTAATTAAGAATTACCTATTTTATTGTGATTATACATAAACATAATTTAAATTAAATATATAATTTGTTTTATTTTTATTCTATATGTACCACTTACACTTTATTTATTTACGAAAATCAATAACATTATTAGCACATAAAAATATATTAAAAATGCATTAATATTTTGAAGTGAAATAAATTATTAGACATGGTTTAGTTCTAAACTGTGGCGACAGGATGACGTCACGTGGTCGCTATGTGCAATGCCCGCTGCGAAGGCGCGATGTACCTATATTACGCGGGCGGGGGTTGCACTGAATGCCTACTTTTGCAGGGATACCTGGCCTTAAGTACTATTTCTATATGTATATTTCAAATTTTATATGTATATTTATGAACACACAATGATTTCTGATCCTATTTATACTGCCTTTAAGTTTTAGTATATACAGAATCAAAAAGTTAGAGATGAAATAGTTTGGTCGAATACCATGATTTATAGTAATCATCCTAAATAACTGAAGATAAAAATAATATATAACAGATTCGTTTAAATATGTCGATAGCTTTGGATTCTGCACTTTCGAATACTGTCATATAATATTCCGCAAGCTAAGAGGCGGGCGGCCAGAGGGCCGGATATCCGGCTTCCGGATTTTCGCCCGCTATCGTGTTACGGTGAACGAGATCGGAATTGTTCGGGCAAGTTCGGGTGTTTTCGTAAGTAAGCGGAGATCGATACGATGCGGGTGGACTCGTTCGAGTGTTAAGACGCGTGTCAGTTTGTGTGTTTGTTTCTTGACTTGTTTCTTCGATAATATTGTTTTTTTCACTTGTCGTCCTGCTTTTAGGTTACATTTATTAACAAGAAATGTCACCACCAAAGAAACGATCGCCAATTTGGCAATATTTTGAATTAAACAGTGATGATAACAAGTACGCGGGATGTTTATTGTGTGAAATTCAAATTTCTCGAGGTGGTGAAGGAAAAAAGGCAGGTACGTAGGCTTTGGGATTACGTTTTTTATTAAATTGAAAGAAAAGATAGTAGGTACAACGAAAAATTATGACTATTCATCTTATGTCCTCAAGCTGATTTACAATTACGGTTTTATTTAAAAATACTTTAAATTCTCTAAAACAACATCCACTAATTTTGTGATAGCCAGTTTTAGTTTATTTTGCATATTGTGAATGGGTACCGTATGTTCAGTATTTTTTTATGCACTTTGTGAATCAGACGGTGTTTATTATATTTTTTTTCGCATTCATCAGGTACTTCAGCCATGAATAAACACTTAAAATGCAAACATACAGCGGAGTTTGAATTGATAAATAAACTCAAAACTGGTGAATCTCCAAAGCCGGAGAAACGTTCGCGACGTACCTTTCCTAGCACAAGTGCATCTTCAACAACAGCAGAAAAGAAACTAACATTGTCGGAATCGATTGAAGGAACATTATATTGGGATGCGAATGATATAAACGCCAAAAAATATAATTATTTAATTGCAGAAATGATTGCTATTGATAACGAGACATGCAGTATCGTAGAAAAGGTTGGGTTTAAAAGACTTCTAGAACAAGCTCTACCCCAATATAAATTACCAAGTCACACTTATATTTCTCAAATAATAGTGCCCGATATCTACAACAGAATTCACGACAAAATTAAAACAAACATTTCAAAAGCTGTTGCAGTTTCTATTACTTTTGATATGATCTGTCTCGATAACGGTTCCAGCTTCTTGAGTTTCAGAGCTCATTGGTTGTCTCCGGAATTTCAGCGGCAACACGGTCTTCTTGCTATGAAACCGTTTTCAGGATTAGACACAGCAGAAAATATAGCAAAGGAACTGAACGCTATTGCTGCTCGCTGGGATATTGAGAAAAATATTGATATACTAATCCATGGTAGTGGTGGTAATATGGTGAAAGCAGGAGTTGGAGAGTATGATTCTGTTAGATGTTTCATAGATTCTCTTCAGCAAGTGGTCAATGAGTCAATGAAAGTCCAAGCTGAAGTGTTAGATATGATTGCTGCTGGAAGACGTCTAGTAACTCATTTCAATGATTCAGCTTCAGCGCAAGGCAGTATTCTTAAAATTCAAAAAGAGTTAAATTTGCCACAACATCAGCTAGTTCAGGACATCAAAACGAGGTGGAACTCTACCTTTTACATGGCAGAACGCTTGTTGGAACAAAAGAGAGCTATCATTCTTTACATCGCTGAACATGACACAATCACTTATTTGTCAATACAACAGTGGTGCCTGATGGAGCAGTTTATAAATCTTTTAACGCCATTTGAAGAAATAACGAAAATTACAACTTCTGGTCTTTCCTGCATATCTGAGGTCATTCCGCATGTTTCTGCGTTAAAAAAGTATTTAGACAAATATGAGACTGCAGAAAGAACGCCGGACTTAGAACGCATGAGAGTTTCTTTGAAAACTGAATTAGAAAAACGTTTTAAATGTTTAAGAGAGAATACAAAATACCTAACTGCTACCTTTTTAGACCCAAGGTTCAAGTCAGACTATTTAGGAGTTCTTGAAACTGAAAAAGCCCGACAGGAAATCATGATAGAGTATATAAAAAACTCTTATGAGGAATCTTCTCACAGTAAGAGATCATCGCCATTTTCAACACCTGCTAAACGAATGAAAGTCGATGAAACTGAATGCAACTTCACACGTGAAGCTCATGACACTTTTTGGGACTGTTTCAATGAAGTGGCAAAAGATAATAGTAGTGTTTGTCGCGATCAAAGATATCCAATTGCTAACGAAATGGATTTTTTCTTGAAGTCATCTCGAATCGATCTTAATCATGACCCATACATTTGGTGGTCAGTTAATTCTAATCAGTACCCGCACTTGTCAAGGTTTGCTAGAATTTATCTTTCAGCACCTGCCAGTAGTGTTTACAGCGAAAGGCTATTTTCAGAAGCTGGTCTGTTATACGAAGCCAAGCGGAGTCGCGATTTACCAAGAAATGCTGAAAATTTGATATTTATTCATCATAATTTGCCACTTGTTAATTTCGAATATTAAACTAATTGATAAAACCAACATTTTCGGTGTTTATAACCTGGTTTGCCTTGTGAATACACTTCAGATTTTTTAATTTTACTGTCCGACCCAATAGTGAAAACAAGGCCGGATAGGCCGGTTACCGGATAATTACCGAGAATCCGTTTCATCTTTAAACAAAAAAGTTACAATAATTTATACCTCAAATTGAAGGTACACTTAAAAAAATTAAACAAATCGATCCAATGCTTCAGTCACAAGATAATAATTTTCATTATTATATACGCGCTGTAGTTTCAGTGGCATATTAGGAAAAACTATAACAAAATACGTTTATTTTATAAGAGAGAAGTGAAAATTCTAATGTAGGTAAATAATATTGTTTTTTATTGGTATATGAATTTGTTAGTAATAGAGTGAATACGGTATATATTTCTTTTTCTGTCTGTCTTTTAATTTAATTTGAACAAAAATTATTTGCTTTAATAAAAAAGCTGAATATTAAATGAGATCAAAGATATATTTATATAATTCCTCATTTAATTGTAATACTGAAATCTAGTATATATATGCGTTATCAAGTATACATCAAGAAATATTAGTCGTACTTGAATTTTCACGAATCTCATAAAACGTATATACACATTACAATTACTAGTATTAACTAATTCGTAATTTTAATCATCGTAATCAAAACATCTAAAATAAATTAAAATAAAATATAACTTAAAAACTTAATTTTATACCAATATTATGACTTCTCTATTTTTATATTTAAAAATCTAACATATTTATTTTGTCTATACTTTTATAAATGTCGGTCATGTTAAAAACCTGTCACCTGAGAGTTGTCAAATAGATTGTGAAAAATTAAATAAATTTAATAGTTAAAATTATATAAAATGTCAGAGGAAGATATAATCTTGGTTAGTAAAATAATAAAATACATAATTTAAATAGTTGTCTATTAAAAAAAAATATCTTTAATAAAAATTACATATTGCCAATTTGTCATGTTATCCTGATGGGATGGATCATTACTTAACATATTTTATATTTAATCTAATACTATATTATCGATGGAATTAGAAAAAGATTAGAAAAATAATAAAATCAACAACCCTTTTCATTCAAACTCCTGAAATTTTCACTAATCTAGGGAGTGACATATAAATAAAATTTGAATAACTATAGAATGAGAAATAAACCGATAACGGGCAGGGTTCGGACCCGCGACCTCTGGGAAACCGTTCCGTTACCCTAACAATTGAGCTACCGTATCACTACCCGCTTCGGTGAATTAAGCATTCTATATATGATCGTCTTTATAGGCACAGTATATAAATATATAATAAACGGATCCACAGCGTACTATTAATTTGCGTAGTTAATAAAAGTGTCAATTTTAATTTTCAGTCCAAAAAGAAGTCTGAAGTGCCCCGGCGTCATCCAAAGAAGTTAGTAATACCACGGCGTCAACCATCAGTACATGTACCAGAAAGAAGTCCCGTTTTCATAACACCAGATAAAATCACTTGTGTTGAATGCACTTGTTTTCCGAAAGAAGACCCTTACGTTAAGAATAAGTATTCAAATTACTAACATAGTCAAATATTTAATACTTGGCAATAAAGTTAGTTTCCTTAGATATTTAATGTTTTTGTTATTTCATTGAAAACTGTAGAAAAATAGTAGATATGATAGTAATACTTTATCCATGATCTACATCACAAACTGGGATATAACAGTCAAAATCTTTCATTATAATAATGTCTTAATATATAATAACCTTTAAAAGAAGAATGATTAATAAAGGAAATTTGAAAATTTGTGAAAAGTGAACCATATTTCACTTAAAATGTTTCAGGAAGTTGAATCCATGTCAAAAATCCCCAAAAACATTATACGAATATGCAGCCGCAGTAGTTGATATGCTGTCCTACTCACACGCATTCAAATGGTCGAAGGAAGATGTCGCCGATTGGATGGAAACTATTGGCTTTCCAGAATATAGAGTTTGTTATTTATTTATTTAAAATAATATATTAAACTGTACTTTAATGTCTGTCTCAATGAGGAATCTTCTGAAACATAATAGAATTTCATGATTATCTAATATACCGAAAAGGTCAATTTTAAAGAATATCTAAGTATATCTTATGAATGTTATTTGAAATTTCAATTATTTTGACATTTCATAAGTGAATGAATGAATGAATACATTTTTTTTAAATAATAATAATCACGATTGCTGCATTCATACCGTCTGTTTACACACAAAGTTTATAACGTAGAACATAAATAATTATACACGAATTAGATTCGTAAAAAAAAAGTTTTAATTGAATGTGTATACTCATGAAAATTTAAAATACTAATAACATCTTGTTTTCAGGAATGTATATTGGATAACAATATCAATGGACTCCGATTATTAATGTTGGAAGATCCATCGAAATTAGCAGATATTAATATTAGAAATACCAAACATATAGAGGTTGGATTTTAATATTTTTTAGTTTTTTTTCTTTTTTTTTTAAAGACAACGTTCAGATTATAACAAATATAAAATAAATAACAAATATATAGATAACGGGCACAAAGTCGAGACACGGAACAATAGTCTGTGCATCACACAAAAAATTGTCCCGTGTGGGAATCGAACTCACGGCATTTAGTTCAGCAATCAGCAATAATTATATTTCCTCAAACAATAAAATGTATATATGCACCGATTGCTTATAAAATGTATGCGCCGATTATGATGAAACTTATCATCTAAGATATAATTGTAGATTGATAATATAATTGTAGATTGATAATTAATAACCCTAAATAATAATAATTGGGGGTAAAAATTAATAGGAAACATATTTAAGTTGAAATTGATTTTAGTCTTTATCTTTAGGTCATAACAGATAAAGTACGCGAGTTGTTCAGTACAGAAGTAGTACTGTTCAGTCGTAGTATAGGTCTTCCCCCAAGGAAGCCGTTGACTCATTGCACCTGGTTCAAGTCTAGAACTGGACCTAGCTGGGGTATTAGAGAGAATTGGACGAGGTAAGGGTAATTGCTAGAATTATTATTATATTGTAAATAGCCAGGTTCAATGTGTACATTCAATATTTAAATAATTACCATTTATAAATAGCCAAAAACAATTAGAATGATTTTGATAAAATTATAGCTAGGTATGTTTTTATACCTTAGTATTCGCTCCGATTGCTTGATAATTTTGACTTAAAAAACTTATTCCAAAACAGAATACAAACATTTTAATATTTACAAGATATGAAAAGAGAGTATCGACCTGAAAAAGTTGCATTCCTTACTGTAGGCGTCTTTATCAGGGAATATATGTATTTACATAATATACATGTACAGTACCCGGCAATAAATATTGCACATCGACCTTTGGAAAGAGACAATCGGCTAATTTCGGCTTCGTAGAGCGTTATCTCTGTCGCACGAAATACAAACAAACTGGTATCCATTGGTCCGGATCACCCCAATATCAGCTTCTACCATTTGACCGCGTACAACGGAGAGCCGTTCGGATTGTCGGAGACCCGGTGCTCTGCGAACGGCTGGACTCTTTGGCATTGCGTAGAGACGTGGCTTCTTTGTGCGTCTTCTACCGCATTTACAACGGGGAATGTTCCGAAGAACTATTCGATCTGATGCCTGCCGCCGAATTTCATCACCGCACAGCGCGCCATCGCCTCCAATATCATCCTTACCACCTGGATGCGTGGCGATCCTCTACTGTGCGGTTTTCAAGGACATTTTTCCCACGTTCCACTCGCTTGTGGAACGAACTCCCTTCGGTGGTATTTAAAGATCGGTACGACATGGATACCTTCAAAAAGGCGTTTACTCCTACCTACAAGGCCGGCAACACTCTTGTAAATCCTCGGATGTTGCAAGAGTTCATGGGCGGCGGTGATCACAAGTCATCTGTGACCCGCCAGCTCGCTTGCCCTCCTCTTACATAAAAAAAAAAAACATGCTTACATTATGTTTAAGTATTTTACTATTTATGAAAATTATAACTGTACGTAAAAAAGACCGTTATAGCTATTTTCCTAAATAATATATTTTTTTACGTAAACATAATGTAAGCATGTTTTTTTTTATTTTATTTTACCCCAATCTTAAGCCACCACTTATAGAAAAATTTGTGGCTTTTATACAAAGAATAAAAATAATTATCAAAAGACGTAAATTATACTTGTTTTACAGCTCCTAATAGATACCGGAATGTTTCTATTTCGTGCGACAGAGCTAACGCTCTACGAAGCCGAAATTAGTCGATGGTCTCTTTCCAAAGGTCGATGTGCAATATTTATTGCCGGGTATTGTATATATGTTTTTAAGTACATTTAATACTTAGAAATACAAACAAATGAAATGTATTTATATATTGTAATATAATAGATGCGACATTCTCCGCTGGATGAAGATCATCGGACCAGAGCCGGTCTACTGGAACCATTGGGATTTAGTATGGTATTAATTCTTTGATTGTAACAATTGTTTACGAACAATTAAATAATTAAATCCAGCCATTATTGTCGTCACATCACTACTGTTCTAAAAAATTTTTTTAATATTATTAATAAATATTTTATAATTTGGACGACTATTTTAAATATATTTGTATTAAAGGCACCAAAAGCCTGATTTCCCAAAGGTGTTGTTTGGTAGAGTGAAATACAAACGGAGTGAGATCTTCGTGCCTCGATATAAACCACAAGTAGATGTCTGCAGAGAGTTTTTGGTAAGATTTTTTTTTCATATTTATGCAAAACAAAGTGCGGCCCATAGAAACTTGTACCTAAAATACTTTTTGAACGAAACTTTACTTAAAGTCTAAACGACAGTCTAGAAATATTTATATTAGTCTAACAATATTATATTGTTTATTTCATATATTGTTTATACATACTTAATATTAGTTTCATGATTATTAAGAAAAAAAATCTAACGAATAAGTAAAACATATTCCTAAAACAGAAATGCTCTGTTGCTGTGGTGGTTAATGACCCTGGCTGCTGAACCGAAGGCTGTGGGTTCGAATCTCACACGGGATAACTCTTTGCGTGATCCACAGACTGTTGTTCCGAGTCTGGTTATACTTTGTATCCTTTATTTATATGTTTGTAAATCCCAACAGTGATAATAATCTCTACAGAAGTGGCTTTTTTTAAATTATAATACATGGTTCTTTCCGTACTTTAGATTCCCAGAAAATTTATTCTTCAAAAGAACATACCAGACAAAGAACAACTCATCTGGATGGAAGTAATACCCGAACCACAAAAGAAACCCAAAATAAAGAAGAAAGTAAAAGTAGAATCAAGACTCGTACCAAAGAAGATCAGCTTGACCGGCCTTAGGGGGGACGAATTTATTTTGGCAAAACGTAAAATGCCTAAACCAAAGTTTTTGCCTTGATTTTTAATGATGTAGTTATTTTCGACAAGACAATATACAATGAACATTAAATGTATACTTTTCACTCTCTTAGTTCGAAAAATCTGCCTATTATATTAATAATAGAAGAAAAAAAATTGTATCTCTTTTTACGAAATATACGTGATGAAGTTATACACACAAATATTATATTAAAAAAGTGCACGAAGAATATTTTTATATAAAAATGCATTTGAAATACATTAAACGAATGAATATAACATTACACACACTACAATACGAAACATTACACACACTGATGCATTATTCAAATGAATGATAGTCGCCTGACGTAATAGAAACAAAAAAAATATGCAAGTTATTGGTCCGCATAAACATATAAATCCAAATTTTGCCCACTGGGCGTTCGTATATAAAAAAATTGTATTCTTTTTAGTTCAAAGAACTAGTTTAGTCGGTCTATCAATATCTAGTAAAATATTGGGGTTAAAAACTTAAATCATTGACTGAATTTTCTTTTATGACGAACTAAAAAAAGTTTTTCGAATATTCTTTAAGGAGGTCAAGAATAACATGGTTTTGATATTTTAATAAGTTTTGATGTGTTTATAAAATATATATATATGTTTATAAAAAATAACACTTATCTTTTATTTTAAATAATATTAAAATGGAACAACTTAACTTTGTTAGGAAATGACCAAATAAGAAGACCTCCAATACAGACCTGTATAGCTATTATGATGGTGTCATTTTGTACTGGTCCGAAGATATCTTCGTTGTAAATAGTCTGAGCTTCGTTTATTCTTTGTATCGCTCTCCTCATGTCTGTTACATTCTTTGGTCCATAGCGCTCTGTCGAATTTCCTGAAAATTAGAAAACAATTGGTAAGTATATTTCATCCATAACTAAACTGATGGAAAAGAAGTAATAGCAAAAACGTATTTTTGCGATTCATAGAGTTCAAAAATAAAAAAACTAATATAACTATGGTATAAGTAGAATTTGATAAACAGACAAATCAGTTTTGTTTTAACTTTTTCACTCTGAAACCCCCAAATCTGGGAAAAAATCTTTAAGACTTAAGCGACTTGAAGAAGTTTTTTCAAGATTTTGTTATTAAAAATAGTATAATATATACATATAAGACATACCAGTAATATTCTTGGGATGGACGGTCAGGTACTTGTGTAGCTCCGGTGGTACCAACGCCAACACCTGCTCTGACGTATCGTTGGAGTTCATCAGCTCTTCTGTAATAAACATGTCATTTTAAGGTCATGGCGGTCATTATTAAATTTTAAAAAAACTATTAAATTTTAATTAGTTACAAAAAAAAAAACATCAATCAATCATTCATTTAAATAATAACATATAAAAAAAATGAATTTTCGAACAAAAGTGCAATTTTGTACACTTAACAAAAAAAAGTACATATATAACATAATAAAAGGGAAAAACGACAAATAAAATAATAAAAAATAACAAATATAAAACAAAAAACATATAAATACAATAAAACAAAGAAAGCAAACAAAATCAGAGAGAAAAAACATTAAAACGTCACGTTCCAGAGATAGTGTATGTACACGACGAACAGATAAGAAATCGAGGAATACGTGCTTCCTGTTAATTTATTTTAAACATGATAAAATATAAAAAATATATATATATTGTACTACAGTTCGTTTGTCTGTATGTAATGCTACTCAATCGATTAACATTAATTACAAACATTATGAGGGTGTGGAAAAAAACATTAACGTGAGAAAATATACTCTTATACCGATATAAATAAGTTTTAGATGACCTTAGAATATAATTTATTCTTCTTATAACTATTAAACTAAAGTTAAAATTATGTTATTTCAGTGAATAATCATTTATAAATAACAAAATTTTATTTACATTCTCGAATAATCACCGAATAAAATTACTCTAAAAAGTTAAAACTGTAATTAAGGTTTTATTTGATAAATGAGCCAGTTATGTTAAATTGGTTGACATTTTATTAAATGAAATTTCCATAAAAAATACTTTATATTAACCGATTTTAAAAGGATCTATATTCGCCAGGACGATTCTTTTTGTCGGTCATCGTAAGTCATAATTTCTCATTTTATGAACCGATTTTGATGATCCTCATTCCATTACTAAGACATAAGTAAGACATACTTTCAAGTTCCCATAACATTCTATTAATATATAATCTAGAAAAACTAGTATTACCTGCATAATTGTTAGGTTTACCGCAACCCTAGATTAAGTAGGTAACCTAACGTAGGTCAAGGCCGCGTTGACCGTGAACTACTTATATTAATATTAGTAAGCGAAATGATAAATATAACTGATAAGATAGAGTAAGTGAAAAGTAAATTACAGGCCGTTTTAAACTAAAATAAATAATAATAAAATTCCAGCATTTATTCGACCAATGATAATGATTGAAACATTTTTTGTTTGATTTAAAATCAGTCGGTTAGTTTTGGTTATTTTTTTTATTTAATATAGATAAATAAACGACCTAGGTCAATTTATCATCTGTATTGTTATAATTAGTATTATCATTGTGTTATACGTTATCAGTAGACGTTTGTTATTATTTTATAAATATTGTTATCTTTAATCTTTATTCTTAAATATACTTAAGATTATATAGTTCTAAATAAATAAATATAATGAATATTATATAACCTGTAATATTAATTAATATCTGTGTACTTGTTAGTTTTTTATTTACATAATTCTTAATTATCTGTGGAAAACAAACATTGAACAGATAGTAATAAACCTTTCTGCGGCTCCATGTTAGTGATGTTCTGTGTTGATATTTGCGTTGTGTTAGTTTCTGAAAGATAGTATAATTTCATGATTCAGAATTTTCAGTGAGGTCAGTTCAAAATGTTACAGTACAAAATTAAAAAAAAGTCTTGATTCTACGACTGGCCTGAACTGACGATATACCACACCATTAAATCAGTCAAAAAATCTATGAATTTTATGAGTTTATTCAAATAAATGTAGAATTAAATATAAATCAACAAAGGCAGGACTCAACCCTGAGTCCTCGGGGTACAGTCACGTCACTCTGTCAGTTGAGTTACCGTGTCGCTACCTTACTGAACCTATCTTTCTATATATAATGGTCTTTATCAGGGCAGGAAACATTTATTAGGCTTCTTTTTATTTTCCATCGATAACATACTACATAATCAAAGCATATCAAAAGACTACCAAATACCAGGTAAAGTCAACACATGTAAAGAAATGTACAACAAAATAAATAAAAACAAAACAATATTCAAAGTTTTGTTTTTAAAAAAAAAACAAACAATCTACAATGTTACACAGCGTCCGGAAATAATTGATTTCGTTTCAACTTCCTTTCAACAAAAATATTTGTTAAAATAATAAATAAATCAAATACTGTTTACAAAGTTAGTAATGATTTATAATTATGATGAAGGCATTAAAAACGCGTTGCCAAAACAGACAGGTATCGTCGCATCACTACATTGACAAAGCTTGACTACACACACATGCTTGATAACCGTAGGCACTATACATGCTATAGTGCAGAAATAATGTGTAAATGAAACAATTTTGATAGTTTGATTTATTTTTTATGTATATTTTTTTAAATATCTTCATTATTTTTGTATATATATCTACATAATTTACGTAATATTATTAAATATTTTAAGATATAAGTATTATTTATAATACGACCTAAAAATCGATGGTTGATACTTATCTCCTAGACAAAAAAAGTAAGTTATCCGAGTTTAGGCGGTTGTTTTAGTTATAAAGAGATTTGGTCTCCAGACCTAGAGGAGTTATCTTAAGGTACACTTCTACTGCTTCTACTGGATCTAGACGAATGAGCCGAGATTAGAATTTTTGTTAATTTTGATAAACTTTTATACTTAATCTCACTACATTTCTTCCCTCATTCCTAGATTTATTCAATATGTATTTTTTCTTCCCTCTTCTGTTTTTTTTTGTATTCTTTTTTGTATTTCTATTCTTGCAGCGATCCTTATCTAAACGTAAATTGTGTATACGGTCCTAAACAATACCTCAGAAAAAGCTCATGAATAAACTCTGTATGGTTAATCTCGGTATTCGATTTCTACTTCCGTTAGTGTATCTAAGAAATAAGAGCTACCAACATTAGTCACATAACACCTTAAGGGACGCTATAAAAGAAATAAGAGGTACCAACATTAGTCACAGTCATAACACCTTAATTGACGCTATAAAAGAAATAAGAGGTACCAACATTAGCCATTGTCGTAACACCATCCGTGAAGCTATCAATGAAATAAGAGCTACCATCATTGGTCAGTCATAAACATCAGTGACATACCAGCATCCTTGTCAATGACGCCGTTGGTAGCCGCCAGCATGATCTGCACCCAGACACAGAACAGCCCGATAATGACAATAATTCTGAGGAACGCAGCATAACGTATGCGAGGCATCCTTCACAGGTGTCTGGTGACGCATCGCTGGTCGGTCATCGTCTTGATTGGCCAATCTGATCAAAAAAGATAATAATTTAAAAAAAGGAACAAAGTCGAAGAGTTCAATAATCCAATTATATCTTTAAAAAGTGCCATGAGAGATTAAACTCTTGCATAAAGTTTAAATTATAGCTTTGATAAAAATAATATAAAATTAAAATAATAATGATATTTTTTTTGTTTCAGTTGTGTTAAATATTTTTAAATATAGATTAATAAGTTTCGAATATTAAATAATAATATTTAATATTACAGTTGTCTCACAAAAGTCTTGAAATTAAATTAATTAAAATACCTATATAGTATTACTAGATTCAACTTAATAATAAATACCTCTGCTCTTAATGTATTCTAATATAATAAACATACATGTTCAAATTTAAACATATTTTCCGAGCATAAAATCCAATACTTAATTTATTATTCAAAGATTTATGAGCACATTAAATATGCTCGTATGCATAGGTATTTCACGTTCATTAGAAATTACGTAATTATTTTCGGTCCGTCTGTTGTACACTAATATAAACATTAAACTGCAATATAATTAAAATTCGATAATCCATACTAATTTTTAATTTTTTAATTTTCCAAATTAATTATAAATATGAAAATATTGCCGTCTATCTGTTCGCTTAATGGCCAAATAGTTGAGTGGTTTTTGATTAATTTTCATGTAGTATACCTACTTCTCTCGCCTTCTTGCGTCCTAATGATTATGTTTATAACATCAACCCCACCAACCCTTCTGATTATTTATCCAAGGCACTAGGACCCCTATAAGACTATATAGACAATTTGGGGTCTGAGGAAGAACTCAAGGAACTCGAAAAGGAGAAGAAAAATTCTACCATCACTATCGGATAGGCGACGCTCTTTGATTTAGTAAATACATTAATACCAGGGTGAAGCCGAGTAACAGAGCTAGTATATGAAATTTAATTATAAAACAAAATAAAAGTATATTTAAAAAACTAATTCTAGAGAGTTTGCCAGCGATGTTATCGTTAAGGGTTGATAATGTCTAGTGGGTATTTAATCTCAGCGAAAAATAGCAATTATAAGGTTTAAAACAACAAACGTTATATATAATATTTATAGATATTTTTTAATTGAATTGAATTTAGAATTAATTTATTATTTATTTTACACTGACATAATGTTTAGAGAGGTTAACAACCTTTAACATTAGAGAAACATTTTAGATTTTTAAATTTGGGAACCTTTTTATTATTAAAAAAAGCTTAACTTAATTCTGAAGTTATTCAAGAAGTATTTATAATTATAATAAAATATGTTGGCCATGGTATGCTTAACTAATTTATAAATCTTTAATTTAAAATTATACGAGGAAGGAATCATAGAAATTGAAGTATCCTTCTCGTATACATGAATTATTCATTTAAATAATTTTATCTTTATATAAAAATATATTTATGCAAAACGGAATAATATTACTTATACGTCGAAGATTACGAGAGATTACCTCTTGCGAAACAAAAGTATTACTAACATTATCAACAAACATATGTACGAAACTAGCACAAATATACACAAATACACACACATACACACACGCACAAAGACACACAACTCTTGCCATAGAGTAATAATGATTTAATCTGTTAGCGATGGTTTTGTCACAGTTCAATTACACAACAGTAATAATCTCTATATTATATAAGTAAATGTTGTATGGTTGTATGTTCTTTCCTTCGAAACAATTTAACTTATTTAAAAAAAAAATATTTAGAATGTACTTTTAGGTTGAACTTATACTGTAAAATTTAATTAAGATCAATGGAAAATGGTTTTGGAAATAAACTTTGCAAATGATACCGAAAACAACAGTCTATAAAATTCTTCTTAAGAACAGACAGAGCCGAGGGTAATAGGTAGTATATAATACTCGTCACGTAAAGCCAAACATACTAAATGCTGATATCGTAATCTGTCCACGTAAAGATGATTTTCTTTAAAACCCTGTACAGGAGAAACATACTTAAACACATACAGGAGAAACCTACTTAAACACGATCCAACATAGCTTAAATAAAAATAATAAGAATTTTGTAGTATAGATATTTTAGCTATGATATGCTTATTAAAATTTATATATATGACAAAACTATACAATACAAGCAGGATATCATGATACAAAAGATTTTATATATTATAATGGTAAGTTCATCAAAGTAAGCGCACGCTAGCTCAGTTGTTAGAGCGACGGGGAGGGACTCACAAGACGCTCGTTCGAGTCCTGACCATGTACGTGAAATTATCATTCTTTATTACTTACTATCATTCGTTATTTCTCAAAGCAAAGAATTTTATAATCTGGTTGTAAAATTTGAATTTTCCTTGCGGCTATAATGATTTGAAGACAATTTTGGTTTATAGATTGACCAGGTTTAATAACAACTAATTTTACTAAAACTTGGTTTTATTGAAACACCCTGATTCCAACAACTTAACATAAGATACAATAACAGAATCCCATTGTCGTAACAAGGAAAAAGTACATTTTAATTAAGTTACATTGAATGAATGATGAATGAAATGAATGAAGTGAGTCGCTTTTATCACTTATACTCGTTACTTCAGCGTAAATGACTTATTTAATATATTGCAGACTTGTAACATGAATATTTTTTCCTTGTTCTGTTTTATATTCGAATCATAACTTGAACTAATACGCTTTCATATAAAATAAAACTCTGCAATTTCGACCGTTTTGCTTTACTCTACCTACTATTTTTTGGTTTAAAGTCAAAGTCATTTTTTTATTTCAAATAGGCATACATTGCACTTGTGAAACGTCAGACTCTAGTTGCATTTGGTTGGTTGGTACATTTATTTTAGAAAAAAAAGCAGAATATCAATAGAACACTTAGTTCAAAGGAATAAACAAATAATAAAAAAAATATCTTAATTAAAGTATTTATGATTTTTACGACTGAACTCACAATCTCAATTTATAGATCGATTATATGCATAGATAATTCAGAAAATTGATTGCAGTTACGATTATTTTTTAATTTAAAATCAAGATAGATTATTAATTTACGTTAACTAGCTATTTTAATAGCACATATGATAACATAATCCGTGAAGATGAAAACTGGGTTCCAGTGTCTGAGAAACAAAATAAGGGAAATAAATTTTGTTACTGGCTGTTTACATACATTAAAAAAACATTAATTTGAATTTCGAACAACCGCCCTCGCCTCCTTCTGTCCTATTGATTATGTATATAGCATCTCAAACTTGTCAACCCTCTTGGTTATAAAGTATTGAGCCGCTATTCATGTGGTCAAGGTTTACCCCTGTAACATGGACCCTTATACGGCAGGTCTGACCTCCGAAGTCATCCGACCACGGCACTATAAGACTAGTAAGCTCGCAAGGCTATCGGTCATAAACAAGTCCAATCGCGACCACCAAACTACCTTTTCTCCATGAAAGGTTCCGGAGCTGTAAGGCACGCTCACTTCCCGTGTGATTTCTCGCACTTGCAATTCACTTGCTAAGAACGTCAGAGAGGCTAACTACCAGTGTCCAGCTGGTGCCGGAGCTGTAAGGCACGCTCACTTCCCGACAGGCAGTCAGGCCGCAAGCCTACCCTACGTGACAGTCGGGTGACCGGATAGATGCTAGCACATCCATCTAACCTCTAAGCAGGGGGCTACCCGAACTGCAGTGACCCCCGAAAGGATCTCTGCTTAAGGACCGTTCCAAGCCCCGAAGTAAAAAACCGCAGCAGCCCTTCGCCTTAGGCTGGTCTATCACCTCTCGCTGCGCACAAGATCCGACGAGCCCCCCACAACTGTGGGGACCCAGACGAACAGCGCCGAATCTCTGCAGCTAACCACATTACCACTACGAATCCAACACCAAAACCGGTAACCCGGCAGTTTACACACGCAAGCGCATGCATCGCTGCCGGAGGGCTTAGGTACCGGGGTTCCGTAGTACCCTGATCTTAGCAGCTGACCCGTAGTTCAGCTGCAAACTATCTACCGCCGGGTGTCTCAGTAGATAGGGAAATTTCGAACAATGGAGTAGGGCACAAAAGAGAATATGATTGCAGTAATTGCACTTTTTGAGCCAGCCGACATGTTTGATACATTGAAAAAGCTAGGCCAATCAATAAATAGCAACAACAAATAGCAGTCCAGACCAGAATTCTCGAAATTCCATAAGGAAGGAGAAAATCCTTTCCAGAGAATTGAGAATACTACCGAGGACACTTTCTCGGATTATCAAACAAGACGTAGGTCTAGGGGCTTATCTGAGATATACAGGACATACCTTAAATAAGGCACTAAAAAAAGAGGGTCGAAAGATCAAAACTAATAAACAAATTAATTAATTGATTAATTTATAAACAAAATGATCGAGTGTATGCACACAGCGTTAAAGAAGCTTCCAAGGAAGTGGCCATGTTTCAGCGAGGCCATCATCCAGCATATCTCGTGGTTTGGTGGTGTCTCCTACCAAGCGGTTACGAAACTACATTTTTGCGAAAAAAGAGTGAAAACGTCAGCCAAAGTGTATCAAGATACCGTGGTAGAAGCGGTCGTTAAACCTCTCACAAACACCTTATTCAAAAACGAAGTGTTGACATTCCAACAGGATTCAGCCCAGAGTCATAGGTCACGCACTACCTAAATTTGGCTTGAGAAAAAAGTTCCAGACTTCATAAAGGCCGATGATTGGGCTTCGGTTAGTCCGGACTTAAACCCTTTGGACTATAAATTGTGGTCTGTGCTAGAGAACTTGGCCGGCTCTAAGCGTCACCCAAATGTTAAGCTGCTCAATAAATCTTTGGAGGAAGCAGTGACCAAGTTTCAAATGGAAACTGTTCGTCAATACATCGACGAATGGCCCGGCCGTTTAAAAGCGTGCGGTAAAGTTGAGGGTGTCCACCCTTAACTTGAGTTTGAATAACTAGCTTAGTATGTACATATTTTTGTCATTCTGCCTAATAACATAAAAAACTTTTAAAAGATATATCTTTATATACTAGCGGACCCGACAGACTTTGTCTTGTACTCGCGTCTTTAATTTAAAAAATCAAACTTAAAAAAAAATATTAAAAAGTTATCACAATGTCTAACGTCATTACATGTACATTTATCATAATTCGACCAATCGATACCGTATGAATATGTAAATCAAGATTTTTAGTTTGAATAAATGAATTTGTTCCAATATTTATTTTTTAATTTCACTTTTTACGTAGCGAAGCACGTATCGGGCCGCTACTACTAAAATATTTTTCTTATTTCTATCGCAACGCCAACTGTCAGGGCAGACTATAATTAAAATATAATATTATTTAATATTTGACATTGCCATGGTAACGCAGTCCGTCGGAACCAATGTGAAACATTCCAAAATCACCACCTACTTACTCATTAAAAATTAATCAAAAAACCATTTTCCAGTGGACCAAATTGTGAATCTAAACAATTCTCAAGTCCCCTTGAACACACACAAAGAATTTCAGCAAAATCGGTCCAGTCGTTTAGGAGGAGTTCAGTGACATACACACGCACACAAGAAATATATCTTTATATATATATTTCTAGAAATATATATATTTAGAAATATATCTTTATATATATATTTCTTGTGTGCGTGTGTATGTTACTGAACTCCTCCTAAACGACTGGACCGATTCTTATGAAATTCTTTGTGTGTGTTCAACTAACTTGGGAATTGTTTAGATTCACAATTTGGTCCACTGAAGAATGTTTTATTTGATTATTTTTTTAATGTGTAAATGTGATGTGTGTGGTGGTGATTTTGGAATGGTTCCGCTAGTTTTTTATAAATTGTCAAATATTTTCTTTGAAACAGAACTTATGGCTAGACTAGGTATTTTTACTAGTTGAGTAATCTCTGACGGTTTAACAATAATTACGTATATTTAATCTATAAATATAATAATATAGTAATGAGGTAAAATCTGTATTAATTTTAATAACATTTACTTGTTTAGCAACAGTGAACACGAAATAGGTATATGGTTTAAATTTATTTTGTTTGCGGATTACGTAAAACTGTTAGATTTTGAGGAAATTTAGTGTGGTTATAGGGAAGTATCCCTGTCAATATATAGGATAGTTTTTACAGTAATAAGTGCCGCTTATTATGGGAAAACCTAAAAATGTTTTAAGCTAATTAAAATAAAACAAATAAATGAAACTGTAATTTAAAATTATAAGAATGACAGTTGGCTTACGATTTGAACAGTCAAAGGTGATACAAATTATATAATCGAATTTATATAATATAACATCACAGGACAAATTACACACATTGATCTAACCCCTAAGTAAGCAAATTATTTGCTTGTGTTAAGGGTGTTAGACAACGATACAAATACATAGAAATACACCTTATAAATAATTCACTATTTAATAAACGGCCAAAAAGGCAGAATTACAGACATCTATGTTCCTTACATACATGCCTGTCGATGTCTGGAATCGAACCCGAGCCCCTTTGCGCCAAGTTACCTTAGAGTATGCGCTCACCCACTCAACGAGACGGTTGAATCTATCTTATTCAATTATAGAAAACAACACCCATTCAATAATTAAACATAGTATTCAAGATAATTAAACATAGTATGCGTAATTCAACGCCTATTGATATAATTTAATATTTTTGTCTACACACGACTATTCTTGCACATCGGATTGGTTTACAGAGAATTTCAACCTACACTTGGTACACTTTTAGTACAAAAGAAAAAGAATAAATATATTTTTTTTTGTACTTTTAATCGAATAAAGTAATAATAAAAACAAATCATATATTTTTTAAATAATAAGGAAAAAATATGAAAAATTATGAGAATGACAGATTTTTTGTTTTCAAAACTATCTCTATCAATACTCGCAAGTCAAACATCAAATGCCTACAATGTCTCAACAAACAAACAGAACACCTAATTGATATGCGCCTGCGCATTCAGCAATAATTATACCATTGTTTTGTAACGAGTCAAACGTGTTACACAATTATTGTTTATATTATTAGCTGACCTCCTTTATAAACAAAATACTTTGATATTTGTAAGGAAATAAAATAATAAAAAGTTGTAATATTTTTAAAACCATATTACTATATATAAATCTATATCATAACGATTTTTTATAAAAGTCAGTTTAAAAAAACCCACTCTAAACGATATGTTCTAATAATAAAAAATATAATGAGCATACAATAATTAATTAATTAGATTTGATAAGGATAATAACGCAAGCAACCAATTAATTAACTTTAATATCCTCGTACTGAACTTTCAATTAATTTTCGCCAGTTTTAAAGCCATTATATATATACTGTATACTGATTGAATCTGAATACAGATAGAATCTATGTTACTTGTCTGTTGATTAAATTGGTAGATCTTTCGTCTTGATTATTAAACGTAGCTCACCAAGTTGGCTGCAATGCGTTATCCCTGATGATTCTTCTCTTGAACTAATGAACTGATAGTTATAGTTTTTTTTATTTAATAGCAGCATTATAATCGCTGGTTTAACAACAAAAAAACAGTGATCGGTCATGTACTTGAGGAATGATCACCGAAAAATAAAATATCGCGAAATGTCATTGAATCGGCGCTCAAATAAAAGTTAGAATGGCTTTCAACCTAGTTAACAGGTGACTGCTATCTCCATACAACAATTAATTTGAATTTTAGTTTTAATTTACAAAAGCCCTTCTAAAGTAGTCAGACTCCATTATAAATTTGACATTGACGTAAACTTGATGACCCAGTAGGTACTGAACTGTGCGCTGATATGTCAGTCTGTCTGTCAATTGTCCTTTTATACAAACACTAACTTTTACCTATCACTTCGTTTGTAATACATCCTTATTATTGCAGAGACCCGGTACTAATTGGGTCGATTAATATTAACAGTAGTAATTTAGTTCTGAGCTCTCAAAACAAAATCACGATTTAATTTTATTTATACAAATAATTATTCAACTCTCTTGCGTCTAATAACAAAAAAGATGACAAATTTGTTAATGGAATAAACTTTCATTTACACAACAATTATTTATTTTTATACAAACTCCCTTCTAATTACCATATTTATTCACAAACACAGGCAGTTCCAAGTATATCATTAGAATAAGTTACACCCAACAAGTATGTATGTATATATATATATATAACTAATCAAGCGTGTCAAGGAATTAGAGTTACCAACAATGACAAGTATGTAAAATATGCTAATTAAAAATACCGTAACAAAAGCATTCAAAAGACACCCAAACAATGTAGAAAACGAAACAATGTAGTTATTTTACTAACGTTCAAGAAAGGAGGTTCTCAGTTTAAACTATATGTTTGTTATGTTTTCAAATACTACAAAACAGCATTAAAATATTTTTTTTTCTGCTGTAAGCTTCAGTTTTAAACAATACATCCGATCCCATTCTGAAATTACAGCCCAAGGTTGTCTCAGTGCTACATTATTATGCTAACATACATTGGTCTAGACTGAAAATGTTTTTAAAACAAATTGAGATCTACACTAATATTATAAATACGAAAGTCTGTCAGTCTGTTACGCTTTCATGGCTAAACCTCGTGGACAATTTAGATGTAACTTGGAATGTAAAATAGTTAAAGACCCAGGGTCAAGCATAGGTTACCTATTATTTAAAAAACCAACCTCTATGGGGCAGAAGTAGGAAACGAAAATTTATATAAAAAATCTAAACCACTTAACCGAATTTTGGCATAAATATATTAACCAGAGTAGAATTTATTTACGGTATATATAATCTATATAAAATAATCATTTTATAGTTTTCCTACGATTGTCTACCTTTGAGTAATTCTTACCAATATTATAAAGGAGAATGTATTTTTTTTTGTTTGTCACGCCTTTACATCTAAAGGTACAGAAAAGTACAAAAGGAATACTTAATTCCTGAAAAGTACTGTCTCCTGGCAATAAAAATCCTTCCAGCTGTGTTAAGCAGCCTGATGTTTACCTTTAAGGCGCGGACGAAGCCGCTGCGAATAACTAGTTTTAAATAAATGAAAATTCCTCAACCCGTATCCATAAAATACAAAAGTATATAACTTGGTCGCAGGTTCAAATACTGCCGTGTTGATGATCTAAATAAGGTATGGCTAAACATAAATTGACGGTAGTTGGAAAATATTTTACAACGGTATTCACGCGTTCAGTTTAAGAAAACAATAGAATTAATTGTTTTCTTAAAAAACTTTGTAATACTTAAATGTATATCTTTATATAATTCAATTTAATGAAACCATGTTTGATATTGTAAATAAACATTTTAAGCCATGTTAGCTTATTTAGAGTTGTAATAAATATAAAATGAAAAACAAATCGCTACCGAGAGATTTCGAACCTGCATCCTCTGGAAAAGTTTTCCGTCACTCTGGCAATTGAACTACCGTGTTGCACCGTAACATATCGGTTTGAATATTACCCGTGTCAATTAATATTGAATTATATATTTATTAACAATTAATTAAAAGCACTTGTGTGTGTCACTTAATAAAAACAATGTGAGTTTCCTCGAACATACTAAGAAAGAATTAGTTCAAAAATTTGATATTATATATATGAATATGAAGGTCGCTTCACATATATGTAATATTCATATTTCATTTGACACAATGACGTCACACCTTTGTCGGGACAAAAGACTAATATGTAGTAATATAAAACTATACAAACAAAGTAATACGAATACAAAGTACATGATGACAAAGCAACGTTGTCAACAAATTCGTCTTTATTGGGTAATATTGTTACACAAAATAATTACATACTTTTTATAATTTTGTTTATTTTTTACTGCTTCTTCTTAAGCAAAGTTAATACTATACTATTTACTAAACTTTAGGTACCAGTGTACCTACTAATATCGCATTGTGAAAATGCTTTCGAGTAAATTGATGTGATTGGTAGAAACTTTAACTCTTGGGGTCAAATAATGCGCTGTTGATTGGATAATCAAATTGCTTATTATTCAAGGGTAGGAAAGATATATTCCCATGCATAAATATAAATTAATATGTTTGCCAATCCGTTTGTGACTTTGTATTAGAGAATCCTTGGTCTGATGTGATTATTATTTATGAATATACGTTATTTTACCAGGTTTCAATATATATTTTGTTTCCATGTTTATTAACTGATACCAGGCCACCCTGGCAAGAGATCAGAGTGCATTCAAATGTATAGAACACTGGAATACGGTCAAAGCTAGTAAATACCCAATAATACTTAATAATCATCACTGTGACAACACAATGGTAGTCGTTAAAATTATTACATATAAAGACTGACCTTTATCTCGATAACAACTTGTGTTATCTGAATATCAGTTGTAACTCGTATCAGAAAATTTAGACTTTGTTGGAAATGTTTTATCCTCAAGAACTTATGCCAATAAATAATAAAATTAGGTTACAATAAGAAGTATTACGAATATATACAGGACTAAAATAAGTGGTACTGTCGTCCGAAAACATCGGCAGATATATGAAAGGTGGTCAGTAATCCACCTGATGGTAAGTGGTGCCGTCGCCCATGGACATCTACAATTATAGATAGATTCAAAATCAATACCACCCTTAAGAAATCGGCAAGAATAACTAAAACATCACTACTAAAGAAGTACTCTGGCCCTAGTTCAGGCCAAATTGACTTCTACCGAGATACCAACATTTTGTGCAGTGAATGAGAGAGAAAAACCCTCCTACTCTTTCTATCTCACTTTTCTTATTAAAAAAAACTTAAAAGTTTATGTTATGTTATATTCTATTTTATAGTTGTAAACGGGTTTGTATGGCATTAATATTTTCTTGACCTTCCTCTTATAGAACACTATTATTTAACTATTAATAATGATTATAACGTTATATTTTAAAATAAAAACTAATAGCGCATATTATATCCGTATATATAAAATGGTATATTGTGTTTTAACATTATGCTCTTTGATATATTTTGAGATAAATATTAATTAAACCCTTTTTCTTCTCTTTGTATCTCTGTATATACAATAATAAATCACAAACAGCCAGACCTATCTTGATGAAAATATATAAGTAATAAGCATATTTCACAGAAATTATCACATTATATATAACGCCGTCTAAATAATCTGTCTACATTATGAGAATATTATTACTAGGTAAATACATTTTTATCATAAATTCCAAAAGGTGAAAAGGTAGTAAAATAAAAAAATATGGATAATAAAAAAGCTGTTTCAACCTTAATGTCAAGATCATCCTACCCTTATTCCAACTTGGGTGTACTATGTCAAAATGAACATATTGCAAGAGATTTGGCCAATATTTTAAGGACAGGGTGACGTCAATCCTCGAATATAAATGTCAAGTAAAGAACTACAGTTAAGTATATATTTATCCGACTATGTTCAAGTAATTTAACTCAGAACCACGAATGGCTTCGAATCTAGTCGAGAAAAGTCGGATTAAATTACGTAAACATAGCCGGGTAAAAATATATTTAATAATCATTATGGTTTAGAAAAGATTAATTGCCAAAAAACATTACAGTTAAGACTATTATAGCATTATTTATATTCCTAGTTTTAGTTGTTATTTTTCTGTTAATTAATTTGTTTAATTTTTTTTTAGTTATGACTGGTAGTAAATGCTTAAGCATTAAACCCGCCAATTGTACTTTGTTTTATAGAATTAAGTTTTAATAAATAAATAAGTCGAAAAAGCCACCTAGGCCCCAAGGTATGGCATTATTAGTGTTAAATGAAAAGGATAAACTTACGATGATAAGGTCGCATTGCAAGTAGCTGTACCCTATAAAGGTCAAAGGACGTAGTTCATACATGTAGATATTTCCAATGAATCATTAAGTACGTACTTAACATTAGATTTAATCTTGATTCAAAGGTTGGCTTTGTTTGATAAAATATTGTTAAAACCAAAAATATTGTGTAATGTTAAGTTTTAACAAAAAAATATTAACCGAATAATTCGGATATGGTGCCGAATATATTCGGCTATTTTCTTGGCTGCTCGACACGGTAAAAAAACTAAAAGACTACACTAAGATTTATGTCATATTATAACTCAAAGAAATCCTTTATATAATAATGTGTTGAATAAAGCTTAATAGCTTAATAGCAAAGCGTAGTAGCAATTAAGCTTCAAATCAACATTTATTTTAAAACATATCTAGTAAACACATTTATTTTATTATTCTTAACCTACAATTAGTATTTAGTATAATCAACACTTATTTTGAACCATAAATCAGCATTTATTTTTAAACCTCAAAACAATATGTTTAAACCACAAATCAACATATTTATTAATCTAGCCAGCAGCAACACGTAACGTCAATGTTAGGACTTGTTTATGAAAAACTAACAAAGAAATGGTAAACCGAATAATTCAGCCGAATATTCGGTTCGGTACAGGTTGAACCGAAAAGTATTCGGTATTCGGTTGTTCGGCGAAACCACTATTCGGAGCATCTCTAATTCTTATCTACACGATAAGACGCTTACAAAAAAAAAATAATAATAATAAAGGAAAAAAAAATGATGGCTCGAATAATTTATCTTCCAATAACCAATATTTATTAATTAATTAGCTATATCGTCTAGATATATCCAGAAATAAATGTCTATTAAATAATAATCTCGGAGAAAAAACACAACTCCTTAATACAAAGCCCGGAACAGACCTGACATTCCATGTGAGGGAAAATGGAAATAAATTACAAACTAAGCCTTGAATTACATAAATTACTGGATGGTTTAGTTGGAAACTATTACGTTGAATTTCTTATTATCCGCGTTACAGTAACTAGCAGTCTTAGGGTTCTCCGATGAATTTATAAAACCATATTATACTATTCACTCATTTTAATGATTTCATTTTATTTCGTACATGTATTGAATTGTGGTTGAAAATTAAAAACCTACTATTAGTACTAATATAGTGTAATATAATAACATAGCTACTAACAAACATTAACATTTAGGAAAGTTAATTAGTAGGGTATTTATTATATACCTGACGGTGTATCTCTAGGGAATAGTTTTATTTTAATTACTTTAGGTTTCGAGCGAAATTTTAACCAATTTAAAGGACCTATCTTTAACAAATTTTACTGATAGCTGATATTGTCCTAGTATTACTTAAAGTCAACAGACACAAAACACGGGAAAAAGCTAGTGCATAACAAATGATAGTCTTTAATAAATTAAACATTTAAAAATATTTAGAAAGATATACTAATACACCTTTACTCCAGGGTGACGGTAAATAATTTAAATGAAAACAATTATAAAAAAGCCTGCCAAGTGCGAGTCGGACTTGCGCTCTAAGTGTTCTCTGAAAAACCTATAGAAAACAATCGTACAATAAATATTTATTTTGATTAAATTTTATTTATTTTTGAATTGTAATATAATTAAATATTCTGTGAATATTTCAAGTGTCTACCAGTTTTAAAATCAAGAACAAAAATAACGTTTCTGGTATATATTTCTATTATTTCGTATTTGTTTTATGGCAACAAAATAAATTAACTTATAATAACTTCACATATAAAAAATAGAGAAAATGTTTATATAATCGTTTGTGAAAACACATAACACTCTTATCGGTTGTCGGTTATAACAGGTTCGAACTGACTACCGTTGTGTTCACAGTTAACACTTACCCGATACCACAGATGTGGGCAGTTACATCATAAGAGAAAGTGATGATTTTATTATAGAGAGTTTACATTTTAATTAACATACAAAAAAAACTAAATCTATTAATCTTACAACACAAACCTATTTTTTTCTAAAAGATATTGTTTTTATGTAGTTGGGAACGGTAGACGGCGTTGTTAGGATCTAGAATGCTTTCTTTTATTATTTCTTTTATATATTCTATTATATTAAATTGTTACTACATAATGAGTTTCAATAACTGCTGATCAGTTAAGTAATGAGGAACATAAAAAGTTTTATTTAGATTAAGTACATATAAAGATCAGTCATTCAGTAAGTAGCGTAGGTATAGAATGTTTTTTTTATTTACGTTGGCGAAACCTCTTGGGGACATCTAGTATCTGTATAAAAAGATTTCTGACAAAATAATCTATCAACAGACATACGAACGGATCGAACTATTCATGTTACCTTTAAAGTACTAAGTAGATGAACTCACGGAAAATCGTAGTGTAAAAAAAGTATTAAAAAAAAAAACAAATTAATTGTTATTTAAATCAGGCAAAATTATAAGATGTAACCATGAGCCTTCAGTAATTACTGACCCGAATTATATTAGGCCTTGCTTGATAGTTTCACTATTTTATGAATATTCGTTGAAGTGTAACTAACTACATCATGAAACGATTTTTAATACTGATACGATATGTCGTAATAACATCGTGTAAGTACTCCACCTGATCGGCTACTCGTCTATGGACTTTGCAAATGTGGTGGAAGATGCGTTGCTTGTGAGATACAGGAAGAAAAAGTCAAGGAAAATGATTGGATTAGTGAATTTCTTTCCCTATCCTAAAATTTAATATCACATCCAGCTAATCTACTTTTCGTCGATAGATTCCCTGTTGGAGGGTTGTAATACCTTGATCGAGTTACCCCTAACAAGCTGCAGTGAACTTTACTACAGATAAGCTCTACTTACTACTTGTATGCTCGTGTTACATACATAACTAGTTCATTATTAAAAGAAAAATTCCCTTGAATCATATTAAGTGGATTATCATTAACGGATCTAGATATTTTGATGAAGTTTACAGATTATTGGAGTCACCGAATTGATTTGTCATAAGATTACAATTTTTTTTTTTAATTTAAAATCGTATTTTTTACTACAACATATTTCGGCAATTTATATTTGTTTGTATTGAACATAGATATGGTTCTCAATTTAGCTTTATATATAAGCCTATTCAAATTTATTATATTACTATTTGATAAAAAAATCACGAACTTATCTGAAACTGAAGAAATATATAATAAACTGTTACTAAGCATAGGAAGAGCAAAGCTACAGGTTTATGAAAGATTTTTAGGGTTCAAAATTACAAACACATTAATTATTCTGTCTATAAAGATTTATTATTTAAAATATTTTATCATCCACAGCCCATATCGAAATTATTTTGAAAAAAACCGGTTATTAAGAACAAATGTTAATGCTTAGTGCTTACTTCGTTAATTAATTATTTTTAATTTGTGTTTTAATAAATGAATACAAGTCGTGAGTCGTTCAAACGCCACGAAACGGAACTGTATCACAAATAATAAAGTATTTATCTGTACTGACTACTTTATTTGTTATATATCTCACATGCATTAAATACTAGGGGTCGCTCGCGACTTCGTCCGCGTGGTTTTTAGTGTTGCCGCCGAGTTCCATACAAAATTTATATTTAAAACCCTTAAGGGTGGAATTTAAAAATCTTTTCTTAGTACACCACTACGTAGAAAAACAAATGTATCCTTAAATTTTACTATCTCTACGTCCTGCGGTTTAGACTATATGTTATAACTAAGTCAGTCAGAACCTATTAGATTATATTAAATTTGCAGCATTTTTCATTGATGCTTAACTTCTATTAGTCACAGCGAGATGATATATACCCTATAGCCTTCCTTAATAAACGAACTATTCAACAAAAAAAGATTTTTTCAATTCGGGCCAGTAGTCCCAGAGATTAGTGCGTTCAAACAAACAAACTCTCCAGCTTTATAATATTAGCCCCCGGTGACGCTGTAATAGCCAACAGCATAGACAGACAAAAAAAAAAAAATAATAATAATAATAATAATAATATTAGTATAGATTATGTCGTATATATCGTATGTATTATATGTAGATTTAAATATATAATCTATATAGAGACTATCTAGTCTTATAATATATATTTTTTACTTTTTATGTTTTGCACGCCTACCAACATCCTCTCCTTTACATCGTAAGGTTGGCTGATAGAGAATGTCTTTGTGGCATTAAGCCCGCCTTTTGTACCTACTTTATATTATATATTGTGCAATAAAGAATTAAATAAATAAATATGGAATGAAAAAATCATTTTATATATTTTATTCATTATTCATTAAACAAACTTGAGACCTGGAACAACGTCTCGTCGCTATTCCAATTGATCCTGTCACGTCAAATTTTATATTCCATACAATTGTTTAAATTTTAAAAAATCATAGTTTGCATACAATTATAATTATGTAGTTGCATAAACTATTTTAATTGTTTCTGGATAATTATTATAAAATATCTGACTAATGTCTATGGATCTTTTATTATTAATAAACTTTCCCTTTATATATTATTATTATAAAATATCTGACTGTTGACTATGGATCTTTTATTATTAATAAACTTTTTCTTTTACTTCAATAAGATATATCCTTTTACATCAATAAGTTATATCCATATTACAATATTTTAAATGGATTTTGATCTGTATCAAGTTAATTTTCCCTCGTAGTTTTTGTTTTATCGTAAATCAAGACGCCATCTTTTACGTGTGCGACCTGTACCTCCGATATCAATAACAAGTTGTATCAATAAAATATATGAAACATAAAAAATGTCGTATCAGCATGTTGACCTCTTTTCAGACAACAACTTCTTTTAGAATTTGAAAAATTTGATAGCAAATATAAATCTGATAGTAATGTATTCAAATTTTTTATGATATTAAAATTGTGATAATGATAAAGCCTGTGTGTCTGTTGGTGTTAACCCGCCCGTTGTACAATTTTCATATAAATTAAAATATGCGATAAAGAATAAATAAATCATTCAAAGATACAGAAGAAAACAATGTTGTAAAAAAACAGAAAGTATTAGTCAAATATAGTGTTTCCTTATAAATTATCAACGCTGAGATAAAAAAGTAACTTGTCTTACATAATCACTATCACAATATGTAAATATTTACTTGTAAATAAAGGACTGAATTAATTGTATTCAGAAATTAGTGTTTTATTCATTGTAACACTATTTTCCACAATAGACTATTGTATAGATTTTTGCTATTAAGACTAGATAGATCAAATACAATAGCCTTTTTTGAGCCAGCGTTTCTCAGTTTGATAATCTATGCTCTTTGTCAAGTGAAGTGGATGAATCTTCACCATGTCAAGATATCTTCAACTTTTATATACATACATACATACATACATACATACATACATATTCTTATCATTTTCTGTTATTAATGTGCCGTTCTGTATGTTAAACATAGAGTTGTTGAAATATCTATGGGTTTAATCAATAGGTATTAAGAGTAGATTACTAAAAGTTATCATAAACATCATTAGTACTAAAAATTACCATTACCAGTTTAATATTAAGTCAATGATTCAAAATTTAAAGACAAAATAATTGTGTAATTCTGATCAATGGAGAGATGTCTTAACTTATGAACTAAGATAATATTACTTCAATGTGTCTGTTTGATATTATTCAAATAAGTCTATAATCATAATATATAATTATTTAACAAGATACACATTATTTATGTTTTACATATATTTTAGGTGTTTCTTTCATAATTAGGTTATTCGTATAATTTCTTCTGAATGTATCTTTATAAAAAATATAAACTAAAAAGACATAAATAATAACACACATATACGGTACACCGACGACAATAAATATTCAAAAATATAAATAAATTCGAAAACTTACCATGACATGTATTGTTTAAACATAAATAAACGAGTTTTGTAAAAACTGAATTCTAATTAAGTAGCTAGAATATCACAAATTTTAAAGCACATTATATAGTTTTGGGCTACGACGCATAGCTATTGATTTATTACTTCATTCGAGATTTGCTATTAATAAATAATACAGTTATTTTTAATTAATAAAATACTTTTCTTATTCACATATTAGTATCATAAATTAACAGTTAATTACGCGCGATAATACGGAAACTTCGATGCAGTTACAATGTTCAAACTGAACTATGATAAATGAATTTATATTTCAGTTTTGACATAATAATATGTAGACAGTTATGCTTAGGAGTTGATCATTACTGTGATGAATGAATGGGTTCTCAATTTTTATCTGGATGTATACTCCTCGCATAGAATTATAAAATTGTACAAAAATTTTATAACTTAAATTAAGATACGTAAAACTGCAAAGTAATTAATAAATATTTTATTATAGTTTTACCTCAGTTTAGTTTTTCGACGTGAAGATAATTTCAAATATCATTGACATTGTCATTTGACATTGACATTTAAAATACTTTTTGAAATTTGTGAGATTGATATGTTTATTATTTTTTTTCCAGCTTGAGCTAATTTATAACATTTGCTTATGATAATTTCATTTAAAATGATTTATGATTTATCTTGTATTCACAACAATTTGTAGTCAAAAGTTAGTAAGGTTGTTTTATTGTAACCAAAAATATTTTGTATATGTAAAAAAAAAATCTTTACATAATACAATATATTAAAAAGAATGTTTCACATAGTATGACGATCTATTTACTCTATCAGTTTTAGATACAATCCTTAATTTTTATGAGATAAAATACAAAAAGTTTAAATATAATGGAAGACTCGGAACTCGAAGCATCTGAACTAGGCACTCAAAAATACTGGCAGGAAACATACACAACGGAGATAACTAACTTCGAGAATCATGGCGACCTGGGCGATATTTGGTTTGGAGAAGACAGTGCGTTACGAGTTATTAATTGGATAATCAAAAATAAGGCAAAAGATACAGCTATTGTGGATTTAGGTATGAAATGAATAGATTCTTATTTCTTATCTTTTTTACTATAAAAAAAAACTTCATTTTCATTTGTTCTGTTTACCAATTACTATTTAATAAAGACAAAAAAGTATTGTATGTCCTTTAATAAGTCTACAAAACATAAACAATCAGTAACTGACTTGTATATAAATTAAAAAAGTACTTTGTGTATTTACTTCCAGGATGTGGTAATGGTTATACATTATTGGAGTTGGCAAGAGAAGGCTTTACAAATTTACTTGGTGTAGATTACTGCCAGGAAGCTATAACATTGTCTGAAAAAGTTGCTAAGCAGGAGTGCCCACTGTTACAGTTAAAGGTTTGTGTAACATTCTATAATATGTACAGGTAATATAAAATTCTTTTCTACGGTTTGTGTCAATAATTCTGAGAGAGTGGAAGCTTATTATTTTATTTTTTACTTACATTCAATAATGAATTTGTTGTTAAGCATCACTTTACATAGCAACTACTGGAGAGAAAGACATCTTTTAAAATAACATTTTTGTTTTGTATTGTAATGGGGCATGTGAATTCTATGGATTCACCAATTCAGGGTGTTGGGCATACACATCCACGGTGAATCCATATAATGCTATGAAGCTTTGTCTGTCTTTAAAAGTATATACTTACATATATCCCTAAATAATGACTGAGAGTTAATTTAAATTATGAATTTAGCTACTACAATAAATGAAATTGTAAAAGAATTAATTATAACAATAATTAATGAAATGTTTCAGTAATAATTGATCAAAATCTTTGTTTGAGATTAAAATCGAAATTGAAAATTTAAATTACAATTAATTACAATCTAATTCTTAAGTTACATAACACATAACTTGGTTATGGATTGAGTTTGTATGAAGCCTTACAATCAATCTCAAATTGCATTAATAAAGTCTATAAAATTTATAGGTGTTTGATATAATTAGGGATGATGTGAAATCACTTGGTCGCTTTGGATTAATACATGATAAGGGTACCTATGACGCAATAAGTTTAAATCCAGACAATCAGAAAGAGAACCGTATGATATATATTGACAGAACTGTGGAACTTTTAGAAGATAATGGTAAATACTTATATTACTTATGACTCAAAATTGTTACCTAAAAAATTACGAGTTATTTTTAATTTTCTAGTTCTATAGTGGCTGGTTTCCACTGAAAGAAAAAAATATATATAAAACAATTTTATAAACAGCTTTATTATATGAATCAGAATTGTAAGCTACATAAGAATTAGATGAAAGGCAAGTGCATATAGGATGTGAATGTTGAGATGGATGTTCGGCCTGACAATAATGAATGATATAAGAAATTAATGAGAGAGTATGAGTTTAAAATAGCACCAATATTAAAAAATGTGAGATTTAATTTTTGAAAAGAATGAAAATGTATAGCCTTGTTGCTTATATATATTTAAAATGTATATTTATAGTATCAAAATTAACCAATAAGGGCATTCGAACACGCGACCACTCGGCAATCGCCCCGTGACTATGCCATTTGAGTTTCCATATCTCTAGCAGCCTTGATAAATTTACAATTTCATAATTATGTTTATCGGGACAATGCAATCATTAAGCTTCTATCGAAAATTCTAATCGATGTCTCGAAACTGCTGATTTGAATCCCTATCGCTTTATTTAACATTTCATATTTATTTAAAATTTAGAAATATTTAACATGACTATACACTCAGATATTTTAAAATCAACATAAGCTAGAAATTACCTTATTTCTTAGTATTTGTTTGTTATATGTAAAATTTCAATGTAAATAAAAATAAAGTTATTGAATTAAATTAATATTCAAAATAATTTAATATTGTATTAATAATGATTATATTTTTAGGAGTATTCGTTATAACTTCTTGCAACTGGACCGAAGCTGAGCTGATCAAACAATTCTCAGGCAAAATGAAACTAAAGTGCGTAATACCAACACCGCAATTTAAATTTGGCGGTCAAGTTGGTAGTGTTGTATCGTCTGTTGTGTTTGAAAAGAATTAAACTTTGGATTGCAATGGTTTTTTTTACTCCAACTTAAACTTATTGTTTTGTAAAAATAAAATACATTTATATAATATATCTTAATATATTTCAAACAGTTTTTATAAATTTTAAACACCTTAGAAAAATCGCAATATAAATAATAAAACCTACATACATGATGTTATAATATTAACTTCTTAAATATATAAATGCTTTTTTATATTATGATAAAATATTTTTGCGTCGCCTAAAATTATTATACCGAAACATTAAAAAAACAGAATTTAACACATACTACGAGATCCCATATTCTATTCTATGCACAAAGTGAGAAATTTAAATTATCAATTCTTAGATCTATAAATAAGTTACTGTATAGATTATGACAGGAATGTTTGTGCACTTGATGTACAAAGCTAACAACTATACTGGGTCTAATTATAGTTAAGTTAAACACCAATCAATTCTTAGGCCTTTCAATAAATATCTAATATACTTTTATTAATAATAATTACTACAATAAATGCTTGAACAAATTACAAAACAAAATATGATCCAAACATAAATTAAAATGAGTATATTCAAAATTACCAGTTATTAGTAAATTGTTTTAAGACAGTATAATAAGTTATTTTTGTTATAAGTATTCTAGAACGACATTAACAACTATCTAAGTTTTATTCATAATATGTACTCCATATCTTTGCCTGAAGATCTAGATTTGTGATTAGCTACAAAAATATTATAAACATTGGCAGTCACTTATTTTCATAATACATATGATATAGACATGTCAGGTATTTTATATATCTACATATTTAGAAAAGTATCAATAAACAATATGTTAGCACATTTGATTACTAAAATTTATAAATGGAAGCTTTATATTTGACAACTTATATGATTTTTTATTACTATTTTTCTAGTGCTATGGAAAATACCTACTCAGGCTTTCATACCTTAAAACTAGAGATGCGCCGACTACTCGTTTGGTATTCAGTATTTGCCATTTTTTTCGCTATTTGCATTCAGCCAAATACCCAGTTTTCTAAAAAAATTAACCGAATAATATTCGATTATCTAGTGAATCACCTATTCAGCGCATCAGCACAGTTTTTTGTACATTTACCAACCTATTTATCACCCAATGATCAGGTCATAAATTCGGAACATAAAAAATCTACAAGCACACTTAAAATTGCAATTCTGATATTTTATAATTAATTCTATACTTATTAAAAATATGTTGAAGTAATAGCAAATATGTTCAGAACTTTAATAAGTTGTAAAATATCTAAATGAAAATCCTTTATAGATCATATAATATTGGAATACATAGCTATAAATATTTTAACATTCTTATTTATGTCAAATAAATTGAAAATAATTGATATTGATTGTATAAAATAATAAAGCCTCTAAAAACATATTTACAAAACTCACACTAAGATTGTTAATGTAATATAAAACCTTATAACTCATGTCAGTCCCATATCCCCCTTTATAAAATTTTTCTGTATGTATGTGTAAATGCTCTGGCACACACACACAGCCAGACTATTCATTGTTTTTTTTGTGTGTTATTTCCTGAACCTAATGTCAAATTATTGGACCTGAAATGTGATAAATATCATTTTTTCTGAATTTGCTGGATCTGCTAGATCATTAAACATCATTTTTTAAATAATCTAATTTAAATTTTAATATGTGCAGTTTCTGTTGAACATATTAATAACCGGTACTTTAAATACAATAACATATTTAGAACCACCACAAACACCGAAACAGTATAATAAATTATGTCCAAGTCCAAAGTGGTTTCAAAAACCACTAATGGCAAGGGCTAGATGCGCTCACAATATCTATCACTTCCATTAGAGCTTTGGTAAACCAAGTAACCCAACAGCAATGAAATAAAAGTCATGATTAGAGTTAGAAGCTGGTATGTTTTAAGTTTGTCAATTTGACGATGAAGTATTTCATAATTAGTTTGAAGGTTATTTAACGCATTTGCAACTGAATCTGGCTTTTCTTCATTCTTGACCTCAATCAGATTACCATTTTTGGGTAATTCTTTAACAGGAAATTGACATTTTAGTCTGTATTCATCAACTTTACTGCCAGATGAGTTTTTCCATATATCACTAAGCTCCTTCAGAGTTAATTCTGTTTTCGGTATTTGTACAGACATGACAAGGAACATATCTTTCATCACATTGCGAAGCTGTAAGCCAGATTGAACAACAATAAGTATAGTTTGACTGGCATTTGGAATCAAAGTGCCAGAACTCGGTCGGACACGAAACTTTTCAGGGGATGTAGTTCTTATTTTAAATGATATTGCACTCTCATCCATATTTGTAATTGTAAACTGGCCGGTAACTTCTTCATTATCATTTTTAAAAATAATCAAACTACTAGGGTTAAGACGCAGCATTTCACCTGGAGAATGATTATCTCCTTGTTCAGCAAAGGTCACTTTCTTCGGAGTATGTTCTGATAGACCTCGGCTTTCAGATGAAAATTCAAAAACATAATTATCTTGACCGCCCCAACATACCAACGCTTGCTCAGGTGATACAAAATCTTTTAAAGTATCTTTATTAACAAATTTCATCTTCTCTACAGCCTTAGCTGGTAAAAGCGATTTAATAATCTTAAATGCTGCTGACATTACCCATGGCATTTGATAAATTATTATGTAATTTAAAAAACTTGGATAGTAGCTTTTGAATAGTGATATCACATAGTTAGTTAAATCCATATCCATATTATTAAGACCACAGCCATCTAAGTCGAAGAACAATGTAACTTTATTGCCATTTTCTTCGCGTTCTATACGATCAAACCAATATATAATTATTCTCATTATTTCTTCAAAGTCTTTAGCTCCTTTGACATGTTTTTTGGATTTAACTATAAGTAACAAGCAGCCATTTATGTCTCTACCGCGGGGAAAGAAAACCCCTTCAGAAATATAATCCATTCGAATGTTACTTTCGTTAATGTCATTTGCACCTACCGTCTTTCGCCAAGAAAATATGTCCCACAACATATCAGTGGCTTGTTTTAGGTCATTTTCAGTGTGTTTCATCACTCGTTTCAAATATTTCTCGTCTTTTATCCTTTCTAAATCATAAATATGAAAGCCGTGATCGGGATTTTCTTTTAGCTTCGCTTGAAACAGCGACCTTAAGTCCGCTGTTGACATTTTAAAGTTTTAATCTACTCTTTTTTAACTCGATTTAATCGCTACAGGAAATTCCCAATCAATTAAAAGCCCTAGGCAAAAACAATATATTCTCAGGAATCAAAGTAATAAAGTACAAGTTGACATTTGTTGTGATTTGTGAACCATAGGCCATAGTGTTGCCGCTCTATCGTATACAATTCTTGCATGCAATAGACAATAGTATTCCAATAACTATCGAATATTATCGCATTATATTAAGCACATAACAATTATGTACGAATTTCTTTAATCAGTAACATGTGCAATACAACATTTTTCTATGGTAATCGTTAAAATTAGATGTACTTTACTAATGTAGCTATTTTTATGACATTAAGATTATTTATAATACAAAACATGTCTATCAACAGAGAACACTTAAAACTACAAAAGAAATGTCGTTTGAACAAAAGAAATGTCGTTTGAACAAAAGAAATGTCGTTTGAACAAAAGAAATGTCGTTTGAACAAAAGAAATGTCGTTTGAACAAAAGAAATGTCGTTTGAACAAAAGAAATGTCGTTTGAACAAAAGAAATGTCGTTTGAACAAAAGAAATGTCGTTTGAACAAAAGAAATGTCGTTTGAACAAAAGAAATGTCGTTTGAACAAAAGAAATGTGCGTATAATTTCTGCTTTTTCACACAATACCAGTCAGCACATTAGATGGAAAAAATAGGGATCAGGGTTAAACCTCATTCAAAATTGTGGTAGTCAATAAAATAAAAACTTTTTATCATACTTTATTTATCTTAAAATATCGTAGAGACTGACAAAACGATTATTTACACTTAATTTAAAAAATTACTTATTGAGATAACTCAATAATATGAAGTGCATTATGTTAAAATTCGATTGACTTCGAAGACATTTGGATGGTTACAAGATATTGATTATTATAGCCATTCTAGATACTAAATCTATCTGAAAGCGTTATATCAACAGTACACTGGCGGGCGAAATTAATAATATATCCTGATCCACTTGTTGGCACTAACGATTACAATCCGTTTCTTGCGACCGGCCTAACCAACATGTGGATTGACTTTGTGGCAACTTACTGTGACTTCAATATTGGATTACAGATAGTTTATTAATTTCGGACGCTATAGTCTCATTTTCCTGTAAATGACGTTAATGTTTATTTCACGGTATTGATTACAGCCTCCTTTACTATTATTGCTAACAAAATTCATCACCTAAAGTGACATTAAAAAATTGGACTGTAAAATACAAATACTAAAGAAATGATCTAAAATCCATTAAATCAATTAATCTAATCATCAAACTATTTGTATATTGTCTTGGGAAGCTATTTATTATATGTGCTAATAGTTATAATCGTCGCCGTTAGCGTCCTCAGGATTATATTTGTTTTCGTCCTCCGGTTCCTGTTTGATCTGTACGTCCAGAGGTGGCAAACTGAACTCTGGGTAGTCTGGAAGTTTTATTATTTATTATTGTTAATAGGCATACTAAAGTATATATATTACATTTTATTTTTACTTTGCAATATAACCACATAAAAAGATCATTATTATAACAATTATGCAAAATAAATTTTTTAAAGATAATGTGTAATACAAAATAAGGTAAATCCACTAAATATATTTGTATCTGAGAGAAAAAAAATCGACTTGCACAATCATGAAATCTCAGTAAATTAAAATGCTGAGCAGGTTTTTATTTTATAGTCAGCAGGATGATTTCAATAAAAGTTTGTATGTTTATTTATTTTATAAAGTAATACACTTGACATATTTTTTATTTAGCCATTTCATAGGAATTAATTTAAATTATTATTATTATTTTATGTATTTTGTTTACTATAAGTCCATCCCCGCCACTTAGTCTATTTGATGAACTATCATGTCTGTTCTCAAATTGATGAATTAGCATTCTATGTTTATATACAATGATAAGTAGCTTGGACAATTTGCAAATATGCTTACTTGAGGAATAAGAGAAGCGTGAAGAAGAACACAAAAAGGGATTTGGACACGTAACTAACAATAAACTATAAAAACAATTTTGTCTCACCATCCTGTGGTTCCTCCTTAATCTTAATATCCTCAGGCTTGACCTTGGGTTCCTTCCTTTCCTTGTCCCTACGGCGTCGCTTGTCCCTGTCTTTATCCCGCTCCTTATCTCTATCCTTGTCGCGTTCCTTGTCCCTCTCACGACGCTCGCGACGGCGCTCCGACCTGGAACGAGACCTCCGACGCCGTGTTCTGTGGACAAAATCATGTATATTATTTGAGTTCTTATTCTCTCTTTTTAAAACAATACTTCATCATACTAGAACTCTGATAAGTAAAGATGTCCCTTTCCTCCTAAATTTTCCAACTAATCCTACCTGAGAGACAACACACACTAAGAAAGACACTAAACATTAATATAATACAAATAAAAGACAATTGCCACCACCAATCTTTCTGCCTTACCTTTCTCCTTCCTCCTCCCTCTTTTCTTTCTCTCTTTCTCTCTCCCTGCGCCTCGGTCTTGAGCCCGAGCGTCTTCGGGAACGTGAACGACTGCGGGCGCGACGACCACCTGCCACAAACACACGAGTTACATTTACTCTAACACTTAGATATTTAAGCATTCTATGTGATTGTCTTTATTGGGACAATGGTGACTTCTGTTAAGTTTCTTTTGAAAATCCTAAACAATGTTTCTAACTTTGCAGTATAGATTTGCGTTGAAAAGATGCCACACCCGAAATTAATATTTGAAAATATTTTTAAACATGTTTAGCCATATTAAGCTTACATAAATTTTTAAATTAATATAGAATGTGAAATTAATCGATACAGGTAGGGTTTCGGACCCGTGACCTCTGGGAAACCGTCCCGTCACTCTACCAATTGAGCTACCGTATCGCTACTATAATAGTCAGATAATGAAGACACACCAACAAAAAAGAAAAAGGTAGAACAACAAGAATTATATAATTATATCGTATGATGTAAGTGATGTTGATGACTCACGATCCCTATCCCTCCTTTCATCCCTGTCTCTGTCCCGTTGCTCCAATCTGTATCGCTCCCTCTCTCTCTCGTTGTCTTCTCTCCCAGAGTGCTTGATGTTGACGTCGGCACCACCTCGCCTCGTACCGCCGAGACCACCACCTGATAAATAGTCGTATATTTATAGTTTGATTACGCCATTAATACATTTAATGTAAATTTAACACCATAAATGTAGTCGTAGTCTAGCAATAGTCATTTGACTGTAGTTCGTATACGAGCTGGCTCAACCGAGACCACCGGAAATAACATCTTCCCACAGAAGTATTGGGTTAAAAAAACGATATTATAGCTGAGTTTTGTACAATAAGTAACAGAAGCCGACGCCTTATCCTATCCTCTCTCTCTTTCTCCTTCACTCTTCTCTGTATCAGATGGCAAAAAAAGTTGTACCACTCACCATCATTTGCCGATTATACTCTTACAATACACTTGCAACTACCAGATATTATTAGATACATATATGAAGATATTTAAATGCTACCACGTATAGGTATCGAAAATTGACATTGTCGAAAAGCTCTGAGCGCAATTTGGAGGGAATAACTGCGCATCTGTACTGTCGCGCACACAATACTTTGGAACAAACATTATCTTTTTTATTAATTTTAAATAGTAGGTAATGTAATAATTACCTAGAAGTCGTATTGTGTTAAGGATGCGTTTACAAAACTGATGGGTAGAAAATCGCATCACTACATAGACAAATCTCGACTTATTAAATACTTACCTACTATACGCACACTTATGTATGTATAGTGCAAGAATATTGTGTGACTGAAACAATTTTGATACTTTCGATATATATATATATATTTTTCTTATATATTTAATATTTAATTATTACGTCTTTGAATTGTTTTTATATTATTGATGATTAAGTATGTACATATTATACATGTGATAAAATTACAGATTATTATTAGGGAACGTACCCAAACTACGTGACCTATATTTTTAAATTTTTCGACACCCTCACCCCCCCCGGTGACCATCCGTAGTATGTGATAACACCCCCCCCCCCCCCCCCCCGTCCCAAATGTTACGTAGTATAGCAAAGGTAAATTTTTATCATCCCAAACGCAGAAAATGAAACAAATAAAAATAATGTTTGATTTTTGTTACTATTGGGACGGCATTTATTGCACAAAAATGTATCACACGACTTCAAAGAACCCTGAAAAGCAGACTTTATTAAATGTTAGTAGCTTAAATTGCCTTCTCTAGAATTCGACTACGTGACAATAATCTAAACCCCCCCCTCTCGCTTCTGTGACACAGCGTAATATTTTAAGGAACCCCCCCCCCCCATAAATAGGCCACGTAGTTTGGGTACGTTCCCTTACATATATGATATACTTATTAATTATTCTGTGACCTGTATTCTGTTGCTGCATACTTCGGTGGCTGTTACTTGATCTTTTAGACTAAAAAAGCAAGGCTAGTCGGGTTTAGTCCCGTTGTGTTAATCATAAAGAGATAATACTTCCAGGATTGGTGGAGTGGACCTGAAGGTATACTGATGGATGGATGCTAGTGGATCTCCTAGATGTATAGAAATTGGTGAGCCATTCGTCTGTGAGATCCACAAGCATCCATTAATCAGGGTACCTTCAGATCACTCCATCAAGCCTAATGGTAAGATCTCATCGAAAGCAACATAACAATCCCATATTCGATTCACTTAGTTCTATTCGTCTACCAGATCCACTAGCATCCATCCATCATCATACCCTGGGGTCACTCACCAAGTCAAGAAATATCGGTAATAATCCGTACGTACTAGAAGTAAAATTAAATATAAATAAAACACTGACAAATTGACCAAAAAATATAAACTGTAAAGTATCAAGTTGGGTTTGATTACATATTGTGTTCATACAACGGATTTTCACTAATTTTCATTTTTGCATACAAGCGATACAGTGACCGCTCATGACAACGGCCTCACGCCGACTGAGGTAATAATTGAATTTTAGAAATATTTGTTAAAGAGGCTATAAAATGAATAGCATATAAAATGAACCTTATTGAAATACATTAAGAGTCATGTGTAACTACACATGCGTTGCGTACACATGGAAAATCGTTTTTTAATTATAAAAAACTACAATATTACAGGATTTTTTCTTAGAACACCAAAGATTAGGAAACATTCTACGCGTTACAATTATTGGTTTCACTACATTAAGTTTGATTTTGTAGCATTATGTATCGAAAAGTTGATAATTTTGGGCAAACCCGTAAACGAGTCCTTAATTTAAATTTTTATATTAAAAAATTGTTGATAATTATTGCCTTGGTTTATATTGTATCTAAGATATGATTTATTAAAGTTTGTGAGGATTACGTATAGTAATAAAAACACTATCGAAATTAATTATTGTTCAAAGACACAAACTCAACAAAAATAAAAACGTAATAAAAAATAACAGTAAAATATTAATTTCGATAACAATTGCGCAGTCGACTGTAAGTGAGTGGGGTGTCGTACCGGTAAGGGGGGGATGTAAGGCGACACGCGAGCCAATCAGCGCTACGTACGCTCGTGCTTACTCCCTCGCAGCCCCTTAGATATCTTAATTTAGACTTCTGCGCAGTCTACTTCTTGAGCGCTGCTTCATGCCGATAGTTATACCATCAAGTGGATTATCATACAACAAAACCACCTCTCTTTATATTCCACTTAAAAAATCCATCTTGAACTCTTTACCCCTATAAAAAACCAAACTCACCCAGTCTCCTAGGCAGCCATCCCTTCACAGTCCTGGCTCGCTCCACGTCCACCAGTACCCTCTTGCCGTCGATCTTCTTACCGTCAGCGTGTTTGTACGCAGCTGGAAAGCAATACCAAGTTATGATATCCAGGTACACATTGGGATGTTATTCTCCGGTGAAAATAATAATTCGGTGCTTAGATTTAGATATCCTTGATAATATCTCAATCTGTACAACACATCTATTACGACATTTAAAAAAATGGAATGTTTTTTTTTGTTTTATTTAAAAAATATAAAAAAAAACATTCCGTACACATACCTACTCTGATACCTACCGACCGAGCCGACAGACGATAAATTGATATTTAAAAAGCAATACCCACCGTCACTACTTACTTTGAAACTCACAAATGTCCGAAACTTACTTACTTTTTATATATAATTATTACTGAATTGTTGCGATCCGTCGCGAAGTTAAAAAACCATTTACCTGGTGCGCTCTACTTACGCTTCCATTATGCGCAAAAAATATAAAATAAAATATTTAAAAGAATATTTTCTTTTTATTAAAAACTATTTTCGAAAAATTTCCATAGTGTAACCAAAAAAATAAAAACGATCATTATTAAGTCAATCGATGAGGTTCCAAAAATGAAAGAGTATATTTTTTTTATAAAACCAATAAACGGGAGGGGCTACTATTTGTATGACCTTGTATGCTGGCATCTTACCACCACATACAAACCTATTAAATAACGCCGGTATTCTCGTGAGGTAGGGTCATTACGGCTGGGTCTGTGGTGTGAATAGAAAAAACCACTTATTAATCATACATCATTGACGCTTTCCGAACGCGGGCTCGATGCAACCTTTTTGGAGGATGTGTCAAAAATACGCGCCTTTGTAGTAAAAAAAAAAATAACAATCAAACAAATAAGTAAAAATTGTCTTGATGCCGGTTTTAAAAAAAATATACATCACCATTTATAATTTCGCAAAAATATATAATCTTATAAATTTTGAAAAAGAAACCACATTCCTACTATAGTATATCACGTAAGGTTTTCCATGTTAAAAATTCTAGCAACCACAGATAAGATAATTTGTTCCCTCCAAAAAGGTTTCAATAATCCAATACTCAAAAAACTTTTTAAATTTCCGTGTAATGAATTCTCATAATATACTTAGATTTTGTATTATTAAAAATAAAATTCTTTAAAAATATATATTTTTTAAAGTAATCAAAAAAATATTTCAGTACAAATAAACCGAGGACTTATGTAATAAACATTAGAAAAAAAAAAAAGATGTTTATGTTTATAAAAAAAAACAAAATCAAAAAGCATTTAAAGTTAATAAAATAACATCTAAATATATTATGAAAAAATTCACTACGTAATTAAAAAGAAGTGATCAAATAAACAATATAATCACTTCTCAATTCAACGGTACAGCATATTCAATACTTACAGTGCATGTCTCTTTCGTGTTCATACTCTATGAACGCATAACCGCGGGGTTTAGAGTTCTCTTTGCTAAAAACCATGTGTATCTGGAAATAATGAAATACATATAATTCCGTCCACTAAACAAAACGTTTTATAGTGAAAATAATTCACAGAACTACAAAAAAAATAATGAAACTAGATCCCAAATTTTAAAATAAGTATGTTCTTTGAAAACTGGGTTGTCAAATAGAAAAGTAATATTTTAAATCTAGACTATTATTTCCTAAGCAGCACATACATAAAAAACAGATCACTTCAACTCATTTACTGTTTTAATTTAATGTTACTTTAGATCTTTTGATTTAATTTACGATGTTTTATATGTGAAAAATAAAATGTAATATTTAATAAGTAACCATTTTTCAAAACAATTGTCATCCCTAGATCAAATTTCATAGGGGAAATCATTAAATGTGTTTAGAATACAATTTTTACTATAATATGATTTAACTTTTTAAAATATGTAAATAGTAATAAAATACAAAGTACACAGTATCCACTTACTTTTTTTATTGGTCCATATCCCTCAAACTCTCTTCGAAGCTTAGATTCGGAAGTGTCATAGTTCTGTTAACAAAAAGATGGTGAAGTTAATTATATTAATTTATATATTAATATGTTTTTCAAATACATTAAAATAGTTTTTGGTTTCACATTATAGATATAGATTATTATAGACTGATATCAAAATGTTAAGATGGTTTTTTTAAACCATTTAATTAAATAAAGTTTTATAGATAAATAAAACTTTTGTTATAGAACTTCATATTTTTTTATATTTTAAGGTCTAATTTCAGCCACCGGAAGACCTTGTTTTATTAAATCATTAATTGCATTCACTAATAAACATAAATTTCATAAAAGTTTTCCTTCTTTTCTGTATCCAAAAATAATTGTGTGTATTTCCAATTGCACTTTTTTCTGATATACATTTTACCTCATCAGCACACATACAACTGCTGATGGAATCCTGACTACAAATATATTATCCACATATTTAATGTATACTTTTTATCATTTTGTAATATTGGTTATAAAGGTCTTAGTGTGATGTTATTTTGTTGTAATAACATACCCCAATAATATATAACGTGACTGTTATTTCCAGAAATTCATCTTTATAACATTAATATGCATATATCTATGAATACAACAAAAAAACCAAATCTGTGCTGTCATTCAAGAGAAAAGAAAATTAATATTTATTTATTAATTTGACAGTTTAATAGAATTGCATATTAATGGGTGGAACCCATTAAAACAGTGCCAACACCAACACATACTGCAATACTACACTGGACAAAATGAGAAATAACAACTATAGATATACTTACAACTCTAGCAACAAACAGTGTCTTGAATGGATCCCCTGTAGCCTTTGCATTAGTGGTAGGGTCCCACAATGCTATCTCCTGTTCCAGTTTGTATGCTGTCTGTTCTGCGCGTTCTCGGCGACGTCTCTCCAAACGCTCTTCACGAGTCTCCACGCGAGTGGGGGGCGGAGTCTCCGAGGGGTGCTATAATATAGATGTTTGTAATTAATGTTTCCCATAAAGGATTTTAAAAACATAAGAAATTAAAGTTAGTGTTAGCAAGTTCAAGGTGTATTGAATGCAAAACATTATATTAATATTTATCTACAACATCTACAATAACAATTCATTGATAAAGCCAGTCGGCTTGGCATATTAACCTCAAAAATATTGAGAAAAGCGCCGACTCCATCGTAGCCTTTCTGCTTCTTTTCATGTGGAAGCTTTGCTGCTGGAGGCAAATACGGGATCTGATCCCGAGCCGCGAACAAAGCAAGTAGATTTGGGGGTAAAAACTGCGTCATAGTCACAACTCACGCCACATAGGATATTATCATAAATCCCACTATGAACTAAAATATGTAAATCGCTTTTTCTATTAATCACTGTATTAAGGAGTTTAAAGTTAGTTATTATAATCTTTTTAAATACTTGTTTTCCACTTATATTGAAGTTTCACTCGATCACAATTGTTGTAATTTTAGAACGTACGCCATTTTAACTTTTTATATTATTCGTATTCCGTCAAGTGTGAACCGACGACGCCATTTACTCATTAGTGAGTGCCCTGTGCACCTAACAATTGACGTAAAAATTTATTTAAACATAATTATTTTAAACTATTATAAGATGAATTATTTTTTTTAAGTGATTTCATAGAAATTATAATTAACAAACAAAGAAGGAAGTCTAGACACTGATAAAAACTAAAGTAAAAACGTAAAGTAGAATAAAATATTGTTGAAAAAAATCATTTATTGTGGTAACCCTAAGGTGTTGGGCTAAAGAATGGTGGATAATAGATGACAAAAAAACTATAATAATTACGTGTAAGCGATCCAAACCCAACTGTGACTAGATATTGTTATCTCATTTTATGCATAAGTTATACATTATTCAAATAATGTAGAGATAACAATATTTTATATTTAAATTGATATAATTACACATGACAATTTCAAATATAATTTTCTAATTAATATACCAAATCACTCGAAGTTTGAAATGGAATAGAAAGTTGCATAAATTTAGTTTAGCGACTTGATTGTATGAATAACATGAGAAACTTTTGCGCAACACTAGCCATTGTGTATAAATCCATAGAGTAACATAGTTGATCTAATGTCAAACTGTGACAAAGAGAAAGGACGCTTTTCTTTTTAAAAAACAATAGTATAATTGATGTTATTATTCTTGAAATAAATAAATAATATTTAAAATATTGATGTATTAATTAATTAAACAGTGTAAAATGGAGGATCTATGCACGGCTTGTCTGTGTTCGGGTCGAAATTTGTTCCTCATAGACGGAACGGACTTACAACAGGTTTACTCACAAATTTTAAATGAAATCTCTGTAAGTACGGTCATGTTTTCTATAAATTACATGAATAACAATATTTTTATTACAACCTTTTGAAAAAATATTATAATATTATCAAATACTGATCTATATTGATAAATCGGACGTTAACAAAATTTTGAGATTCCCTTCCCAAATATTTATTTAAATATTTAATAAAGTTTAAATAAGTTATTTATTATTAATCTAGTACATTCATTATTACATCAAATATTAAAATCCAAGATTAGTACTAAAGTTTAAATATATAGATTTCAGGCTCCTTGTTAGAAGTATGTTTACGTGTATGTTTTGAATGCCGCGCATTGCTTTGTCGTTACCAGAGATTCAAAAGACAAGCACAATGTTGTTACACGACGCTTTTGGATCAGATACACCAGGTAATTTGTATATAAATAATATTAGAAGGCGGTAAAGTAACAAGTTTTTTATCTTATATGTAGGAGGCAATCATCAGAACTATCAATATGTTTTTCTTAAAAATTATTCAACTATGTTTATTAACACTTTCAAGAGAGACATTTAGTTTACAATATAAACAGTGTGTTTATTATTTCAGAACACATCATCAAAAAAAATCTCCCACACATCACACTTGCAATCACACCAAATTCACAACTTGAGCTATCCTGAGGATATAATAAAAGTAGAATTTGAAGATGTTAATGTCAAAAATGAACTTTCGGATAAGGAGGACCTGCACTTTGAGCCGGAGACATTTGTTAATGATCTAGAGCTAAAGTCAAAAGGGGTTAAGGATAAAAAGGTAGAATTCATTCTTTATATTATATATCCTGCTTTATATATTAACTTTGTTGATTAATTGCACCAAGTTACATTATGATGTGACAGGAAGTTTTCATTTTTGGAACTGAGAAAATGTTTAAAGAGGGTTTAGCTTTATTTTTGTTAGTCATTTAATTTGATATTTTTAAACAAAGATAAATAACTCTTAGCACATACTGAATTATACAAATCATTGTATAAATTATCTTTACCTACAAGCCCCAGACAGATATGAGTATTTATTATTTTTAGACTGGTCTGTAATCAAACCTTAAATGCTTGAATAGAAAGACAAATCAGTATCACTGTGCTTGTCTGTAAGACACACAATGCCTCTATAAAACCTACTTAGCATTATGAATAATGATTTTAAACAAAAGATTCATATTCGGTTGAAGTTTAGGTTTTGCACTGCCATAAAACTATTTGTTTTAATTTTAGATATGGATGTTTGCCATTTTCACATTGCCCAATACTAATCTTCTAATTACTATCAAAAAATTATATATTTTTTTGCTAGTATGTGTTAAACATGTATATCAAAATATATAACAGAGTATTATTTGTTTAAATATATATCAGTTATTGAATTATTTTACACACACACATAGACTCATTTCATTGATTGCTGGCACACAGACCTTCACACATCTGCAAATGCCAATGATATTTACCAAAGCTTTGTCAACAATAATAATACAAGAAAAATTAACAATTTATTTATTTAAATGTGGGTTAACATTTTTTATTAATTATATAACATAGTTTTATATGATATTTTGACATTACAAACTCACAGTAAGTCAAATATTTCAGGTGACAAAAAATAAAATAAAACAAAAGGTAAAATTAAAAAGGAAAAGGCTACAAATAGACAAAAGTGAAATAGACTGCCTTGAGAAGGAGAAAGATGTATTTATATGTCAGGATTGTGGAAAGAATTTTAACAAGAAAATAGAATTAGAGACCCATATAGATAAAGATCATTCTGTGAAAAAGGTCAGTGACATTTGAAAATATTAAATATTATTACATATGAGAATGTAAGCTTGTTTGTTTGTTATACTTTTAATACCTTATATAACTTTTTGTTATACCTTAATTAGTCAATGAATGATCATGTAATTTTGCACAAAATTGCACCTGGGGTACAGAAAGTACTGAGAGTCATTTATATCCTATAACAACTTTTAGACGCCCATTCCATACTTTCCTATATTTTTGTGTTAACTTTTAAATATTATTATATAATTTGTTATTCATTATTAGGCTAAGTATTAAAATATTGTACCACTTTCAATTAAGAAATATGCAGGAACAATTTTGACAGTATAAATATAAGATTTCATATATGACATTCTAGTTATAACAAATTATGTTTGTATTTATGAGTTCTTGGAATTATTATTTAAATTAGTATTAAAAATGTTGTTAGATCAAGGAACATGTATTTAAAGACAATATTAAAACTGTCATTCAATACTATGTAATGGAAGAACCTCTTATCTATAACTAGGGGTAATAATATGTTGTATTATTATACCACAGGAGGTAAAACAAAATGGCGTTCGTGGTAAACGCAGTACAGAAGTGCTTCCTGAGAGACCGCAGTGTGTTGAGTGTGGGAAGGTTTTCAGTTCTCGAAAAACTTACCGATACCATCTCAAGTGAGTTGTTTCTTGTCTCTTTTACTTTAGTAGAAAAGAGAAATTAATATAATTACATGTAATGGTTTTCTTCTCTTTCACTCTCTATAATTAGGAAAAAAAAAGTATTGGATATAACTGTTATGCTATATTATTATTATTATCTATTTCTTGATATTATAAGTAAGACTTATTTTACTGTTAATCTTTTTTTTTGTTATTTTATTTAACATTATAACTTTATTATTTTGTAAAGTTAATATATATTTTTTTAGTGTACTTCATAAAGGTCAGAACAGATACCCGTGTCCTCGATGTGGTAAAGTGTATCAATGGAAATCGAATCTCGGTCGCCACTTACGGAGCCATAAGGTATGACATATATTTAATATTTAAATTTATGACTAGAGTATATTACATAATAATGTTTTATTATATATCTCAGACCATAAACCCTACAAAGAAGTTCAGAAATAAGTTTTCTCTTGTTGATGAACGATTATAAAAATATATCATAGTAAAGTTCAATCTCACATGAATATAATTTTTTGAACAAAACCATTTCAATATAAAATATTTTTATTAATTTATTTTTTGTACTTGTCATTGTTAGGCTCGTGATAGCGGCGAGCTATACTGTCACACGTGTGATAAGAGGTTCGCGTCCGTGGCCACCTACAGGCAACATCTACGAGTGTCGCGGTCACACGTGTCTGAGACTGATTTCACGTGAGCATACGTACACATACACGAACGCATATACAAACAGGCGCGTACACAAACACGTACAGTCATTTGCGCATACACACACACGTAGATACATACGGACATATGCTCATACGTACGCATATGTACATGTACAAATATACGGACATATACGCATATTGATTTGAACCCGCGACCTCTGGAAAACCAATCCGTCGCTCTACCAATTGAGCTATCGTATCGCTACGTGAATTAAGTATTTTATATATGATCGTCTTTGCTGTACGGTGATGGAATCTATAAGGTTTTGTTCTCTTCATCTTCTCTTCATCTATTATGTATCTCTCTCTCTCTCTCTGACGTTGTGTAAGTACACGAAGGGAGGAGGGGGGGGGGGGAAGAAGGATTGAGACATTTGGGGGACAGACATATAACTCATGGAACAGAGATACACACGCATAGAAATGAAAACACCCACATGTAAACAAACACAACGTAAAGAAGATATAGAGAGAAACAATAACATACATACTTATGTATGTTATTGTGCGTAAACTCTCACACACACACTCTAACAGTAATTTGTTCAGTTTCATGTGCAACGAATGCGGTAAAAAGTTCGTGAACAAGACGCGTCTGAGAGATCACATCGACTGGGAACATCTCAATAAGATCAAATTTAAATGTACGCTGTGTAATAAGGTAGGTTGTATTTATATTTAGTGTTAACAATTTGGCCATGTAATACCTTTTGTGCTGTAAGAAAACATCTGTGTGTCGGTTTCTTATGTCGTACCTACCTCCCAAACGGATAATGAGTCAAATTTTTTTTTTGTTTAAAAAGTGACATGATTTTAGTTAATAAAAAAATATACATTATACTTACAATTGTATGTGTAAAATTATAAAATATTCAAGATATATAAATAATTTCAGCCTTTCAAATGCCACACGTCATTGTACGTACATATGCAAAATGTACACAGAAATAAAGAGAAGAAAGATAATCTATGTCACGTTTGCGGGAAGTCGTATCAGGTGAGTTATAATAGATTAAAGCAAATATTTATATTAAGTATAAAAAATATATTATTTAATATTTTTATTTATTTATCCACATCAAACATTAATATCACGTATAGCGTGTTTCCATACTTATCAAATCAATTCTAATACTAAAGTTAAATATATATATATATATATACTTAGTTTGGCCATAAATACTGTTACAATTAAAAAAATATATAGACGAAGCTGTTCAGCAATCCATGGATTCACCGTGCGATAGCCGGGCCCATCGAATTGCAAGGAGAGGAGTGCAAACAGTGCCTGGGACTTGCGACCCAGGAGTAGGTTTAAGGGGCCCCTTTATTATGCGCAAAAACGCTCACCTAACTATCCACACTCCTCTCCCTACCTAACCAAATTTGGAAAGAACCTACTAATGCCGCCTTTGAAATACGTTCTAGAAATGAACCGATGCTTGTTCTAGAAAGGCCAAGGTCTTTAAGTAGGCTATAGAGAGATTTTGCTGTTATACCTCTCGCTCCCACTTCTACCGCGTACAAACTAACTATAAATTTATTCCTGATCAGTTCGTTGGTCAGTTCGTAATACTCATTGAGCTTGAATGTGTGATCCCTTGGGATGTTTGTTTCCCAAGGAACAGTAAGCTCCACGAGTATTACGCGCCTCAGATGTTTAGAATAAAGGAATAAGTCCGGTCTGGATGACGAAACACCAACATCCCCAGGGATTTTGTAATGTAAAACAATCCATACGGTTGGCAGTGAAGAATTTCTGCATGGAAAGAGCGCGTGCTTCTATTGATAACTGGCATCAACGTTTAAATTACTGTATTGTAGATAATGGATACCACTTCGAATAAGCTTTTTATATTTTTAATTCTTTTATATTTGTGTATTAAACTTACACACTGTAAAAATAATAAATGTGATTTGCAACTAAAAAAATATTTTTTTTGTTAGTTACAATATTTATGGCAAGATTAGGTATATATACATATAATTAAGGCAATATTAAAAATACTTGTTACTATTCCGTTGAAAATAATTGTTTGTATTTTGTATGTATACTTTTACATATGTGTGTTGTTTTTCCATTATTTATTATGTATGATTTTTAGAACGCAGCTAAGCTTCGCTACCACATAGTGGCGATGCACACAAGCGAGACGCCGTACCGCTGCGGACAGTGTGGAGCCGCCTTCGGCTGGTACTCCTCACTGTACAGACACATGCGGGAGGTGCACTATAAGGTATGCACACTGCATACGCACATACACACTAACGTAACTCGCATTCGCACATACGCATACACACGCAAGCACACCTACACGCACATACGCACATACGAACACACTTGCACGCACATACACACACACACGCACATACGCACCCACACGCATATACGCATACACTTGCACGCACATACGCTCACGCTTACACTCACATACGCACACGCTTACACCCACAAATACACAATTAATTCGTTTGTTAAATATTTAAATGATTTAATTTTTATAAATAATTAGTGGTAGTAATAATATTTAATTGTTTTCTTATAGATGAAAGTTCAACCGAAGAAAACAAAAAAGGTAAAGAAGTTACCGAGCGAAGTGTTACCATTGCCACAAATCTTACATCAGCCGGGACCAGCTTAGAATAAAAATTATTTATTATTAATGAAATTCAGTTAATTTAAAATCTGTTTTTACACTGCCGCGTGTCTAATTAAAAAAGTTTATTATGATGGCGGGTTTTTTGTGACCCTAACGTGGGTTCGATTCCTATACAGGGCAATACTTCGTGTGATCCATAGATTGTTGTTTTGAGTCTGGGGTAATTTGTGTATTACATATATTTGTTTGTAAAACCTCATTCTATCTCTATTCTCTATTGTAATCGTTTAAAAAAATCTTGCCTAATCAAAGTATCTTTAAAAATCACCACAAAGATTTTTGAGTTTTTTTATTTAATAAAACAAAATGCATACTTTACATGTCATTTTTGGAACTTGATTGTACTTAATAATGTTACTCTAAATACAGACTGATTTTAGCTATAAGGACTATTCTAATTAAATAAAAATTTAATGAGTTTTTATTAAAGGCATTAATTTTATTCTCTTTTATTTCAGTCAAAGTTTAATGTCGAAAAAGTTATGTTATTTATTATAATAAACCGATACCTTGGAAAGACGAGGCAAAATACCTAGGAGTAACGTTAGATAGAAAGTTAGTTTTCACTGCGCATATTAGGACCGTTCGTAGCAGAGCGGCCTACATATTAGGTCGTTTATATCCGCTGTTAGGCAAGCGGAGTAAAATGTCCCTTCGCAATAAGGTGACACTTTACAAAGCTTGCATACATTCCGTCATGTCCTATGCGAGTCCCGCTTTTGCGCACGCTAATCTGAAACCCCTTCAGGTGATTCAGAACAGGTTTACACGGATTGCAACCGGGGCGCCGTGGTTCGTACGCAACATCGATCTCCATAGAGATTTAGACCTTCCGACCATCGCTCAGTACTTCAAGGTGCTTTCTCAAAAGTACTTTGAACGTGCTGAGCGACACCCGAACCCACTGGTGGCTGACGCCGCAGAGTATAGACCACGTAAGACTACTTTAGTCAGAAAAAAAAGACCCAAGTCGGTACTCGTTGACCCAGACGACGCGTTCACAGTAGGTAATAACGTGTACGCGTAGGCATAAGTGACACCACACAACATACAGACACACATCATCTATACCGGTATAGACGAGGTCCCAACTGAGTAAGTGCTCCGTTGCTCCGGCGTTCTGCCGTCGGAGGACGCTAGTGTCCATATTTCCTTAGCTTTCCTCCTGACTAACGACGCCCCGAGCCGAGGTCCGTGTCTCAATCTGAGACTCCTCGGTTCCCCATGGGGGCCCATCTGGCCCCCCTTTTTGGGTGGCGGGTGGGTCTCCTGACCCACCCGCTCCCCCACGCTGTAATAGCCAACAAGGCTAACAGTATAGACATACAAAAAAAAATATATATATAAGTGCTATCTAGATTACATTGATATCTGGTATTTAAATTAAAAATATACAATATGTGAAAGAGTATAAACAAGTATTATGCCACGCTGGTCGAGTGGTTAGCGCAGACGCCTAACTTTTAGCGACACATTAAAGCTCGGGTTCGATTCCCGGCAAGGACAGGGATGTATGTGATGAACATAGACGTCTGTATTTCTGGGTTTGGTCGTTTATTAAATATATTCTAAGTATTTATATGTGTATTTCTATGTATTTGTATCGTTGTCTAACACCCTTAACACAAGCAAATAATTTACTTTCTCAGAGGTTAGATCAATGTGTGTAATTTGTCCTGTATTGTTATTATTACTATGCAGTATGATCAAAAGAAAAAAAGACTGACGTTTTTGGTTGTTTGTGAATTGGCGGGAAATAAAAATAATAATAAAGAAGAAAGAATTATGACTGCGTCTTCATCAGACTAAAATAATAAATAATCAAATAAAATCGCAATTAGAAACGTTAATAGTAATTCTAATTAGGTATTCTATGATAGTATTGTGTAGTAAATGTGTTGTAATTTGGAAAGCAATTTCACATCCAAAAAGTCGTATTTGGCTCGCATGATGCAGGTATGAGGTACCTAGTAAAGTAAAATATTATAGAATATATAAAGGAATTCATCAAAACGAGCGTAAAAGTACGAATAAAATGTTTTTTAACAAGCTTTTATTAGCTTCGGATGTATGTATCTCTGTAAAGGAATCTTTGAACGTAATTTTGACCTACTTTGAAATGTCGGATTAATTTGAATTTTGGTATACTTATCAAGGATCGATGGCGATGCAATAATTTAATCAATTCGTCCCGTTATCCTTGCCATAATCCTCAGGATAAGCGAATCTCAAGTAAAAAGAGACAAACATATATCCGTAGCGTGCGCCTTGCACATGCGAAGGAATGAGATAGATTATATGTAGCAGCATATCGTATTCTTGGAGTCTCCTTTTTGTGCGATGATACAATATATTCAAATAGCAACCTAACCGTCAAATTTTTAACACGCTTTATAATTAGTATTTTTTTATTATTTAATAAAATTATATATATTACATTTTTCATAAAGAAATAATAATTCCATTATATAATCAAAAAAATTATGAGAAGTATGTCGAATTTGATACACAAGTATATAAACCATAAAATAAATATAGTTAAAAAAACTAAAAAACACGTTTTAAAAAATGAATCGAACTAAAAAGCAAAAAATAATTCGTAATATGAGAATAATGGGCAAAATATATGAAAAATTATTACAGAAGAAAGCGTGGGGCGCTTCGTGCTATTACTTTTGTGGCATTCTTAGTCATTGTAGTGATTGAATATTTTCAAAAAATTAATTTTTAAATAAAATTTACTCTATTTTTAGAAATGAATATAATTATTAATTTCGAATTACTAGATTCTTCATGATTTACGGACTTTATTTTATTCTCACTCAAAGTATGTGTAAAAAATTATTAACTCTGGTGATCTTAACGAGGATAATGAATTAATCTTACCTAGTTATTGTACTGTCAATTGTCTTTTACAATTTTTAATGTTCCAATAGGATTTGAACACCTAAAGTAAGTCAAAATCGAGTTCAAAAATGAAAAAAGATGTATGACACACAGAACACCCTTTTTTTCCGTAATAATTTTATTATATTTGGCCCATTATTCTCATATTACGAATTATTTTTTTTTTTTTTAGTTCGATTAATTTTAGTTTTGTTTGTTTTTGAGTTTTAGTGTTTTTTAGTTTTTTTAACTATATTTTTTCTTTTGTGATCCTAAGAAGTTGCGGTTGGGATTTTCATATGACACAAATAAATAATAAATGCTTAGTGATATAAATGATAATTTATTGAGCAAGTATCAAGACGTGTAAGTACAGCGTCGTTGACTTCCATAAGAAACTCCTTGTCTCTGCAGCCCCTGTAATAGATTAACACGTATAAAGTTTATTTTCGAAAATAATTTAAATAATTGGTTTTAGAGCTAATATAGATTTTTATAAATTAAAATATAAGACAACAACAACAAACAAGTTAAAATATAAGACGTCTATACGCTATAGACGTCATTCTTATTATTCAAGCTAACACTGCACATCTAAGGGACAATGGAATAACATATAAATATATATATATATATGTCGCAAAACAAATGTTGGGATTTATGTATAGAGGCGGCCTGCAAGAGGTGGCCAACTAATTACAAATAACCCTGTGTATATGTATATATATTCCAAGTATTTATAATGTGTATTTCTAGTATTTGTATATTGTAACACCCTTAACACAAACAAATCATTTGCTTATTTAGTTATAAGATCAAATTGTATAATTCGTATACATATCGGCAACCCCAACGTTGCCTGGCAGAATTTTTCAGCGATAAGAGGCCGCCTTTTTGTGTCACCATGTTTTATTTTATTTTTATTTTGTTATCATTGTTTTATATTTTCTGTTTATTGGTGTGCAATAAATAATATTTGTTATTATCATTATTATATTATAATAGTATAGTCTGTACGTACACGTCACGGCGAGTGCGGCGCGGTTCTCTTGAGATGTACTAGTTTGTTGTGGTTGTAGAGCGCGGCCTCGTACGCGAAGGAGGCCGGGCACGACCCGCACCGCAGGGGGCGAGACCCCGCGTGCGCGCGCAGGTGACCCTCCAGGGACTTCTTACTCTAAGGAGGTAACCGTTAATGAGAGTCGCTCTCAGATTTCATTGTCAGTTTATTTTTAGATGAATGCAAGCTGCGTGTAATGTATATTGCGTGTCATAATAATGTCTCTGGTGCCGTAACGGAGTAAGAGTAAGGTGTCTACTCACCGTGTAAGTCTTCCCGCACACGTCACACACGTGGTTCCGGGCTCGTCCCGCGAGGCGGTGTGCGGCGCGCGCGTGCGACCGCAACACTGGCTTGGAAGAACACGCCTGCACACACACACACACATATACATACACACATACACCAGTGACGGAGCGCTCGGAGACACGGGCTTTGAGATCAGACTTAGTCTCTCAAATTGGTGTTCGTACTTATATAGAGTAACAGACTATATAGAGTAAGAAAGATATCAACAAGGAGACAACAAACTAGAATCCATACTGAGTGAATAAAAATAAAAAACAACAGACAAAAGTGACAGACTATAATATTAGTTACGTTCACGAGAACAGTTATATGTCAGATATTAATTAACACAAGCTAATTTTAGTATAAATTTAGAATGCTATATTCGTCGAGGCTAGTAACGATACACTAGCCCAGTTGTCAGAGCGACGGATTCGTTGTCGATGTCGTAGGATTGAATCCTGGTTATGTATTTAATGTTACTTACAAAGTTACATCCGCTAACTGGACAGTTAATGGGCGTTATCTTCAAATGCACTGCCAAGTTGTGTTCTTCTAAACGTATCGCCTTCACGAATTTCTTATCGCAAAGTTTACAGGCATATCTATTGTTAATAATTAATATGTGTTATTATTTTGAAAAGTAATTTTACCACTTTTCTACTGGTGGGTTACACAACATTTTTTTAAAGGTTTATTGCACTTATAAAAATTCTGAGTCTAGTTGCATTATTACAAAATATTTGAATGGAGAATAACCAACAAGAACTCCATGGTTCCCTTTTTCTACACAAATTGAACAAATGTATATACATATAATTCATGATTTTGATTACGGACATGGAACCCAGGACTTAGCGGTGCAAAGGCAATTTATACTACTATACCCATGTATTACTGTATAATTTATACATTAATAAATTATTTTTAATTACCAACAGCATACATAGATTCTAGCATATAGCAACGTATCGTATTATGAATGAGAGAGACGGCTGCTCGAATCCTCTCCCTTCCTCTCTGTGTATCCAATTTCAATCTCAAAATGAATATAATACTCACTTGAGCTTCGCCGGGTCTATATGTTTCAAATTGTACTTCATATGTTGATTATATGACATCCTATTCTTGAAATTCATGTCGCACTGAAAATAAAAATAACAAAAATAGTTTTTTTCAATCTGCATTTATTTTTAGATAGTTAACAATAATAACCTGATAACAGTAGAGATGCGCCGGCGCATCGTGCGTTATAAGATGAATCTCCATCGCCTTCTTGAAGAGGAACTTCTTACCACATCGAGGACAAGAATACTCCTTCTCCCCTTTGTGAATGCTGAAAGGTAAGTAGTTTGTGATTTTGCTGGGGTTCAAGTATATGCTCAATTGCATATACTGCATGATGACAATACAAACTAAATAAATATAGAAGACTTATTTGTTGGGTAGCAGATAAAATCGCTAGTAGAGTGCATAAAGTAAAGAAAAAATATCATTAAACTAACATAATAAAAGTACTATTTACAATAAGTGGGTCTTCAAAGACGTCTTGTCCCTGAAGGTTTTGCCGCAAAGCTCGCACTTCTGTCTCTCGGAGTGGTTCTTTATATGATTTCGTAATTTCCCTAGAGATCTGAAATACCGGTTAAATTTATTAAAAAAATATTCATTTTTTATTATTTATTTATAGCTCTGTGTTACAAAACATTGTGGTGTGCAACATGTGCACGTATATGTACTCATATCTTGGTGTGTCAAAGCGCGCACATGTGTGCGTGTGTGGATGTCTACGCTGGTGTACTGTGTTTGTGTTTACTCACGTCTCAGTATGTCCACAGCGCGCGCACGTGTGTGTGGGTGGTGGAGCGCGGTGTGTGCGTGCGGCGTGGTCGGCACACACCGCGGCGCGGGACCACGTGCCGCCGCACCAACGACAGCGCCAACTATATACAAGTACGTTAATCTTACAAGAGGAGATATTGATTAATTATTATTTTCATGTTTTAAATTGACTCAAATATTTTGTAACTTATGAAGGAGTGTGATTTTAATTTTGTGGTAAGTGTGTAGCGCTTAATGATGTGTATTGTAGTATGTCATAATGTGAGTAGTGTGTTGTATAGGCTGTAGCGTGTTGGTACTCACCGCACGCGGTGCCTCCTGCAGTGCGCGGCGAGTGCGCGTTCGTCGCGACACACCACACGACACACGACGCATGACGCACCGGACGTGCACTATATATAATTTTTATTTATTTATTTTATGAGGGAAACGCAAGAAAACTTGTAATTAATAGAATAGATTTGCTAAACACACACACCATACATAACAAAAAAAAGTATGTATTAAATAAGCAAGTTATTGGGCGTCCCATATATTAATGTTTAAAGATATTTATTTCTCATGAAGAACACACTGTTTACTTATACAGAGATTAAGTAAATACAATTTAGCAAACTTGTTGACGCATGCATTACATTTATTCCACCGTTATGTTTATACATGCATACACATACAAACACACATATACATACGTGCATCTATGCAAGCTTGCATGTGCATGCGTGCATACACAATTACAATCTTATTTTAACTAGGAAATTATGTAAATGTAACTAAACCTATTATTCAATTCAATTAAAACACAATAAGGACAATAAAAACGAATTTAACAATTAAGGAACTTATCTAAAATATATACAAAATATAAAGCTAAGGTAGCTATACAATACTTTATCTGTTTTCTAAAATATTATCTCTAATGTATAATCTGAGACTATTCTTAAACTGCCTAATATTGTTACAATTGTTAATGACATCAGGTAAATTATTATATAATATGGCACCCGCACACTTTATATTTTTATTACCATAAGTTTTTGTACGAGGCTGCCAGACATGTATTTTGTTTTTGTTTCTTAGGCTATGTTTTATTACTTTTGGTGTAAATGTTATATTCGAATGTATATTATTAGTAGTAATTTTTTTAATAAGGTTGCAAGTGTTGTATGTGTAAATTTGATTTATGTTTAGCAGTTTCGTTTCTCGATATAGGTCTTTAGATGGTTTAAAGTGTTTAAATTTAAATAGTGCTTTTATTAGTTTGTTTTGTATTCGTTGTAATTTTTTAAGATGTAGTTGAGCAGCTGACCCCCAAATTTCAATTAGATACTCAAAATGTGGCTTAGCTAAGGCATTGTAAATAGTAGTCCGGAGTTTGTGAGGAATGCAATTAGAAACTTTTCGCAATGCTCCAGTGAGTGATGATAATTTTAACATTATATGTTCAATATGAGGATACCATGTAAGCTTTTCATCTAAAACTAGACCTAAATATTTTTCTTTTTCAACCTTATTCAAAATAGAGTTATTTATATTAAGTGGGGTGTAATCAGGTAATTTCTTATTTTTCGCTTTAAAAATCATATATGAAGTTTTTGCTTCATTTACTGTAAGAAGTATATTTGAGTTTTAATTATTGTTGTTCTGTGTAATCGGGCACCAACTGTATCTGTAACTCTTTCTCTGAGTGCCTATGTTTCTCTAACTCTCTATGTGTGTGTATACTCGCAGGGTCGTGTTCCTTTATATGCGTATGTATAGTCTCGGAATCGTGTTTCTTCATAAGTATATGTGTATGTACACTCACAGGCTCGTCTTCCTTTATAATATGTGTATGTGTGTGTGTACACTCACAGGCTCCTCTTCCTTTATAATATGTGTATGTGTGTGTGTACACTCACAGGCTCGTCTTCCTTTATAATATGTGTAAGTGTGCGTGTACACTCACAGGTTCGTGTTCCTTTATAATATGTGTATGTGTGTGTGTACACTCACAGGTTCGTGTTCCTTTATAATATGTGTATGTGTGTGTGTACACTCACAGGTTCGTGTTCCTTTATAATATGTGTATGTGTGTGTGTACACTCACAGGTTCGTGTTCCTTTATAATATGTGTATGTGTCTGTGTACACTCACAGGTTCGTGTTCCTTTATAATATGTGTATGTGTGTGTGTACACTCACAGGTTCGTGTTCCTTTATAATATGTGTATGTGTGTGTGTACACTCACAGGTTCGTGTTCCTTTATAATATGTGTGTGTGTACACTCACAGGTTCGTGTTCCTTTATAATATGTGTGTGTGTACACTCACAGGTTCGTGTTCCTTTATAATATGTGTGTGTGTACACTCACAGGTTCGTGTTCCTTTATAATATGTGTATGTGTGTGTATACTCACAGGGTCATGTTTCTTCATATGTTGTTCCAGTTTGCATCTATGATTGAACCCAAGGACGCAGTCATAACACTTATACTCGTGGCGAGTGAACGTCTCACTCTCTAAGGCTCTCTGACGCTCTTCTTCCACCTGAGGAACAATTCTAGTAGTTACACATGTGTAAAAGACGTTTTGTTATTAGTCGGTGTCTTATTTTCAATACTTGTTTTACATTTAATTAATAATTTATTTACTTGCTTATAAGAAAACAATATCCAATATCTATATTTTTTTAAACATGTTCCCCGGCTAATCACGTTAATTTTCTCGTAATTTTGGCTGATTAGTTTGGGACCCATTCAGGGATATAAGTAACGGTAGTACAGCCGTAGAAATAAATTCATAGTCATTATAGTTCACAAAATTTTAAATACAAAATATTGATCAATTTACGAGAAATCCTATTTACAATCAGTAACCTAAATTCACCTCATTCCATGTTAAGATGACCATTTCAATGTGTTCACCGCTGACATTCAACTGCTGTAGTTTCTTATTGACCCTGGCATTGTTGACAACACCGGAGAGTTTTTTGCGTTTTGTTTTATCTGTAAGTGTTCAATATATAATATATTTAAATTTAAATATAATAGAATAAAAAATAAAATTAAATGAGTTTTAATTAAGTTCTTTTAAAACTAAATACCTACTCTGTTCCTTCTTTTTTCTCTTCACATGTGATTTATTTTTCTCTTTCTTTACTTTAAGAGGTTCTTCATCTGAATCGTTAAAATCATCATTGCTTCTGTTTCCTATATGTTCTGATCCATATAATGCTGGATTTTGAAGCTGATGAAAATTTTAATATTATATAATTTCAATAACTAATATAATAAACACTGTGTGTGTATTATGCAAATAAATACATACAAAGGTATCTTAGGTTGATTCATATATAGTATTGTGGATTGAATATTAATTTTGAGCAAATTGTATTTCACCACTTTCACCATCAAACTAAAAACAAATACCATATTACAAGACAATCTAGATAACATCAAGTGGTTCTGTCTCCTTTAGATATTAAAATAAAGTTGCAAGTGTTGCCATGACTGATGGAAGGATGGAAGAGACTAGGAGTGGAGAAGAGAGAATTTGAGTCTTACCTCTTCATTATAATCATTAGACCCATTATTTACGTAAACACTATCAAATAATGTATCTTCAGTCTTAATGAATTTGATTGTTTCCTTATCATAGTATATATTCTTAATTTTGTTGCATTCCGTTATTGATAGGTTAGATAATGGTTTTGAGGTATTCTTGAGCTGAAATTATATTATGAAGTATGAATATTTTTAATATTTATATATAAGCACAAATTACTTTGTTGTATTTAAGAAATATTTAGTAATCTTTATTAGTTGCTTTTTAATAATACAAAATGGTTGTCATTTTGTATTTTTTTTGGTGTCAACACAAATTAAAATTTAATGTTACTATGTGAAAAATATAATAACAAAGTTTCTTACAGCTATAAGCTAATTAACTCACTTCTCACTAACTTTTTTAAGTAACTTGCTATACTAACTTAGGGATCAATAGTTAATAAGATCTTATAATAAAATATAACTTACAACAAAACTAGTAAGGATGTCACGTGCTTGTCTGACTTGTTGCTTAAATCTCATAAACCTCTTTAAGTAAGCTTCACACTCCCAACATAGTTTTATAACATGGCAATTCTAAAACCATACAGGATATGTTTTTAGTAGTACTAATAAAAATAATTGACATTGAGTATTTTAGTTATATTTCATAAATATTTATATAATAAATCCATTTGGTTCAGTGTTTCAGATAGACAACATTGTAGAGAGATATCTTTGAGACTGACAGAAAATAGTGTGGTCTAACCTAAGCGTCGTAGAAGAATTTATATGAAGTTAATGTCCAATCCTCCTTGGGTAAAGGGTTACAATCTATTTACTTTCCATTAGCCACAAAACACCTAGGCGTAATAATGAAACCCTTGAAAAATATTATACATCTTACTACGTATATTATTTTCTGTGTAACAAATATTTAACACTCGAATTAAATAATTTATGATACATAACTTCAAAAAATGAAGAGGAAACATTGTTAAGCAATTGAATTTATAAATGTTTCTATGATTATGAGAAGCTCAAACTTTTGACAACAAATAAGTTAAACGACTATGTTTAAGTAGGAATATTAACATAAATTAAATTAATACTTACTGTGCCTAATATATAACAAAATATTGAGCATAACTCTTCACCGAAAATCACTAAATTGCGATCTACGGATAAACATCCTTCGCATACGTTTAATTCTCTCATATTTATAATTTTTGAGATCAATCTTAACGAAGTTTTACATATAATACGATTACTTTTATAACTTTCTTTTAACGCAGAATTGAAAACAAACAAAATAATATTACATTGACATTTGACATTATTTATGTCACTTGTGACTTGATTGTACACAGAGTACCACAGAGTACTATTTAATTGCTAACAAGTAAATTGTGTAATGTGCATAGAATTAATATACAATCTCTATGGTAATGTGCGTTGAAAATAATAGGTCTGTTACTCATAGAGTGTATAATAATTCTATATTGTTACTACAAGAAAATAAATCCATCAATGAGTTCCTAAAAACAGAAGTAAAACGTAAACGACGGTTTCCCAGAGGTCGCGGGTTCAAATCCCTGCCCGTATCGGTTTACTTTTCATTCTACATTTATATAAATTAAAATAAGCCAAACATGGCTATATGGCTATATTATAAATATTTTCAAAAAAATATTTTTATAGTGGCATCTTTTCAATGTTTATCTATAGTGCAAAGTCAGAAATATTGGTTAGGATTGCAAAGTCAGAAATATTTTGGAAAGAAACTAATAGATGTCACCACTGTCCCAATAAAGACGATCACATATAAAATGCTTAATTCACCGAGGCGGGAGCCATACGGTAGTTCAATTGGTAGAGCGACGGGACGGTTTTCCAGAGGTCGCGGGTTCGAATCCCGTATCGTTTTTTTTTCATTCTATATATGTATAAAAATATACAAGATTATTTGTAATTATTATTATTATTTTATTTTATTTTTTTGAACCGCCCCGTTGGTCGAGTAGATAGCGCAGACGCCTAACGTGTCACGGCGCTATGGGTTTCGGGTTCGATTCTCAGCGGAGACAGGCATTTATGTGATGACCATGGATGTCTGTGTTTCTGGGTTTGGACGTTTATTAAATATATTCTCAGTATTTCTATGTATTTGTATCGTTGTCTTACACCCTTAACACAAGCTAATAATTTGCTTACTTAGGGGTTAGATCAATGTGTGTAGTTTGTCCTGATATTATTATTATTATTAATAATTAGTTTACCATCTCTTGCAGGTGGCCTCTCTACATCAACCCCAACAACATTTGTTCAACAACTTTTTACAATTAATAGTTTTTTAAATTTCAGTTCTTTCCATACGACATTTATTTGTTGTCTCTGAACTCGCATTAACTCCGGTATGGCACCCGGGCATTGGCATTTTAAGTAGTTCTTAAAAAATACAAAGTAATAAGTAAAAGAGGGAGGGAGGAAAATTTTTTATTTAGTTTTTTTTGTGTTACTTATTAAGATTTGTAAAAAGTCGTAGAACAAATGTTGTTGGGATTGATGTTGAGAGGCTGCATGCAAGAGGTGCCCAACTAATTATAAATAACCCTGTATAAATAAATTTAGTTAAATAAATTTATATAAATACATTTAGTGAATATTCATTTTGTGCTTTAAATCAGCATTTATTTTTAAACCTCAAACATTTTTTTAACCAGAAATCAACATATTTATTAATTTTTTTTTTCGTTGGAAAAATGCGTTTCCGCATCGTCACACCGGCCAGGAAGGCGATGGCCGGGCGGTATGTGCGGCACCCGGCAGCATAGAAAACGCTGCCATTTTTAAAGCACCCCACTAAAAAACTAACGGCTGCCCTCATCGCTGCAATGGGACGCCACGGGATCGCTTTCCCACTCACCGTGATATTTATTCATCTAGCCAGATTATATAACATATTTATTAGAACCTGTGTATGAAAAATACACAATGAAATGGGACACCGAATAATTCGGCCGAATTTTCGGTTCGGTAGTTGGTTATTTGGTGAAACCACTATTCTGCGCATCATTAATATTTATGTCCAATAATCTACAGTTTCTTATTAGGTAAAATTTAATTAAAGATACTCATTATATTTATACACTTTATTGATTGGCTTTACATTCTTTGAAAACCTTTTAAATATCTATAAATAAAGAATTTAGTAATATAAATCAAAAGAACGCGGTATTTTTATAAACACCTAAATACTGAATATATTAATCTAAGATTATTAATATAAATAGTTAAATTAAATGAATTTAAGACGCGTCACAAAGTTTGGAACGGTTTATAATATCGATGAAACTATGGACGGGTCTTAAATAGTCGATAGATGGCGTTGTTTACAATAACTTACTTAAAACTAATTTAAATAATATGCTCATGGCAATAAATATTACAATATTTTAAAGTAAAAGAACAACTACAAAATGCAATTCAAAGTTCCGAAAATAGCTTTATCCATTTTTACAGACACATGTTACACAAACGTTTACTTTTATTTGTACTCAATTCTGACATAAGTAATTTTGCCCTGATTCCTGTTGCAGTATGGATTATGTTATTACGACTAGATACTAAAAAATATTTCGTAATTTAAGTTTGTTTCTTTATTTTGTCGCCGTATTCCAGCGGTTTTTCATACTGTTCAACATTTTCACTTATACTAGTCGCCACTGAGATTTCAGTGACTGGATCTTGTTTCTCCGAACTCTCCTCTTTTGCTTCTTCACCAAAGTAAATTGCCACATCATTATCTTCTATTTCTTCCACGGGTGCGACATGATCTACATTTGATGGAGGGACGATTATGGTATGTGTAATAGAATTGTCTGCTCTTAAATCACAATCTCCATGATCATGGTTCATAATCTCTCTATGTAAAACGTGTTTAATATCTTGGTTAGTGCTTTGAATTTCTTGATCCTTTTGATTCTTTGTTCTGTCTATTGGTTCATATCCAGCTGGGAGTACTAACCCGCCGTCATCTAGATTGTCATAACTCGACACACCAGTTTGATAATTGAAACTTGGGGTATTTTGGCTATTCGTTTGATAAATGTTGTTTGATTGTGTTTGACTAAAGTTGTTATCTACGTTATTTTTGGGTTTGTTTCCTTGAGCAGGTTGCTCGATTGCTTGTAAAATGCTTTGTAAAAGTCCCTCGGACAGTAATTGTTCGTGGGGTATGGTTGGCACATTTGGTTTTCCTTTACCATCTTCAGATGACTGGATTTGTACGGAAAAAGCTTGATTTCCTCTAACTGGTATTTCAGAAGCAAGTTGTGAATATTGATCATTCACTTGATTTAAATTTTGGCTAGAAGATAAAATTTTTTGTTGCAACTGTTTTGTTTCTTCACTGAGATTTCTTATTTTCTCTGAAGTGTGATAAATTTGGTCTGATACAAATTCTATAGAATTTTGCTTGTGTGCATCTTTTTCGTCTTTAAGCGATTTTCCTTTTTGTACAGTGCCTCTTACTGTCTTTTCACTTTGTATTTCATTTGGCAATACAGTTTGTACTAAGGTATGGGAAGCAGTAGATAAATCTTTAGTGTTGTATGAGACGGATTCACTGCCCGGGAAAGGGGTGTTAAAACTGTTTTGCGGAGATATTAAAGTCTGATGGTTATTTTGGAAGGCGTTACCCAAAGAACTCAAACTAGCAACATAGCTAGATGCTAATTCAGCTGGAATTTTCTCACCTAATTTGGCTGCTTTTAGAATGGCTTCATGGTATGGACAATGTTTTAAAATGGCAGCTGCTTCTAAATTTGAAAGGTTCGCTAAAACTTTACCATCAATGGTTGTCGCTACTGCGTTGTTGCTAGAACCCGATGTAACATGATCAGAGACCGTTAATAGAGGCACTGAATACGAATCAATGGGTGATCCGTACAAATTACTAGGCTGTTGTTGCACTTGGAAGTTGATAGGAGGTCCAGAATGTGGCAAACTGTACAAGTTCGATGGCTCAATAGACAAAGAGACTCCATTAAAACCTGGGTTTCCGAAATGTTGCTTTACATCTTTAACTTCCCTAATCGGTGGTGGTAAATACGCAGGTCCTTGTTTGACATGATCTATACTATTAGCATCTTTGTGGTGGGTGACGTGGCTTATTTGTTGTATCAAACCTTCAGGTACGGAATCCCTGAACTTAATAGGATGTCTAGGATTATGACCACCTGTATGTATGGAGTGACCACCGCCTGAGAATGAACCGTAAGGAATTGGTAAATTAGCTGGTAATGGTTTTGGTGGGGCTCCATATTGGCTACCAGGAGGGACGCCGTATATTCCTGAAGGTGGAACGAGTCCTTTTGCACCTTGCTGCCTGTGAGAAGGTGGGTAAGGTCCATTTGAAAGTGATTCTAAAGGTGGGACTCCATAGGAATCAAATGGCTTTCCTGGGGTCGCATTTTGGATGAACACTAAATCTGCTGATTGTGGGCTATTATTTTCTGTATAATGAGCTTCAAACACAGTTTTAGATTGATCGATATGATTTGAATCTCCACCAACAATTGCGTTCAAGTCAATGTTTGCTAATGCGTCTTGGTGTACACTAGAGTATCCTGATGTGATTTGTGCTCCTGAGAATTGAGATTGCTGGTTGAAATTCGGAAGAGAATGGCCGTCTAAGTTAATTTGTACTTCTTGAACTATCGGTGGAGGTGGTGGGGGACCGTATTGATCTAAGGTTTCAATATGGCCGCTGTGTCCTATGTTGTGAATGGTTTCTAGCGTGTGTACGTTTTCCAAGGATTGCACAAAAGGTTTTGATACTCCAGGAATCGGTTTCCAACCATCGTACAAGACATGAGGAGGTGTTGGTGGAGCTGGGATACCTGGGTGAGGAGGTCGTGGATTAGGGTCTGGCTGTGGAGGACCGTAATGCCCAATACTTCCAATATCATGTACTACGAGCTGATCGTTGGGACCGACTGGCCCTAAAGGATGCCCAGGAGGTCCATAGGTATCTGACGGTATGGGGAACTTAGGTTTCAGGTTGCCAGGTAAACTATTAATTGGTGTGCCATATATAGGAGCCGGAAGATTTGAACCTAAATCAAAGTTTGTGCCAAGACTTGTACCGACACTTGCCTCAAGACTTCCAAAGTTAGTTCCGATTGTGTTAAAGCTGCCCACATTTCCGATACTAGCTCCAACTATTCCCAAATTCTGAGGTGGAGAAATTGGTAAGTTAGGTAATTGTATATTATGAACATTCAGTGAAGACGGTTTGTAACTAAATTTTGGGGGGCCATATATAGGTTTTGGTGCGCCATAAACCGGTTTAGGAGCCCCGTAAGATGGTTTCGGGAAGGAAATTTTAGGTGGTTTAAGAGGAGTCCCATAATTTGGTTTAGAAGGTCCTTGTTTCGGTGGTCCATATGTCTTTTTGGGTGGTCCATAAATAGGTTTTGGTGGGCCATAAGTTTGTTTTGGCGGATGAAACTTCGGTGGTCCATAGACTGGTTTTGGTTTACCAACTGGTGGGGGTGGACCTTCGTAGTTCTGATTTGGGAATATTACTGGTGCTGGCGGCCCGTATGCTCCGGGGGGTGTATCCAGGAATATACTTGTTTCTGGGACTCCGTATACTGGTACCGGCAAATCTGCAACTGAAAGGTATAGTTATGATATTAATTACCAGCATAAGTAATTGTTTAAATTATCATTTTAGAGTGAAATATATTATATATACGAATAAATATATTTGCAATATAAAATGTTATCACTTGAAAACCCTTGTATCTATTTATATATATTTTTTAATATTTAGTATATTATCCGGAGATATGTACTTTTATTTTGTAAAATGCACCTATTGTAGAAAATACGGGAATTTAGATGGTAGTTTATTATGTGATGTCATTCAGTTTTCCATATTTCTGCTGTCGAAACAATTCCTAGAATTGTTCAATTCTAGCAACTGTCATGAAAATTTGTACACTTGCTGTTTTGTATCACACTAGATGACAAAGTCTTATGTTAACTTTTAAAATTTTCGACTAGTCTCTGTAGGCATAGGCATCGGCACCGTTAGATGCTACTAGTTTCATATAATGTCTCTTACCAACGTTAGGTATGTTCAAAGGTGGGCCATACGAATCAGCTGGTATCGGTTCACCGTAAGAGTTGGACAGACCAGCCTCGCGTTTCTGAGTTTGGGCATCTGAAAATAAGAATAAGCATTATAAATTCAGTCCAAAAGTTAACAAATTCTATTCATAACATGAAGATTTAAAAACGGAAAGGATTCTAGAAAGTGCACTACTTACACCTCTTGGAAATATTGAAGTAACTATCAATATTTCTAATTTATGATTATAAAACTAAATACTCACTATTCTGAGACGCCTCAGCGATTAAATCTTGTTGCGTGTCGGTTGTGACCAGTCCAGACGGACTGTCGTCTGCCACTACAACTGCTAAGAACAGCAATGTCCACTGAAATAAAAAAAAACAATTTATTAAGAAGATTTTAGTCTACATATATTTTTCAAAGATTCTACAAATAATAGCTTAAAGCTTTTCTTGCGGTCTAGTTTTTGTCGGTGAGAAGTTGTCATTTGAAATTGAAGACCTATTGTCTCAGTAAAAATTGTTAATATAATCAATTTCATCTTTCACATACTTAAACAAAGATAAAGTACCACAGCTTTCTACTTCATATCCTATACAAAATCATTAACAGCTAAAGTTATTTAAGTGTTAATCATATCGTAACAGTTGAGGCGTCAATTTGGTAATTGAAATCCAGATCGAGATAAACTTTATCGTGAAACAGACGTTTGTTGAAGAAATAATTGAATTAAAATCAACAATCAACAACATTGTGGAATGAGATTGATTGATAACGTTTCACACAGTAGGTCAGTAGTGCAGAGCGTGTGTGTGAGACTGTGATGGGGATCGGTGATACTTGGAAGACATTTATTATTCTTAGAATTCGCTGTAAATGTACTTGGAAGAGAGAGTTTGCCAAACCTCTTAGAAGCTTTAAAGTTATCTAGTGACGTTCGACAATACTCGACCTTGCAAATTGTGATACTTCTTCTATTAACATTCTCTATTAACATTTTATATCCAAGGTCAAATAATGCTTATAATGGTAGCATTATATACCTCATACTTGCTGTTTGTTGCTACTCTGTTCTACCAGGGTTATAGGTCTAGTGTATGCAAAAATAATTATCAAATTTGACTGTCAGTTTAATAAATTGGCCCTGCGTTAAAACTTCTTTATTTACTTTAAAATATTCTCGCTGGAACTACTTTTCTTTCTATAACTATAGATTTTTCGGGTAAGGAAGTAATTGCTTCCTTTATAATTCTAATTCTATTTTTTATCCAATAACTGTTCTTTAAATTTACATAAAATTAGAAAATTATTTCTTAGATTCTTTCACTGTCACTTACTTACTAACAGAAAAAAAATCAAATGAATAGTTCCAGCAGTGTGATTTTAGTTCACTATTCAAGTCAACATACAGAATACATTAATTAGCATTTGAATTTTTTCTATTATTTTCACGGCAAATTAAATCGTTGCCAACATTCATGTTTTTTTTGATATAATTTAAAAAATCTTAATAATTAACAGCACGCGATCACAGATCGTAAATATAAAATTGAGGGTAGAAAAACATTAAGTTCTTCTAGTTTCACATACACTAGGCAATATACAGAGATCATAAATCCTAATTAAATATAATAACCAGAATTATAAATTACTTTTAAAAAATATGAACATTAAATTAATTTATTCCCACATAAAAACAAATTCAAACACCTCTTCCGTGTCAATAAAACCCTGGGAAGTATTGAAAGTCTTCAAAGAATAAAATGAGGGTATGATGTAACAGACAATAGATAAGTATGCTATATGATGGGAATGATATCAGTAATTATTGACAATTAGCAATGCTCTACTGAAATACATCATAACTGGGGTTAGGTCAGGCCAGGTTAGCAATATTTTTATTATCAAAATTCCACTAAGATAAGGGTTTCCGTTGATTTTTTTGTGGGTGCCCTACAAAATGGCAGCGTTATCTATGCTACCAGTTACCCCCACCTGCTAGCAGGGCCGAGGGGTATCCGTAACAGTATTTTCCAAAGATAATAAAGGCCCAGTTAGCAAACAGACAGTCCGGTAAAATGGTCTAAAGCAGAGCTGATGCTGTCAGACGCTGATATAGAATCCAATCTTAGGGAATTAGATATAGATAGGGCGAGGAGAGGAGAATTTTTATGTTATTTTAAATAATGTCTAGAAAAGACGTTATAGACTAAAAATAATTAAATTAAATTGCAATAGCACCCTAATTTTCAAATTTTGTTATTGTAATAATATTGTAAAGTGATTGAGATTTTTTTTAGGATTAAAAAATAATTCATCAAAATTAAATACTTCTTGACCGTGGAGGAGGCAGCATATAGCACTCATTTTGCTTCTTGCCGCTCTCCATCTATGCCTGCAGTCTGGATGCTGAAGTAAATTATGCAGGCAGCAGGACTCTTAGACAGGTTGTACTAACATATTCTATAGCTCTAGTCAATTGTTCACTGACACAATAAATATTGTAATAAATGAAGATTGAAATACAAAATAATAATCCGTCATCTGTCTCAAATATATAATTTTTTTAGGGATGTGAAGATGAATATGTTGAAAATCTATGGAACTGCTACTGAAATTGTCGACCAATAATTTTTAAGCCAACTGTGCACTAACTAATCATATACAATAATAACTAACTATAAAGGACAAGTTATTTTTAATGAATACAATTTCAAGTCCCGTCTATTGGTATGTTGATTATTCTTCAAGAAGCGATGACCCATGATGGCCCATGATGGCCCATGAAGTATGCTTCTTATCACCATGGGCCGTAAATAGTAGTAAATAGTGAATATTACATGTGTTTTTTTGTTGGTTATTCCGATTTTTAACACATTAAACATTTATATAATCTATACTAATAATAATAACTGTTTTTGTTTGAACGCTAAAAAACCGAATGAATCATCGATATCAATTGGATTAAAAAATGCTTTTGATAGCCAATTTGAGAAAGTTTATCTATATTGTATTTTATCACACTTCCACCCTTATAAGAAATAATAGAAAGTGACTTTGGAAAGGTGATGCTTATGGATTTGATCAGAGGTTCTGAACTAATTGCTTGAACCAGTGTCTCCCAACTTTTTTTGTCCCACCTCTGCCTTTAAAATTCCTATTATTATGTAACATATATATTTTTTAATAAGAACAATAAGTGATTGTTAACAAACCAGTAAGTATTTATTCAAAACATATAAAAAAAAATGAAATTCCCCATAATTTTAATAAAGATCTTTCTATTGAATTTGTAAATGTATCTAATAATTATATGCGGTATTTTTTAAAAAAAAACTTTTTTCCTAAAATTTTTCACATAAATACCTCAGAGCGAAAGGATCTTAAATTCGTTTCAAGTTCATTTCCGAATTGCCCCCTTAACAATCAATTTGCCCCCTTTTAGGACGTACCTACGCCCAACATTGGGAAACACTGGCTTAGGCTGTAACGTCCTTACATTGTCTACACAGATGAAGGCAAATACACAAATCAGATTTCTTCAACGACCAAATATCAAATGACCACAAACTATACACTTCAAAACCAGACATTTTGTTCTTGAATTGTGCAGAATTAATCATCAATAAACAGACATACAACTTTAATACTTAATATATTATAATAGAGTTTAATTTGTAATAAAACTTTCACATTCACTTTCATGAACATAAACCACTAAGATATGAATAACTTTCGTTTTCATCTCGCTGTTATAAAGATTTTTGGAGTTCCGTGCTGATTATAATTAAAGCATTTTTATCTGTTTTATTATTATTAAAGGATTGTAAAATTGATGTTTTTATTGTTTAAATAATATAAGAGATTGTTCGGGACTATCTTTTAAACATGTTAATTTTTTATTTGTTCGCGTACTTTTAAACATTTTTGGTTTTTAATGCAAAAATTATATGTATTCTTTATTAATTATTTTTGTTTAATTTTCTTGCTAACGGTATGTAACAATGTTAACCTACCAATTAAAACATGAATGTTAGGAAAACGATGTGCATGTGCGGCCCCAAATCGTTGATTGGATTTTTGCAATTTTGATGCTTTTTACTTGAGGTCACCTTAGTAAATTATACCCACACCAGGGGTCTAATTGTAATGCTCTGTTTTCTTACACGGCTATCAAAAATCGTGACATTTTTCGTTGAAATAATACAAAAAAATATTTTTTTTATCTTTGACTCTTATAGATTTTTCTTTTCTTTTCTTTTGATAGATTCAAAATAACTGTTAATCCCAGATGGGTATTATATTTCAGATTGTAGGTATATATTTTTCGTTACTGTTTTTCAAATCAAGCATTTGACGTTTATGAGAAACTATTAAGCTTACCGAAATCCATCTCGGGATCTGAAACAAAAAAAAAACATGATTTTAATTCAATCCGAGATAAGCCTGAACCCAACAGATACACTGTCTCAATATATGTATAATCTACTTTAAATATAATTATATATTCAGGTACATATACAAGAAAACTTTAATTTTATATACACGTAACAAACATCCTATCTTTTTTATGAGTAAAAATAGGATATAAATTGTCACTAATTTGACAAATTAAAACATTTAAGATAGTTTCATAATACGATAAAATATCTCAATACAAAATATTAAAGCCGCTTGAAAGTAATCATTTTAACATAAGCTTTTTTATGAAAGTATATTACGTTAAGTATATATGCGTTAGGAATGAATACACATAATATACTATAAAATCTTTTCTTTCCTATTCATCGCATTCCAATATCTTTTAAAGATAAAATCATTGTCAAAGTCAAGTACATTGCACTTATGAAACGTCAGACTGTAGTTGCATTCTATTTAGACCCTTGACACCTTGTCAACGTCATTGTCAAAGTCAAAGCGTACATTGCACCTATGAAGCGCCAGACTTTAGTTGCATATTATTTAGTCATTATTAAGTCTCCCATAGGTAACATTTAAATGATCAGATCTTTTATGATATTCATGATACTTCCATTTGTTACGATATCACATTATACAAGTCCATTTAAACAACTGGTATTGCTACTTTCTAAAAATTATGTTATTGGCTTTAAATAAATTTCACTTTTGGTACGCTTACTATATTTCGGTTAAGATTAAAATTTGAGATATCTTATGTACATATTTATAAGTGAAAATCATTTTTAGTATCTAATATTTTATGAAATTTAAATTAAATTAAATTTAAATTAAATTAAAATTAAATTAAATTGACAAACAACGTATGTTCGTTATTTTTTTATAATAAATTAATAAAGTATATTTTTTATTTAAATCTTATTAAATACTTACATTTATTGTAATAAACGAGAAGATTAACTTAAGCTCACCATATATTAGGTAATTTTGCGGTCATAGGTTAATTAAATACATGCGTAGATCCAGAGGACGGGTAAATGGGTATTTGGGTGCTATTATCCCCTCACCTCAAGAAGCACTTGATTGAGAACTTTAATTTAAAAAAAATATTTATTATTATGTTATTTAAATATTTTATTTTATACATAAAAATAATTATTCGCATTGCAGGTGTTAAGTATCTAACATAGTACGATTTAATTTCAGTATAGATTAACATTCGTTTTATAGAACTGAACGAAATTTCCTTATAGTTTAAAAAAAATAAAAAAATAAAATGTCCCCTCCCCCTCCCACACTAGATCAACTCCTGTATCCACGCCCGTAATCATACCTGAATGAAATTTGCTTACGTCATACCATCCATAACATTCAAAGTTTAACTAAAACCTGTTCATCAACATTCTTGAAGTGAAAGTACGCAGGTGACATCGATAGTCATCTCAAATATTTATTTATATTCTCTATTTATATTTAAATAAAAAATATCACCGCCTTTTATAAAAACTCTTGACTTAGTATTTGTCAAATTACTTATTAGTACGCCATGTTTAAGAAAAAATGTAAGTATCGTCTTACCTAAAAAAACCATAATTCTTTTTTTTTTACTATTTTCACGTTATTAATTACTCCTTATTATCGGCAGATTACTACTATTCTATTACTTAGGCCTGAATTCTCTAAATCAGCGTGTTGGTACTTTAACACACTTTAGTTATTCATAACCCTAGATTACCTCGGCCCATTTTTGAAATGGTAATTAGTATAAATAATCTCTTTGAAACCCAATAATTGTGAAATTATTTCTTTGATTATATTTATATTTTTAATTCTATTTACAGTAGGTAGTATCACTCAAGTATAATTAGTTTTACCAAGCGACTTTGTCTATTTGTTCTGTGTCATTCATTTACTTATCATATAAAAAAAACACAAGTTACACTTGGTTAAAAAAAAAAACCGTTTTTCTTAACCTCCAACTTAGCTGTGTCTATCAAGTTTGCCGTTACTATTTTCTTAGATATATAGGTATAAATATATATAGATTGTAATATGTATTTTAATTATTAGTTTAATAATTAAATTTATATTATTAAAAATAATATAAATTTAAATAAAGATACTAAAAGACAATAATATTCTAATTTTACAAAAAAACCGAGATCCAGTCAACATCTTACTAATATTATTATTAATGTGAAAATTCGTATTTTAGTTCGTAAATCATGTCAAATGTGGGAGAAAGGGTTTTATGGAATATTAAACATTAAAAAAAAATTATATATAAAATTAAAACTACGTCTTAAATACTAAACGTGAACCCAACATTCATCACCAAAAGCCACGAAAGCCTCTGCTTTCGAAAAAAACCGCGGGTTAAAACCAACGAACAAAACAACAGAATATTTTTTACTGAAAACATTTAGACCATCGCTTTTAAGTACTGCCAGTAATTATCACACTGGTTTGAATTGGCCCAAGTTGGTCCAAGCAAAGAGAAACTACATATGTTGGTCAATTCTACTAAGCACTAGATACGTGTGTTGTTTTAATACATAAGACCCATTAACCTAATTCAAGTTTTTTTTTTTTTTTTTTTTTTTTTTTTATACAAAACTAGGTTAATGCTTGACTACATTACACCTGATGGAAAGTGAAATGTAGTCTTAGGTGGTAAAGCGCATTAACCTAGCAGCCTATTCACTCTCCTCTTGAAGACACCCACATTATATTTTGCCGGAAATACCGACGCAGGCAGATTGTTCCAGTCCTTCGCTGTACGCACTAAAAAAGATGAAGCATAGCGCTTCGTTCGGACAGGTGGAGTGTCCACAACGTAGGGATGGATACCCGCCGTGCGTCGGGACGTCCGGCAAAGGAACGGGGATGGGGGAATTAGGTCGTGCAATTCCTGCGCACACTCACCAAAATGTATCCTATAGAATACTGAGAGGCTAGCAATTCTACGCCTGTGTTCAAGGCTGTGGAGTTTGGCGTCAACCAATTTAGGGTCGCCAATAAGCCTCTTTGCTCGCCTCTCAATTGAGTCCAGAACCGCAAGATGAGTCTTTGCGGCACCAGCAAATATATGGCCACAGTACTCTACACACGACCGGATCTGTGCTTTGTATAATACAAGAAGCTGTCCCGGTGTAAAGTACTGTCGCACCTTCGCAAGTACAGCAAGCTTTGCCGCAGCTGCTCTTGCTCTGGACTCAATGTACCGACCAAAGTTGAGGTTCGAGGAGATCTCTAAGCCTAACAACTGAAGCCAGTCACTGTATTCCAAGGATACATTCTGGAAAGTAGGAGCCAAGGTGAAGGGGCTCCTTTTGGCGGTGAACAAACACGTCTGCGTTTTGGTGGCGTTGAATTTGACAAGATTGGCATTGCCCCATGCGGAGACTGCCTGAAGTTTGTCATTCAAACGTTGCACCATGGCTTCTCTTTCAGACTGTACTTCATCTCTACTAGCCCGAGAACTTGGCAGATATCTTTCTACAACTGTGCTGTCGTCTGCATACCCATAGATACCGGGCTTCAGCAGATCGTTAATGTGCAGCAGAAAAAGAGTTGCAGAAAGAACGGACCCCTGAGGTACTCCGGCATTTATTGTCAAGGGTTCCGAAGAACACCCGTCGACAACAACACGCAGAGATCTCTGGCTCAAAAAGTCCGTTATCCAGCCAATCAGACCAGGAGATATACCGTAAGCTGTAAGCTTGCTTAAAAGGCTCACATGCCAGACCCTGTCAAAAGCCTTCGAGACGTCCAGAGAGACGGCGACCGCTTCTCCGTTCCTCTCGATGGCTTCGCCTAAAATGTGTGTTGCGTACGCTAGAAGGTCCCCAGGGGACCTATTTCGGCGAAATCCGTACTGTCGGTCACTGAGGAGATCGTTACCTTCTACGTACGCTAGAAGCCGCGAGTTCAATACACGCTCCATAATCTTGCAGAGTATGGAGGTGATTGAAATGGGCCTATAATTGGCAGGATCGGCACGGCTGCCTTTTTTGGGCACAGGTTGCACGTTGGCAAGCTTCCAGGATTCCGGCACTTTTCCAGTCTTGAAAGAGAGGCGATACAGACGTGTCAATACAGGAGACAACTCACCTGCGCATGTCTTGAGCAGAATGGCTGGTATACCATCAGGACCACTGGCTTTATTCACATCTAAACGACACAATGTTCTCCATACCTCTTTGTTTGTGATGCGGATTTCAGGCATCGAAATACCGCAGTGAGGAAGATGTTCTGGAGAAGCATTGCCAGTGTCTAGATGCGAATTCTCAGCAAACAGAGAAGCAAATACATTCGCTTTCTCTGTTGCTGTGTGGGCCAGGGATCCATCAGGCTTCAGCAGAGCAGGCAGTGAGGGTTGGCAGAAGTTCGACTCGATCGCTTTGGCAAGAGACCAGAAAGCTCGACTGCCAGTTGGTCTGACAGAGAGCTTTTCGCCATTTTTAACGATCCGATCAAGACGAGCCTTCCGCAATGCCTTTTTGTAGGACTTGGCAGCTTGGTTAAAGGCTCTCTTCTTTGTACTTACATCCGGAGTTTTGCGGCTTCGAGCATCAGCCCAAATGAGGTATGCCGAATGTTTACGGTCATGTGCATGACGACATTCGGCATTAAACCATGGGCGAGCTTTGCCACCGATGGGTACGTCAGCAAAAGGAATAAAATACTCCATTGCCTGATGCACCACATCGGTTATAGCATCCGCGCAACTCGACGGATCACAAGAAGAGAAGCAGACCTGCCGCCAAGGATAAGACGCAAAAAAGTGCCGCATCTCATCCCAATCTGCTGACTTGTATTTCCATACTCGCCTAACACCATGTGGTTCGAAAGCTGGTGGGGAATATGTAAATACAGATTTCACCAGACAGTGATCGGAGGTTCCCAAGGGGGACGTGACCTCTACACGATACCTGTCCGGATCAGTTGTCAGCAGAAGGTCCAGGCAATTGGCTGTATGGCCTACCACATCTGGTACCCTTGTCGCTTGCCTCACCAGCTGAAAGAGGTCCAAGGACAACGCAAAGTTCCGCGCTTCTCTTCCAGCATGGTCGGTCTTCTGGTACGGGAACAGCCAGTCCTGATGACAGGCATTAAAGTCCCCCAGAAAGACGAGCTGCGCCGATGGGTACTGATACAGAGCCATATCTGCAGCCTCACTGAGATACTCAAATAAACGAGTTGTCTCCTGGTCACCGCTGTGCGAACGGTAGACACAGGAATACAGGATTTTTTCGTTTCCTGTGTCCATTAAAACCCATAGGGAAGAAAAAGTGGGGTCTTCAAGGTGACGGAGACGCTGAACACAGAGGTCGTTCCGCGCGTACACACTGACTCCGGCCCGTGAGCGAAAGTTGTGCTCTAACGAGTAACCGGGATAATCCAAGTATGCAGCGCTCAAAGGACATTGTATCTGCGTCTCCGTCAAAAAGAGCAAGTGCGGCTGCTCTGTCTCCAGGTGGTGGTGGACAGCTAAAAGATTTGAGTGCAAACCCCTGATATTAGTAAGGTGCACTTTATATGAGGAGGAGTGCAACCGCTGTGTAAACTTGTTCTTTTTTATTAACTTTTTCATAAAAAAAATAAATAAATATAAAAGTGAATAGGGATGGGAAATGGCAGTTGAACGAGACGGTACGTATCGAACCCGACGTCGAAATTGGTGATGTCTTGCCACTGGGAGGCTAGTGTGGAGACTGCGGGGACGCCCGAACCCCCCCAGGGATCGCCATCGGGCCTCCTCGTCTGGTCGCCAACCAGCACGATGGAGCCACCCTGGGATTTTTCACAGCTGGCGGGGCAGCCTTTCGTGGTTGGCTATCCCACTAATTGGGCCCCCAACTATCTGCGGGCGGCCAGCGGAAAGCCGTCGCTTCGGATCCCGCTACCCTCCTCGACTAGACACCCGACAAAACAAACACCAACCCGACGTCAGACCGGTTCGCCAACGCACCGCAACTGTTCAGACCCATTTCCCATAAACGGCTTCATCGAGCAACGTGCCGGAACACGACTAGGTCGTTTTGCGGCACGACTCTGCCCGATGGGTGGTAACTTTGCCGGCGACCGGATGTTATGGTCTACCACCAAGAAAAGTAATTATAGAAGTCTCGTAAAAATATTGGCTTTTATAGACTTTTAACTTTTTAACCAAAAAAAAATCTAGCTGATCATTTTGTCTATGGCACATAATTTTTTTAATAGAAGATGCTTCATTAGGGATGTACTTTGAATAAAAAAATTGGTTTCTATTTGATTACCATTGCGCTCAAAATAAAAATGACCGGTTTTTGTTAGATTACCTACATTTAGAAATAAGTTTTCTTTTCTACAATAAAATATTTGACAATAGCTAATGTGATTTCAAATTTGCGAATATTTTTTTTTATTTATTATGGATATGTAAATGTCATTACGCTTTCTAATGTTTTGTAGACTTTATTGCTTGAGCTTTCACGACTAGGAAGTCAGGAACTCGTTAGCAAAGACTAAAAGACAGACGCTTCTTCAATACAATGGTCAATTGAATAAGAAACTAAATAAAAATGCATTCAAAATGTCACCCATTTGAAAGTTAAAAATAAATATTAAGGAATATTTTTTTGACTGACTTTGATAAGATAATTCAATTGTATCTATTTTCTGTACTGTATTTGTAACTACTGTTTGTACTGTATTTGTACCTACTGTTCGTACTGTATTTCTACCTACTTTTTGTACTGTATTTGTAAATACTCTAGATAAACAAACAGTCTCTACTGTTTGTTTATCTATTGATTGAAGAAGATATACCAAAATAATAAATAATAAGATGACGGAGTAAAATAATTTTGATTATTATTTATTCGATCATAAATATTATATTTTTATTGAGTAGTGAATGTTTCTCGAAGAAAGTTTAATTAGTAATAGAAGCTATAAAACATGCTTCAAAGATTTCATGTAATTAAGACGTTTATATGTGATTGACGGGCAAATAAATGTACTTATATTTATAATAATGTTTTAAAGTGTCTGAGGTATTCATAACTGTCCATGATTATCTTTGAATAATATTTAGAATACACCTCTCGGGGGACCATGAAGGACTTTTAGAAGAAACTAATTTTGCAAAAATGAGCGAAATCAGACAGACGATGTCACAAATAATAGCTATTAACTATAAAAATGTTATTATTGTTTTTTGATCATATGATTCCTGAACATTAATTTTTTTCCTGGATTATTTTCTGATGAAAAATAACGGTAAAACAAAAGTCAAGTTAGCAATTAAATATGCATGAACTGATACTAAGTAATATATTAAACTGATACTAAAAATTATCAGGTGTTGTTGTGATCGTATTATTGTTAAAATATTTAAATTGAAAAAAGCCGTAGCCCCATCCTGTGTCTGGAGTCTATTCAAGTTCTCAGTGTAATATTCTAACAATCCCACAATGAACTTCACAAATGGTTCTTTACCAGGGTCATAGTCTCACTCTCAGTGAACTGGAGTCATTGACCTGGAGCTTCCGATATTATAACCAAAAAGATCGCGTGAGATTTAGTATCAAGTATGAGAAATTTTTTTTTTGATCAATAAACTTTTTAACTGGTTATTTCGAAAAAAATATCTTTAAGAATTTTACTTTTTAAATTTCGTACACCTTTTGGAGGGTTTGGACAAAGACTAAGTAATTCTATTTTTCTATCTTTGGATAGAATCTATTGAATTTGTATTACTAATATTATAAAGATAGATATTGTTACAGAGTTCATCGCCCAAAACTTGAATAGTACACTATTTTCAATATTATTATAATTATACATAACGTAATATACAAATATGGGCCAGTATAGTACTTTATTTAAGTTGTTCTTAACACGTGGCAATATTTCAATTATAGATAAAACATGATATGGGTTATTTCTCAAATCAAAAGTGCATTGACTTTCCTCAATGAGTCAGCTTTCAACTTTTTAAAAACTGCGTAGCGGTTAGATTTTACAAACTGAATTGATTCACACATGCGATCATTATATTGAAATAGTTTTGATCTCATTAAACAATTGTGAAGGTAACATCATTTTGTTGCAATTAAAACATTTAGTATAGAGATCTATAATTTACAAAGTTTACTTGGGCTTCCATAAGACTTTATGATATTCGAAATAAATTATTTAACATATGTCATAATACAAAAACTTAAGAATGTTCACAAAATTAATGACCACTTTTTAGTTTTCTGTGTCTTTTCAAAACGATAGAGTAAATAGATAAAGATAGAAGCTCATGTAATTGGCTTCGATGCGATCTCCCTGATGCTTCTTCTCTTGAATATTTTTTTTTATTTGACAGCATTATCATCGATGGCTTAACAACAAAAAAAATCAGTGATTGGTCATGTACTTGAGGAATAAATTACGAAACACAAAACTTTGCAAAATGTACGAATAAAATCATTTAATCTGTTCTCAAACAGTCAAAATGGCTATCAAACCTAGTTTTTTTAATACAATGAACGTCATTGTTAGTCTTTTGTACGCCTATGTCTAAAAAATTAGTCATAATTATGTGGTTACTGGACATATCTACATTTATTCTATATTAAAAATATATATTGGTTTTATATAAACTCGGGCATTAATAGATAGCATAGCATATAAATAGTATTTATCAATAACCGTGATATATTAAGCAATCTTTTTTTTTAATCCAAATTCGATTATATAACAAACTCTTCAGATTTATTAATATATAATAGATTGTTATTATTATATAAAGAAGCAGAACGAGTGTTGCGGGTTTCTTTAGAATTGGTGTGAAAACTAACATAGGATCTAACTAAAGCTATCAAATAGATGGAAATTACCAGTCATTGAATCATTATACAGACACTGCTCCCACATTACTCGTATCAAATCATAATATTAAAGTTTAAAGATCAATGTATTCAGCAATCCGGTGTTTTACAAACCGACTAAAAAATAGAGTACACTTAAGCTGGAATAAGGAACTGTAACATACAATTAAACCGGGTAAGTATTGATTGAACCGACGTCTTCAGCCTAATAGCTAGGATCGCCAACAAAACTAACAACTTAAAGCTGCTGAGAAAATAAATGCTCAGCAGTAGGCATTATAATTCCTACCTACTCTCCCTATCTACCTACTATACTGTAAGTCCTACTCTACCCTCCCTGCTCCTCAAGGATAATACAGTAACTTTCCATGTTAACCGACAAAGAGACGGTTAGTTTATTCCCTAGTAATATACTATTAAATGTATCTATCGTAATAACTAAGTGACTCCACGTTCGTGAGAACTTCCAACAATATAATACAATAAAGGGCGTAATAACCCCATATATAAAGGATTTCCATAAAAGAAAGTATTTTTTTTTACCTAATAAAAATGCAATGCAATATTCATCGGCATTTCTGTTATATTAAAAAAAACCTTGAGGACTAACAAACTAATTAATAAATCGCCCGCAAACTTGCTCTTAGCGGAATAACAAACCTAACCAACAATTGGCCAACGTTGGCCAAGCCATTGTAGGGAAGCGACCAATTAACTAGACGACACTATTTTCACCGACACTTGATAAATGTCGGTTTTTTGCATGATGAGAAACTTTTTACAAACAAACATTTATTATTAAATATATTATTATTTTCTAAGAAAATGTAAAGTAATACATATTATTTGTTAAATAATCCTAATAAAATGGTCTCATTAGCTTTCATTATTATCATATATTATAAAATAATGCAGACCAAAATCCTTGAAATTGGCTCAAATATTCGAATAATTGTATAGCATTTACTATTTCCTAACAAATATAAATTATTACACAGATCCCGATTATACTAGTATTTTCCAAGCCGGATATCGACATATGGTCTCAGACTGACTAAATCCGGTTTAAACCGATTTCTATTAAAAAAATACTTTCGCTTGTAAATTGGCATATAATAAGTATCTTAAGAGTATTCATATTAATAAGAGGTTGGTAAGTCAGTTTGTATGTAGAAGCTGATCTAAATAGTTAATTATTTACTAAAATTTAAAATTAATTCAGGCAACAGGCCGTATATTATTATCCTGTTGAATAATAGAGCTGTATAGACTTTTTTAATTTTAAAAAGTCGACATAAAAACTGTCAAAGAGACGCGTTTCTTACGAACGGTGACTGATGTAGTCCTCGAAGACGCAGTCGCGAGCAACAACTAGTATCTTAATTCTCATATTTTTGTTACTTTCTATATTTCTATTTATGAATGTTTTGTTTTGATTCATGTGTACAACTCGTAAAAGACCGGCCATAAAAAAGAGCGAAAGTTCATATTTAATCTCATCAAAATAAAAATATAACGTTATTTTCTGTTTAATTTGAACTAAAAATAATAATTCCAATTTTGGACTGGCTATATGCATAAGGCTTTTAAAAACTAATAAAAGAAAAATACAAAACATTTGTCAATCATTCCATTATTTCTGTGGTTTAAAAAAATAAAAAACGAATATTTAAAGTGACACATGACATTCAGCCGTCTCCAGTCAGGTCGGTAAGCATGGAAAGCTTTTTGGACAATTACATAAGAAAAAAGTATAATATAACAATTTTGTTAGTCATTCCGTTGTTTCTAATATAAATACCTACCGGAATTACACGATTTCAAACTTCACGGACATTGCTTCGAAATAACGAGTTGGATTACGTTTTTTTATTGTAAGGAGGATTTAATCCACAAGTAGGTAAACGACAGTTCGTACTTTATAATAAATTAAAAATAATTGACAAGATACCATTAATAAGAAAAAAATATTCTCAGATTATTAAAAGTATTTAAAAAATAATTAGTCTCAATCTAAGCTAAGCTGAATATAGTCCGAGATGAAACTGCAATCAAAATTCATTTTGACAAATGAATTATAAGTAAAAGATTTATTTAAAATATGCATTAATAAAATAAATGTTGTTTTAATAAAAAAAAAAGACAAAGAAAGCTGCAAAACAGAAACTAGTCGACAACAAACAAAAAAGAAAAAAATCCCATGTCTTTCTAATTACAGACAAAACAATGTACTTTAAAATAGTTTTTATGTCACTTTCTCATTTCGTTTGCATAAATTTAAATGAACTTATGGAAATATAAATATTTACGAACTTTACAACGAAACTATATAAATACCTATATTATATACATACGGTATTACTATGTATGTATATATATATATATACTATGTATGTGTACTATTACAAATTAATGTATACTTGAATACTCCAGTTTGTTTTCCTCTGAATGAATGAATGAATTGAATGAATGAAAAAGATTGAACTCTCTCAGTATTCTCAATTAAAAATGTAGACTTAACTTTATAATTAAAAATATATATTAATTAAAACAACGGAAATTAAAAATAAGAAAAACTGTTTTTTTTTTATATATATATGCAAGAATCAAAACAATCCATTCACTAAAAAAACGCTCATGATTGTAGGAAATACGGCGGCAATTAATAGTTGACCCTGATCCAATCTTTGCGAGAGCATTAAAATTATAATCCGTTTCTTGAATCATCCGTGCTAATACCTAACATACCTGTGGATTGGAGGAACCAATATGAGGTTGTACATCGTTCAATCAATTATAATTTAAAATACTTGTATATTTCAGTTAAAAGTACAGAGAAAGACAATTTACATTAAATATAACATGGCCGCCCTATCGACTATAATAATATATATTTCAGAAAAATTAGATATTATTATAGCCCTAGTGCTAAAGGAATATTTTTTAAAGTTAGTTTCCATAACTGGAGTTAGTTTGTATTTTTTTTCTTAGATGCCGGGTAAGAAATCCTAGTAAAAACAGTTTAATAATTTAATTAATTGACGAATTAATTAAATTAAATGTTTCTTATAATTAATTCCTTATAGTTTATAACGATATACCTAAGTTAATTATATATATTTTTTTAATATTTCATCCGGGATTTAATAATTGTTAAAGTAAATTATTTTTCATGTCATTCGGATAAATTGGACGTGCATGTTATCTTTCAAAAATATTTTTTTGATTAAAGAATATCAATTTGATTCCTTACCATTTTAATCCGTTCCCAGTATCCACAAAATCACAACACAAAAAAAAACACAAATGTCACTTCACTTCGCGGGGTTTTTATTTTTTTTATCATCCACCGTTTAAGGTCATTTTCGTGTAAGGCTTGAGAGAGATGTACAAAGACTGCAAAGTCAAGAACTCGTCAAAAGAAAGTGGGGTGCTATTTCCCATACGTTTCTGGCCAGTATTACAAACCTGTAAGCCGTTCTCTCTGTACATACAATTAATAATGAACCATATAACTAAGCAATAAAGACTAATTTAAAAAACTAATTTAAACTTTGTTTTCATTGACATTTCCAGCCAGCATCACCTGTAAGGAGTTATGAGCTTTAAGTATCACAGATTAAAATTGATTTTTATTTTTTTTTATTTCAAAACAGGATACTTCTGTTTAAACTTTTCTCTTTTATTTGTTTCGGAGATGTCATCTAGGTGTGGTTGGAATTTGGCGAATCCGCGATTTGCATAACAGGGAAAGCTGAAAGCGTTTTTCGTATTTCAATATTTTGAATTTGGAATGGCCGTATGGTTTCACTTGCGTCATCTCAGCCAATAAGATGTTCTTTATTTGAATATTCTGACAATTTTTCTTTTTTTTATGTTTATTAGTGAATAGCTATTCCAATATGTAATTATAGATGATGAATAAAAACTAATATATTTGCTCAATTTAGATTTTCAATATCATATAATTAAATTATAGTCATTATTTATCTTATTATATGCAATATTTAATTCAAATAAAAATATATTGTTATTCATTTTCCTATATAAAATCTTTATTTAAGGAATAAAAAGAAAATCCAAAATGGCGTCTAAGTGGTCGGTAATTAGTAGCTTCTTACGTCATTAGCACTTTTACAATTGTGAGTCATTTGAAATCCAGAGGTGTGACTCAAGCAAATGTTATTTAATGTTAGTATTTTAAGAAAATTATTTCGTAAATGTTATGTAACGTTTTATCATACTTTTATGTTTTCCAACATACCAAATTATTTTTTCTAACGCTCAAATTTTGTAATAATCCTACTGCTAAAAAATTAAATTAAAAATAATTCAAAAACCTCCAATACAAAAAGACCTTTTAAAAGAATAAAAATAATATTATTATGTACTTATTGAAGTCGTTACGTAGGGGGATCATTGTACGTACGTTGACGATGATGTCTATTTTTACGAAGTTACGAGGGTTTAGAGTTTAGACAATACGACTCGATATCGTAATTTCTTTATTTGCCTTGGTAACTTACTTGCATTTTAATTTCTTTCATTATTAAGCGGTCCCCCGAAGCAACGACTTCAATAAGTACGTAATAATATATTTTTTATTCTTTTTAAAGGTCTTTTTGTATCGAGGTTTTTTATTTTTTTTTTTCTGCTTTTTAAAGCTATGTTACTGGTTTCATTATTGTAATAAATAAACCTACACACAAATTTTCACTTGCTAAATTATTTCTATCAATATTGCATAAGAACCTTTAACCCGCACCAATAAAATCTCAATATCTTGGAACCGACTGTTTATATTTCGACCAAGCATCGCTAAGAACCATCTCGACGAACCAGGCTTTCGATTAAAAAAAACCGTAATAAAATCCGTTCATGCGTTTAGCTGCTACATTGCCACAGACAGACACACGTACACAGATACACAGATCGACAGGTCAAACTTATTACACCCCTTTTTTGAGTCGGGGGTAAAAATAGTTTTCTACGAATCTTTTATCTTGTAGGTTTTGTTAAATAAAAAAACTTCAAATTCGTTTTAACCTTAAATTAAAAAAATATAAAAAAAAGATGTATTCTCATCATTTATTTATTTTCAAAAATAAGTATGTTGAAACAGAAACGAAGAAACTGAATTAATAAGAAACGAATGAATATTTAATAAACGTAAACTACAGGCTAATTAAAAGCATTGAGCAACAAGTAAATAGAATCCGCGATCAAGCTATCTAACCTAGATAGATAGTTCTCTACTTTGTAAGAATCTACGAAACACTAATATTCTAAAAACATTATTTATTAGAATGTAAAAATAATTAAATAAATATAATCTTACTAATTATAATTCTAATCAAAACTACTATCTAATTAAACTACTGAACCAACTTTAATAAAAAATCTATAGTTCCTAAACTGATAGTTACTAATCGCATAAAAATATTTTATGTATCCATGTATGTATTCCATCAGTCAGATATATATTCGAGAACAAACATACATACATTTATTGAATTTTGTTAACTTGGTTAAAAGTCTAACATAAATATAATAATATTTTTCAATCCCAACAATATTACATACATAAGGAAATTGACAATAAATACATCTGTGGCTTCCAATGTAGCGTGTCGACCTGTCGTTATTTGAGCTATTGTGTCATTTTAACTTTCACAGGGTTTTATATATTCTGGGTGTGTGTGTGTGCGTCTAAAAATATCTTATAATCCGAGAAGGAAGGATTAGTCTTATAAGTTCAGTGAGCACTTACTTATCTGTGGCGTTGTAGCTTCAAAACAGAATAACCGATTTTGATTGCGTTTTTTTTGGTACCAAACGTCTATCTAAATATCAAAAAAGAGAGATTTTCAGGTGGTACCTACTCTGTAATTACTCCACATCACACAATCCACAATCTGTCTTTTTTAACGGATGAGGTGTTTTAATTTTTTTTTTTTTTTAATCCTTATAAAACATAGAATGAAAAAAGTAATCTATGTTGATAGATTATTTCTTTTAGGACTCGGAACCAGCGACCTGTTTTATTTAAGTTATAATGTTCTATATGTTCTCTTAGGAAAAACAAATTTTAGACTTCCTTTAATTCTTTCTACAACTCCTCTCTCTAGTGAATTCCTAATTATAAATATTACCTACTTACAAATCCTTCAAACCTCTGTGAGACTAATAGTAAGAATGTAGGTACATCTGAGGAACATTTAATGAAAGAACTTTACGAAGCCCTAACAGTAAGTACCTACTCTACGTATTTAAATAAAAACAAGATGATATCCCATATAACATATTACATGTCTTCAGAGATTTTCTATTATATTATCTTTTCACCCGACTTTGCTTGAGCCCTATGAGAGCTCCCGACTTCTTAAATGTAAACCTGAATGCTGGAAATTGATGAAGAATATTTGTTTACTCAACACTATCAATATCAAATATGTACCTGTAGTCTGGTTTAAAATAATATCAAAGAGTAGATCGCCGTCTGACGTAATAGACTAACATTCAAAAATAATAATGATATTGCAATTATTAAAGAGGTGTATTTATCTAAAGGTCGAATATCGGATGCTTGACCTTTAGTATCTCTCTGAGAGCTGCAGAACTAGCATTTTGACGTAGCTGAATATTTGGGTTAATTTAAAATTATTCTTAACGTTTCACACACGACCTATTAATTTTGACAAAAAAGTAGCGTCTTAATAAGAGCAACAAAAAGTATCATGTCAATGATATGAAATGACAGATAAATGTGAGATTTTCAACCGCAAAAAATCTCTCCGCCATTTTGAAAACATTTCAAAAACTGCATTGAAAATATATACATATATGGAACCTGTTTACAAAATATCACGAGAACGAATAAAAGAAATGCGACCTGTAAACCACACCCGGACATCCGGACAGATTTACGAAAGAATTTTACCCAAAACACAGCATCAGTTCCGTCATAAATTCCGCCGGCATTTCTAAGTCGATCTTTATATATCTATTTACATTGGAATTTGTGAAAGCAAATGTTATATATCTTTTAACTATAATATACCATTTATTTAATGGTTGGTTACCGGATTTAGTTTTGCTCCTCGGGGCGAAACATACAACCAGTCCATACATTCTTTAATTTATAAATATATGATACTACGTTGACAGCCATTCTGACTGTTAGTTGAGCGCAGATTTAATGATTTTATTGTTGCTAAGCCATCGATGATGCTGCTATGAAATAAAAAAAACCGATGATAATCGGTTTAGTAGTTCAAGAGAATAAGCTTCAGGGAAATCGCATTGAAGCTAACTAAACATAAGCTTCGCTCAATAATATTTATTGCAGAGGTTGTACTACTCTAGAAATGAAAGATGTTGGGCCTCTTTACAGTCACCTTCTTTATAATAAAAACGCAAAGATAAAGTTAATACAATAAAATTTATGTCAAATGTCATTAAAATTTATATATCATTCAAAATCTTGGTATATTTGGTTGAGTTATATGGTTAAATCCATTTTTATGATTATTTTAACAGATAATAAATCTGCCATGCCATATTTAAAATCAAGCACAAACTTAATTTGAGCTTCACTCTTCAAAATTTTGAATACATATTAATTTAGAGAAAATCAAAATTAATTATCTACCTACCCAAAAGGATAATTTGGATATAATTTCTTTCTCTTTTAATTTCACTCTCACTTAAGTTAAGATACTAAAATTATAGGAATTAATAAATTTCGTTATAAATAATATTTCGATATAAAAACTACTTTTTAATTTACAATATGTATTAATCATCTAGGTAATCATGTCGTATGCTTAAAAGAACATAATAGAACTCGAAGATTGGAAGACCTTGCTATGTCAGATTAATTGTAATGTTTTTTTTTAAATGCTAATTACAAAATATTTGTTACTGAATTTGTTAATAGTCTTAGTTCTATATACGTCCTTATAAATATGGTGCATGCAAAACTGCTAGGTAGGTACTACTACGTACTTCAGATAGAAAAAACTACAAAAATCATCAAAAATTATTTTATTGTGAAGTAATAATAATCAATTCAGCTTTTAGCATTTTTTTCTGATTCTTACATACCCTACTATAAACATCCCTGTTGTCATGGTAACTATTTTTACATTTTTATGAGTTCATAGACGCCTTCATTCTGGTAAGAGAAGAAATTCATAGATTTATGTATAATATCTATATGAAGTAAAACAATAGTAAATCATTTTTAAATAATTTTAATTCGTAAGGTTGCGGTTTTTTTTAATAAGTATAGAATATCTTACGACTGAATTCATAAATATATTTCGTCGATGTGAAATGTTTATTTAAACTAATATATCATTTAATTATAATACATATTTAATAGGAGATATTTTTGATCATTAGTAAATGGATTAGTTTCTCTTTTGAGCATTTCTTATTTCGTTCAAGGCGTGAAGAGTTCAAAAGTCATGTGCAAAAAACATACCAAACTATATTATACCCACTAGTTGTTGCCGACGACTTTGTCTGTCTCAAACTACAATAATTTATTCATTTTTCCTCGTAATAAAATTCACAACCTTTTTTTCAGTTTTCACAATGTGTCCAGTATTTTGGCCGTGATGTAAGAATACAAAAATGCAGACAACAATATAAAATCATTTTTTTTGAGTTCTGTATTTACTTAACATATAGCAGTTGTTTTTTTTTTAGAAAAAAAACAAATTTAATTTAAAGATTTAAGGTGTTGTTACTATTTTATTATATGAACCTTCTTTATTTGTATTTTTTTTAAACATGAATCTCATCCTGAAATTCAAAGATTTAGATGGATACGGAAATTCAATTTTAAGACTCAAAAGAACAATCTAAAAAAATCTATTTTGACAATGCTTATAAGAAATATATTTATCAAACTGACACGTCTCTGCTCCATTTGATTGACATTTATTAAACACTTATGTTCTAATAAGTTTAGTACTTTCTTTAGCTTCTCTCTCCTTATCTTCTAAATTTTCTTGGAGAGTTCTTTCCTCTTCTTTTAGTAGTGATCACTTCCCTATTCTTCTTTCCTTAAATGACAGGCTCTTCACAAATTCTATTCCAAGTTCTCTTTTGAAATATAAACTGGAACTTGTGGACTGGTCTGCTTATGCTGAATCTGTTGACATCTTGTTGGATTCCGTTTCTGATCTTAGCATCAATAGCGATCCTGTTTTGTGTTACAATCAGTTTCTTAATACTTTGATTTCTTCAGCTGACTCGCACTTCCCCATTAAAAATCATCCTAAATATTTTCGACTTTCTCCTCCCTGGTGGGATGAAGAATGCACTTTTTTGGCAAAAACAAGAAAGTTAGCAGAGAAATCTTACTCTCTTCATATGACTTTGGATAATTTTATTAAATATCAACAACTAAATGCCAAATTTAAGCGTCTTGTATTAAAAAAGAAAAAAAGAAGTTGGATTTTATTCTGTGAATCGCTCAGTCCTCGATCCCCCTCTTCTGTGGTTTGGTTAAACCTTAAAAGATTTCGTCGAGCCCTAATTTCAAATAATCTTAATGCGAATGATCCATCAATATGGCTCAATGATTTTTTTGACAGACTTGCCCCGCCATATGCTCCTTTCCAAGATAATTTCCTGACTCCGCCGTCTTTTCAGACGATCGATGAGATGGACGTTCCCTTTTCCTTTTCTGAGCTTCATTGTGCTCTCTCTGGCCTTAAAGACTCGTCTCCAGGTGAAGATGGTATCCCTTACTCTTTTATTTTAAATATAAGTGATAAAGCAAAACAATTCTTCCTTAACATCATAAATTCATTCTTCCTCCTCGGTATTGTTCCAGAATCATGGAAATCTCAAATAGTTTTACCAATTTTAAAACCTGATAAATACCCTATTGAATCGACCTCTTACCGCCCTTTTGCGTTGTCCTCTACTCTTGCCAAAATTACTGAGCATTTGTTAAAGAACCGACTGGAATGGATAGTGGAAAGCAGAAAAATCCTCTCTTCTTATCAATTTGGCTTTCGAAAAGGTTTGAGTTCCATGGATAGTCTTAGCATTCTGTCGACAGACATTCAATTAGCTTTTAATAAAGGAGAGTATCTTGTGGGTGTTTTCCTTGATATAGCTTCTGCCTATGACAATGTTGTTCTTCCGTTACTCAGACGTAAAATGCAACAGCTGAGTATACCTCCGTTGTTGACCCATTTCATATGCAATCTACTCTTTTGCAGATCTATTAAAGTCAAATATCTTAATAGTATTCTTCCCCCTAGGACGGTTTGGAAAGGTCTTCCTCAAGGCTCTGTTCTCAGCCCTCTTCTTTACAGCATTTATACTTATAATCTTGATTTATCCGTAAACAACTTTTGTAAAATTTTACAGTACGCTGATGATATAGTTATATATTATAGTTCTTCGTCTATTGACGATATATCTTTCCGCATTAATTCTGCTCTACATTACCTCGATCAGTGGCTTTCAGATCATGGCCTTTCCTTATCAGTAGGTAAGAGTCAGGCTATAATTTTTACTAAGAAAAGAATCATTCCTTCTTTAGAGTTAGTCTGTGGTAATCAACACATTGCTCTTGTTGACAAGGTGAAATTTCTTGGGATTTATCTAGACAAACGACTTAACGGGATTGCTCATGCTGAATTTATTAGTGAAAAATGTGAAAAAGGTATTAACGTTCTTCGTGCCGTCTCTGGTGTTTGGTGGGGATCTCACCCTTATTCTCTTAAGTTACTTTACAACGCGATTATTCGAAGTCATATAGATTATGGTCTTTTTGTTTTGGAACCTCTTAACAAATCGGCTGCCGAAAAACTCAACAAAATTCAACATCGGTGTCTCCGAATCATTTTAGGAGCAATGAAATCCTCCCCAATTAATGCTCTACAAGTCGAATGCGTTGAGCCGCCATTACAGCTTAGAAGGCGTTATTTGTCTGATCGTTTTATCATAAAATCATTACAACTATCGTCTCATCCTTTGATTTATCGTTTGAACAAATTACTGCAAGTCTCTCATTCCCGCAAACTATCATTTCTTTTGGAAAGTTTTGATAAATTTTCCAAAATGTCTCATCCTCTGTTAAGCTTTCCTTCAAATCCAATTTTTTGTACTTCTTTTCAGGCACTCATATTTAAACCAAATATTATTTTAGATCTCGGCCTTGAGAAAAATTCTCCTGATACAAATTCTAAATTTCAATCAATATCTCACGAAAATTGGGCAGGTTTTATACATATCTACACTGATGCATCTAAAATTTCCACAATTGGTTGTGTTGGGGCTGCTTGTTGGATTCCGATTTTCAAAATAATTCTTCAATTTAAATGTCCCCCAGAGTCTTCGGTTTTCACTGGCGAATGTGTTGCCCTTCTTGAAGCAGTCCGTTTTTCATATTCTCATAATTTTACCCAGACTGTAATATTAACTGACTCCCTTAGTTGTCTGTTAGCTCTTAAAAAAAACCCATTTCGCAATAGATCTCCATCTCCGATTGTTTTAAAAATCAAAGAAGCTCTCTTTTCCTGTTCTCAAAGAGGGCTACAAGTCTTTCTTGTTTGGATTCCAAGTCATTCTGGTATTTTTGGAAATGAGACAGCCGACTCATGTGCTAAAGCGGCCACTCTCACTGGTTCTTGCGATCATTTTAAAAATTCTTCTCAAGACTTGTTGTCTCTCGCAAAATCTCAATTAGACAAATCTTGGTCCATCCATTGGAACCTTTCTAAATCTATTAAAGGAAGGTATTATGCTTCCATACAGCAAGAAATTCCAACTCGTCCCTGGTTTTGTTATTTCAAATATGACGATCGATGGATTATTTCCACTATATGTCGTTTACGTCTTGGTCATTCTTCTACTCCCTCTCATTTAGCAAAGATTAGGGTACGGGACAATTCACTTTGTGAATGTGGCATTGATGAAGGTAACGTGTCTCATATCTTTTTTTCATGTTCTAAACTTATTCATCCTGTATATGATATTCTTCCGTTTAAAATTGCCCGCCCTATAAACGTTGAGTGTTTGCTTTCTTTTGTGTTTTCACCATTTGGTTCATTTTTGTGTAAGTTTATTAGATGCAATAAAATTAAACTTTAATTAAATATTTTATAAATATATATAAATATGTAATAATATAAACGCCTGATCGCCCTGCTCATTTTCCATTCTTCGTTGTGTCATTTATATCCTACTTGACATTGGCAAAATATTTTGTGCAAAGTAGGCGCAACCAAATGCCATTTCATAATAAAGAAGAAGAAGAAGTTTAGTACATTTAATCATTTATCACGTTTATTCATATTAATGGATTCATAATCTGCCAATATCCTAAGTGCAAATTAGATCTAAATTTTCTTCAACATTGCCAACTTAAAAAAACTTGAGTAATAAAGATTTCTTTACCAACGAGGTCCTGATAATTATGAATATTGGATCCAATTTCCCACAAGTGATCAATGCTGCCAACATCAAAAAAATAATTCCGATAGCCAAAAAGGTTTACGTCGTGACATGTAACAGGTTATTAATTACCAACTTTCACCTCGCAAGGCCGTAGGGCGGGACTTTCACTTGCTTGAGAGGAGTAGAGTGACCATGATAACATTCTTTTAATAAATTATTTTGTTAATTAATTATAATTAATTATGTTTTATTAAACATAATAAGAAATTCAATATAGTGAAAACTGCTAATTATAAATATACATCAATAAAATAAAATGGATAAATAAACGGACTGCCGCTTATTACATGGAATGAAAAAATCTTTGCATAAAAGAAATCTTTAGAAAAGTTTAGTATTAATATAATTAATCGGAAAACAAGAATACATTATCACACAGAATACATACCTTTTTGAAAATTGAAAATTCAAGATTTCACTTGATAAATATAGCGAGCTTTTAAATAGTTATATACGGATATTAAAAAAAATTTTTTTTACAAATCTGCTAATAAATCTGAATTAATCTGAACACAACAAATAGCATTCAATAAACACATTTACTAATAGATAAAAAAATATTATAAGAAATATTTAAAAAAATATATAATGTATGGTCACAACACCGCCATTACATCCGTGTCAACGGTCAAAGGAACTTTGTGACTCTTATATGTTTACACATAGAGTTGAAAATAGAGCTAAAAAAATTAAATACTATAAGAAATTTGAACCTTATTTCGAAGAAAATAGTGTCTACATTATATTACAGAATGTGTATGTTTTCTAGGTAAGAAGTATTTGCGTAATATTTTCTAATATTTATTACATATTTCAAATTACAGATAATTAATGTAATCTCATTACATTTGCTGTTTGAAACATCTTAGGAAGTTTCTATAAAATCTTAACTTTTACTCCTTTGCTTTTTTTAAGCTTTGGCCTAGAATCTAAGTTAAGGGTTTGGAAAAATTATAAATGAAATAATATGAATACACGTATTTAAATAAATCAATTAAAACTATTTCGTGCATTTTAGTTTAATATATTATGAATATATTTTTTAAAGTTCATAATGAATAATAATAAAATCTTAGAAACTTTAAAAGCTTTTTTTTGGTAATTCTACTGAGTATAAAAGTATGTCAATTTCTTCATAAACCAGCAAACAATTATATACCTATATATTTTAATTAAATATACATATAAAATTGTTGCCTCTTAGTTGATTTATGAATTTATATATTTGTAGAGTATTTATATATTGTAAAGAAAGCATTATTTTCTATGAGAAAACCGTGAAATCTTTTTAGTTCAGAATGTTTGTATAATAATTTACACACATGTGGTAAATATTGTATTCAAACAATATTTACAAACCTGTCCTGAAAAAATCTTCATTCATTCTTTCTATGTTCTTTTTTTAAACATTTTAATATGACATACAGACAGCCTATATTACATAGGTATGTCCATAACATTATAATATAGGTAACATTGATTTCTCATTCACACACCAGTTAAGATGTTTTCAGAATCATCAGCGACTGGTTTCAGGTGAACTGTTAAGAACCTATCAAATTATTACAGCTTTATTAGAAACACATTTCTATTTCTTATAACTCATAAGTCCTCCTTAACAGTTCATTACCCCTGAATGCCTGATTCTCCCACTAGTTCCATCGAGACCTGTATATCTTAAAGACTACTTTTGTTTCCCCAAACATTACAAAGATAAGGCTTTCAATTAAAGAAAAATAGTCAAATCTGTTAATCCATTTCGAAGTTATGATGCTACAAACACATAAATACACAAAGACATGCCAAACTTCTCGTCGTTTTTGCATGGGTTAAGATAATGTTTATATTTAATTTTAGAATAAAATGTTATAATATAATTGATATTTCAATATTCAAATCCTTAATTAATTAGTGGAAGCTTATGAGAACCTTTAATACAAAATCAAATATAATTATTGATAATTCGCAAAGCAAGGCCTCAGTGAACAATAACACTTCGCTGGAGACGAGAGACACTGACAGCTGTGGAGGCTACCGCTGCTAAAATAATATTTAATTAAACTGAAGGATTTGTTTAAACTAATTTCTTGCTACTACCACTACTACTACTACGTAGACTTACACCAGCGCTATACCATATATAGATACTACACCTATAAAACATAGCAAATATATAAAAACTTTTTATTTCTCGGTTTTCATCACAGGCTGTAACTGTCAACTAATATTTCTTGTGTATTCTGAATGCATTATAGCCCACAAGAAAGGAGTTGTTAGAAATAGCTATAACTTATTTATATATGTACCTAAAAAGTTTCTTACTCGTTTAAATACTCTCTGAAACTAACCCTTAAACTCGGTTTTCTTTCAATTAGCTAGTTCCTTTTTTAGAAACAATACCCATTTTGTTACACTAACATTAAATAAGCGCCTTGTAGAAGTAACTAGCAAAGTATACGGAATGCGATTTTTCTTTTTGATGTTTTCTTCCATTGTCCAAGTAGTATTTCTAAATATCAATAATCTATATATAATAATATAATAAAGTATATATTGGTAAGTCAACTTACCAATATATAAAATAATTTAACTTGATGCGTGGAATAATATTCGAATTATGTTTTATTTGTCCTTAAGCGAAGCCGCTAAAATAAATTTTGAATATTACACCTTGTGGAATAGGTAAAGATTAAGTAAGAGGGAAAGGGATATGGTACCTTGCTATTAATTATACGCCATATTTAAAAATGGTAGTTCTTGTGAAAATGTTTTAAAGTTTTAAACTTTCCAGATCATATTGAAACTATTATTTATGAAAATATAGTATTGTATTGTTTAGAATTCTTAAAATTTAGTAAAATACCTACCAAAAAAAAAATTAGCAAAAAATTATTCAACCATTTTTTTTAACCAAATATAATAATCGAGTCTCCACTTACGTGTCTGTGTATGCACCAGTGACCACCCGCCCTTAATTAAGGAAGCGGTGATGTTGCATAAGCGATGGAGAAATATAAAATAATACATAAACAGATAACCCAAAAAAATATTTCTTTATTATGACATTAATCATTTAGTATCATACAATAACTCTATATTTAAACAATCGTTTAAAATATATATTTCTAAACATATTTATGTTTAGAAATATATATTTTAAACGATATTTTAAACATCAGCAAAATTTGCTGTCGAAGTATTTAAAATCTAATAAGTATTACTGTTACGAAATTATTTAAATATTAATTAATCATCTAAATTAACATGTAATAGATTTACAATTCGAGATTAACTCAATCTTAGACTGCTTAATAGTAAATTTATCACAGAGATAACTTAAGAAACTTTGTAATAATAATCCTCAGAAATGAAGAAAGCATCAGGATCGATTATTATTTTCGGCTGGTATGTAGGTCACGAGTTTATCCCCGCTATCCGCTCCCTCTCCTCTCATTACAGTGCTATGTCTAGTGAAGCGTAACACACGTAGGTATTAGCCCTTGTGTTCTCGGTCAGTGTGTTAGAGGGTAGACAGACATACAGAATGGAGAAGTTCCTGTGAGATATTGGTAAGCTTTTTTTTTATTCTTTACTTGGTCGTTGAGGAAGATATTCTACATATATAAAACAAACTCCTCCCCGTCTCTTAAAAAAAACCTTGTTTATACAATTTTCATTTCAGTTATTTAGGGTTTAGATGTATCTTTAACTAGTTGTCGTACTCCACAGAAGCATTTCATTTTCATAACTATGATTTTTGTTTTTTTGATTTTCTAAAATTTTCAAATTTAAATAGTAGTTTAAGAGACTAGCCCGTTCACACAATTCAACAAAGTGTATTTTTTTATTTAACTTAAATCTGATTACAATAACTGTCTAATTAACGTCAACTTTCTATTTGTTATATGAAGTTACATTTTATTACGTATTTCTACTTTTTAGAGCAATAACTGGACAAACATATATGTTTAATACTGAATAATAATATGTATTATCTTTTTATGCGCTTAAAGTAATAAACATTATATGTATGTTAATTGTTTTTTCATCTGGAAGTCGTATTAGTTATAATGTTTAATATTTTAAACAATATAAACATAAATATGAACAAAAATAAAAATAACAAATTAAAAAAATAAAAACTTAAACTAATTAAATAATACAATTTCACTGTGCTACTTAATCGTTTCAAAATATACAGCAATACCGTATCTGTGAACTTAATTTTAAGGAAAGAATTTCACTACCAGCAAACAAGAAAAAAATTTTAAAAAATTAATATACAGCAGAAATGCACAAGAACGACGTAGACGAAGAAGAGCCAAGAAGACCAACTTCCAGAAGAAACTCTGGTCCTTTCTCCCGCAGAGGAAGCATCAAGAAGGCGCCAGAAGGAAAGAACTCCTCACCAAGTTCCAGCACATCTACCCCCCAGAAAGTTGTAAAACAGAATTTAGAATTCGTTGTTACTGGAAAGCAATTGCTAAAGAAGTAAGAATAATAATGTATTAATTGTGTTTAATTGTATTATTAAAAGTCATGATAGAAAAATATTTGTCGGTTAATGATTAAAATATTAGAGTATAAGGTATTTTTAGTATCTTATTATTACCTTCGATAACTCTGTTTTTGAATAAGGTTCTCTAGAATCGGTAATCAAGTTTTTTTAAAAGAAACAACTTGCACTCTTTTAGGTAGTTATGTTAGAAAAAAGTAATAAATATATAAAACATAGATGGACAATTTATTGAGAAGTGTGTTCATTGTCGTTGAAACAAAAGAAGATTTTTTACTGTTGTTATATAAAAATATGTGGGTCTCTAACGATATTTTTATAAGTGAAATATAAATGTTGAATTGTTCTCTATTAGCCATCTATCAATAGCAATGCCTTATTATTAAACTTAAGGTTAATAAACTGCAATCTTTTCCAGAACTGATAGAGCAAGTTCTCTCCCCGGTAGTAACAGACGTCAGTCAGCAGACTCCCTGAAGAGACGTGTAGTACACAAGAAGTTAATAACCTCACACTCTCAGAGTCGAGAACCATCTTTAGATGATGACATGTCCTTGGATTTGTCGCAGGTGATTACTGATTTTTCACCATCTTAAGGGTTAAATGTTAATTATCATGTTTCTAATAGTTCTTGCAGGGTTTTATATAATAGTACTAGATATATGATTTGTACTTTTGTATATAAAACCATCAGCTTTCTCACATTTCTACACATGTATTCATTACCTAATATCTGAATCTTATTATAATTTATTTTCAAGTGGCAAGAAAGTGGTAACACTTGTTTTAAATAAACTGTCAGTTGAGTTGGTTGACACTTGACAGTTGACACCAAGATTTTAGTAGCATATAACGCAAACTTTGCTGTTTTTTAATAAATTTTCTTTATCCAAGAAATTACTTCATTGTTGTAAATTAATATAAGATATAAACTTAAATTATACATTTTGTATTGTTATCTCACTCGTACAGTGAAAGCTAGCTACTAAAATGGCTTCTCAAGCATTGGCAACTCTCACCGCGACTTACACGGATTCTGAAGGCGAGGAAGATATGGAAGATGGACAACAAACACCAGAAAAAGAAACTGCCCACACACACTCAGTACCGACCAGCCCTAAAGTTATCGATGATACCAAGCAATCCGCATCCGCACCAGTGTCCCCAAAACGAAGTCTAGTTTCATACATTGATGACACTATTGTATCAGACGAAGAACAGTCACCGAGCGGTGAAAATCAAGACGACATGCGACGGCTATCAATGGAAACGGACACAGACGAAGCGATCCCTCGATCTGATCCCGACGACTCCGAAGATAGTACCTTAATCCCTCCAGAACCGCAAGGCAAGTGCCCCAAAGAATTACAAGACACCATCATGAAGTTCTATTCGCGAATGACGAACGAGGGTTTTGACATGAACAAAATTATACAAGACAAGAAGAACTTCCGAAACCCCAGCATTTATGAGAAACTAATCCAATACTGTGATATAAATGAATTAGATACTAATTATCCTCCAGAAATATATGATCCTTTGAAGTGGGGTAAAGAATCATATTACGATGAGCTCGCTAGAATTCAAAAATTGGAAATGGAGAAACGAGAAAAAGATCGAAAGGAGAAGTCAAAAATAGACTTTATAACCGGTGTAGCAAAGAAATCAGATAGCGACGATGATAAGAAACGAAAGTCAAAATGGGATCAGGCAGCTCCAAACGTCGCTTCTAAGCCAAGTATTAAGCAACCAGGGCTCCTCCAACAGCCTCTCACAAGCAATGTGACAGGGACCAAAGGAACAGTTATATCAGCATTTGGTTCCATAAAGAAACAAAAAATCTGAAGGACTATCAAAAGTAGTGTTTTTAAAACTGTACATATTTGTGAAGTGCTACAAAGTGATATCATAATACTTTTTATGTAATCATTACAATATAACAAAGCTCACTGCAGTCTAAAAGTCCTGTTTTTGCCTGCAGGTTTTTCCAGAAATTTGGATTGTAAATATAAAGTATTGTAACTTCAATCTTTTATAGACTATAAATTAGTACCTTACACTATACTTAAAGAGTGTTATAATTTGTGCTCAATATTATGTGAATATGATCTGGTAAAATTATTTAGAAATTGCACTAATGCTCACATACCAAAAATTGTATGTACAATGGTCCTTTCTCCAGGTTTTTTGGAGACAGTGCATTGTAAAGCAAGCTGCAACATATCATATATAACATATAGGCATAAATTATTAACTTTAATGACACAAGAAACAAATAATGAGAGTTTAAAATATGGGTAGGTTAAATGTTTTTTTCTAAATGAGGAATCATTGACATAGTAATTCAATTAATAATACCCTCATAATAGTATTATAAACGCCAGGAAACGGTAATGCTTGTTGGAATTATAATGAATGTCCATTTATTTCACACATACTATATAACAATAAATATACAGGGTTATTTTTAATAAGTTGACCACCTCTTGCAGGCATTTTCTCTACATCAATCCCAACAACATTTGTTCTACAACTTTTTACAAATCTTGATAAACAATACAAAAAAAACGAAACAAAAAAAATGTTTGCTCTTTTTTACTTATTACTCTGTATTTCATAAGATGTACTTGAAAGGTCAACAACAAATAAATTTTCTATGGGAAAATTTAAATTTTAATAACTATTAATTTTAAAAAGTTGTAGAACAAATGTTGGGATTGGTATAGAGAGGCTGTCTGCAAGAGGTGGTCAACTAATAAAAAAAATGGTGTATATATCAGAGAGTTAGAATTTACAATTTATTGTCTGTTGAATTAGAAAAACATGAAATAAAGTTTCAAAATAAATTTAAAATACTGATTGAAGTTTTATTTTCATTAAATATTTGATTATTTTGTTATTACATTTTAAATAGCTGTAAATACTATATATTATCTATATTTCAACAAATAAACCATAAATGTAATAATATAAATTTAAACTGATTAATATTTCTTATTATCGTTTTAACATTGTAGGTATCAGACTTTGAAGATTCAAATTCTAAGTATGGTTTGAAAAAAATACTTCCTCTCGCGACTTCCACGCCAAAGCGAGCTCCATACAAAAGTCATTCTCTCCACAACTCTCTCCAGAGGAAAGAGAAAGATAAATTACTCAACAAAAGTGATAGCACGATTACTTGCGACAGCTTTGTTAAGTCAGATTCTACTAGCACTTACAGGTTGGTTCTGACTTCTGTTAGAAAATTATCAGTATACATTTTACTACCGTTGGTCGAGTGGTTAGTGGAGACGCCTAACGTATTGCGGCGCTATGAGGCTCGGGCTCGATTCCCGAACAGGAATGTATGTAATGAGCATAGATATTAGTATTTCTGGGTTTGGTTTTTTGGTTTATTATATATTCAAAGCATTTATAATGTTTCCTATATATTTGTATCATAGTCTAACTCGCTTAATGCAGGCAAATAATTTGCTTACTTAGGGGTTGGATCCATTTGTGTAATTAATAATATCACCGGATGTAGTAATATATATGTATTAGTGATACTACTACTGGAGATAAATCCCCTTAATAATTGGTTACATTTACAACTTCTTCAGAGTTATTTAGTTTCCTCCATAGTGTTTTCCATGACTAACTGGTCGAATTTCAATTCTTATAACCGTGTAAACTATTTTTCTTAGTTATCATTTAGCTTACTTATTTATGTGTAACTTATGATATTTTACAATCCAGACAAGCAGTTAGCACAGAACTTGACTATTCATCCATGTCTCCCTCGGGGGCCTCGTCAGACAGCACAGGCGCGGTGCAGGGGACCCTCGTGTCTCCTCGCAGCCAGGATTTACAGGACTCAAGGTATATTTTAGTTATATGGTGATTCAATAAGCAACATACGTAATCAATATATTAATTAATAATATTTCTTATTTATTAATGCAAAATAATCTATTAACGAATATTTGCGTAGTTCTATAAAAATATAATAGTAAGGCTCCCAAAACTAACCAGTCATAAAACATTATTACCTTAATAAAAATCACAGTTACTTAAACGGATATTTTTTTTACACTAGCACCGGTATCAGTACATTCCGTGAAGACCACTCCGGTGAATGGGGTCAGTTTTGGGCCAACTATAACAACTCGTTAGCTAGTGTGCCCAGTCGCTACTACGACCAGTGCCCTACACCCTACAGGACAGAGGACATTGACCTCGCTGATTTAGGTAACATCATGAGCTGGACTGGAACTTGCGACTAAGTAATTAAAGAAATGTAATATTTTTTATTTTACAGAATTCTCCACCGAAGGATCAAGAAAACGCTCTCCAGATAACATTAAAGCCATCAACAACATCATACGCAACGAAGGTCTGCATCTAACGCCAAGAGAGACACAGAATATTATAAAATGTGCTCATATTCTTGGAAATGTATTAACTAAGGCCATAGAACGTCAGTCGGAAGAATATAAATATGACGATGAGAAAATACAAGAGCTTAACGTCGAGAAACCAAATCCTGAAAAAGAAGTAATAAAGAAAACTTTGACACTAGATCTGAAAGAGACAGTTTTACCGATAGAAGTAAAAGAAGAAAAGAGATGGGAGAGTGTCCCTACACAAACTGACATTTCCCTTCCAAATACTAAAAGCGCGCCAAAAATATTTGAAAGTATTTTACGTCAACTATCAAGAAGCTCTATTGATGAAGCTGAAAAAACCATTATTGAATGTAAGGAGGACAATTCGGATGAAGGCAAGGATGCAGATACAAAACCATAGTTACATAAATAATATGTAGTATGTAAGAATGATTGTGTAAAACGCCATCTATGTCTATATTAAACTTTATTTAATGTCAAGTCAAACTTTGAATTTTAGATTGAATAAATTGTATACAACTACATTATTATTATTATTTTGAATGTAATAATTTATATATTATAAATCTTGTGTCTATATTCTATTTTCTCTAATAAATATGTATATTATGGGTACAATTATTTATGAATACGATTAATTATAATGAATGCTAAATTTATCAAAGCTACCCGCTTAACACTACCGTGAAACGGTAGATCAATTGACAGAGCGACAGGACAGTATTCCAGACGTCGCAGTTTTGAATTCTTCCTGTGTTAATGTTTTTTTTTGTAAGCTTTTACATGTATATAGATACTTGCTTGCTTGACTTCCTTCTTTAACAAATAATTTTTCAGACACTCCATTAGTGTATTTTTCGATCATCCTCGTTACATTCAAAAGGTTATACTCTTTTCATTACATCCTCTTTGTACCTCTCGCTTCTATAGTAAGTCTTCCCCAGGCAAAACTTTGCTTTTTTTTTACCTAAACCTGTTTAGTAAAAAATAATAAAGATGTGTTTTGTGTTGTGCACTTTTGTAGGTGATAAGGTATTCGTCTTTTATAAAGCAAGCCAGATCAATGCTAAACCAGTTTTGCAATTGGAGATGTGCTATCAGTATTCTAGTTACCATAAGCCATCTCCATTTACTCTTATATCCTACTTTCAGACTTCCAACATATTCATTAAAACTTCACCTAAATACATCTCTACGCTCCCTTTTTCTTTGTTTTTTTTCTTCGTTGGAAAAAATGCGTTTCATTTTTAAGGCATCCCACTAAAAAAACCAACGGTTGCCCTCATCGCTACAATGAGACGCCACGGGATCGCGTAAGCATTCACCGCGACGCCGCGGCGGAACCCCCTTGATGAGGGTACCCCGGGCAACCAGAGTAGAACCCCTACTTCATAGACCTGTGCAATGGCAAGAGAGGTCGCCCGCCCTCTCACCTAGGCCTACGGCTGGGAAGGCACGGGCAGAACCCTTCTCCATCGCAACCTCCCCCTCTGACATGGACCGGGGACGAACCCCCATGACCCACCTCTCCACTCCGGACAATCCGTGGCCCGCCGACATCAACCTGGACAATGGCAGCTATCGGCGGGCTCCCAGACAAACCCACACGTGCGCCCACGCACTCCTCCCCGCCTGACAGCCACGCAATACCTCTCGGCGATGCCTGTGAATATCTCTCGTTTATGCATCTTTTCAACTTTGTTTTTTTAACAGTTGCCTGGACTTGCATCTTACGTGGTCTATTTCTACTCCGATGATTTGTTTATTTCTTAAAGGTGGCAATAGCTTACCTTGACGTGATAGTTAACGTTTTATTTAACCACGTGAAAGCACACTTCTTCTTACATTAAATACAAGGGTTATACAAGAATACTTTATGAGAGGTTTTTTACTGTTAGGAATTTTTAAAATGTTAAATTAAGTTGCACGGAAACAAACACAGATAAACACTTTAAAGTTTTGTTTTTTATTAATAATTTAAGTTATCTTCTCAAGAATCATTTTCCCTGATATAAATACATTGTGGACAAGCCTTAAGTTATGTTTTAACTTTAGCTCTAATGATTCTTGTTTGAAATAAATATTATTTTATTTTCAATGTACAACCCTAAAAATTAAACAAAAACGTGAATTATTGCTTTTATTGGTAGTTCATTAGTACCTAGTAATCGAATATTTTTGTTTCCTTCATATTATTGTTTTGTATACCAATTAAGTATTTTACATATAGTCAAATATGTGGAAAAACAATAAATATAAAACATATATTTTTATATAATTTATTTATTTCCAACTTACTTCTATTTATTTAAAATTAACATTAATTACACATAATATATTATAAATTTTAGAACTGACATAATGAAAGAAACCGAACTATTTATTAAAATATCAAAAAATTACATTATATTAAAATAGTGCATTATGAATGTCTCTCTCGTTGAATATTCTAGAATAAAAGCTTAAAATTTATTTACAAGTAACATTAATAAGCGTACATTTCACGGAAATCCGGAAAATCTCGAATGTTAAATGTTTGAGCACAGAACAAAAAAACATTGTTTCACCTGTGAACGTCAAAAATCGCGCGAAATTTACTTTAAAAAATGCGTCTTATTAAAAATATATTCATTCTTTATTTACACTGTACATAGAATTTTAATAAAAACGAAGGTGCTCAAACAAGAAACTATAACTAAATACTAACGTCATAATTTTATTAAATAAAAATAAATCTTCTCAACTTAATTACGAAAGCGTATTAAATATTGCCTTATAGAATTCCGTTCTAGTCATATTTATTTAAAACAAAAACTAAAAATAGAATATTTATTTAGTTATTGGTTTAGAAATACGTTTATTATTATTAGATATTTCATAAACATTGCTTTACAAATGAATAGTTTTTAATTTCTATATTAAAATTATTTCGTAATGTAATGACATTTTCTCTCCAAATTAAGTTTTTAATTAACATAACTTAAAATATACTGTAATTACTTTATCTTTGTTATAAACGGCACATAGTTTTTCATTTAAAGCTTAAAATTAACGTGATAACGTTAAAATAAAATAACTTAACATTTTAATTTGAAAACCAATGTTTTATAATAAAAATATTTTTTAGTTGTTTAAAGTTTTAGTCCAATAGTCGTCTTAGGTTAGTTTTAGTCTAAATATGCTAAATTATAACCTAGATAGAGGTGGGATTCAACTTAGGACTATTTTGTACCTAGAACTTTAATATTAATATGGCATTTTTATTTACAGTCTATAACTAGAATATTTTTCATTTATATTGTAAACTATTTTTGAAGTCAGTGCAAATGTTCATGTCTATTCTAATGTCATGCTTTTCTACAACATAATTTGTATCTAGATTTGTTACGGCCTTCTCATTAGACCGGCAATAAATCGGAACTAATTGGTCTTTCAATTATATACAACCTTAACTTAGTTATAAATTAGACGGTCTTTCCAGTAGACCGTCGCTATTATACGTCATTGCACATTATAGAAGTAGACGGTTTCGTCTATGGCCCCCTGAAGTGGATGGTTGTTGAACTGATCTATGCTTCCTCAATAAGTGTCTGTGTTGTGGATCCAACATGGCGGTATAACCAGTTGGAGAGCACATATCCGGGAACTGCTGATAGAAAGCTCTGTAGCCTTCATGTAGTAAATAAACTTCCGGATAATTAAGGGAGGGGTAATGTTCTTTGTTTTTCGCTCTGTCTGAAGAACGAAGGAACCGAGATCTAGAAAAAAAAATTATATAAATATACATATAATAAACAAAATATAGATTATACAAGATACAAAATGAACGAAATATAAATATATCTATTAATACTTACAGTTTTGGTCCTCGCTCCAAAGAGAATTCGCAGTGAAACACGAGTATGCTTCTTTTATTGCTTTTGGCTTTTAGCGGCTGGTTCACCAGAGTCATTATTTGCGCTTGTGTGTGTAAATTGACGGCGCCTAGAATGTGCCCCCCCTCGAATTCGTACGGATAGCGGCAGTCGATTACCTGTAATATAAGGTAAAGTTTTGTAATTATGTTATTAAGTTAAACTATTCAGTAAAGTATAGTAAGGGTCTACTCAAAAGACCGCGGTCTTTTCGAAAGACTTACCTGAAAATCATTGATACTATCTTCATATTCCCCTCTTATCAATGCTGCTAATGTTTCACAGGAAACAGACTTGAGGTCTGTATGGTCGCCGTTTATTAGTGGAAGCGCAAAGGGAAGAGAGAAATCTCCAATCAAGTCTGGGTCTACCACCGCTGGAAATAACAATAATAATAACTTAGTTTGTATTTATATATAAGGAAACATTTTGTTCGTAAACTACAGGTGAATTTCCAGTATTATGATTATAGATTTAGAATAAGATTGTTTTATTATTATAAAAACAACTTACAGCGTGCCAAAGCAGACATAATAGATGCATTATTTTCTGAAAACGCCCTCTGTAAGACAGGCCGTTGTAACCTCTCCACTTCAGGGCTCTGACAATTAGACCTTCTCCTTTTATTTGAGATATTATCCTCCTCACTCCTCTCAGATCTCTTGTTGCTTCTTTTCGGGCTCTCAACAATGGAGAAGAGGGAAACCTTAGCTTTATTGGCCGATGGGTTAAAGCTCAGGCTTCTTTGCAATGGCCGTCTCAAACTAAACTCCTGCTCGGCAAAATTGTCTTTTATATGTCCAGAGAGCAGTTCATTGAAATTAGCCATTTTTGGTGAGTTTGATATTTCTTCTATATCTAAGAAAGGTTCTTCAAACTCTGATATGAAACCGCTCTCCATAGATGTTGTGGATTCTGAAGGATATATTCGTAAATTAGAGCTCAATGGTGACATTGACATGGAACCAATGCTTGAGTCACTTTTTTCGTGCCTTAAAGGATTTTTCGTAGGCGTTTCGTTAAATTTAAGAGATTTTTTTACAGAAATGTTACTCCTTTTAGCCGCTGGAGAAGTAAATTCAAAACTATCATCCTCGAAGTTGAGCATTCGTGTCGCGTTTGCGTTTGGTTTGTTGAATGAAGTAGATTGTTCATTTTCAGATAAAGGGGCTCCAAAACAGAAGTTCCTAGAAGTTATTTTTCTTGAAGTCCGTCGTCCGCTGGAGATGATGTCGGGACTGTCTGTTGATATAATCTCATATTTGGTGCAAGTATCAAAATTTTGTGAGTCAAACTCTTCTTCAAGGTCATGTAAGGTATCAAAATCAGTTTCCAAATCAACTTCCTTCTCTGGTACACATATGTTCTCTTTATTTGGCGAATCAAATTTTGTTTGGAGTGCATCAGTAAAATCCAACTGAAAAATAATAAAAATAGTTATTAATTATAAAACATAAATAGTATCTATTAAGAATCTTTCTTGAAAAACAATTTCAATAAGAAAATTTTTGTTTAAAATATTTTTAAAATATAAAAATTACCTAATTACCAGTGGCTAAGTGACCTGAATCATAAAAAGTTTAAAAAATTCAGGTTTACCTTTGCCATAGACCAGCGAGTCATCTTGGAGCAGGATGGGAAGTTTCCAAAGGAACAGTCTCTTGTCTCCTCTTCAACATCAAGTTTAATAAAAGTCTCACTAAAATTCTCTTTGTTGGACATCTTGAATCTAGATCTCTCTTCAAATATTCTTGAAATCTTGGTTGATTGGTTGTAAGATCTACTAGTTAACGGAGATGATCTGTCAGTCAATGGTGATTTTTGAACTGGTGTTTTTTTTAGACGCTCTATTGTCGGTGAATCCTTTGGCCTGAATAATGGTGAGCCTTGTATTTCCCCAAGTACTCTTCGTTTTGGTGTATTGATTGGTGAATGTAACGGTGACTTTTTGAAGTCCAAGGAGTGTGGGTTCATTTTAATTCTATAATTGTTTGCTATTGCCTCTTCCTGTTTTCTCTTCGTGCCGTTGTTGCCGGAATTTATTTTGAAGCTGTCCGTGATAAGTCTGTAATGACAAAAAAATATATTAGTTCATTAATTTTAATTATTGAATCTTATTAATTAACTAAAACTCTCAATTATTTTATTTAAATTAACTAATAATAGCAAATGTATATATACATTATAAATATAATATCCTCTATCAGAGAATTGGCCATCTTTTCAATAACAACCTTTTCTCCACCCATTTACGTACAGACAATTTTCGACAACCCATAACCCCAATAATGTAACTAATAATCCCACGGCTCGTCTTATACTAAGTGAACAATGACTTCAGTCCCTTCAAAGGGCTGTGACAATACATTTTTTTTATCTGATATTAACTATCGGAACTTGTAAATATCGAGACCGGTTTTACCTTCTTGCCCTTCAGACATTGCGACTTAAAAAGGTTATGTGAAATTATCGTAACACTATTCTCACAAATATAACTTTAACGTGATTTTTCAATGAACTTAATAAACATGATTGTTTTTAAAAGGTAGATGAAAAATTATTGTATGAATCAGTTTAGCGAATTGTATTCGCCCATTCGCGCGCTTCACACATACATTCAGACTTCTGTCATTTCAATTTCGTTTGGAAATTGCACATTATTTCTTAAGAAAAAAGGTAAGGTTTTTATGTACAGCCTTTTTCGGGATCCTTCTTAAGGTTTTATTTACAAACAAACATTATTTGCTTATAATAATAACAATTGTGTATATATTATAGTAAGATGCATCCATAATGGGACTATGTCTAAATCGGTTAAACGATCAATATTCAACAGATTTGAGAATTCAACATAGGGCGTAATTCATGAATATTGTAACCGTTAACGGATATATTAATATTTATTAAATATATTGTGGGAATATCTATTGCCTATTTTATCACAAGAAATATTGGTAAGCTTTTCTATAAAAAAAATACAAATAATTCACAAAAAAAGAAACAGAAAGAAAAATAACTGAAAGTACAAGTAACCGTTACATACATTTTTAAAAACCGTATTATTTTCGTCATAAGATTTAAAATCCTTAGACGTTTTAAAACTTCTTAACAATGCAACTGCATTACCGTTTTTCTTATCAGGAGGGGAACTTTGGTAACGGCAACGGGGGACAAGGGGCCTATTTCAGTATGATATACTTTTTGGTGCCTAGTGACAAATAATGCAGGCGCTTTTAAATATTTGAATATTACTAAAATTATAGAAAAATAAGTTTTTAGAAAGAGATTTCAACCTGGGTTGTCTTCGTCTTGACTTTTTTAGTACAAGACAACTTTAGTACTTTTTTCCCACGTCGTTTGTTCAGTAATAAGAGCTTTTATCATAGTACTCATGAAAGTTAGAAATGTTGTTATAGAACTAACCAACACTTTAAAAGAATCACACTCAGTTAAACTTAAATACTCTAATTAATATCACATACTTGTCTAAATTGACTTATCAACGCCATTGCAACCTTCCCGACACCCCAAAATAACGTTTATAGAACGCGTAATAAAATAAAAAATCCTATAAAAAGGTTTTGAATGTTTATTCAAATCTTTTGTAATTTTGACTGAATCAAGTGGTGCATCAGCGGTGCCATTGTTGAGTGCATTAAGACGGGTTTCTGAACGGTTTGTTTTTGTTTCGTCTTTTGCGTTTCGTTTTTGCAACGGTTTTTTTACCAGTTTTGAGATTAAATACTTTTTGATTGAAACCTCTTTCATCTTTTGATGAAATAAATATAACGAAGATCTCAGACAAAAAACTTTTAAATAAAATTGACACAAGATTGTTTGTATAACATTTGTATGGAATAAAGCGTAAATTCTCTGTAACGAAAGAAATATCTCGACCCTTATAGAAGTTTACTGAGACTGCAAAATTGTTTCAGTATTGATTTAAAAGAGCGGAAACACAGCTGATTGTTTTGCCGTTAATAATGACATTCCGCTGAACATGTGGTTTCCTGAAATAACCAAGGTTACAGGATATTGGGATCACGTAAAAACGGTTATATTAATTATCAACAAAAGTTTTAAATAGGTTTTATTCTTAATAATTTAATTTAAAACAAAATATTCTAGTAAATGTATAATGTCTATTTTTAATAAAAATAATGGATAATTAAGTTGGAATATCTTTATGGTTTCAGTTCGAGTATCGCACAATCAACCCCATATAAAACGAAAAAATCGATGGAAAAACCGTTGCAACAGAGGGTGTCGCATCCCGCGGGGCTGTTACGATAGTCAGTTAATTAACGGGATTTTACACTCAAACCGCATTAACAAGAATCTTATTTGATTGATAGATTTCAAAAAATAAAAGGAAACAATGTTTTGGCTTTATCAATTATCAAAGTTAAATAAATTTCTGAACGTGTATAACAATAACATAACGTCACGTCCTTTAATATTTTTTTTGACATAACGGATATTAACTGTAACTTTACGCGTTCCAGTTATGAATTGTATTTTTTTTAATGCACTTTGCATTGAGCACGCGACTACTACAGCTGCCTATATGTAGCGCCCCCGTCTTGCACGTGGGGGAGTACAATGACGTCTTATTGAAGATTTATATATTTTTTTAAGCAAAGGGCACGTGCCCTTCCGATTGTACACTAGGTGTCTTATGATTGACCTGTGTAAAAAAAAAAGAAAAATACTAGATTTTTCTAAGTTTGGGGGGTGGCAATTACACCGTCTAATACGAAATTACAAATGTATTTATAAAATTTGTAAGTAATAATAATAAGAAATATAAAATGTAAATAAGATTTATTCAATAACATAAGGATTTAATTTTGTTTTGATTGATATCTTAATTACATATTTTTAGAAATACGTTAAACCGTTACCAACATAAAAAAATAATAACAATGGAGTGCAACGGTAGCATCACCGGTATCTCCGACAATGGTCAGGTCAAAGGTAAGGATAACGTCTTGGCGCGTGCGGGAGCAGCTGCATCAGGATCATACTATTTTGGATCTTATCACTTTGATATAGAGTCCAACCAAGACATTTTATTGTCCGTACCAGCAAAGAGCGAATTAAATATCTTCATATATCGCGCCATTTTGAATGTCCAATTTTGACACTTAAATCGTCAAGATAGAGTCGATTATAAAATAAGTAAAAAAAAAGCTATTTGTACTCTATGGTGCAAGTGAATTTTAATCTTGCGCAGCTGTGGCAGCTGGTAATTACATCTTGAGGTGAAGGCGTTACAATATTGTTTTTTTTTGTTGCAAATATTGACTTCGGAAGGAACTATAGGCAGATGATGCTACAAATATTTAGGATTTGATAGGTATTCAAATTTAATAACATCTTGCAATTATTGAGATTTTTGAGATTAGTATGTCGTATAGCACAAAAACACAGGTTTGTTTTGTTGAAATCCGGATGCGGAAGCACGTGCGAGACAAACAACAGACAGACAGCATCCCATTCATTCATATTTTTATATGGATATATTAGGAGATATACATCTTGGTAAAAAAATGTTTTTTTTAATGCATAATTTAAATCATCAAAAATTCCAATTAAGTTTTTAAGTTTTTTTCGAGCTGGGACAAAATATGTACCGAATATTTGAATTAGTTTTTACTTTTGAAAATCACTTGAGAGGCGACTTCAGTTCTAATAAATTAAGGTCTTATTCACATTTATTTCAATAATTAATGTTGTTTTTGTCGAGGCGATGACTCATAGATATTATAGGATCCTAGGTAGTCAAGTGAGTATTATTATTTTCATAATTTATGAAGAAAAAGACTCGCTTCATAAAATATCTAAAGTTATTGTCTAAAAAACACAGAATCTGGACAGATGGTAACATTCAATTATTAATAATGAATATTCGGCGAGCAAATGTATATAAATATTAACCAAAATGATATCTATAAGTTCTAAATGACCCCTGCGATTCGTTTCAAGATCGATAATATTATGGCGGTGCATTGTCGTTAGACTAGAGGGCGGTAAAATTAATCGAGCAATCTATTTACGCCATTTTTAATTGTGAAAAAGTAATTCGAAAAAAATCAAACAAACACAAAATAGTTTACTTGACTTACTCGTCAAATCCATTTCGAACAAGTTTTTTAATGATGTTTCATTAAAAAATATTTAAATCAACTATCTAAATGTATTGCAAAACCTTTTTCATTCCAACTTTTTATTTGCCTGTACTGGCTGAAAACTTTTGGGTTTTATTACATAAACAGGCTGAGCATGCTGAAATCCTTTTTGGTGATATTAAAGACCTGTTTACATATCATCTTATATTTCTTTTTTAAATCACAAGTGGCTTGACAATTGGTCTCGTACCGTAAGACGATAGGGGCTCAAGTGGACCTCAAATCCGCCGGTGGCCACTTCCGGCGAAGTATGAATGAGTAGGTATGTAGTATGAGTGGTGAATGAAGATTGCATACAATATAAAACAATGACGATATATATTAGTACATTATCAAGAGAATCTAACCTCGGCTGTATATTGCATGTCTTTGATTAAATTTGCAAGTATTATTTAAATATACATTTTTAAACTGTACGTTCTTTTTGTTTCGAAATTCAATGAATAACCGTTGGTGACTATATTTAGTGTCGAATCTTAGACCATATGTCAACTGTTTGTTCAGTGAACAATTAGCTCGCACGGGAGCCATATGGCCCACGTGGGAGGGATTGAGGGAGGTCAACGTTATTTAAATTAAGATCACCATACAGAATATTGTAAAGTGGTAATACTGTCTAACTTTATTAGGTTTCTAAAATTGTTAATGGTAATTTTGTATAATAAGTGTTTTCATATTAAAATAAGAATCATATATTTATTCACCAGTATTTCTAGGATATTCTGCAAACAAACACATAGAGAATAGTTTCATGATCCATAATGACAAGACGCAAACTTATGATAAAAAATTATAATTAAGACTTAAATGGTGTAAAATTAAGGGACAAAAATCTGAACCCAAAATTCAGCGTAAAGAATCACATGTTTGAACGGTTTTCAAACGAAACTAATTTGAATTTCGAACGCTGTCAGTTGTAAAGCATGGACCACACTGAAGAAGTTCTTAGTAACAACAAGGTCATTGCTAGGATTAGGAATATTTTATAAATGACTTCCTCTGAAAGTGTATTTTAGTTAATGGATACAGTTAAACCGTATTTAAGTAAAAAACGTTTTTTAAAACTTTCCCCTCATAAATCAGGATACCCCTCAAAAATACCTTGGGATGTCAAACGAGCCGCCATATTGCAAATGGCGCATCTTAAGATCTCTTGATAAGTTACCACTTGTTCTAATTGCTTGGTCGTTAGATAAAAATATACAAAAGTTTTTATTTTTTCCAACAATAATACTAATAATTTTAGACTATTTTTACAAACGTAGATAAAAAGAATCCACACAAGAATCAAAACTGTTCACGAAAGGAACACAATAAACGTTATTCAAATAGGTATTTGAATTAAGAACACTCATTGGTAATTTAAAATCAGATTTGTTAGAACTGTCCCACATACTGTGACCTATTTAGATATGATTTATATTCATAAATTTGAATGTGAGATCATTCGATCTCGTTGCTTTTATCGGTTTTAATTAATAATATTGATAACACATATATTGTTTTTTACATCTATATTACATTTTAAAATGTTTTGTACTTCTATTACGTTTAGTTGTTCACAGCTATTATTAAGAATACATTTTAAAATCGAACATAAGACAATGGCAGCACTTGCAGACTACTGTGTTGTCTAAACAATAATAGGATTATACAAAATCAAACAAAAGGACAAAAATACTTTTACTTTCCTAAAAAAATGTTTAAACGTTACAACACAATAGCATTTCTTTGCACTATTTACTAACAAGAAGGTTCAAATTGATGAAATTAATCGAATTACAAACCATTTTCGACTTTAAAGTCATGCGATAAAGATCAATATACAATACAAGGTACTACAAGGGTGCAGTGTCAAGAAAACCGTTAAACTTACGTCATGCGAACAATACTGGCGCCTTGTTTTAAAATTAGAACCTTTAGCGAATAGACGAATTACTTCATAATTATAACTAAAGAGGTATTGTTATTCGACACTACGAAGGTTCGAGACCCGGCAGTAAAAAATAAACAATTTTAGTTTAAAAAAATGTGAATACGTAATTACATGCAAATTTTAAATAAAAAAAATGAGTCGCTAATTTTTTATAAAACAATTTTATATTAATTCACATGGGTGTGAGATAGGCGAATTATTTGAAGTCTTCAATATAGTCTCTTCCCACGGATTGAAAGGTTCTTTCTTTGTTCAGATTAATTATATTATATAATTTGTTCCTTATTACACGAGCCTCCAACGCCCTCATTATTCAATAAAATACCACTGAGGATGCTGTTGCAGCTGTAGTGCAGTTCATGAATATGACACACAACATAAGTGTTATATTCATCAGTGGACAAACATAAACATAAGTATTAGAAGTTATTATAATTATTAAGTATGTAATTTAAATTATTTTAATAAGAACTAAATAATTAAAGTGATTTTACCAACCTGGCATATAAAATTTAAAAAAAAAATGGATTTTATTCTGTAATTAAATTAATGTTGTTATTTTAAAGCGTCGCAAAATAGCAATGTTCAAATGTTTTGTCAAATCTTTAGGGAAACTGTTTCTAATTAATATTGTTATCGTAGTTCTGCACTTGTAACGGTTTAGTTATTTACATGCGTTTTCCGTTATTTTATCATTTGTTCATGAACTCTGGTGTTTTTATTTCATATTCACGATAAGCTGCAATTATTATTGTAAACAATTACTTTTGTCTCTAATTTCAAGGACCTTATTACGCCTTAATCTATAACGGTATTCCGAATTACCTCACAAGAAGTAGGAGTAGATATAACCATAAAAAATTTTAAATTTGGGACACATTCAATTAGTCCAACTATTTATTGTTACTGGCAACTTCAATAAACCTAAATAAAAATCAATTACAAATTAATAACAGCTTCTGTTACGATATTTGTATAGCATTCTGTGACCGTGGAACCTCATGAGAAACGTCACTCGTAGACAATTTCATATTTGGAACGAGAAGAGCCCGGGTCACGACCTGTCAAACAAAGGCAAGCGAATTCCCGTGCGAAACTGGATCATCTGATTGTCTATTGTTGTTTTTTTTACGCTTCCGTAAGATTGAGGGTGAAGGTATAATACGTATTTTTAACTAACCATAGAGGTTATAGTGAAATTATTTTAAGTTCCCAGGATTAGATATTAAGGGTAAGATGGACAGATGGACAGAAATGGACCATATTTGTAAATAGAAAAAATATCTGCTTTTGAAGTTATTATTTATCAAGAAGTTATGTTTAAAATATCTCATTTCCTGTACTTGGTCGTGAGAGAAAACAGACAAATATTGTAAACACAAGATAAGTGACTACAGTAAGAATAAATGTCTCAAATTCAAAGCATTTTAGTCCATGCACGAGTCATAATACATTCAGTAAATTCATAGTATTTATTAAAAAAAAAACACTTTTCTTTATAAACACAATTATGTTTAATGTCGTTACTTTGTAACTCAAGCTCTACAAATTAAAAAAAATATTATTTGAAAAAAAAAAACAATTAAACCTCTTTGAACACGTATCATAAAAAAACACGTTTAAAAGCATGGAGAACTGGCTCCAACGGTCATTTCTAAGTTCTCCCACGCACTGTATGATTGATACAAGTAAAAAGTACTTACTTATAGGGCATAAGAGATCTAGATTCCTGATTCAATGTATATGGTTCTGGAATCTAACATTATATAAATATATTGTTAATCATTTATTTTTTATTGTTTAATGCTTTAAAACTTGTTTTACAATATCTAAATATATGTCGGTTGAGATTTTAATTTAGAACGAAATTTCTAAAAACAGCATATAGAAATATCCAAATTCAAATTTCATTTATAAGAAACTGCGTTCAACATTATAATTATGCGATAAAAAACTTTATGTAGGTACATCAATTTATTATTTATCTCCGTACAGACGCGACAGTTGAAATTCAAATATGGAACGGGATTTTTGAAATGTAAATAGAAAGTTGGTTTCAAATCTTAGATGCAACTTCTTCGAGGCAGATGTTAATTTAAAGCAAACGGATTAGTTGTTTTGTAATAGATATATTAATGAAATAATTATATAAGACAAGCCAGTTGTAATTTTTAAACTTGGAACTATTCTTTTCTGGAAGGTTCTAATTGTATGATAAATTACTTCGGTTCGCAGAACATTTAAGTAATCTTTTTTTCTTAAATTAGAACTATTTTATTCCTGAAAGTTCTAGAATTATATGCTCACAGTAGAGACAAACGCCTTTCATCAATTATTGAGACTTGAATTCCTAAATTAGTGGACCAAAAACACAAATAGTGTACTCATATAGAACATAATAAACACGGCACATTACAACGGTTAAAGGAAGACATCAATTTAACAACGAACTAACCTAATTGTTTTATGGTGGAGTGTAAAATGGCATATATGTGGTTTTATACTCTGTGAATATTATATTATGAGTTTAAAACTTTTATTTGGTAGTAAAAATTAAGATTTTAACACCGTTTTTATTAACATAAAAGCTGAATATTATGTTAATGTTTATTTATTAAACTTTCTCCAAAGTCTCTACAAAAATAGTTTATGCCCGTGACTCAGTTTGCTATATTTATATATTTGCTATATTTTGACAATTTATCGTACTTGTGCTAAACATATTTCGTTAGTAATATCAAACACACTAGAAAAATATAATAAATATGATTAATATTATTAAATATTGTAATGAAATGTTTTAATCATTGTATTCTTCATGAACAAGAAACTTAAGCGTCGTTGAATGTTGTACGTAACGCTTTTTGTTTTTTTTTTTCTCAAACCTGTTTGGATCCCGGGAACAGTTTTACATAAGTGAGGTCTTAGAATGTGTTAGAAGAAATTTAAAACATAGATAATATGTTTATTTTTCTTATTATAAATTAATATTCATTAAATTGTTTTTTTTTATTATGCACAGATTTACTTATGCTTACTCTATCGTAACGTACTTTTGCTGTTTAAACTACTCTTCCATGACGCTTCGAATCACGAGCTCGGAGATTGAATGAGTGGAGTACAATGGTCGTCTAAAAATAAGGTTTTATTGCATTTTTTATATGTAAATGTTGTCTGTCTATATCTTACTATCTACTTGACATTTCTTTTTCTTCTTCTTATAATTATTAATATATTATGCTGGTTAAGGTTATTATTAATGATAAATTGGTTAAAAGATAATTGCGTCGGCAATGTCTTGTCATCCACGCCGGCACCAAAGAATTAATTTAAATCAGACAATTTGTATCAGAGATTATCTCCCATATATTTCTGTAATGTTGGTATTACTTAGTACATCTAGTAAATCACAGACAACCATGGATTGATTACAATGTGGTTGTAAAAAAAAGTTACCACAGACAATTTAAACCCGGTTTGAAAGAATGCAGAGTAATGGCGTCCAAGACTATAAAAAGGTTTGTGAAGAAGGTTGTATTGTATTTTAAGATACTTTTATTTTATTTATAATATAAATAAAATGAGTTTTGATATTACTTTTCGTAACATGGTGGATAATCCTCTATAATTTATGAAAGTAATCCTGCAAATTTATATGTCAAAGGAAGTAACAGATTAAGCATCCATCTTCAATAATCTTAAGTTAGAACTAATGTTATCGATATTATTATCTTAATAGAAACTTCAATTCCAATAGATTTACGTTTTAGTAAATAAATTGGCCAAAAGTACCAACGATTCGGTCACTATTGGATCGATATCAAAGTCATTAGAATTACAATAAAACTAATTAATTCAAACGATTTTAGACTTTATTTGGAGGATTTAGAATATATGTTATATATTCGCAACCCTCCCTAAGCAGGTGTCCACACCCCAGTGCAATTTTTTATACCACAGACAATTTTATTGTTTCACAGATAGCCAATATTTATGACATCTATTTAAAGAGTTTTTAATCGAAACTATGTTTATCTTATCAATGACCAAAAAGTTTTTTCGTTTCTAACTTTGTTTTTGTTTCTTGTTTTTGACACGGACAAAAATATATTTTTTTATTATTTGAATTGTTTTCAAGTAATTTAAGTTTTATTTCTTAAGGATTCATTTGGTTTATTTTTTTTATTTTTCATATATAACTATGTACCTAAGGTGTGCTGATGACTTAATAAGTATAATTTTTCCTGGTATGGTTTTCTTGTTGCGCATCTGGTGAGTTGAACGAACTGTGCCTAGGGGCTGATAGAAGGAGGGTTGGACTGTTATATTATGGGTTAGGTAAAAGTTTGTGGAAATTTAGAGGGTGTTTTTGAAAATAATTCTTACATTTATCTAACTATATATTTATATTTGGCAAGACCAGATAGTTATAAAGTTAATTTGAATTAATTTGATATATATATATATATATTATAAATTAACATATAATACATTCAATTTACTATATATTTTGTATAATTAATTGAATTAAACGCATTGAAGACATTGACCCAGCAGAAATCAAACGCAAAAAGGAAGTTAATATACAAAGGTCATTCGTTGCGGCTTTTGCGTTTGACGGTTGTCCAAGAAAAAAACAATAAGTATGGCTGATTATAAAAAAAAAGTAATTTCCATCTTTATAAAATGACTTTGATATCTATTTTGTAATCCTATTACTATATCATTATTTTAAATTTCGATTCTCTATAATTTTTTCCATGAATTTTTGTCTATAAATATTCGTATTGTATTTTTTTAATAACAATTTTTTTTTTAATTTCAAAATATTCTATAAATAATAGTAGGAAAACTTAACACATACTAATATAAAAAAATATATTCCAGTATTTCCGTTAAAGGAGTCGGCTACCGTAACGCGCCGTTAACGTCCTACGGTGCACACATGGTATCACATTTACATACTACGTCCTCTCTATGAAACCAACATTACCGGCCACCCACACATGTTAAATATATATAATAACTTATATACATACTAATAATATAAATGCGAAAATATTTCTGTTTGTTACGCGTTGAACGAAAAAGCGCTAGACCGTTTGTGATCAAATTTGATCTAGATTTCATTTAATACTCAAGGAAATAGGATAGCTTTTGTAGCGAAAATGAAGTTCAAAGATTGTGAAATCAACAGTGGGTAGTTAGTAAAATAGTTTATTAAAGGGTGAAGCCGCGTCTAAAAGCTAGTGTTGTAAGCAAAATTTCCTCAAAATAAGTACACAGGATGGACAGACATTGCTTTTTATATGTGAGATATAATAATACTGACAAGTGATTTAAACTAGGTAAGGACTGGACCACCAAACCTGTAGCAACAACAGGTTTGGTTTTGGTACAAGGGCAAGCTAGTTCTAGAGTTCAATGACCTTTAATTAACTCCTAAGCTATTGAAAATAAGTTGTACATATATATTTCCTGTAATTTACAGATTGTTAGCATCGAACCCAGGATTCTTCTAACACGTGTATTACTTGATAGTTGCAAGAACATAATAAAAGCACATACGGGTCCATTGTGAGAGCCCAGTCTATGATTTTTATATAAAAACACCATGTTTAAATTTTATCTGTCTTCTCTCTTGTTGTTCTCTTGTATCTTCTCGGTTTTATGACCATTTGTTATACATTTATGCCATATTACTTGTAAAACCAAAGCTTAAAGTTTAATAATATAATTAATAGGTATATAGTACAGCTAATACTTAAGTATGAAGCTTATTGTAATTATTGGAAATATTCTAAATATTACTTCGAATTCTATATTCAAATATCTGAAGTCCAACGCAGAGAGATTAAAACAAAATTCCAAATTTAAAATTCGAGAATCCAAAGGCGTGTCACGTTCTATACATAATAAGAACCTTATGACGTCCGAGTCGGTACTATACATAATTCCATCTTAAGACAATATATATAAGGTCTATACTGCTTTGTATATGTAAGTTCTGTATCGCGTCGCAAAATTATTTTCATTCATAAGACGCTATCTTTAGTCTTTAGCCTACTTCATTATGTCGTATTGAGTCATTGATGTTAAACGCTTTTAAGTTGCTATAATGTAGATGTGAAACGCTTTTAGCATATCTGGAGTAGGCGAAATCGATCGTACAGACGTACATAATAATTTATATAGAGATTCTTTTTGCAATAATATCTTAGCTACATAGACATACCTTACCATGTCAAACTATTAAGCAAATCAGAAAAATATATAAGTAGTCAGTTATAAGATGTTTTAAGTGAAAAAATTGTCCTAATAGATGAAATGCCTATAAAATACTAAAATTAATAATTATTATACAAGAATGTTATATAATAATAATACAATAAAAGGGGAAAACGTTCACAATTTCAGTGACATCATACTTCCCGCCAACGTGTCTTCTATCTTATTCCCTCTTAAGCACAATGGGCGTGATAAAGTAGGACCGCAATATAAACATAAATCAACCGAATACCGATAACATTGCCAGCGAGTTAAAAGATAAAATTTTAAACACTTTTTTATGGCAAATATTTTAAATTGTATGTCTTTGTTTTGCCCTTTTTCCTTAAGTTTCGGGAAGCATTTTAGGATCTCAAATACAACGTAAAGCTGTATTCTAAGCGGTAATCTCGAAAATACAGATTCACTTTCGTCACAATGAAATGGAATCTTTCGCGCGTATAGATATCAACTTTTTTTTACTGTAACGATTATATGGACACTGTTCATAATATTTAGCCTACATTACATAGAAATAAGCTAACCAAAAAGGTTATCAAACTTTTACAAAGTTCCAAGGTTAATATGACGTCAGGTCAGATCCTTCATTATAAATTCTTTTAACTAGAGACTGACAACTCTAAGAGAGATAGCGATATAGATATATCAATATGTATCCTTTTAATAATTATTATACATTAACCGGTATTTAGGATGTTAATGTTAAAAAATATATCAAAAATAATCAATTAGCTGTGGTTTATTTACATTGTATGGGGATCTTTATTCTACACTATGATATTGTTAAGAACGATAGAATAGATAAACAGTCAATTAAAAAAAAAACAAAATATATAAAAATATTTAAATTTCATGCAATAGTTGCGATTAACTTAGTTAATAATTGTTTCCTATAAACAGCTGATATTAAAATATCGAATTTTAATCAATTGATAAGAAATGACAATAAAATAAACATCAATAAAACCTACCCAGAACACTGGCAGTTGGATTCACAATTCTCGTTATCAGCCCACATTTTGCACAATTTAACACAACCACTTAGTTCATTATCAACATCAGTCTTTTACAAGTGCCTCGCTCCGCGGTCGACGAGCTACTGATGAACTTCCCTCCTTTCCCACTTCCCGTAACGAATTCTCCCGCCACCCTTGGTTCGGTATGACAGATTGGTGATTTCTACCATTATGGTAGATTTTGGAGAGAATAAAATTATGTTACTGATATTAATTCTATTCGATAGGATGAGGTGTATCATTTATATATAATTAATAATTTTAAATAACAAAATTAAGGTAAAAAAGTTGTATTCAAAAAGTGTTATACATATAAGTTCAATGGCGCTAAAAATTCATTTAAATGTAATTATAAAAAAGTTAATGATTACATTCCTCGTCTATAAGGTTTTTAATTTTTATTATACGTTGTTTATTAAATAATAATAAATAAATATTTCTTTTTTTTATTAGGCTGACAACATGCTCAGGCGCAACCCGTCTGACCCTACAAAGTACCTAACTAGATCGATAAGCCTTATAGCAAGTAATTTTCAACCTTATCAGAGTTGAAAAAGAGTAAAATTTTGTAACAATTGTATGAAAAGGAATGCCATACAAAAATCATATGGGAAACGAATCCTGTTTCAACGCACAGATTCTCAAACACATCTAAAACTGATCTTTATTTCCATGCAATACGCTATATATTTAAATGTCATTCTTCTTAATGTCGGTATCCACACGCGCACATAGATCCAATTCAAGTTAAATCATATGGTCATTGATAATTCTTTCATTAGAGTTTCAATTCTACTGTATTACAATAAGGTATAAAATCCAATTCACAGTATCTTTGGGTACCATATGACGTTCAAGGATCACATTGAAGGACATCTCTTAGAAACGTCTGCATTTTTGTTGTTGAATTCGATATTTAAAGTCATCTGGTATTATTTATCTGTGTAATTACTTGTTCACTAAAGACTTATACAGATATATTTTAAGTCTGTGGAATTCCATTCTGGCGTACAAAAGTAATAAAACAATTGATATTGGGAATCAATAATCACATGATAAATAACTTTAATTATTGTACTAGGTCGGTGACTCTTTTATAAGAAGTAATTTTTCTAGTATAGAGGCAAATTAAATTAGTACAATTATTGACTTCTTCAATAGAGCATTTGACAAATTCTTGAATTAAAATGTTAGCTGTTTCAAATTAGTTATGGCGTCTGTCAATAGTTTATATTTATATAATTGTTGGTATTAGAGATTGAGTTTTCAGTATTAACTGAAACGAGGAGAGCCGCGGGCTACAGTTAGTTATTAAGAGACGTCAGTCTAGTCAAGTGCAGTTTAACGTATTTCTAACAAATATTTACAATGATAAGAACTTCCGCTGGCAATGTTAATGAAAAACGTAATTTTATTTTTAAATACAACATTAACAAGGTGTTAAGGAGCTTTTGTCTTTAAGTGTATATAGGTTATAAAATCTGTGTGATTTATAGAATTATTTCCGAACAATATGAATAACACTTTCTTTTAGTACACAATGGAATTTATCTTTAGTTCAACCCTAGGGTAACCAACCGTAGGATTGAATTAAGGACAACGCTAGACTGTTCGACTCTCTAATATAATCTAAATTAAGATGTGTGTTACAACACTCTAATGTTAACAATAAATAATACCAGCTTTTGTGTAGAAAGATAGGAAGTAGACTAGGAAATAATAGACTAGGTAATAGGAAGGGAAGATTATGACAGAAATCATAATATCAAGTTACCTATCGGTGGAACCTTCTAGTTACGAAAGATGTTTGAGCGTAGGTATTTTGCACCCAAATCTTGTTTCTGGGATAAAATTAAACCACTGTCCCTTTCCAGGTCTATGTGTGCAAAATTTATTAAAAATCCGTTTACAACTTTTTACCACACAAGAATAACATCTTATAAAAGCTATGTATATAAGTTATACAATTTTCTAACCTCTTAAGCGTTTAAAATACTATTCACATAGAGCGGTCCCAACACTAAAAATAATTTGAATTCTAAACACATTTACGATCAAGATATATATTTATTGACAATAAATCAATAAAGATTATAGGATTCCCACCTGACTTCAGTACGTGTAAGACCACACAATACAACACAAATATTTAATACAGTATGTCAGTTTGTTTATTTATTTACTTCTAAGACTTATCATTATCATCAAATGTATTTGCATAGAAGTATCCATTACTACATTTATTGTAATTATATGCCTTTTGTTTTTAAACTATATTGAGTTACGTATTAATTCAAAATATATATATTTTTTATGCTTATATTTCTTATTATGTAGGTACTTACCTTGTAGCAATATGCTTTTAAGCATGAATCTTGTTTCATTGTTTCGTTAATTATACCTACCTTATAATAAAGTTAAGGAGTTTTTGTTTGTATTTGAAAGCGGTAATCTCTGGAACTATCTCCAGATGTTAACAATACTTTTGTTATTTTCAACATATTTAGTTATTACGGTATACATAACATCACACTAGGAACCTTACAACCAGTATTAGGAAGAGCCTTTTTTAACAAAGAGCAAAGTATATGACAAATGAGGATAATACTATCTCTTTCTCGTGTCATACTCCAGAAAGAGACAGCATTATCGGTAGTTCTGAACTAATGGCTACTTGGACGGAGTCACAATAACAACTAGTATGGAGACTTCAATTATGTTTAAAACTCAATTGAAATATTTTGGTAAACTTGTGTTGCCGACTGTACCTTTCTCTTCCAAACCTTTCTACATAGCAAGTAAGACCACACATGTTAACCTTTAATAACATCTCAATTTAAGAAGCTTACAACATTTGAGATTTCCTACAAAATAAATATTCTCAGATGTGGCACTCATAATTTTTTATATTATTTAATTCGTAAAAACATTAATATTCCGAATAATTCCAACGTACCTAAAATAATTATTTTTAAATTTAACAAAAAGTAGTTGAACTATAATAATAACAAAAAAACTGGAAATCGTCCTTTTAAAAAATGATATAAATCATAAACTGTGATTTTTGTTAGATATTAAGGTCCTAATCCAAATTTTGATACGAAAAGAGCAAATACCTACATGCGGATTGGAATAAAACAGTAGATTAAATTTCGGATTGTAGATCGATTTTTGCAATCCACCGTTAATATTCAAATATGTACCTTAAAATTTTTAATAGTTATATACATAATAGGAGTAACTTTTAGCTCAAGAAGGGAATAACCGCCCTCCCGGCCACCTGATATTCTTGTTGGTATATAGTAAATAAATCAAATTTAAGAGTTGTAATTATAATATAACCTAATATATAATCATAGAATAAACAAAATTTCTTTAACAGAGTTGTTTGTGGAATACAAATTGGTAAAGTTGTCTATATATCTGCTGTGTATATTCTAATTCAATTGGTTTCTCAAAATATAATTTCAACATTATGTATAATAAGTTTTGGAGTAGCAAAATACAACCATTGTTAAAAACAAATTAAATAAGACTACATAAAATTCACAACAATGTTATTTTTTTTTTGCTGTTGCTACTCTTCTAAGCAAAACAAACAAAACCGAGACGGCTTTCTGAAAGACAAACCGTGGTTGTGTGAACAACCGTTGCGTTATCACATATCGGTGTGATGACCTCTAAGTTCTAAAATCTAATAGCACGTGGAGGAAGTTGGGTGAAACTATAGTATATAATACCATATTGACCAAAATAATACCTATATTAGTATTTCAAACATACTACATAATGGCGATGTAAATGTCAGCTTCCCAAAATGGCGCAGAATTTACTGACATTGTTTTATGTTTTTTTTTTGGAAATATATCGCTTAAAGTCAAATTAACATTACACCTCTAAATAATATAAAAATAAAATTATGTTCCTACTTGTGACAACATTTTTAGTAAATTTTAGCTAAATGTAAAATTAGTTTCAATTTATTAATATCAATTAGGTACTTACTGCAAAAGCGCGCGAAACAACGCGTCGGTTAGTGTACCGTTGCGGGCGTTAACTTTTTAAATCTGAAATTCCTGACTACTGCTGTGAAACCAAATTACTAAAATAATTCAAAAAAACATATTTATTCTTTATCACTTTATAATAAGATATAGTTTCGTATGACTTTAACTTTATTAGCATATATGTATTGTCACTCGTCAAATGTATGCAACCTTATTGCTGTAGTATAAGAGTTATTTTGTATGACTTTAGAATACGACAGTTTCTGGAAGAAATCGTTTAATTTAAAGTACTTACGGGAAATTATGTGATTACATCGATACATATTATTTTGTTGTGATCTCAATTTTGTTTAAATAAAATGTACTGTGAACTTTTTACAGGTTGACCGTTTTGCATTCTGGTAATTAAATTAAACTAAGCAGTATTTAGATGTCAAGAAAAAAGTAGATAACACTTTCGTATCATGATGTTAATAGAACATAGAATCCAAATATAACAATAACCGATAACTCAGTTGAAATCAAATCATAAATCCATAAATAGCAGACCTAATACAAACAATCTTAAACATCCGCAACCAGTATTAGTATTTTGTAAGTACAGTGTAATAACTATGTGTCAACTAGGAAATCCTGTTTAGTCTTAGAAGTGTTTTTAAATATGTACATACAGGAATTTGTATAATTATTAGCTTATACATGGGTTTTATTTTAGAAAACTATGCATCTATAAATTGTTTTAATCTAGTAATAAAAATATAAAAAATATTTATGAAACCTTCTCTTACATTTATTTGCAATAAAAGAATCGTATATTTATTCCCATTTATAGATAATTATCAATATCAATAATTATCAGCAGAATAAAATAAAAACATACAAAATAGAGTGTTTTCTATATCTTGATAATTAAGACTTGTCTTTAACATCCTAATCTATACATATGTTTATTAGCTCAGTCTGTCTCTCTGTTCGGTTATTCTCTGAAACTCCAACATCGTTTATTACTTCTTATTTAGTATAAGAATATCTCAATTATTTTGTTCTTTAAGAAATTTAGGAAGCAACATAAAGGCTTATGATAATTAAGCTGTCCTTATCTTATTTCAAGTATTACGTTGTGGAATGTGAGCCATAAAGTCCATATCCGGCCACATCTCAGGAACAATAGTTAGAAAAAACATAAAAGAACAGCATGTCTACCAACATAATATTAAACAACAAAAACAATAACGTAAGTATATTCAAACATATTTGATAATTGCTTGATCTACCGGTTGTCGGTCCATCAATAAATGTAGAAATTATGAATTTCTAGCCGTCGTCGCCGCGACTTCGTTTGAGGTCTTCCAGTAATACTACCTTGATACAGCAACCAACAAATAAACGAACAAAAAATAAAACTATTGTTTTGAATTGTATCATATACATATTGAAGTCATAGAAATTATTTGTTAAAAATATTTAAACAGTTTTATCCTCGTGACTATTTTACTACATGTATACATATATATACACACTGTATATGTTAAACGTTGGATTGCTCTGCACGATCTCCTTAATGATATAAATCAGTGATTTTTAGACGTAATTACTAATTATTGTTATGTTTAGATGTTTCAAGCGAGACAGGAAGAATACAGTGGGGAGTAACAAATCTAAACCTGTATTTAAAGAGCCTGACAGTTGTGTGTTCTATGTTTTGTCTATGGATTTGTGACTGAATTATATTTTTTATTTATATTTAATATTTGTCTATGATTCAAAGTTCGATTTGAAGAAAAACAAATAACCTGTTCATTTAACATTAGAATGAACCAGATATATTTTTTGTGATAGCCTTATTACTTGTTTTATTTATATTATATCTTAAAATATAAATTGTATTAGCAAATATTAAAAACCAACTTTGAAAGGGACATTTTTACAAAGCACTTAAAATTTCCTGTTTTAAGATGTCTTTAGATAAAACGAGTGCCTACGCCATTAGCTATGTAACGATGATCGCGGCCATTTTTTTTTGCTTTGAAGTTATTCTAGGCATTTAGAAGGTGTGAGAAAGCTGTAGCTTATTTTATTTGCCACTCATTGTTGTATTAGGTCATTTTCTTTATTTTAAAAGTTTTATCATCATCACATTAACATTATCTTTATACAATTTGTATTACGGTTGTTTTGTTGATTATCATACTATGAGTATATCTTTTTCAATAAAAAAAATTACAAGAAAAAAGAAACTTAAAAATATTACGTAAAAAAGTTTTTAAAATCTTACAGTTTTTTAATGTTGTAAGCAAAGTACTTTTTGTATGTTTTTGTCGTAAGTTCAAGTCATCAATTATGTCTGGGTGGTCCTCAAATATATACTAAGTGTGTATCCTTGTGTGTATGTATGTGTATGTATGTATACATATATGTATGTTATCTCAGGGCGCACGTAAGATGTACCGGACCGAAGGAATGTGCTTATTTTTGCTCTTTATTGCAAAAAGTATTTATTTATAATTTTCTATACGTACATAAGAGAAATATAACATAAACTAAATTAAACTTTTAAAATATTTATATATAACTTAGTATTAATTAACGCATTAAGTATCTTTTATATTTTATAACTGTCTACTAAAAATAATAAAAGTGAAAAACAAGTTCACCTGAAGAACCTGTAGCTTTTTCTGTTTGTAATTTTCAGATATTAATTAATAATTATGAATTACTTATAAACATATAATATTTGAAACTTTACTATGTTTTGTAGGCCGACTATTTTTATATGATATGTTAACAATAGTTAACTAATTATACTTGTTACAATACTATACAGGGTTTTCGTTGTTTTTATTTCACAAGGAGTGTGTAAAAAGGTTTAAAAATAAAAAAAAAACTTGTCACCAAATATATTTACAATGTTGCTGGATGTATTAAATTTGATTATAAATATTTGATGTTAAAATGTGTTCAAAAGCGGTTCGTTAGGAAAAAAAAGAATAAATCGTAAAAATGTTAAGTACCAAGTCGTTGATTAGTAAAAATGCAAATGAAGCCTGCACTCGTCCTTTCTTGATAAAGACATTTGCATAACGACCAAAAATAGAACTGCCATATTGCTGCAGAATTGCTATTCATCGTTACCAACATACAGGTATTTCAAATATTAACTTTTGCCGTTTCCGGCTAATAAATTAAAAATGATCAAAAATAATGGCACCACGTGCGTCAAGAAGCGCGCCAAATGTGACACACGCGATATATAACCTTATTTTATATGAAATAAAGGTCTGTTTGATATATGTAAATCAGTTTCTTTAGCTCGCATTACAATATAGTTCGTGAGAAATAATGAGATGTTATGGAAAAATGAGCTTTATTATTATGTAAAATTGAATTGATTTTACAATATATGGTAACAGAATACTTGTTTGTTGACCGACAATGACCTCTTCAAAACGCGCGGGATTTTTAATTTTTCAATTTTATCGATAGAGAATTTTCAGTCCTATTTTGCAATAAATAAGGTATAATATGCAATGTAGATAAAATGACAAGTGACTACATTATGCAATATTGATTATCCAAATAAGCAGAAGTAATAAAAATTATATAATTAAAAAGAAACGCATACATAATCAAAATTTTAAAAATATATTGTCCGAAAAACCGAATATAGGTACACACCTTTTTATTTGATATTAGACTATATAGTATATAGGTAATATGAAATAAAAATATTCTAAATATATATATATATATATATTTTCTAGCAATGAGTTTGTAAAGAATTTGAAATATCAATAAATTTTGATATTATTATAATATGTACTTGCAAAACCTATTAAAACTTTAACGTTGGAAACCTAGATGTGGTTACGATATTGTTAAAATATATTCATATTTTAGATATTCAAATAGGCTTTTACAAATGTAGTTACTTCATTGAAGTCTAGATTAAAAAACCAGTTATGGTAACATCAGCAGGCAGGTATTTACGGTATTTTATTAAAATTCTTAGTCTGTTCTTCATTCTTTTAATATGTTCTTGTAAGTTGTAGGTATTATCTTCTAAAGTAACGTTCTCCCTTAACAAACAAATAGGTATATTTTACTAAGGTCGCATAGCAAGTATTTAGTATAGAAACAGTTATAATTTTATTTTAGTATATACCTATTTGTTTTGTCTAGAATGAATTTTCTCGAAGATCAGTATCACAAAAAAAAATTCCCCCCCTTTCCGATCAAAGAAGATGCCCCCTCCCCCCCATCCAAACCCTGTATCGTCTGATTCTACTTGAGTGCCTCAGCGGGGGATCAAATATGCAACAAATCTAAGAAAGCACTATATAATACTAGCTGTGATCGTCGAGATGAAATTCCTGACATAGGTATTTGTTAATGTTTAATTCAAGACACAATACATTTTTTTATTATATAATATAGAACTAATAGAGTTTCTTACAAACCTTACATAGCCAATATATTTTATAATAGGTACAAACTGATGCGTCAATTTTCATCTCTCTAGACTATTTTATTAATATACATTGCTGTTATCTGAGATAAGGAATTTTAATCTATCTATCAATTGCGGCGTTTATCTGTCCTTCGGATTTCCTTGGATAAAATTGATTTATATATTGAATTTGACAAAAATATTATTGAAATTTATAATTGATCTCTTAAACATTAGAACTCCCAGAACTTAGTTGTGAACTTATCAAGTAACTTAATAACTCAGATTACAAACATGTCAATTAATTCAGTTTTGACTAGTCTACTACTCAGAAATCATTGATTTTTATAATGTGTAAATAATCTATTTATTGATTCTACGTGTGTAAAAGTTGAAGCAATTGCCATATACCTAGCATGAAGAACAATTAGTCTAAACCATCAAAAATATGTATGTTATACAGATAGACAAAACACTCGTAATTTGTGTAAAGTGAATGACCTAGATAAAAAATAAGCTAAATAGAGCTCAAATATCATTAGAACAAACCATATGGGGTCAGAGACAGCCTCTAACCATAGACACATCTCACACTTGATGGAGGTCGCTCAAAAAAAGTATTTGTAACCAAAACGTTCTCAGAAACAGCTCGGAAAAGAATGCAAGAACCTGTTCTTGTAATGAAGAACAAAAAAGCGGTCCTGTTGAAAAAAAAAGGCCATCAGCTGATTTTGCCGCGTTGAGGCGCCCGTGTACTATGTGAGGATAATGTTTAGTGTATCGCTTACTTATCGTTTGGCTGATATGTTTATACACCACTTGGCTTGCTTAAATATGATCAGATGGATTGAAATTTGCAAAAAACGTCATAATTCACTCATATAATATACCCATTTCTTGAAAATATATTTTTTTACAATAACTGTTTATGAGAAATACGTTAAATAATATGTATTGGTAATGAAAATGAAATTAAAACTACCATTTTATATAAGGGATTGCTGTTACTATAAAATTTCAGTAGTCAAGCATCAACAAAAATGTTAACACCGCAAAATCAAGAATATTTGCAAAAACATTTAATTTCATAGTAGAAGCAAATGTCTGACGTGTCGGTGGCCACAGCTGATTCCCGCCAAAACCGGCGTCAGTGGCATTTGTAAATAATAAAACACTCCTTTATAAGAAGTCTATTGTCGAAAAAATCTCGTTTCTAGGTTGACAATGCATATTTATCCACTATTGCCACTAAAGTACATTAAAGAGTTTATATGTATTTAGAGTCACGTTGCTAACAGCTGATTTTGGCGCGCAGGACATCAGCCATTTTGTTCTGACCCGTTCGCAAACCAGTTCCGTTGCTATGCTTGTGATTTTATACAGTTTATTTATATTTCACTCACGAATTCTGCAGATACACGATAAAATATCGAGCGGTATCAACAGCCTTCATATATAGAAAAGCATTATTATTTTTCATTCTATTAACCAAATTAATACAAAAATTTTATTTATATGTAACCATTTATCTTTGTATGTAAAAAATCTTTGGGATAATGTTATACGTCTTTTGTAGCAAAAAATATAACCATTGTGATGTTACTTGAGGTAAATGAACGTGGGTTTGTTATTGGGTCTGTCAAGTGCTGGAGCCACATATGTATTAACAAATTTTGACTTATATTTCATGAATGATTTCTTATCTCATTGTAATCTTTGGAAGAGACTGAAAAAATCGTTAAAAAATATTTTTATTTGCTTGGGGAGTATAGTAATAGGTTTTAAGATCTTTAATTATATTTTGCAATAGTATAGCTGTTAGCAGTTAATGTTTGTTACAAAAGAAATATCAGACAAGAAACACGTACCTAACTTAAAATTGAGTTTAAGAAAGTAATAATTATAACAGCTTTGGGTTACTCGTAATAGCACTGATAAAAGAATTATTCTTACTAATAATGTCCTTCAGTCTTATTTTGGTTATACATATTTGACTTCAAAATAATGATAATATTGTTATCTTTATAGTACAAGAAAAAGTCGACCAACCGACGTGATTCGAGAATCCATCCAATTTGTGGCAGCGTAAATAAACTTTAACAACTATATTTATACACCTTAAAAACTATTATGAAATAATATATATTCCTTTCTAAAAACCCTTCGAAAGTAACAATACGAATCACGCCGCAGATTTTTTAATTACATTCTCGAATACCGAAAGTTTGAGTTATGGCTTTGTGACGGGACAGTTTTGGCAAGTGAAAAACGGCAGGTACATGACCGTAGCGGAACATATAACCAGATACAACGAAACGTGAGAATCTGATACGGTTTTATAAATATTATTGTGCAAAGGGGCCCGACAATCATTAGGAATTATGTGGGTTTCTGGAGAATATCCCTAAATTCCATCTGATATTTCGAATAACAATATAAATATAAAAAAAAATATTCTAACCACAATAATATTAATATTTATAAATACATCAATAAATCTTTACATTGTTTGAAATTTTGAAAACAATTTGACTTAATTGTTTTACAGTTGAAAGAATAAAGTCAATATCATTAGTAGGGATAGGATTTGACTTAAGTACTTCTGTCACTTTGTAAGATAAATTTACGAGCCACTGGATTAGTGATTCTTAAGAACTTTTTTTTTTACTTCGAGAAAGTGCATGGGCCTCTGTTGCTAATGTTGTGTCTATAAATAGTACATTTTAGACCTGCTTTTACCTTTTTGCATCATGAAAAAGCCTATATTTTTGCATATAAATTATTATTTCCTGGATGTCAAAGTACCATAATTCAAAAATGACAATTTTATATCATCCTCTAAAATAATTACAGGTTTTTAGATAATTGAAATATGATGTGTTTTTTCCTTTTGCGATATAATATCGAACGTTTTCATAATTAATTCCATTCAGAGATTTTATGTAGTCGTAACAAGTGCACAGCGAAGGTGAATGTTGCGTAAGACTTTGTAGCAAATTACTGGCATAAATAATGTATTAATTAAACATAAAAATCCCAAATGTGGGAAGGTTGTTGAGCCTGTGGTACGCAGCTCGTGTATTGGTATTATATTCATTGTGAAAACATAATAAAAATCATACTTTTAAAGAAAAAAGTAATAAAATAGCTTAAAATGTTTTAATAACAAAAAAGTTTAAATAAAGTGCCAATAAATGTTGTATATTAAATTCAACTATATTTATATGATTTTAATAGCCAGGGTAAACTTGCAAAAAAGCACTTTTGAACATATAAAAAAAAATATTTGCAATATTAAATATATTCTAAACAAGCGGACCCGGCAAACGTTGTTTAGTCGTGAAAATAAAATAAAAATGGAATCTGTTTTGGATTTGGATAGGACCGATTGCAGGTTCACTTATCGGGTCCATTGTCAAACTAAATTCTAAACCGCCTTGGCAATCTACCAGCCATGAATTTCGGTTCGACCGTTTAGGAGGATCTCAGTACAGAAGAATTATAAATATAAAAATAGGGACATAATTAATAATAATCAGGGTATAGTTAGTTATTTTACTTTTATTGTAATTAATATCCATATGACATTGACAAGTAATTGCAATTGTCACATTGACATAGCAAGTCGTTGTACAAACGCTGGTGCTAGTGTTGTGTATTTGCTGATGTCATTACTTACTAGCTCATGTTTCATGTGAAAGCACATAGAGTGTGCACACACAGTATGATGGGCAACACAAGTTTTGTTATTTTTAATTTATTAAAAATAACACAAGGATTGTTATATTTAAGTTATTAAAAATGTATTTTTAATAAATTAAATATAACAATCTAAATATCAATAAAATAAATCAATATTTTTACTTTCCTTAGTGACAGATAATCAAAAAGTCCAACTGTATCGACTATTGACTTATAGACTATATGTGTAGTGTTATAAAAAAGTTGTTCATTCCAATTAATAAATACGTAAACACCAACTTATCAATCAATGGTTGTCAACAATAGTAAGATTATTATTTTAGTACTTAGTAAGTCAGTAAAGAAAATTAAAGTACTATTTTAAAACTACGTAAGAATTAGTCGAAGTTGAGGTCATAATAAATAAATAGTGTTCATAAAATAAAGTAATTCCTTTAATCATTCGTTCGTTCACTCTTAACATTTAAAAAGTATAACAAGCTGAACTTACATAATATGTAGAATCTAATTAAAACATAAATTAACTAAACTTAGTTTGATTACTGTACTATGCAAATTTCCTTCTTGAATGGTCTTGTCTAACAAAATTTTCCTCGAACAGGAAACTTTTCTTAAGAACTGGTTGTTTGGCAGCGGTTGCATGTTAATAATATATCTGTATTTGCGCCGTAAAGAAGATTTTTTTGGTTTTAGTTCTTATATTATTTGTTGTTTTATTAACACGAAGTATCGGATAGTTAGCATTTAGCAATGTATATTTTTGAAATTGATAGCCTGTTTATTAATTGGGGCTATTGATTATATAAACATACAAGATCCTTTTTAAAAAATATAGCAAATATGCGGTTAATGTTATTTGTAATTCGACAATTTGGATAACGTGGCGTCGTTGTGTAGTCCATCCTAATTTATCTACATAAAAAACATGCTTAGTAAAGATCACACAAAAATTTCTTGTTTGTTATTTTGAACATAAAAAGTAATTAATCTTAACGTCTTACATCTTATCTTGTTATTTTCTTTTCGTTGATTTATTAATATATTTTGATACAAAACAAAATATTTTTCTGCGATCACAAAATATATATGTTTTAGAAAGAAAGAAAACTTTATTTTAATTAAGACGAAATAAAATACCGTTTCCCACATGATCTTCAATAATAATTGACTAACCACGCGAATAACTTCCGCGTCTTTCAACAACAAAAAATTTTACTCAAAGAGTATTTGTTAAATAACTCCCAAGTTGCTAACAATGCAGAAGCGAGTATCCTTTAGACTATGGCGCCAATTTTTTATATAATAAATATTGAATGTTAAGTTGCAAATTGTTTGTTTAATAAAAATGTGTCGAATATTTAATGGTCTGCATATTTGTTACTTTATGAGTCAAGAACTGACAGACTAACTTTGTATAGGAATTCTTCAGGAAAAGGTAAAATCAGATTATAATATATCGTTAAACAAATAATACCTAAGTGCATTAAGGTTAGTATTGTTCACGAGAACAGAATACACTATATAAAAGAACATTTTCGATACATTCCTCAGATATAATACTTATTTGAAAAGCACCAAATACTCAAACCCATTCAGTATTTAGAGAAGCGTTCATAATGGTCATTCTTAGTACATCTATTATCCAACACGTACTTACCACCAATATAAAATGAACTGTCAATTCTATTGTCAGTACTTCCGGCGACGATCTATTTACATGCTAAACATCAATATTTGTTGAAATTTGACTTTTTGAATGCCGCCATTTATTTTGAGTGTCTTACTCAATATAAATTTATGATAAATATTATTCGATATCTTTCTTAAAGTAAAAATTAAGAAATATAGAACTTTCATTAATCAATTTCTACAATCAGTTATTTTTATTTCTTCGTAAACGCCCTTCCTTGATAAATTATTTAATCATATTTAAAAAACTGACTAATAGATAACACATAAATACATAGGCAGCTGATCAAAATAAAGTGAAATAAATACTAATTTTTGGTAAACCTATACTAAAGGACTAAAAGGAGTATGCTCGGTTTAAAAATATTTTTGGTTCATAAATTTGTTATTCTCAGATGTTAAGTAATGAAAATGCCCACAGACACAAATTGTACGGATTGCGGCTAAATATTATTATCTAATTAGAATATATTTCATGTCAAATCTAAAGCATGGTTCGCAATTGTTTTGCGAAATCATTGCTGTATCCGAAGACTTTATAAATATTTCCCTTTAAAATTGCCTCATCATCACTAAAACTGTCCTGTTTAATTAATTTATTTACTTTTTTCTTCATAAATCTCCTATTAATGGTTATATTACTTGTATGAAATAAGGCGTCATTTAAATGAAGTCGGAGGTATGCTTCTGCGTTGCTATCGGAACTCTCAGGTTTATTGATAGACCTTTGTATTTTATTATTATCTTGAATCTCATTCTTAAATTTCGTATCTTCTATGATATTATTATTATTATTATATAATATAATATGATTTGTTATACCATTCTTATTAGTGTTAAATCGACTAACAAATTTCAATTTGGGGTGCGTCATTAGTTTAATAACGCCATTTGTTTTGAATGTACCAGTTCCATAATCGTCCTCATTGCTATCAGCATAGTAACTATCTGAACTGTCTGCATTATAGTCAGACCCTTGCATATTATTAATATCTTGAATCTGCATTCCTGATATCTCACCTTCTATATTATTATTATTATTATACAAAGTATGATTTGCTATATCATTAAACCTATTAACAGATTTCAAATAAGTCGGTGTTATTGATCTAGTAAAATTATTTGATTTATGTGCATCAGTTCCATAATCGTCTACATAACTATCAGAAAAGTAGTCGTCGCTGTCTCTGGAATCATTGGATAATGAATATTTTGAATCTTCTGTATTGTCAGCAGCCATGATACTCCTTAGTGTCTTGATCTTGCCGTAATATTTCCAAATGAATTTAGTGGTTTTCTTGGTGCTAATCTTCATTTTATACAGATTTTTTTTTACGTATTTCCTTATATAGTATTTACTTTTGTGCATCGGTGGCATCACCGTGGTGGTGGTAGTGGTAGTGGTGGTACTAGTCGGTCCTCTTTTCGTCTTCATTTTTCTTTCCTTAGATCTTATACGCCTGAACCTTTCTTTGTAACTCCTCATTTTTTCTTTCAATTGTTTCATAATTATGGGATCCGTTACATAGCTTGTATAATCTGTTTCAGATGAGTTAACTTTAATTGGATCAGTGTATAAGGTAGGCCATTCAATATATATCCGTCGTTGTAATTTTGTGATTTTTTTGTCTGTAAATTTGGTCATATACTCTGATGATAATATCACTGTAATGAACAAAATTAATGACGTAATTAAAATATCGATTACAAATATAGATAAAATAATCAATTCTAGTTGGGATATTTAATCTGTCAAGAGAATACATGTTTTGACTAATAAGATAAAGTAGATAACCTATATAGGATGTAAACTAAATTCTTAACCTTCGTTGTAAAACAAAAAAAGGCATGTGAAATAAAATAATGATTTATATGAAACAAATCAAGAAATGGTATACACTTAAAGAAATATGTAATATGTATTGGTTTAACTAATACATAGCGGAAGGGAATACGAACTTATGTTAAATTGTAAAGTAATTGAAGATTATACAATTTGAAGAGAAGTCTTTTAAATCAACTTACTTTTGGTAGTAACTTTGACGTTATTTCTGAAAATTGGTCTTACAGTCTTATTCTCATCAACAGCCATTCTTTTTTCAACGGCATTATGTATCTCCATAAGAAGCAGTTTCTCTTTCGCTGTTCCTTCTATTCTTTTGTAAGGTTCCAAAATGAAAGCTTCTATAGCTTCCTTAGCCACATCTAATGCACTGTTGGATACATTAGGGAAATTTTGGATCATTGTTAGCGAGTCAATAATATTTAAGTTATCTTCTCTTGTATATATTACATCTACGACATCGAAAATTGCATTTATGTCTAAATCCAATGCTTCTTTTCTGTTTTTTATTAATTCTTGACCGTTTTTTGCTTGTACTGTTTGTAATTATATAATGATTATAATAAATTCAAAATAATTTAATGTAAATAACATCTGAAAATATTTTATTTCTTATGAAATTAGAGAAAAAATATTTTTGCCTTGAAGAAAACAAGGTTTTAGAATGTAATTATGCTAATGGTTTCAGGGTTATTTATGCGTTTGAAATCTTACCTTGTATAAGTTCGACGGGGACTGTAGTCATTTTTAATACTATAAATGTGAAGACTGAATTGACCATTGGCCCAAACATCGCTAGATGGTGATTGGAATTCAATCTAAAAAATATTGTTTTTTGAGTACAGACAAAAAAAAACTATGGATATGATTAACACAAAGTACATATATGGTGCTCTTAGGTAATGAATAAAACGAAGAATAGAAATGTAAATATATGGAGAGGTATGGATATATTGATTTGCAGAAATTATGGGTGAAGATTGATCTTAATTATAAAACTTAGATACAATACACAATTAAGGTACAAATTTATGGCATGCAAATTAATTAAACTGATTTTATTTACTATGAATTCAAATTCCTTCATACATCTCATAAATAAATGATTTTTAAATGTCCGTAATTTCAAACAATTGTTAAAAATTTGACGGCAAACTACTTATTGGTTTACATTTTACATTTGCTTTGCTATTTTGAAACACGGTTTCTGCAAATTAAGTGTACCGGTATCTGTAATGATAATTATACCAAAATCTTTAATGATAGAGACCATTATAGTTTTTTTATAAAATATCTCGTTCATGTTGTCTTGTTACTATTGCTTAGTATTGTATTGTCAAAATCGAAGCTTTTAAAACCGGAGATACCTGTTGAGTTTAACCAGTTAAACAAATTTGGTGTCTGTTTATTTGTTACGTTTAGTACTACATTCGGAAAATATCTTATTCCTTATGACAAGACTCCTTAACCCCAAGACAGCAGTACTTTCGATTCTCCAGATTTCCATTTTGTCTGCGTCCTGTTTTAATCTAACATTTGTTTGATTTTGTATTTCGTGATACACATTTAGGTATTGTTCTTAAGTCATGTGTTGTTTTTAAAGCTGTGAAAATTCTATTCTAAATTCTATATTTGAAGAAGCAAGTGACAATGAGGTGTGAGTGTGTTCATATTCATGTGTTTGTGTTTGTGTTATTCGGCTCTTCTTTGTAAATCGTTTAGTTTATCACGTGATATTAAATTGCCTGTCAGAGTACTGCTCACTGGTGTTGCAAAAGATTGCAGTAGTTTTTTTTCATTTTTGTTTTATGTGTATGTATTTCTATCCCTAAATAGAGTCAACAATCTTTTCATATAATTTTTTCTTAACGTTTTCTAAAATGTGCTCTAAAATAACAAAAAAATAACTCATCGATTTTCCATTGCTACCTCTTTTCTATCTGACATTTTATCTCTATTTCCTCTTCAGTAGTCGTTATTGACGTAGCGATCGAAATGGTGGGCGATGCCCTGTCCAACAAATTATAGGCAATATCTGATAAATTTTCGGCTGCAACATTTTCGGTTTCGTTCTTTCAACGTGTCTCCATATTACTTGGTTACCTGAAACTACTCTCCGCTCCGAAGAGAGACGATGGGTTATGTAAGGCTCTCAGTATCGGCCGAATACTAACTAAAAACCTCACAGTGACCACTGCCGGCACGTAACAGCAGGCTCCGGGAACTCAACGTACCCCCTACATACAGCGTCAAAGTACATCCCCAGAGACCTACTATCAATATCATCTTTCCATGTACATTTACTATTTATAGTGATGTCTCAAAAATACAAATGATCTAGTTTTTATTCGTTTCATTGCAAAGTTAAAATTTTTTGTAAGACTTTTGTTTCCAAATTGCATATACATATTTTGTTGATGGATACAATGATCTCTCACCTATCAAACTCCCCTTGCAATCCGTTTATTAAGGATGTTACATCTTCACCCTTCTTTTTTTCAATTAATTTTAATAAAACGTAAACACTGGCTGTGAAGTATCCTCCCCTGAGATTGGCTTTTGCTTGTCTTAGTTCATCCGTTATAGAGTGACTGTCGTCGCCTATCGTCACTGTAAAATATTGTTTATATATTTTAAAGTATTTGTTTTTTATTCTAAATGTATATACATATATATACACACACTTAGAATAAATAACATATATATCGGATTCGTTATCTTTTCGTTTAAAAAACATTATATCACATATAAAAAAACAATTAATCGTCAAAACGAACAGGATGAAACCTGCAACATCAAAATTGAAAAAAAAAAATTAAATTCAAAATATCTTTATTCAAGTAGGCATTTACACGCACTTTTGAATCGTCAATTACATTAAATTGGTCAGTATAGTCAGCCTGTGAGTAAGCTGTCAAGGCTGACCAGAAGGCTGTCAAGCAGTCGGTATCCAATCAGTCGGTCAACTTAACTATCGTGTCTTATCTTGTCTAAATGAATTTAATATTTATATACGTGCAGCTTATTTAAATTTATATTATTGATATTTGTAGTTTATTTCAAATTTATAGTCAAACTTATTTCACGTAATAATATTGGAGGGTTGAATTATTACCGCACTCAGACAAAACAAAGCTGGTAAGAAATATATGTGTTGCTAATTGTTATTTACCTGTTGATGGCGTTGTCGTTACAGTAGTTATATTTCCATTGCTCATCTCTGGAATAAGGGTGGTCGTTGTTGTATTATTAGGAGTAGAAAGTGAAGGAGAAATAAACAATGGAGTTGAATTAGTGTAAGGAATTGGTAAAGAAGTATCAGGAGTTGACACTGTGGATGGAAGAGTTGGATAAATAGCAGATGAACTAAATAATGTATTGGAACTTTCCAATGTAGGATTTGTTATTTGCTCTGGGTCAATCATTATTTTTGGACTAGTTTCAGTAAAATTAAAATATTCTGTAGATGATGTTTGGTTCGTGGATGGAAGTAAATAATCGTATATATCTGGCTTCTTTTCTTCCCAATCTTTGTAGCTATAATCAAGGTTTCTTCTGGCTTTATATGGGCTGTATATATAAAAAGTTGTTTTATATTGTTTTTTTATATATCTTGATGTGTACTGTTTTGGTGCTGAAAGAAAGCATTTGATAATAATTAAGATCTTTATGCTTAGTGGCCATTACAATGATATGACTATATATTTTATTAAAAACTTACATTTTAATACCATGGCAGTGGAGTACTGTAGTAAACTAAATATAATAACTTTCTTAGTATCTAGAAAATTTAAAGACATTCTTCGTTACATTCAAAGTATTACTTTTCTATTTTATTACAATGTACTCAATAAAACGTATTGCGTTGTTGAAACACGTTTGGAAATACGAAATAATATGATTTTATAAATACAATGATGCTGGATAAGGCGATAAATAAATTAAACCAATCAATTAATGCTTTACTGAATTTTTCGTTCTGTAAAATGTTTACTAATCATATTGACAACATATTTTGAAATGAATAAATAAATAATAAATGGACATGTATCATTCAATATCTTCGGAAATTCTTTTTTTAAATATATAATTTATTTTTTTAAGGAAAGATTTTATTTTTCAAATGGTGAAAAGTATCATTTTTTTACTCGACTATAAAGTGAGTAATTCTTTTTTTGGCCAATGTATGCAATTTAACAACAAGCTGTCAACAAACTTTTCTAGTATTCTGGTTCAACACGTTCGCTGCGTTACGAGGTCTATTAGATCTCTTGCGGGACTTTCGTATTGTGCGTGGACTGAAATGCTATTGTTTCACTCCTTGCAGGGGGCTCTAACTTGTAAAGTTCTTTATGTATGAGCAAGACAAATATACACATTTGTATCCTACTTGAAGGTGAGTTCATAGACATAATAAAAAAAAATAGGGATGGATTAGGTCCCTAACGCACAGAACTATATTTATTTTCATTACTTGCGTTAGGGGATATTTTATTACTCGTGGAATCATACGTAGGTAGGCGGCGCGGGAAGTGCGTATCTCGTTTTAGTGTTGTTCAAGTATCGATGTGAGGGGACGCGCTCACGTTTCAAAAATAGCACTCGCGTTAGTATATCGACGTGTTCATATTTTAAATTGTTTTAATTGTTGTTAAAAACAATGAGTTACTTTGAAAAAAAAAAGTGTAAAAAGTCAATTAATTTTGGTGAGCATTCTGAGAAAGAAAAATTATCGCCGGTTAATACCGCGGCATTATCCAGTAAAATAATAAAAAAAATCTTGAAGGAAGATGTGTTGATCATGTTTTCCAACGAGGAAACAAAAAAAAAGACGTTGCGTGGGTTGTTATGAAAAATTACGACGCACGGTAAACAGCTCTGAAGCTTCTAAAAAAACATTTTGTGGTGAGCAGGTAGATCTTTATTATTGTGCAGAATATCTTATACCAACTTGGCCGCAATCTGTTAAGTGTGTCATATATAAAAAAAATAAAATAAAAAAGAATCATTACGATTTGCTCACAATACGAAAAGTCGATGTGCTTGCTTTAATGACAAACATTTTCCGTAGTTTATAATAAATAACTACTTCTAAATTAAACTTTTTCTATCGACAAGTGACATTTTATTTTATTCCCATCACTAGTCACTTCACATATTGCTCTATCTCTGGTTGCGGAACGAGATACAGTCGATGTCTAATTTTTGATTTGTATTTGTGGCTCATTCTTATGTCATAACTGCGTGCGAACCTATCAAAATATAGAACAGTAGACTATCTTTGACCCACGAAATTTTTAAGTATATGTCATTGTTTTTGTTGAAGATATAAATTATTTTCAGAATTGTACTTTTAGGGGACTGATTAGGTCCCCAACGCACCCGAGGATAAATTAGTTTTGAGATCGTGTTAACACGTTCCCTGCGACATCATAATTAAAAAACTTTCAGCTGGTGCGTTAGGGATCTAAAAGATCTCGATTTTCATAACAACCCATGCAACGTCTTTTTTTTGTTTCCTCTTTGGAAAACATGATCAACACATCTTCCTTCAGGATTTTTTTTATTTTACTGGATAATGCCGCGGTATTAACCGGCGATAATTTTTCTTTCTTAGAATGCTCACCAAAATTTATTGACTTTTTACACTTTTTTTTTCAAAGTAACTCATTGTTTTTAACAACAATTAAAACAATTTAAAATATGAACACGTCGATATATTAACGCGAGTGCTATTTTTGAAACGTGAGCGCGTCCCCTCACATCGATACTTGAACAACACTAAAACGAGACACGCAGCGCCCGCGCCGCCTACCTACGTAAGATTCTACGAGTAATAAAATATCCCCTAACGCAAGTAATGAAAAAAATTATAGTACTGTGCGTTAGGGACCTAATCCATCCCTAATTTTTTTTAATATGTCTATGAACTCACCTTCAAGTAGGATACAAATGTGTATATTTGTCTTGCTTATACATAAAGAACTTTACAAGTTAGAGCCCCCCGCAAGGAGTGAAACAACAGCATTTCAGTCCACGCATAATACGAAAGTCCCGCAAGAGATCTAATAGACCTCGTAATGCAGCGAACGTGTTAATAAAGTAAGTAGGTAACGTTTGTGTACTGAAGGATACTGCAATATTTCCGAATAAATAGAGAATAATTGCTCTGTGGGTATGAAGCGATCACTGCCTGACTACTTCAATATTTATTTAGAATCTTTACCCACATTTTAATGTATTTACGTAATTTAGAATTTTAGTTTTGTTATAAAAGCAAAACATGACAATCTTGCCGAGTTTCTGTAACCTGCTTTTCTCTGGTCTCTGGCAATTATTTTTCCGAGACGGTGGTAACCTAAACCTCTGAGCATCATTATCGTCAACAAGAAAACGTGGATGACCTTGGTTCCGTGATTAAAAGTATATCTATATAATAATGTAATGCTGATAAATATAATAATGCAATACCTCCCTGAAAGACTTATTACTTAAATGGTTAACCAAAGAATGGTCATTATGTAGTTCTGAACATTGAACCCAATTACAATTCTTATATATGACCTAATTTAAATTTATAAAAAAAACATTTACTTAATTCAAAAATGTCTGAACGAATTTTAGGTAACTAAATCAAGTGCCAATTAGTTTTAACCCCCGATTCATAGAGAGAGGTGTTATTTTGACGTCTGTATCTGTTTATCTGTATATCTGTGTGTCGGTCTGTGAATTCGTAGCAGTCAAACGAATGGACGGATTTGATCATAGAGATATGATACATTGATTGCAGTTTTTTTAATCGAAAACCTGGTTTGACGATGAAAGATGGTTCTTAGCTATGTTTCTTGGAAATAAAAGCAGTCGACTCCAAGATATTGATTGAGCTTTCATAGGTGCTGGTGGAAACGTTTTTACGCAATATTAATAGTAAAAAACTAAACAAGTAAATATTTATGTGTATTTAGTACAATATAGAAACAAGTAACATAACCTTAAAAATCAGAAAAAAAATATATAAAAAACCCCCGATACTAAAAGACCTCTAAAAAGGATAAAAATAATATTATTATGTACTTATTGAAGCCGTTGCGTCAAGGGATCGCAAAATAAAGTAAAAAATCCATCGCAAGTGAGTTACTAAGGCAAATTACGTAATAACAATATCAAATACTATAATCTAAGTTGTCTCTCCTTAGCTCCAAATACTTCGTAAAATAGACACAATCGTCAACGTACGTACAACGCATTGTATTTCAGGGTTTGGTCGTTTATTAAATATATTCGCAGTATTTGTAATGAGTATTTCTATGTATTTGTATTGTTGGCTTAACACCCTTAACACATGCAAATAATTTGATTACTTAGGGGTTAGATCAATTTGTGTAATTTGTCCTGTGATATTATCTTTTTTATAAGTGGTCATATTAGTTTTAAGTTTAAATTTATATATTTTTTACATTTCATCTAATCTTTCATTTATCAGATGGTTTACAATAACACCCTGGGTAAAGGAAAGCTAGCGTCTTGATAAAAATTTTAATAAATTTATAATACATCGAGCCTGAAAGATTTAGACATAGGTTACAGATACAAAGGCTGCGACGTGCGGCTATAAATTATTATCTTGATAAAATATATTTCTTATCAAATCTACAGCATGGCTTTTAATTGTTTTGCGAAATCATTGCTATATCCGAAGACTTTATAAATATTACCTTTTAAAATTGCCTCATCATCACTAAAACTGTCCACATCACGTAATTTGTTGAATCTTTTCTTTATAAATCTCCTATCAATGGTTATATTATGTACATGAAGTAAGGCATCATTTAAATTTATTTGGAGGTGTGCTTCTGCGCTGACATCAGAACTCTGTGGCTTATTATCAAACCTCATTTTATTGATATCTTTAAGTTTTAAGTTAAATGCCTCACCTTCCATAATATTAATATTTTTCAATTTAGTTGTTGCCATTGGTTTAATTTCATCTGTTTGAATTTCATCAGGTCTATAATAGCCCTCATCATTATCAGAATGGAAGTCCTCTCTATCGCTGGAACCATTAGATGTTAAATATTTTTTCTGTTCCATATTATCGTCATTCACGAATTTACTGATTTTGCTGAATTCTCTCCAAGTAAATCTAGAGGTTATGGTAGTGGTGGCTGCGATAGTGCTGGTCAGTTCTCCATCTGGGTTAAATGTTCTTTTCTTTCGATCTTGGCTGCCTGAACTTATCTTTGTAATTTCCCATTTTATGTTCTAAATTTTTCATAATTTTGAGATGTTTAACATAATTCGTATAATCCATTTCTGACGAGCTGATTGTTGTTGGTTCCTTAAGTAAGGTGGTCCCAACGAACCCTTTCTTTATTCGAGCTTTAGTGAACTTGGTGTGCCTTCATATTTACTGATACTCTCTGATGATGTTTTCACTGTAATTAACGATATTGATATACAAACAACTTAAATACAACATTAATTAAGAAAAGATAAAATAATATTTAGTCTGTTTTGGCTAAAAGCATAAAAAAACATTATGTATAATGTAAAAAATAAAAAATGATGTGGGACTGGGAATCTGACATGAATGCGTAATGAAAAAAATATTCTCATTATGAAATAAATTGAAAAGTAGTGAACACATGAAGTTACACGTAGATATATTTTTTATTACAAAATAAGATATTGTGTTTACATTTAAAGTAATAGAGGCTGCAGCTTGTAAGGAATGGAGTGTTAATATATTTTATATTTTAAAGTATTTTGACTACTTAAGAATGTCTTTGTTACACTCAACTATGATAAAAAAAAATCAACTTACTTTTAGTAGAGATTTCGAAATATTTTCTAAAATGTTGTCTCATAGGCGCTTCGAATGCTATTCTTTTTTCTAAGACATTATTTATTTCCGTTACAAGTAGATTCTCTATGTTTGTTCCTTCTATTCTTGAGTACGGTAATAAAATGAATGCTTCCATAGCTTCCTCAGCCACATCGATTTCACGCTTGGATACGTCAGGGAAATTTTGGATATCTTTTAGCGATTCAACAATATGAGTATAGTCTTCTTCAAGATATATTGCATCTATGATTTCGAAAAGTGATCTTGTGTCTGTTTGGAATCCTCCTCTTTTATTTTCTATAAGTTCTTGACCGTTCTTTGCTTGGACTGTATGAAATTATATGATGATTACTATAAAATCATCTAAATAAATATATTTTTTAATAAAATGTACCACTTCTCTTTTGAAGTCTTTTTTAATAGGTATTTTAAAAATATGTTATATATTTTTAAATGTATATATTTTCTAACTAGCTTTGAATGGCACATCTTACATTGTATAAGTTCGACCGGTGAAGAAACCATCATCCTTATTATAGATGTGAAGACTGAATTTACCATGGGTCCAAACTTCGCTAGACGCTGCTGGGAATTCAACCTAAAAGAGATTAGTTTTAGATAAATGCAAAATATACGACTGACATGATCAAAGCAAAGTACCTTTATTATTATAAGAGTGATGAAAGAATTAATATATACATATATATGTTCGGAAATGTTGGTTGGCAGCCATAATTTGTTTCAATATCTTATTCTGAAACTTAGTCATAGTTTTTTTATTCTGTAATTTAGTCATTGTTTGACAAATACAAAAACTATATATTATATTAATGTTTATTATTACCAAAACTGTGGAGGGATTAGGAGCAAACTCGAAAAACTAAAACTTAATCTAGGCTCAAGTAATTACGATATTATTGTGTTAGTGAAGACCTGGCTATTGGACTCGATTGACAGGGAAATTAATTTAGATGGATACGCTATATTTCGACGCGACAGAAATCTCTTAGTTGCAGGTAAAAGGGGGGTGGTGGCGTATTGGTCATGGTTAATAGTAAAATCAAAGCCGTCAGAATGACGGAACCAGAAGCACCGGACTTGGAGGAAATATATATTCACTTTCCGTCTCATTCAGATTTATCATTTTGTTAAACGCGTGCTACTTTCCTCCTGTTAGCCCTTCTACTGCGTATAGTAATTTTTTCCATAAACTCCACCCCGTTGTTGAATACCATAGGGCGCTTTCTTAATTACTTAATAATTGGAGATTAAAACCACCTTTACCTTAAATGGTCATCCAGCCCCACTAGCCTATTGGTGTCTGCGCGCACGGAGCAATCTAAGTTACTCTTACATACGATGTCCCTTATAAATTTAAAACAGACAAGTTGTGTGTATAACGACCATTTAAGGCTTCTAGATCTAATACTGTCCACATTAAGTAATTGCGTTGAAATATCAGATGATCCTTTGCTTCACATTGTTCCCCATCATACTATATATGTGAAATCAAGACCTTCAACTTTATGACTCTTATTGCCCGTCATAAAAGAAACTTTTTTAAAGCTGACTAAGCCATAATAAATTGACTGGTCGAAACTATTAACCCCTCTTACGTGAGATGAAGCCGTTAATGTTTTTTATACAAATGTTAATAAAATTAAAGCTACACAGTACCGCTTATGAAAATAAAATCACGTAAATTTCCTACACGGATTAGTAATGGCCTGCTCTTAATCGAAAACGTAAACTTTAGGACTATTGGAAAACATACAAGAATCCCCACGACTATCAACAATTTTCTCTTCTGATGGCCCGAGTTAAAAGGCTTATGAGGCTGTGTTATGATAGATATATTTCTGAAATAGAAAAATCATTGAAGACCAATATAAAACACTTTTGGAAATACACTTCAACTTTGAAATCGAATTATTATGGATATCCTAAGACGATGAAGTTAAGTAACACTGTATCTGACGATCCTAAAATCATTGTTGAAATTTTCTCCAAATACTTCCAGTGAGTTTTTGAACCACCAAGCGGATCTCATTGTGCTTACTCTTCCGTAATCAATGACACTAATGCTATAAATGATTTACATGCACACATCAATTACATTTATCTCATAAAAGCTGAAATCTCCTTAGAACTGCAAAGGATCGACTTTACTAAAGGCCCTGGTCCTAATAATATCAACCCCCCATTCCTGAAGCAAACTAGCCACTCCCTTTGCACTCCATTGGAACTCATTTTCAATAAGTGCCTTTCTGCTGGTAATTTCTATTTGTATATTTAAGTCCGGGACAAGATGTGATGTAGAGAATGATCGTCCTATTTCTATCCTTTCTACAATACCTAGAGTACTAGAAAGGCTAATGCACCGTCACATCTTTTCCTGCCTAAAACACGTTATCGTGGATTAACAACATGGTTTCATTAATGGGAAATCGACAGTCACAAATCTTCTTGTCTTTACAGACTACATCTTTAATGGCTTGGATAAAAAAATTTAAATTCAAAGATTTCCGGAAGGCTTTTGATAAGGTGGATCACCTAATACTGTTGAAAATAATATTTTTAACGGTATAAAGGGCAACCTGCTGCGGTGGTTTACAGCCTATCTTCGCGATCGTACACAGTCTGTTGTCATAAACGGGCATACTTCTTCTAGTACCACAAGGCTCCGTTCCGTAATAGACTAAACGAATATTGCATACGTAATAGACTTTTTTTAGCTCACGATAAATGTAGGCATGTAGTTTTACTAGGAAAATGAATATTGTACAATCCAAGTTGAGATTGAGTGGGCATCTTCTTGCAAGCGTTTCCAGCATCAGAGATCTTGGGCTTATCGCATGCTTGGATTCATTACGAGGGCCTAACGAATGATTGAGGTTGTTGAGAAAAGGTTTTCGCGAGTATTAGCTCTTCGTACTAAGGGGCGGGTCGGTCAATATAGTGAATATATTAAAGATTATGGCATATTAACTTCAAAGTTAACTCAACGGCGCTGTCTTTTAGACTGCCTCACTGTTAGAAAAATTTGCATGAGCGAGTTTTCATGTTCTGAACTCCTCCAGCTTGTTAATTTCAATGTGCCCTCCAGGCCTCTTCGGATTAGTAAAACATTCGCTCTTAGTATTAAGACTAATATTGAGTTTCGTTCGCCCCTTCAAAGAATGTGCAAATCACTGGATTCCTTTGATGAGGTTGATTGTGTGTTCCTCAGCTTCCTTAAAAGATTGTAAAAAATGATTGAATGTATCTCTAATATTTAAATTTATAATGTCTGTAATTAAAATTATCTGCTCTTCTTTTAGTAATTTGTATACTATTATGTTCTTATTATACTTGTGTGTTTACTACCGTGCCTAATATACCTTGTGAAACGTCTTTTAGGCTGCATCTTTACTTCTCTAATTTCTGCCTTCTATTCCTGTATTTTTTTAAAGATGTATTTGTTACGTTTCCTTAGGCTTTAAATAAATAAATAAATAAATTATTAAATAAAAAGGACATTTGAAACTCAATATCAACAACAAATCATGGTTAAGTGCTTAAGTGTCGTATCAAAATTTTCCCATATTACAATTCAAAACACTTGCTTTGTAGCAAAGTTTTGGTAATGGCCAAAATGGAAACATTAAACATGGTGATGCCTAAAAATGCAACAGAATTAGTTTCAATGAATGTTAAATTTCAACAGTTACATTTAAGTAAACTTTTGTTAGACCTTTATTTCCGAATTGAATTTATTTTAATGTTCACACATTTATTTAAAGGTCACATAGTTAGTTTCATTATTATAATTTAGGTTTTTTTTAATAAAACTGTAGCTTAGCCATCTGTAAATACAGAGTATTGGTATTTTGTTATATTAGTAAGTTCAATCATGTAAATTAAAAAGACGTAGTCCTACGATATACAGACATAACTATTATAATATATTCATCGCTCCGATTAATTGAGTTAAGAAGTATGTTCATTGTAGTCAACACTTTTTTTACTGTGTCTATCTATCTGTAATAGTGTTTTAAACAATTGATCAGTAGTTGCTTTTAAACTGCTTTTCACCTTTATTGTATTTTGGTTCTATGACCTATTTTGTTAATTCTGATAGTCTTGTACTATAGAAGAGATATATTTGTGATGTTACTGAAAGTACATTACCTTATAGTGATCATTTTTATTGGAATATGTTAAATATTTTACTGAGTTTTTATTTCTCAGGTTAATTGTATAAAAAAAAGTTCTTGTAAATTGTTACCTTTAGTGATACATCTATATACATTATTATTCGATAAAATGCTTTTTCCAAATAGATGGGTGCAAAGATTACTTACTTATTAAACTCCTTTTGTAATCCGACTAATAAGGCCTTCACATCGTCACCTCTTTTTCTTTCAGTTATTTTTAATAAAACATAAACACTGCCTGTGAAGTACCCTCCCCTATGTTTGGTTTTTGATTCTTCGATTTCATCCATTATAGACTGATAGACAGGGTCTATGAGTGTTACTGTAAATTGTTTTTATTTTTAAAGTATTTATTCAGTATTTTAAAATATTTTAGCTCGTTATGCTATCTTGTTTACTATTTTAGGTCTATTCATATAATGGCTCGCTATAATCGCTTCTTTAAATGAATAAAAAAATAATTCAACACGAACAGGAATAGAATTTGCGACATAAAAAACTGTCTTCGCTAGTTGAGTAACTTATCGATCGTGTCGGTACTCGTCTTGATCAATTAAATAATATATTATGTTATATAGTTCTTTAGATCTTTGTTTGTGTAATATTTTGAAGATGAAGGAAAATGTAGTTCAGACTTAAATAAAAAAGTATGGCATTATATGGCCAGATATTATCCTTATAGTGATCTTGAGAAAAAACTTATAGTCATTAATGATATTACTATAAGTTGGATTGAATTAATTGATGAAAAATAGAGTAGTAATATTCACCTGTTGATAGCGCTGTGGTTACAGTAATTATATTTTCAGTGCTAATCTCTGGAATAAGTGTGGTCGTTGTTGTATTGAAAATAGAAAATGGAGTTGAATTAGTGTAAGGAATTGGTAAAGAAGTATCAGGAGTTGCCTCAGTGGATGGAAGAGTTGGATAAGTAGTTGATGTACTAAATAATGTATTGTATTGGGAACTTTCCAATGTAGGAGTTGTTATTAGCTCTGGATTAATCATTGGTGGACTAGTTTCAGTAAAATTAAAATATTCTGTAGATGATGTTTGGTTCGTGGATGAAAGTAAATAATCGTATATATCTGGCTTCTTTTCTTCCCAATCTTTGTAGCTATAATCAAGGTTTCTTCTAGTTTTATATGGGTTGTGTATATAAAAAGTTGTTTTAAATTGTTTTTTAAAATATCTTGATGTGTAGTGTTTTGGTGCTGAAAGAAAGAATTTAAAAATGATTAAGGTTGTTATGTTTCATAACCAAAATGGTGATGGGGCTGTATATATTTTAATAAGAACTTACATGTCAATACCATTGCAGTAGAATATTGTATTAAACTAAATATAATAACCTTTTTAGTATCTAGAAAATTTATATACATTCTTCGTCACATTGAAAGTATTACTTTTACTTATAACAATTTGCTCAATAAAACGTATTGCGTTGTTGTAACACGTTCTGGAAATAAAAAATAATATGGTTTAAAATATTATGGTTAAATAAATCAATCATCATTCATCATCAAATCATTCAATTTATTACTTAGTACATTTTTCTCTATTAAAAATGTCCTAATTAATAATTTTCTTATCATTTTATACTATTAACAGCTTTACGCCCCCTAAAAAGAATCCGCTCGATCTATTTGTCATCACTGGCAACACACATGCTATGAATACTTTGGATGTTCTTCATATTTTTTATTTCCATATCCATTTTGAGGCATACCTTGCTGACTGACTTCATTGAGTTTACTGAGCATGTTAATTAGGTCCTTCAGCGATTCTGGCAGGATTATGAAATTATCCGCGAATCTAAGGACTGATGTACTCGTTATGACTCCAAGAACTTAAATGAATTAGCTCCGCTGTGAACAGTATCGGAGAATTAGCATCTCCTGTCTCATGCCTTTGCAATTGGATTCGATTTTTTCTCTGGTTCCTGTACTCGGAAAGACGGCATTTTTGTACAAACTCTTGAGCGTTTTGTTCTATCGTTAATCAATGTGGCAGCACAGAACGGATCTCGATGGAATCTACAGCTTTCTAATAGTCCACATACGCCATTGATAAGGGCCGGTTATACTCATGAGACTTTTGTATAATGTGACACAATGTGTATATATTGTTTATGATACTAAAGTCTTTTTGGAAACTAGCTCGTTCGGCTTGTTGGAAGTCATCGAACCTATCGTGAGACGATTCGTGATAACTCTCAAGAATAACTTGTGGACGTGGTTCAAAAGGATATCGGTCTATAATTCTTTAAAAGGGTATTATCTCCTTTCTTATGATAGAGAACAACCACGTATATGCTCCACGTCTCTGGCGTAATGCTCTCAAACAAGGCGGAATTGAAGAGCCTTTGAAGAGTTCTAGGTATCGATGAACCATTCGCCTTCAAAAGCCTTTCTCAAGCCTTCCTCCCCTGGTGTCTTGATGTTTTTAATTTGCTTAAGAGTCATCCTAATCCCGTTCAAGCGGTTAGTTCAGCTCTAGGGTTTTTAACTAAACAAGCAGAAGGTTAAGTTATTGAAATGTAGAACTGTTGATAGAACAACTCAATTTCACTCAAAATCTCTGACGTAAAGATCTTGCGGTCTTCAGTCTTGTCATTAGGCTTTTATCAATAGACATATTTTTAACAAACACTTTGGAGCCCTTGTTGCTCTCTATCGCCTTTTTAATTTGTATTGAAGATACCATACCATATTCGCTCGTTGTACTGAAGAACCCATTATATCGATAGATTTTTTTTTTATATTATCTAGGGCAATGCTTGACTACATTCCACTTGATGGTAAGTGGAATGTAGTCTAAGGTGGTAAGGCGCATTACCCTAGCAGCCTATTCACTCTTCTCTTGAATGTATCCACATTGTATTCTTTCGGAAATACCGACGCAGGCAAGCTGTTCCAATCCTTTGCTGTACGCAGTAAAAAAGACGAAGCAAAGCGCTTCGTTCGGACAGGTGGAATGTCCACAACAAAAGGATGGATTCCTGCCGTGCGTCGGAAAGTCCGATGATGGAAGGGGGCCGGGGGAATTAGATCGTGTAATTCCTGCGCACACTCACCAAAATGTATCCTATAGAATACTGAGAGGCTAGCAATTCTACGCCCGTGTTCAAGGCTTTGGAGGTCGGCTTCGACCAATTCGGGATCGCCTATGAGCCTCTTTGCTCGCCTCTCAATTGAGTCCAGAACCGCAAGATGAGACTTTGCGGCACCAGCAAATATGTGGCCACAGTACTCTACACACGACCGGATCTGTGCTTTGTATAAAACAAGAAGCTGTCCCGGTGTAAAGTACTGCCGAACCTTCGCAAGAACGGCAAGCTTTGCTTCTGCTGCTCTTGCTCTGGACTCAATGAACCGACCAAAGTTGAGGTTCGAGGAAGTCTCTAAGCCTAACAACTGAAGCCGGTCACTGTATTCCAAGGATACATTCTGGAAAGTAGGAGCCAAGGTGAAAAGGCTCCTTTTGGCGGTGAACAGACACGTCTGCGTTTTGGTGGCGTTGAATTTGACAAGATTGGCATTGCTCCATTCGGAGACTGCCTGAAGTTTGTCATTCAAACGCTGCACCATGGGTTCTCTTTCAGACTGTACTTGATCTCGACTAGCCCGAGTCTCGGCAGATATCTTTCTACAACTGTGCTGTCGTCTGTGTACCCATAGATACCGGGCTTCAGCAGATCGTTAATGTACAGCAGAAAAAGAGTTGCAGAAAGAACGGGCCCCTGAGGCACTCCGGCATTTATTGTCAAGGATTCCGAGGAACATCCATCGACAACTACTCGGAGAGATCTCTGGCTCAAAAAATCCGTTACCCAGTCGATCAGACCAGGAGATATACCGTACGCTGAAAGCTTGCTTATAAGGCTCGCATGCCAGACCCTGTCAATTGCCCTCGAGACGTCCAGAGAGACGGCGACCGCTTCTCCGTTCCTCTTGACGGCTTCGCCTAAAATGTGTGTTGCGTACGCTAGAAGGTCCCCAGTGGACCTATTTCGGCGAAATCCGTACTGTCGGTCACTGAGGAGATCGTTACCTTCTACGTACGCTAGAAGCCGCGAGTTCAATACACGCTCCATAATCTTGCAGAGTATGGAGGTGATTGAAATGGGCCTATATTTGGCAGGATCGGCACGGCTGCCTTTTTTGGGTACGGGTTGCACGTTGGCAAGCTTCCAGGATTCCGGCACTTTTCCAGTCTTGGAAGAGAGGCGATACAGACGTGTCAATACAGGAGACAACTCACCTGCGCATGTCTTGAGCAGAATGGCTGGTATACCATCAGGACCACTGGCTTTATTCACATCTAAACGACACAATGTTCTCCATACCTCTTTGTTCGTGATGCGGATTTCAGACATCGAAATACCGCAGTGAGGAAGATGTTCTGGAGAAGCATTGCCAGTGTCTAGATGCGAATTCTCAGCAAACAGAGAAGCAAATACATTTGCTTTCTCTGTTGCTGTGTGGGCCAGGGATCCATCCGGCTTCAGCAGAGCAGGCAGTGAGGGTGGGCAGAAATTCGACTCAATCGCTTTCGCAAGAGACCAGAAAGCTCGACTGCCAGTTGGTTTGACAGAGAGCTTTTCGCCATTCTTAGCGATTCGATCGAGACGAGCCTTCCGCAATGCGTTTTTGTAGGACTTGGCAGCTAGGTAAAAGGATCTCTTCTTTGTACTTACATCCGGAGTTTTGCGGCTTCGAGCATCAGCCCAAATGAGGTATGCCGAATGTTTTCGGTCTTGAGCATGACCACATTCGGCATTAAACCATGGGCGAGCTTTGCCACCAACGGGAACTTCATCAAAAGGAATAAATTATTCTATTGCCTGATGCACCACATCGGTTATAGCATCCGCGCAACTCGACGGATCCAAAGAAGAGAAGCAGACCTGCCGCCAAGGATAAGATGCAAAGAAGTGCCGCATCTCATCCCAATCTGTTGACTTGTATTTCCATACTCGCCTAACACCATGTGGTTCGAGAGCTGATGGGGAATATGTAAACACAGATTTCACCAGACAGTGATCGGAGGTTCCCAAGGGGGAGGTGACCTCAACACGATACCTGTCCGGATCAGTTGTCAGCACAAGGTCCAGGCAATTGGCTGTATGGCCTACCACATCTGGTACCCTTGTCGCTTGCCTCACCAGCTGAAAGAGGTCCAAGGACAACGCAAAGTTCCGAGCTTCTATTCCAGCATGGTCGGTTTTCTGGTACGGGAACAGCCAGTCTTGATGACAAGCATTAAAGTCCCCCAGAAAAACAAGCTGCGCTGAAGGGTACTGATGCAAAGCCATATCAGCAGCCTCACCGAGATACTCAAATAATCTAGTTGTCTCCTGGTCACCGCTGTGCGAACGATAGACACAGGAATACAGGATTTTTTCGTTTCCTGTGTCTACTAAAACCCATATAGAAGAAAAAGTGGGGTCTTCAAGGTGACGGAGACGCTGGATACAGAGGCTGGATGCCGCGCGTACACGCAGACTCCGGCACGTGAGCGAAAATTGTGCTCTAACGTGTATCCGGGATAATGCTGGTGCGCAGCGCTCAAAGGACATTGTATCTGCGTCTCCGTCAAAAAGAAGAGGTGCGGCTGATCTGTCTCCAGGTGGTGATGGACAGCTAGGATATTAGAGTGCAAACCCCTGATATTAGTGAGGTGCACTTTAAATGAGGAGGAGTGCAACCGCTGTAAAAACATTTTCTTCTTTTTAACTTTCCTCATAAAAAAAATAAAATAAAAGTGAATAGGGATGGGAAATGGCAGTTGAACGAGGCGGTACGTATCGAACCCGACGTCGAAATTGGTGATGTCTTGCCACTGGGAGGCTAGTCTGGAGACTGCGGGGACGCCCGAACCCCCCCAGGGTTCGTCATCGGGCCTCCTCGTCTGGTCGCCAACCAGCACGATGAAGCCACCCTGGGATTTTTCGCAGCTGGCGGGGCAGCCTTTCGTGGGTGGCTAACCCACTAATTGGGCCCCCAACTATCTGCGGGCAGCCAGCGGAAAGCCGTTGATTCGGATCCCGCTACCCTCCTCGACTAGACACCTGACAAAACAAACACCAACTCGACGTCAAACCGGTTCGCCAACGCCTGTTCAGACCCATTAACGGCTTCATCGAGCAACGTGCCGGAACACGACTAGGTCGCTTTGCGGCACGATTTTGCCCGATGGGTGGTAACTTTGCCGGCGACCCGATGTTATGGTCTACCACCAAGAAAGATTGACTGAAGACTGCAGTTTCATATTGCGCCGTTGGCACAGAAAATTGAGGGCCCGATCAGAGAGTTTTTGAGGAGAATATTTGCAAAGAATCTTAAAGTACTTGACCCGTAACCACAAACATGATGTTCATATCGTCCACTCAAACTGTGTTGTGTGTTTTAAAGGTGTGCATGATCATCTATATGTCTTCATACATTGACTCGACTTTGTAATCAGAATGTGTCAAAGTCGGTGTGTTTACCTGGATGACCTACACTTACCGTTTGGTAATTCTGCCAACCTGGTCGACAGTATCAGCCAACCTGGTCGACACAGTCTCGATCTTAATAAAATTATTTATGAGGGAACTGTGGACGATAAACCAGACACCACTTTGGGAGAGGTGGTCGTCCTCCCGGTAGAAGATCAAGTTACCGTACTTTAGGATAATAGTGTCCTCTCCTTTTCGACGGACTTCGAAATTAGTTTGCCTTTTCTTTTTGTTGATATTTTTGTACAACTTACATTACTTTAATAGTTATGTCTAGATTTTAGACTCTCACTCCAGATTTCAGAGAGCCATAAGAATTTGTGTTCTTTAGAAATCCCATGAGGAGTAGGCAGAAATTAGTCAAATGTGATGTTGTTATGACTTTTCTATAAACATCTACACTAAAAAGAGAGGTGGTCCAGTAACTAAATCACTCCCTAAACGTTTATTATCTATCTATATTTACCTTTAAATATATTGACCTTAATATCAACTTTAAAAATATTAATGTGACGTGGCGTAGCCAAGGTGTAACAATCAAACCTTATTAGTAACATTCCAAATATCTATTGTTACATTACATTTAATTTAACGATGTACATCTATATTAAATAAGTTTAAGCAAATTAATGTACTTAAGGTTGCCGGTCAGTACTTACATAAAAATACTGATAATTTTAATATGCACAGTATAGATATAAATACAAGCTCGGGTTACCTGTTACTCGACATTTAAAAAACAATGAGTACTTATCTATATATTTATGCTCTTCGCAAAAGTGCATGTATTATAAGTATCAACAAATCTAAGAAAGTGACTAAAGAACGTTTGGTATGCTAAAGGATACTACAATATTTCCGAATACAAAGAGAATGGATACACTGTGAGTATGAAGCAATCGCCTCCAGGCTAATTCAAGATTTATTTATAGAGTATTTAACCATATTGTAATGTATTTATATAATAATAATAATGTATTAAATATCAGTAATGATTAGTTATTAATAAATCACAAGTCGATAGGTTTTGGATGACCCGATAGTGAACGCCGCAGTCTTATTAGAATCAGTTATTTGTTTGTATCACTATAAGGGGATACTTTGTATATTTCATCCACCTTTTAATTTATTCGATCGGTTACAAAAACACCCTGGGTAAAAGAAAATTATCACTTTGACATAATATTTAATTAATTCATATTACACCAACCCCGAATAATAGAGAAATGGGTAGGTAGATGATAAATACATTTATAAGATAAGATGTTGAGTACAGGATTTTTTATAGAATATAAGAATTTATACAAATGCTAATTAAAATAAATGATTATAGTGTTAGATATGGGTTATAGATACAAATGTTGAGACGTGGGGCTATAAATTATTATATTGATAAAATATATTTCATATCAAATCTACAGCATGGCTTTTAATTGTTTTGCGAAATCATTGCTATATCCGAAGACTTTATAAATATTAGCTTTTAAAATTGCCTCATCATCACTAAAACTGTCCACATCACGCAATTTATTGATTTTTTTCTTTATAAATCTCCTTCCAATGGTTATATTATTTGTATGAAATAACGCATCCTTTAAATTGACTTGTAGGTATGCTTCTTCATTACTATTAGATCTCTGTAGCTTATTGTCAAACCTTATTTTGTTAATATCTCTAATATTTATTTTAAATTCCTCACCTTCTATGATAGTATTTTTCAATTTAGTTGGTGCCGTTGATTTAACTTCAGTTGGTTGATTTGCATCAGTTCCATAATAGTCATCTTCACTATAAGAATAGTAATCACCGTTGTCGCTGGAATCATTCGATAATAAATATTTTTTTTCTTTGAAATTGTAACCGTCCATAAATTTACTGATCTTGTCGTAATATCTCGAAGTGCTTTTAGTTGTTCTGGTCAGTTTTCTATTTGTATTAAATTTTCCTTCTGTAAAAGTTGACTGCCTAAGCTTATGTTTATAAATTGTCATTTTATGTCCATAACGTTTCCTAATTTTGAGATCTTTAAAATAACTTGTATAATCTGATTCAGATGAGCTGATTACTGTTGGTTCCGTAAATAAGGTAGGACCAACAAACTCTTTCCTTATTTGAGCTTTAGTGAATTTTGTGCCTACATATTTAATGATATTCTCTGATGATGTTTTCACTGTAATTAACGATATTGACATACAGAAAAACTTAAATACAACATTAATTCAGGAAAAAGGCAAGTCTAGTCTGTTAAGAAAATATGTTTGGTTAATAAGATAAAGGTATGTATAATGTAAAAAAAAACTGATTCTAAACCGGAAACCTGACATAAAAGCATAATGAAAAATTTATTCTTAACTTAATATGAAACAAATTTAAAGGTAGTAAACACGTTAAGATACACATATATTATTTATTTCAAAATAAGGTACTGTGTTTACATTTAAAGTAATAGAGGCTGCAGCTTGGAAGGAAGGGAGTGTGAATTTAATTTATAAAATTTTCGACTACCTTCGGATTATCTTTGTTATTCAATTACACTACACTATGAAGAAAAGAAATTATTTTAAATTCACTAACTTTCACGAGAGAATTTAACGTATTTTCTGAAATGTCGTCTCATAGGCTCATTCTCTCCGATAGCTAGTCTTCTTCCTACAATTTTTTTTATTTGCATCAGAAGTAGTTTCTCTTTCTGTGTTCCTTCTATTCTTGTGTATGGTAGAAAAATGAATGCTTCCATAGCTTCCTTAGCCACCTCGACTTCATGTTTGGGTACATTAGGAAATTGTTGGATATCTTTTAGCGATTCAACAATATATACGATATCTTCTTCTGTATATATTTCATCTAAGACATTGAAAATTACTTGTGTTTCTAGTTGAATCCCTTGTCTCTTATGTTCTAGTAGCACTTGAAAGCTTCTTGATTGCACTGTATCAAATTATATGACGATTAGTAGAAAATCATATAGATATTTTTTTTTAAATAAAATATATTACTTCCTCATAGAAGTCCTATAGGCATGTTAAACATTTTTAAAGTATGATTTTCCGAATAATTTCTAACTAGCATTGAATTATGGCTATAAAATAACATTTTTTTTTAACATTAATCTCAATTTTGATATCAAAAACAAGATATACTGTAGGATATTTTCAAGATTATTTATTTAAAAATAAATTATTTGTTTGAATCAGTTGCCATCAGAAAGGTATTTTTTTTTAATAGTAAATTTAAAAAAAAAATCATTTTTAAAAACCCGGTGTTACGATGCCATCAGGCCACAGAGTTTGTAATTCGTTTGAAATCTTACGTTGTATAAGTTCGACGGGAATTGTAACCAAGTTTGATACCAAAATTGTGAAGAGTGAAATCACCATGGGCCCAAACATCGCTAGACGGTGTTGGGAATTCAATCTGGAAAAGATTAGTTTTTAGGTTAAGACAAAAAATACGACTAATATGATTAAAGCAAAGTACCTTAATTATTAGAAAGTTAAAAGAATTAATATCAAAATTTGCAAAAATGGTAGTTACGTAAGATTATATCCATTATATTTAGCCGTAGCACTTTTTTTGACACAATTATCAATTTAATGACATGTACATGAATTAATATAACTTAGTTTACTATAATTTGAAATCTCATCATTCACACTTTAACAAACAATAAATAATAGTAAAGGTTTAGTTATTAGTTACACTTGACTTAGCGTCCGCATTCGATGACTCCGACAAATCTAAATGTCTTACCGATAGTCTATGGACCCTTGCTGTATTAGTTCGCAACCTACATATCGCGATCATGTAGAAACCGTTGACAAAACCGACAGTATTACGTGTTCTTAATCACCAGCGAACCCTTCAATCAAGACAAAGAACGTCGATGAGGTGACATCCATATATAAGGCGGGTTATCGCTAGGCCTCGATGGGATCTCAAATAAAGTGATCCTTCCGCCTCTTTTTTATTTATTGGTTACCATTTTTAATACTCTACTGCCGGATGCTCGTCAAAGGCCTTGGTTTTGGTGATAGGGTTCCACAAATCGGGCAAACCACGGTATCTATCCCGACATCTAAATCCTAGTAGTATCGTTACTTTAGCCTTCTCAGTTCTTTAGGGAAATCTATTCTCTGAGAGAATCATCCTCCTTAGAGTTAGATCAGAATTGGTGAAACTAAAAATAATCTCAAATTAACATTTTGGCTTTCGAGCAAACCACTCCTGTACCCACTTGGTGCAACGCTTCGCGGAGCACATATTGACAAAGGCTACTATGACGGCTAAGAAGTATAGGACACGGGTGCTCTTCCTCGATGTAGTGAAGGCAAACAGGGTTTGGCATAACAGACTGGTATATAAGCTGTACCAGTTCAGGGTGTAGGAGAGGCTCGTACTCATCATACGGGACTTCTTGCGGAATTGATCCTTCCGCTTGATATCAACCCCCCGCTTCATCAGGGCGGTTGTCCCCCAGGGTTCATTTCTCTCGCCATTCCATTCTCTATTCCCTCATTTCCGCGTACATGGCAAAAATTATTTTAGCCATTTACGCGGATGATACCGCGATTTACACCTTGAATGAACCTCATGAGGAGTAACAATGCCTTCAATCCGCAGCTGACTCCCTCAAGGGCTGGTTTCGGAAGTGGAGTGTTGAGGTCTTCATATTAGGTCGTTTATATCCATCGATAAGCAAGCTATAATGTCCCTTCGTAATAAAATCACATTATACAAAGCCTGCATACGCTTTCTCAACTTTTATACGAGCGTCGTTTTTGCGCAAATAAATCCGAAACTCCTTAAGGAAAATCATAAGAGGTTTACACGGATGTCCACCAACCACATGGTGAGTCGTCCGCAACATCAATCTTTATATGGACTTATACATTCCGACTCTCACTCTCTGTCACCCTAACCCACTGGCTGGCATTGGCAGAGTCCGCATATGGCAGACTACATAAGACTCCTCTAGTCCGAAAATAAGATCCAAGTCAGTACTTTATGACCCCTTGTTCGGCCACCAAAAGACGCGAGTGTCAAATCTTTTCCTCTCTTCCTACCTTTGCTTCTCTCCAAACGACGTCCAGAGTTGGGGTTACAGTTTCACAAGACGCGCATTTAGGATGCTTGTTCCCCCAGGCGCCCATCTGATCCCCCTTTGCAAGAACGGGTATCCGTACTCGCCCGCTCCTCCGGTGACGCTGTCATAGGCTTTGGTCGAAAGACTGTGTCGTCGCAGCGGACACAGATCCGCCCCACCTCCAAGTGACGGGACTATGTCAGCGAAGACCGACATAGGCCCAACGTAGCGGAGCTTCGGCCGACGGACAATAACTGTTTCTGATTAATTTGCTTTTGAACTACCTTTTACTTTTAGTATTGGATTTATGATACATATTTTTAATTCTGATAAACTTGTACAGTTAAGAAGAAATATACTTGCGATATGAATTACAAGATGTGATATTTACTACTTCTGTTGCAATACCATTACAACATTTTACTGAATATTTAGTTTTAGTTTATATGTATAAAGTTATTGTTTTAAAAACATACGAGGAAATTTAAATGAATATGAAAAAAAACAAGTCAGTTTCATTTAGTAAAACATTTAGATTTTATAAAATGCTCCTACCAAATTGATGGGTGCAAAGATGTCTCACCTAGATAACTCAACTTGTAATCCGACTAATAACGGCTTGATATCATCACCCTTTTTTCTTTCAATTATTTTTAACAGAATGTAAATACTGGCTGTGAAGTATCCTCCACCAAGCAAGGCTTTTGATCCTTCGATTTCACCCTTTATAGACTTAAAGACAGGGTCTATTAGTGTTACTGAAATTTTTTTTTTTTTAAGTATTTATTTAGTATTTTAAATATATTTTTTTAAATATATATATATATATATATATTATGTAATATAATTCTTTAGCTCTTTGTTTAGTATTTTGAAGACTAAGGAAAATGTGTTTCATACTTAAATTTAAAAGTACATTATAAATCCAAATACTATACATTTGGAGTAGTATTGAAAAAAAAACTTATAATGAACCATTTCTATACCCAGCCGTAGCTGCTAACAAAAGCCGGTATGAAATATAAGTTGTTTGATAAAATATAAAGTATCTACCTGTTGATGGCGTTGTCGTTACAGTAGTTATATTTCCATTGCTCATCTCTGGAATAAGGGTGGTCGTTGTTGTATTATCAGGAGTAGAAAGTGAAGGCGAAATAAACAATGGAGTTGAATTAGTGTAAGGAATTGGTGAAAAAGTATCAGGATTTGTCTCAATGGATGGAAGAGTGGGAAAAGTAGTAGATGAACTATATAAGGTATTGTAATAGGAACTTTCCAATGTAGGATTTGTTGGTATCTCAGGGTAAAATATTGTTTGTGGGCTAGTTTCAGTAAAGTTATCAGATGCTGTTGTTAATGTTTGGTTTGTGGATGGAAGTAAATAATCGTATATATCCGGCTTCTTTTCTTCCCAATCTTTGTAGTTATAATCAACGTTTCTTCTGGCTTTATATGGGTTGTGTATATAAAAAGTTGTTTTATATTGTTTTTTCATATGTCCATAGTTGTAGAATTTTGGTGCTAAAGCAACGAATTTACAATAATTAAGATTTTTATGTTTTCGTAATCAACATGATGATGGGATTATATATATATTAATAATAACTTACATTTCAATACCATGGTAGTAGAATACTGTAGCAAACTAAATATAAAAACCTTCTTAGTATCTAGAAAATTTAAAGACATCGTTCGTCACATTGAAAGTATTGCTTTTACATTTTATTCCAATTTACTTTATAAAACGTGTTGTAACTCTGTTTGGAAACATAAAATATTATGGTTTTATAATAACAATTATTTTTGACGTTGGGATAAATAAATTAAACCAAACAGTTTTTTTTGTTTTTTATTCATACTGAAACATGTATTTAAAAATAAATAAATAATATTCTCACCATTTAAATCTTTGAAAAGATTTTTTTTCCTGTAAAAGACTGGTTTAGCTTTTGCATTAAGAAACAATTAGGACATTAAAAAAAACTACTCAGTTTACTACAGACTTATTATAAATTTATAACCATTTCGTGCCAGGGTTTTCACCTGCCCTGTAAAATTATAAAAATCGTATTTTCGATGACCGTCTAAAATGTATTTTTTTATCCCCCAGGAACAGAGAATACTTTCAGGATTAAAGGTATCCCCTGTTTTATTTTCCGTATACCCTGTCATTGTATTTGTAATTTCGTGATTGGTTGTCTAATTCTTTAACTACTCTCACTCTTTGGTAAATACCTAAAACTGTATTCGCACATACAAAATTAAGATGATTTTTTTGAGGCGATATATACCTATATACAATACAATTTATTTGTTAAATTTATGAAAAGAAAGAATCAAGTTTCTTTATCAGGACGTTAGCAAATCCAGAATAATATTTAAAACAACACTTTTTCATAATACTTATCAGATTAAAAAATATTATATTAAGAAATATTATATGAAAATATAATTCAACTTGAGTAAGTCTACTTATATTACAAAAATAAACTTCATATGCTTGGAATGTTATACAATTTATATCGATTTCTGTTTTATTTTGTAATACAGAATGGAGGTTACTGAATGTAATAGTATGTAATTGGTAAGTCAGTCTTGGTTGGAAAAAATCAAAAGCTTCAAATAATTTAAGGTGTTCTTTTTAGCAACATATTAAAACATTTGATCTTTCATCTTAGGCAGCAAATTGATTCGCCTTTCAATCGGCCTTGGTTTTATGTATCATTTAGTGGTCTATAAAAAACATAATGAATTTCCAAATAGGCTCTATCAAATATTTTACACACAACAACTAAGATGTTATTATTTTCAAGATGAAGAGGTTCGGCGTAAAACATGTTGTGTTCGTAACTGCTCTCGAAAATTGTTGCTTAAACCAAATACTTTATATATATTGGACTTCAAAATGGCTTCATCATCACTAATACTTTCTATGTGTCTAACTTTATTGATTCTCTTCATGACTTTTTCCCCCTTTATCGTTTTTCCAGAATGTATCAAAGCATCTATTAAATTTAGTTTAAGAATATTTTCTTCCGCACTTTGTGCTGAAATTATTTTGTCAAACGCTGTTCTGTAACGTTTTGATTCATGTGTTAAAACTGAATGGTGTTTTGCGCCTTTTTTATGTATTTCTAATGTATATGTAGGTTTGTTTCTGTTTAAATATTTATTATATGCTTTAAAGTATTTTTCGTCACTTTTTAAATTATATTTATCTTTTACGGTTTTACTTTTAAAATGGTTTCTAGATTCTCGACAATATCCAGAGCTATCGTTATGATTACAGCTTGACTCAAAGCTTGCCACAGGAAAAGACTGTAAGGTATTTTCCAATGCCGTATTTTTTATATCTTTTTCGCCATAAAAATGGTTGATAGCCGTAGTAATTTTATTTGTATTATATTTCTTCTCAGCGTTTTTCCTAAAAAAAATATTTTGGACCCCTTTTATATTTGTAGATTTTATGTTTGTATGTTTTCTTGAGTATTGATGATCCGCAATTTTATTTGTAGATTTCTTTTGTCTTGGTAATAATTTACCTGAAAAACAGAATTTTGCACATTTTTTATAGATGTAATAAAAATTTACTTGTTTTCTTTACAATAAGCGATACGACTAGACTTTCCTCATTCATAACTTAGTTTTACGGAAGAATTTGTATTTAATTTCATGTAAAAGAACATTTATGTTCTTTTTCTTTTTCTTTTTTTTTTCTTGAATGTTGAATTGAATTTCTTTAATGTTGAATTAATTTATGGTCTGACTCCAAACAACTGAGATAACTGGGGAGGTTGATGGGAAATATACTTTTAAATAACCTTTATTTTTTCTGTTCATATATCTACGTCCCAAATCTTTTCCAGGGTACAATCTGTGTTGTAGCATATAATTGATTTCCGTCATCAGTAATCTTTCCTTGGCACTCCCAAGTATTCTATTGTGCGGCTCGAAAATAAAAGCATTTAGAGTGTCAGTGACCAATGCGTTAACATCTGTAGTGGTGTTTGGATAACCCTCAATTCTATTCAATACCGATGCAATCTTAGCCACGTCATTATCTGTATATATGCCGTCGATGACTTCGAACACCGAATTCACGTCGTCGTTCATGGCTGTGTGTCTATTAAAGACGGAGTAAATTGCGAAATTTATGTACTCTGTGGGTCAAAAATAATAATTTTAGATTACATAATTCTTGCTGATGTTTCTGGTCATCTTTGCTTTTGTTTCTATTCATATTGATCTAACAGAAATAGATATAAAGGAAAAGTACTGTCCTTCATGATTAATAAAAAGATTTCAAGATTTGTAAAAAATTACAAATAACCCTGTATATCTAACTATTTTTAATTAATATACAACCTTAAGTAGGTACCTTTTTTTACGTCATGTGGCGCCAATATCAACATCTGTATTACCGATTGAAATACTTCAACTATTATGTTGCCAAACACTACAAGCGAATCTGTAGCAATGTATCTATTTCAAGAAGAAAAATGCTAAATTAATATTTAACCAAATATTATCTTTTAATATTATATTATATTATCTTCTCTTACTACGTTATTTAATAGGCAAAGACGCATTGACCATAAGTAACCTGGTAAATATCCCACTGATACTAAGATATCCCATATTTTTTCATCTCACTGAAAATCACTACTCCCATTCCATTCTTCTTCCCATAACTGTCGCAATAATAAAACTTATATCCCGTTCCTATTCTCTCCTGCTTTTATACCCTTCCATTTATTCATTCCATTTTTTTCGAACAAGATCCATTTATTCTTCTTTTTTTCACGTGCCAACTTGCTATCCTCAATCTTTCTTCCCAGATTCGCTACGTCAGTTGCTTCGTCGGATGATCGTCGGTCTCTGCAACAACCCTCATCTATTTCCTAAAGACAGGGTATTTCTATCTAACTGACTACAGCTATGCTCTACCACCTCATAACTTATTAAACAGTTTTACCAAACTATTTAGGTCATAGAAGCAATTTCAATGAATTATTCTGTATAAAATTCATCTGACTGTATAATATATACACACTAATTATACCTTCTGACCCTTAAACGATTTTACCTTGCAATTGTTAGTATTAGTTACCTATCAATTTTGGTATTCATCGCCGTTAATAGTTTTACGAAATCGCTCGAACTCTTATGTGATAACACTATCAGTAGTTCATGTATACTGGATGAGAAATGTCCATGTTTCATCTTGATTTCATCTTTGATCTCCCCAAGAATGGGATCTGATGATGTTGGTGGTAACAGAGGATTTGCTGTGGAACATAACTATTTAAAATTAAGTGGTATTATATAAAACATTTTTGTAATTCAATGCAAATATTGCAAAAATATTTTTCTGACATCAATAATTTTCTAGAATATTTAATTGTTTCACTTTGACAAAGTTAAGAATCACAGAAATATTAAAAGTTTTTCATCTAAAATAACATGAAACCAAATGATTCGAAGTTTGAAATTTCACATTTGCAGGCCGATGGATGTAAAAAAACCGCAAATATGAATTTTCAATTTATATTTAACGTTACATGTTTTATATATCTATATTTTATTTACTATATCGCCAAAAGCTATCATCAGCATTCAGATTTTTGCCACCCAGGAACAAATAGATCGAAAGCGGAAATAGACATTAAGGAGGGGCAAGAAGAATTTCCCTTAGATGGAGGGAAAGTTTTTCAGATCTTTATAACTTAATATATATATAGCATAATTTCTTTTGAACCATACTGTGATCTAGAATATCATCCGTAATCCCCGGCATCAGATCTTCAACATTAATTGTAGGTGGTGGAGGGATTACTGTAGTATATTCGGTAATGGATGTAGTTGCCAACCAATTCAATATGTCTTCTATTGTCGCTTCTGACGGTAGTGTGACGTTTAGACCTTCTGTAACCTCGTAAAATATTTTAAAGTTTGCGATAATAGGACATTTCTATTGCTTATAAGTTGTTTAGATTACCAATTTCTTTAATATCAGGAGACGAGCTGTTTTGAACTTGTGTAGAATTATTGGTTAGAGAAATTGCGGTATTTGTCTCTTGAATTGTGGTTATCATTGATTCTAAAGTTTGATTAATAAAAGTGGATTCTGTGTTTGATATTACTTCTTGTTTCGAGGTCTTTTCACCTGTTTCTTGTGTAACAATTGTTAGATTATCCACTGTTGGTATTGTCTGCACTGAATATGTAACATTTGTAACCATCGTATTGTTTTCTTCTTTATCTAAAGTTTGATTGTAAATATGATTTTCGGTTATATTTAATAGCTTGTTATTAAAAAAATAAAGAGGATCTGGCGTAGTAGTTTCCCAATCCTTAAAGCTATAGTCGAAATCGTTATTTCTGCGATCATTTCTTAGATAGAATGATCTATAAGGGGTAAAACCATGTTCTCTTACTTTTCTTAATCCTGCAATAAAACATACGTTTATTTATGATCGGGAAAGAGTGAACACACAAGTTATTTTTATAGCAAATAGGTCTTTAGTACTAATTTAAATCACTATCTTGTCTAATAATCTAAAAAAATGGCATAGTTCTGCGGGCAATACGCAGGCAGGCACTTCACCGAAGAAGCCCTGTAGTGACAAATTACCATAAAGGAAGTCAAAAACCATGGATATTTATTTCAAATTATTACATTATATTATATATATACCTATATTTTATTATATTATATATATGAAAAATTTGAAAAAAACATGTTCAAAAGATTTGTATTTGGCTGCGGCTTTGCCTTGCCGAAAATCCTAGACAATGTCATCATTCTTACTTAGAATATGAAGGACAGCTAAGCATGCCTGTATGAGGTCATAATTTGCTGGTATGGTCTAGAGTTGTAACGGGTTAGAAACTTTACAGATTAGATAATAAGTTAGTTACTTTTTGTTAATCATCCTTCGAGATAGATACCTCATAGGGACCAACTACATACCGGACGCTAATGATAAATGTATACAAAAAACATGAAATACCTTCTAACACTAGAATATTCTCAATAGTAATAAGTATTAAACATTTAATGTCAAAAAAAAACATTGAACTGCGTCAAAACTTTTGATATTGATTGTCGTAATATTTATTTCATTTATTTTATATACATTTTATAGTACCTAGTATATATTTTTGGTATAATTGTGTGTTGGTTTATAAATTTATATTAATGTATAGATAGACTGAAGTATACATAAAACGGTTAGTCATAATAGGCACAAACTCTCCTTTTCAAATATCTAAAGTGAAGAGAAGAATGTTGGTTTTAGATGGATAGTAAAATTAATAACAAAGATTGTAAAATAGGCAGATACCCCTCATCAGCACAGTATTTTTCTTGAGATCGAAATCAGAACTTTACAATGAAAACGCAATATGAATTAAAGTATATTTATTGAATTTTATGTAATAATATATTAAAATAACTTGTCCTAAAAAGTGAATCCATACCAAGTTAAGATTATTTAATGATAACTACTAACTTCTACCTCATTCAAGCAAGTCAAGTTATAAAGGTAGTTTAAACCATAAATATTTCTATAAAATGTTATTTCTAACATTATGGCTTCTCGTTCTTATATTGGGTATGGAATTTTGTTTCAATTATTAATATTTATTATTATTATCAACTTTTTCTTACTTAGTAATCATTTAAAGTCCGCGGCGCAAAGTCACCTACAATCTTCATACATATTACACGTCATTTCAGCAGAGACTTGCTTTTTTCTCATCTCAAAGTCAAAGTCAAAAGTCTGTTTGTTTTGACAAAGCACTATTACGAATCGTCTGACTCTAATAGCCGTTCCAAAGGATAGGGCCATGGAGAAGAATTATCAAGAAATTTCATAGATACTGTTTTTACTTGTGTATAAAACAGATTTATCCATAATATTGTCTACCTAAAGTGCAAGAATCATTTAGAATTGAAGTAAAGCGATGTACTGAAAAAAAAATTAAAATAAAATAATCAACTACGCCACTGAATATTCATTCGTTCTATGATGCCTTCGAACGTTTTAATTGAATCTTTTTTTTTTTTTTTTTTTTTTTTATACCACGATGGTGGCAAGAAAGCGCACGGTCCACCTGATGGTAAGTGGTTACCGAGGCCTATGGACGCCTGCAACACCGGGGGTATCACATGCGCCTCGCCGACCCTTTAAAAACCTATTTACTCCTGTCTTAAAGAACTCCATATTGTAACCCACTGGGAAAACCACGGCAGGCAGTTCGTTCCATAATCGGATGGTCCGTGGGAGGAAGTTTCTCTTAAACCGCACTGTACGGGACCATTCAGACTTCAATGTATGAGCGTGGATTCCCTGTCGATGGCGAGTGGTGCGATGATAGAAAGAGGACGTGGGCATCAAGTCAAACAATTCCTCGGAACACGACCCATTGTACAAACGGTAGAGCACGCACAAGGAGGCAAAATCTCTCCTTAGGCTTAAGGGCTCGATACCGCTCGTGAGTATAGTATCGTCGACAATTCGCAGAGCTCTTTTTTGGACCGAGTCAAAAGGCCCAAGCTGATATGCTGGCGCTCCTGCCCAGAGATGCGAACAGTACTCCATATGGGGACGGACTTGCGCTTTGTACAAAAGAAGTCTGTCCTTCGAGGTGAAGTACCGTTTCGCTCTGTTTAGTACATCTAGTTTCTTAGATGCCAGCTTGGCCTTGCTTTCCAAATGACTTCGGAACTGAACATCACTGGATATCTCGACACCAAGGATATCTATACTCTTGGAGATGGTAAGGTCTATGTTCTGGAATTGAGGGGCTGCAATAAATGGGTTCTTTTTAGCGGTGAACGCACAAACTTGTGTCTTGGAGGGGTTGAAGTGGACTAAATTGTCCCCACCCCAATCGGATACTCTGGAAAAAGTAGTCTCGATTTGAGACACAAATTGTTCGCGACTTACCTCCACAACGGAACGAGGGATGTTTGCACGGCCTGTGTATAGCGCGTCTCCGTGAGGAACAAAAGGGTCGGCTGCGCAGTCTCAAGATGTTGATGGACTGCGTTAAGATTAGAATGGAGTCCCCTGATGTTGCAATAGTCCACTCCAGTGGATAAGGGTGCCGCTGTAAAACTTTATTTCCTTTTTTGCTTCTTTTTAATTTTTTGTGTGGAGATTTTGATAGGTTTAATGAGTATTTATCAAGTTGATAGCTTAGGGGAACAATTCGCAATGCAGACCTGCCACAAGCCAGCACAGGTGGTGTGGTTTGTCGACACAGCGTACGAGAGGGCCCCCAGTCCCCCCCTACTATAACAGTCGGGTCCACTCCGGTCTCCTATTCCGGCACGACTGCTACAGCAGGGATTTTTCGCGGGTTGGCAGTTCAGCCTCCCAGGGCGGAGATTAAGTAACACCTGGGTTCGGGAACTCTACTGACCCGCGGGCGGCCAGCGACGAACCGTTTCACTGGGTCTCACTGACAACTGCGTCCAGACTCCACGTCTGGATCGACTAGTGACCGTGTCATTTGCATCGCTGGTCCTCCCGCTATCAACCCAATAAATACTCTGGAGCTCTGGGTACCTTACTCACCGCAGGAACACAACACTGTCAAAAAACAGTGTTATTTGACTGCGATCTTCTGTAAGGCGGAGGTCCTTCCCCAGTCGGGCTGCTCTTCTGAGTGGAATATATCCTCTATGCCCTACCTCTCTGATAAAACATTTAAAATGATAGCGATTATACAATATTCGGGTTATTTGTAATTTAAAAGCTAGAGATTCCTAAGAGACGTTTTTAAAGAGATCGGTATTCTTACGGTTGCTCTAAATATATTTTTAAAAACAAACTATATATACGTCAAAATTTAAATGCTTATATTAAAAACAGCGACAGGCATGCGATCAATACAAGAAATAAAAATAAGCTTGTAACGCCTAAATTTCGACTTAAAAAAGTTAACAAATCGTTAATGGGCTTTGTTCCACAAGATATCTTCGATCATCCTTTTCTTACTTTTAAATCTAAAATTAAAATTATATTATTAAATAAAATTTTTGGTTGATCGAAATGTGTGGAACTTGGGTCCTTGACTACGTAGGGTTGATGTTATAATGTGTAAGTCAAACATAGTTAAATTTCATTTTAAAAGGGCAACTGTTGAGTTTCTGGCTAGCTCTTCTCAACAGAGCAGAATTCAGATTCTGGTGGTAGCTTACTCATGGACTGACAGATACTGACCAATTTAATGTAATCATTGACGATTCAAAAGTGCGTGTAAATGCCTACTTGAATAAAGATATTTTAAATATGAATTTGAATTTGAATGGCGAATCTTCGAACTAAGACCGCCAATAGATAGAACTTGGAAATAATTACAGAAAAAGCAACACGTGTACAATGTCATCAAATTAATAATTGCCACACCTAGCGTCAGTGCAGCCCTTAGTTGTTCTAATAAGATTTGGATAGTAGTAAGCGTTTAATGGAAACTTTATTGGAATATTAACTTGGCAATTTATTGTAAAAAACAAATTTCATTGTCCAAATATATTTGTTATAGTTCAGAGAATCTAAATTATGAAACTGCTATTTTATGATTATTTCTAGTATCTAAATAATGCAAGTCTTCTTTAATCCCTATTTTCTTTTTTATTCAAAAATGTTCAATATATATATATATAAATAAATTGAAACACTGCTTTCGTTAATACAATAATGTTTGTATAAATAAATAGCTGTTCCAACTTTCTCAATTATTTACTTTTTTCTAGAAAGATCGATTGCCTCCAATCAGCGCAGTGTCAATCTTGCCCTAGAAACTGTATTACAATTTGACAAGCCAGACGATATTAATTTAATAAACAAAGTACAAGATTTTCTATCACATATGCAAAGTTTATTAGATAAAAAATCACAAGTAAACTATAACGTTAATACAAGAAGAAAGATAAAATATAAATTTACTGATTTTGTAGAGGATTTGATAACAACAGTAAACTCTTTTGAAGACAATGATTTGAAACATTTTTTTCGGATACTTGAAAAAGATTTTAGGACACGAAGAGTTGATAATGACCTAATAGATAATAATGTACGAAGATTTTTATCTCGCAAACTAACCAAAATAAAAAATCAACCAGCTACCAATATTCGCAGGGATCTAGATAGAATTCTAAGGGAATTACGAGCTGATGAGAACAATAAAAGTAGTTTCTTTCTTGATTTTATAAACTCTTTATATAAACAGGACTCTGAGAGGAAATTATCAAAATTAATAAAGAGATTAAATTTATTTAATAGAAGTACTAGAAAGTCTAAGTTCGTTTTAAAAAATATTATCGAAAAAGTTGTCAATGACGTTATATTTGAACATTACAATAATTTAGAAGATAATGAAAAGGATTATATCAAAAAGTTTGCTAAAACTCATATTATAGACGATCTACATCTATCTACAGCCAATAATCTAAAAATAGAACAACGTGCTAAAGAACCCGAGATTACTCAAGAAAGTATTAACACGAATGAAAATACAGATGAAAGTAAACCGGCAAAGCAACCGACAACATTTCAATTGACTCCTAAAACATACAAAAATGTCCCGAAAGAAAGTAAGAAAAAGATAATTACGCATATAACATTATATCCTCAACCTATCAGAGTGAAAAAAATGCCAACAAGTTTTCCCTCACTATATAATATAGAAATGACACCCGCAAATGATGAAAATTCAAAGGATAAAAAAATCCAAGAGGAAATTAAAGAAACAAACCAAATATTTACAAATCAGTCGGTTGAAATTAATGTTAATCTTTTGTTAAAACATAGCGGAGATTCGCTAGATCATGAGGATTCTGAGATGGTAGAATCATTTAAGTAAGTATTCATTAAAGACAGATTCTAATGCTGGTTTTATATAGTATAGTGTAATGTCATACCTATAACCTCATTAATGAAATGGATTATGAAATGTAAAATGGTTTAGTTACAAAGCTTTATTATATAATTATAGATAACTCATAACTATATAATATGTCTTATATTCTATGATTTATTTCAGGTTTAATCATACTCCAAAAAAAGTTTTCCCACGGGCTTTGAAGAAATCTATGATAGATACAAAGTATCGCAAATCTTCCTTGCCTGCTTTTTCAATAGAAACTATAGAAACTTTTGGGAATTTATATCGTCGAAAAACACCAAAAATATATCACAAAGAAACATCTAGGCTTGTTACTTATAATGACAAAACTACAATGGAAGATCCATATTTTAAATCAATTAATGTCAATGATATTGTAAAAGAAAATAGCGTTCCAGAAAAAAAGTACTTTGATGTATATCGTAGACGATTCAATAAACAAATAAGTTTAAATGACAACAAAGTTCCTCAATCTGTTGTAAAAGATATATTTGAGACAACAAAACTTCATTCATTTACAAAAAGGGCTTTAGTTCCACTTATTATTTCAACTGATAAAGTTACAACTCCTGTAATAACCACAGATAAATCTACAACTCAAACTTCACAAATTGATGTATTAAATGAAATATTGGATAATGAAAATTTAACTGATTTTAAAGAAGTAAATAATAAGCCACAAACTAAAAAAATAACGACTATTATAGAATTTGTACAAAAAAATAAAACCACACCAATTGAAAATGATTCAAGTAATAATATGACAATAGTAACTGAAGTATCTATTGCTTTTAATATTAACAATTATATGAAGAATTCAGAGCTTTTGAATTTGGAGGATAAAGAAAAAAAGAAGAAGTTAGAAGAAAAAATGAGAGCAGATTTTGGAACTTTGTTAGATACTCCTCCATCGAATGCTACTACCGAAGGTTTTACTGATATTTTTAAAGAACTAGAGGATGCGTTCGAAATATAACTAATTATATATTACATATGGGTATTTAATTTTTTGATAATACGACTTCATTCTTCAGTTATGACAAGAGCTTTAGTTCCACTTATAATGTCAACTGATAAAGTTACTTTAGTAAACAGTTACTTTAGTAGTCTTCAAACTTAATATTATAAAGTGGGTATCAATCAAATTTCGAAAAATATTTTGAAATTGACGGGAGTCCTAACTCATATTTATGTTTTTTTTTTATATTCAATTCGTGTCATGGTCATCATTCATCGAAATAATAATTTTCCGAAGTAATTTTTTTCAGATGTCTTAACGAACCAAATAAAATACGCAAACTAAATACGCAGATAAAACAATCAAAAAGTTTAAAAACTACGTTTCTACTATACTAGTGGGACTAGAAGTAATATTATCTAGGATGATTTTAAATAACTAAAGTTAAATATATTTTTAACATATTTTTTTCAATGTCATTATATTTTGATACATAGATGATAATAATAATAATATCAGGACAAATTACACACATTGATCTAACCCCTAAGTAAGCAAATTATTTGCTCGTGTTAAGGGTGTTAGACAACGATACAAATACATAGAAATACACATATAAATACTGAGAATATATTTAATAAACGACCAAACCCAGAAACACGGACATCTATGTTCATCACATAAATGTCTGTCTCTGTCGGGAATCGAACCCAAGCCCCATTGCGCCGTAACACGTTAGGCGTCTGCGCTAACCACTCTACCAACGGGGCGGTTACGATAGAGTTATGATAGAGTGTATAATAAATCTATGTTTTTATTTTACGGTTTGGTAAACTGTCCTAGTTTTCGTAATGTCAAAACTCGTACTAAAGGTACCGAATCCAAAACAACACTAGTAATTACTATCGATGTGTCGACTACCTAATAAGTACCACAGGTTAGTAATCCTGGTTTACCGCCATTTTGATTTATATAAACTTTACATTTGCTGACGATACTGTGCTTAAATATTATGGGTACACAAGAGACTAAATCACACACAGAAACCGGACTAGAAATCATAGCCAACTATGTAATAACAACATTTTCTAATACTTATAGTAAACTACTAGCACTAAACGAACTTACCTCAACTAAGATATTGAGGAGATTGTAGTTATAATAAACTAAAACTTCCAAATATACCTAAATATAGGGTTAAATTGATTGAGCTCCTAGAAAGAAGGTTCATTATCTATTCCAGGAACGGTGCGGCTACGCCGACTACTAAGACTTCTAACTTATAAAAACTATTAACTATGTCTTGGAGCAATCAATTTCATCCTACAGTTTATCATGGGTTAGATGTAAAGGCTATTCCTATTATTTAGGAAGAGGCACTGAGCTTTTTTTTAAATTACGACTGCTAAACCATAATTTATATTGTAACGAATTATTGTGTTTTTTCAGTGAAAATATATTTCATAAAGTATAATAATGTTACAAAACCAGGAATTTAGCTTCAGGTCTCAAATAAAACTTAAGCGTAGAGCATTTATTTGTCTAAGCATTGAATTTAAATCCAAATTTATACTTCTTTTTAATGCTGTCTGGGTCGTAAGCTGTAAAGTAAAAAAATAAAAAAATAAAATTATTTGTTTATCTTAATTTACGTTGTATAATTTTTACATAATATATAGCAAAGTCGCTTTCATCCATATGTATGCTTAGATGTTAAGAACTACACCACGGATTTGGATAGATAGAGTGATTCAAGAAAAAGGTATAAACCTTACACATAAATGTATAATACATATACACTTTAGAACAAAAACGCCGGACAATTCAGAGATTTGTTATGTAATATTGCAAAAAACATATTTTTGTGTTCTTAAATCGCTATAGACGGCTTAACCTTAAGATATATAGCAAATGAATGTACCTACTATGGAAATGTAAATCTTTTAAACCTCAATATGAAAGTCCACAATGATTTATATTTATCTCTAAAGGATAACACGAAGTAACAATTTTTTATATATGTATTACAAAATAATGCATTATTTATCAAGCAGGTTTATGCAATACAGTATTATTATTTATTTCTTATCCAATTAAATGCATTACATAATGTGCAGTACATTTCATGTATATCCATACTGCCTTTAATAGCATTTCATTAAAATGGATATCTTAGAAGATATCAGAGATTAATAAAGCGGAGGCACAGCGCAAATATTGTATACAAAGACATCTTGTTGTATAAACTCAATCAATCTTTACTGCCTCATATTAGTATCTACATTGAACCCGTGCGAAGCCGAGGAAGGTCGCTAGTTAATAAAAAATCGATATAAATATTATAATAATATATATTAAAAGTAATACATGGTTTGTAATTAAGTAATAACTAATTAAGTAATTAAATCATAAAATATAATCAGAAGGTAGTTGAAAAAATCTATAAAATAATCAATAATAACGTATTTTAATATCTAATGTATCCGAATATAGTTTAGTTTTTAAATATAGGGAAAAATAACCAAGATTCGTATATTTTTTAAAAAAAGATAACAATGCCTGGAAACATAAGTAACTATTAAAGCTGAGAATCATAATCTGATGAAATATGTTTTTATATTATATATATGTTTTTGTTATATATATATAGTTTATTTTGGTTGCTAAATAAAGATCAACTTTAATTGAATGGCAACATTATTAATTTATTCTACAATTTTTTTTATTTGGCAACTCAGTGATATTGTTTTTGACACGCCTTCGTGAGTAACTATTTCTGTTTTTGCGGATGTTTATGTGTTTTTGTGTTATTTCTGTCTAAATTGTGTGAATTTTAGTGTTTTATTAAGTTAATTGATAAGTGATTTACTAAAATAAGTATAAATTACAAAGATCATCTTACATATCAGGTATTCTTTATTCTATAATGTCAATATTTTATGTGACGAATTTAAGAAGTAGCTTTGATTGGGGTAAATTTAATAAAAATACCACATTCTGCGTTACTCAACCTTATAATTTTATCAGCTTTTGTTTATTTGTTTAAGGAAGTGAAAGAAAACGTTTTAATTTTAATACTTTTATCATATAATTAGAGGACAAAAAGTATAAACTTTATTTCGATTGAAGGTATTACGAACAGCAATTCGTTCTCAATGACTCATACACTTTCACACAATACTTTTATAAGTTCATATTATCGGTATCTCGATTACTCTACAAACATGCCTATTTAATATTTTCAATTATTACTGAGAACTCTAACACCAAACTCTAGTTTAGTAAAGTTAATTTTACCTGCGTTAAAATATGTTTTTGAAACCAAAAAAACATACAGATAATAAATCAACAGCTTTATGAAAGTTAGACCAAAAAAATAATAACCAAAGATATTCCTTCTGTATTATGTTAAATTAAATATTTATGCAATTTCTTTAAATACAACTTTTATTGTTTTCATGTAACTCATAAATACATTATGCTTAATGCCTTTAAACTGGTCATATTCATTTATCATTTTTTATTCCATTTTTAAGATATTAGCTGTTATAGATTCCTTCCATATTGATTATAGAAGAGTGTTTCATGTTTGGGCCCAGTTAACCTTTTACTATAACTACCGATCAAAAATAATTAAAAATATATTTAAAGAAAACCATACACTTACTTACTACAGTATCACACGGGTTACTCCAGAGTCAAAAGTATAATTTGGAAGTAGTTCAATTGTGTAAAATATTTGATATCAAAATTAGTAAATAATGTTTGTTGGAAATGTATAAGAATTTTGATAAAGCTAATTCTTATGTAGCTATCATATTCAATATAAAACATACAAACATTAATTATTTTATAAGGAAATCTTCAGTTTAAATACCTTTAAATTTTTTTAATATAATATAAAGTTTTTATATGAATTCCAGCAATGGCAACCCTAACTGATCCCTATGGCACAACGGGTCAGCTCACTCTCAAGTGGGACCCCAAGAACCTCGAGATCAGGACCATGTCTGTTGAGAGGACCCTAGAACCATTGGTCCTCCAGGTGACAACCCTTGTGAATAGCAAGGACAAGTCTGCTAAGAAGAAACGCCGTAAGTTTGTAATACTAATATCTGTTTTTTAGAAGGCTGATTGATTAAACAATAATAGTTCTAATTTATTAAACAATAATAGTTTTAATTGGGTTCACAAACCAAGAGTTGCTCTTTCTAATTGGTTGGTGGGATGACAAACTACCTCAACTTCTAAAAGTACTCTGATTTCTTTTTAATTTATTTATTTTCATAGCAACTGGTTCATTTTGCCTTTTTTTTCATCTTTTAATGCCTTTATTACTGATAAAATTACAATTTTGAAACTTAATATTATCACATTATTGCACATCAGACTGGATTATTAGTGTATCTTGTTCCCACATAGGCCTCCTCAGAAATAGTATTCCAGCAACCTTTTTTAGGTCATCGGCCCATCTTTTAAGCTCTCCGTCTCCTTTCCGCTTTGTGATGTACCTTGATAGCCATTCGGTGAGCGTTTTTGCCCATCTTTCTGGCTGTCTTAGCATGTGGCCGGTTCAGCGCCATTTGAGTTTTTTTTATTTCGTATTGACATCCTCGAAATTGTTGATCTCGCGTAGATCAGATGCACGTTTTTTATATATTCTTTTGTGTTCGAGGATGCTCCATTCCATACTTTTCTGGGTGTTCTCAGTTTTTATCAAGTTTATGTATTAGGGCCCAAGTTTGGCAGCCGTAAGTAAGTAACTTTCTCCACATGTCTCTAGCTTGATTGCCTGATTCCTACTTGATTTTTTTTTTTTTTTTTAATGGCCATATGGTTAAAAGCTCTATTTCTTGTTTTATTTAGTGTAGTCTCATAGAATGATTTTGGTGGTTCACGTGTTACTCTTGTGTAGTATCCTCCTATGTGATTGAATAATCAAATAAGAATTTACAGCACAGGAGTCGGAGTCAGCCATTAATTAAGAAGAAAGTTAAATACATCAATATGATACAATGGATAGGCTAAGTAGAAGATGATGCTGAGTGATCAATACAAGTATTTTTTGGTACTGGTTTTGTGCAAGCGGTAGAGTTAGTTGTAGTCATTTGAATGCGGCTCGTTTAAGGACTATCACAGTCTCATTTAAGGACTGTGTCCAGGCTAGTACCACCTTCTTAGAGAATATCAACGTGAAGTACCGGTTTCCGGTACCGGGACCGGTAGCTCAACTGCCTTCCAAGATCAGTTTTCCGCGAGTATAGAGTAGGCATGCTATTGACAGGCCTGTGAGTTCGAGTGTCTTAGAAATAATAAAAGAGGGAAGATAGGAGACCCATACTTATCTTGAGAGATAGCCTCATTGGCTTTCTCTTTTTTTTCAATGAACATATTTAAGGCTGGCTGCCCTATTAAGATTATATAGTCCACATAATTCCATCCACTTCTAGTCCACATAGTCCACAAGATTTTTAAGCCTTCCGACGGTGAGGCATGCGCTTTCGTATGGAAATATTTGAGGTACCTGTTTTGGTGTGAATCCGTGAAATCGTGAATGAGATGAATGAATGAATGAAAACGTGAATCTACGTTGGTAATGTGGTTAGCTGCAGAGATTCTGCATCGTTTGTCTGTTATTGTTGTCTGAGGATGGTTGGACTTCGCGGGCACGTCTTATATACTGAAAAAGTAAAATAATGCAATGCATATGTAAAATATGAACAAAAAAAATGTATTACGTTTCAGCCGGAAAATCCAAGCGGGCGAGTGCCCTTGTGGCAACTGTGGAGCGTGCTACCGAGATATTCATAGAGCGTGGGCAGACCATTGCATATGAGAATCCGGAGATCACGCAGGAAATGCTATCTGCCGTCGAGGAGGTGCGGAAGGCGGGTAAGTGAAATTTCAGTGGCAAAATGTCAAAGACAGATGTGAAATGTCAATGTCAAGAAAACAAAGGGTAAGTTTTTCCAAGCACAAAAAACTTCGACTTGATACAGAACAATAACATCGACATTGCCAAAATATTTAAGGGAGACTGCAGTCAATATATTTTAAAATGAAAATACATATTTAAAAAAATATATATTTACATTAAACATACATTTTGATATTATTTACTTCCGATGCACAGTTTTATAAAATATATATATTTTTGTTTTTATTTAAAAAAATTATGCTAAAATACAATAACTTTATTTCTGTCTGAAATATAATTTATATATTTAAAACATAACCATAAACTCATTCATCCAGGTGCAGCCATGAGTCTAGCGGCCCGCGAGTTCTCTGAGGAGCCGTGCGCGTCGTCGGTGCGCTCGGGCATGGTGCGTGCGGCGCGCAGCCTGCTGTCTGCCGTCACCCGCCTGCTCATACTGGCGGACATGGTGGACGTGCATCTGCTTCTCACTAACTTGAGGACCGTGAGTGATTTTACACATACACACACACACAAATCCCCCTAGTCATACCAACAGCCATGATGGTGATGCACCTGCAGTACACTAATCTGTAAATCATGAGAGATTCACACACTCTGATGGACACGCACTTGCTGCTCACTAACCTGAGCACCTCGAGTGACTCACACACACAAATACTCATACATACAGACATGGTGGAAAAGGGCCACTTGTTTACTGTAATGGGAATCGTGAGATACTGACACACATCTCTACTAGCAGACATTGTTGACATTTACGTGCTCATCCACTTGAAGACCCTGATTGATGAACACATACCAAATTTACTAAAACAAAAATGAACAATTAACATTTTAAATAAATTAACTATATAATACATCCTCAGGTTGAAAACGATCTGGACAAGCTAAAATCAGCATCATCTCAATCTGAACTTCTGGAGTCTGCTCGTCAGTTTGGTCGCTCTGCTAACGAGCTGGCGGCTCAGGCTGCCCGTCGACAGAAGGAGCTGAAGGAACCAAGGATGAAGGATGAGCTCGCCGCTGCCAGGGCTGTGCTCAAGAAGCATTCTACTATGCTGCTCACAGCTTCTAAGGTATGTTATGAAAATAATTTGTGTAGCTATTCATTCCAGAGTTATTATTACATTCAATTATGTTGTTAATACATATATATTAAAAAGAATTAGAACATGTTATTTTTTTATTTGAAAACTTTGGAACTACTTAACTATCTTGTGTATTATTTTATATTATCATTAGATCATGTAGCTTAAGGTAATCCATATTGTTAAAATTTACGGTTATGAATATAAATAAAAATAACAATGAATGTGGCTATCTAATGTTTTAAAATATTTTTACTAATATTATAAAGAAGAAATAAATGGACTAAAATTGTTTTGTTTTTATGTCTATATTTCACTTTCCTTCTTTAGTCCAAAAATCGCTTGATCATTAATAACAACTTGTGTATAGTAAGAAAATAAAAAGTGCTATTCTATTTATAATTCCAATAGTACTTTACTAAACTTATATAATTGGTTCCAGGTGTACGTGCGTCACCCCGAGCTGGCGGCCGCGAAGGCAAACCGTGACTTCGTGCTGCGAGCGGTCTGCTCTGCTGTCGACACCATCGCCTGCGTCGCACAGGGGAGACCACTCACACACAGCGGTGAGAGAAAGAGAGAGAGTGATGGTATTTAGGGATGAGGATGGAGATTGCAATTTTAAAATGCTATCTTTTGATGATTATGTAACTTGTTGGTGTTGATTGTAAATAAGGTTGGAAATTGTGGATGAAGATGGAGGTTATGGATGGGGATAAAAATTATGGATGAGAATGGAGATTATGGATGAGAATGGAGATTATGGATGAGAATGGAGATTATGGATGGGAATGTTGATTGTTACTTGCATTTCTGGTTGCTTAGAAATTCATCCATAATACTTTTTTATCAGTAAATATCTGTTGTAAAGTTTAACATCCAGCTGTATCTAGAAAATATGAAACAAATATGTAGTACTATAAAGTTATTATATTTGTAAACAGCGGCTTTTTCTAGACAACAGTTATTTATTTATAGAAATCATCATGAACAATCCAATATATTAATTGACAATAGGAATGTAATTTGCGGAAAAGTGATTTTTTCAATACCAGTGTTTTAAATTTTAAGTAGGAATACATTGCAGTTATGAAAAGTTAGTAGTTTACTGTAGTTGCATGGTTACAAAGTAATTGCATGGACAAGCTTTTATTATACATATAAAAGCTTGTTCTATATATTATTGGTTAATTTACACTATTCTTACATAATTAACTACATATTTAATCGGTCCAGGTCATTCTCTTTGAACAAATTAACATAGACTAAAAGACTGACATCACATTGTTATTTCAGGTACTAACCGAGTACCCGTTGAAGGACCCGGAGAATTGGCTCAAGCATTGGATGATTTTGATGTAAGTATTGCATTTGAATTATATATATTGCATGAGTAAAACATCACCGCTAAGGATTCTTTTGAATGATTTATTGGCTTTTGGAAGGTTGAATGACTATGACATTAAAAAAATATATATATCATTGAATAAGTTAGAAATTTTGGTTTCGTTAAATTACAATGAATTAATAATCATAATTAAAATTAGTTTTAATTCACATATACAAGAAGAGGTTTGATCCCTTCTTAATGTATCAACTGACAGACAACATACAGCGTTAACTACTGGAGTTGGAGACATGTCATAAAATAAACTTATTAACATTTTGTTGCTTCGCACAATCCGTAATAGAATAAATAAGTGCATCGAGAATATCCATGTCAAAAAATTAAAATTCTCCATAACTTTTAATGAAAACTTTTGTTTCAGTGTTTTATTTCTCTAATTATATTTAATGTAGTTATTAATATTTTAATAGACAAATTAATTAGACACGAAAAAAGTGGGGTTATCGGTTTAAATTAAACAATAAATAACCAGAATCCATACTAGATTTTGCAGATGATCTCGCGATACTGACATCTGTCTGATACTCTTAAACGTAGTTGAGAATTTCTGTACATGGACGGGCGGATTGAGGACAAAACCAAGTAAATACTTTAGTCTGTGCTGTGTAGAAGGGATACCAAATATACCTCTTACGATCCGGGTCTTATAATAGGCAGTCGATGCGTTAGTACGGTTACGGAAGCAGCTCCGTTTAAATTTTTAGGTACAACAATCTATTACAGATAAGTAATAGTCGATCACTTTTTAAATGATCTCAAAAAGGTAGACCACCAACCAATAAGTAACGTCTAAATTGGCCTTTCCTCTTTTATGATATGAATAAAACATTTTTGTCAAAGTTAGCAAAAACAATTTCCTTTATTCGTTAAAACGAAACCAACGCAACTGCACGCGACGATCCTAGAAGTTCAAAACGAATAGGTGACCATAGGACAATTTTTGTATTCCACTAGCTTTGAAGTGGCGCTCCTTTCTTTATGATTGGTCCCCAGCATTATTAAAGTTTTATCTTAATGCATTTCAAATGATTCTCTCAGGAAGAGGTTGGTCTCTACATCATCCCTGGGGATGTTGGTGTTTCGTCATCCAGACCGGACTTATTCCTGTATTCTAAACATCTGAGGCGCGTGATACTTGTGGAGCTTACTGTTCCTTGGGAAACAAACATCCCAAGGGATCACACATTCAAGCTCAATGAGTATTACGAACTGACCAACGAACTGATCAGGAATAAATTTATAGTTACTTTGTATACGGTAGAAGAGGGAGCGAGAGGTATAACAGCAAAACCTCTCTATAACTTACCTAAACACCTTGGTCTTTCTAAAACTAGCATCAGTTCATTTCTGGAACGTATTTGAAAGGCGGCATTAATAGGTTCTTTCCAAATTTGGTTAGGTAGGGAGAGGAGTGTGGATAGTGAAGGTGAGGGTGTTTGCGCATCATAAAGGGGCCATTTATGATCTACGTATGATCTATGTTAGTTGTCAATGTCATTTATATGTGTGTGAATGTATGTTTGTGCGTACGTCCCCAGGAGCGCATGGTGATGGAGCCCCTCTCATACTCGGAGCTCCGCACTCGTCCGTCGTTGGAGGAGCGTCTCGAGAGCATCATATCAGGGGCCGCACTTATGGCTGACAGCTCCTGTACTAGGTTCGTACTCCTAGAGTTGTTTTTTTACTTTTCTTTTCAATATTAAATTTTCTTTTTGTGAGTGTTTATGATTTTTTTTTTTTTATTTTTCATTTAACGTATTTACCTTTTCAATTTTTAATAATTAAAATTTAAATAGACTTATAATATAAAAATGAATTCCAATAATGAAGTACCGACACAATAGCTCAGTTTTTAGAGTGAAGCCACACTCAGATGTCGTAGGTTTGATTCTTCTGATGAATTTTTGAATTCATATATATGTATAATTTGTGTGTAGAGATGAGCGTCGTGAGCGTATCGTCGCTGAGTGTAACGCGGTGAGACAGGCTCTACAGGACCTCCTACATGAATACATGAGCAATGTAAGTACTCTCAATAAGTTTTGAATATTCATTTAGTTATCTTAGTCTTTTAAAAAATATATATATTTTTAATACATGCCTTATTTAATATATAATATATGCCTGTAATATTAATAGCTTAATTTTTTTATGTAACAAAAACTATCGTTTGTATTAGCCATATTAGCATAAACAAAACGAACAAATTATTAATAAAGTTATTATTTATTATAGGCCGGTCGGTCTGATCAGTCTGAGGGTCTCGAGCGGGCTCTGGGACAGATGTGCCGTAAGACGAGGGACCTCAGGAGACAACTGCGCAAGGCTGTCGTCGACCACGTGTCCGACAGGTGACAAATACACACACACACATACACACACACACACACACAGATGAACCAAACACACACACGCACACACACAGAGTATACACAGTGTCAATAGGTACACACACACTTCAATGCTCCTGTGTGTGAGCCGGTGGCATTGCAGATCCCCATTTTAACCAATTTTTAAATTAGTTATTACTCAAAATAGAATAACAAGATCTAAATATATATGTATTATAGTTTCCTGGAGACCAACGTGCCTCTGCTGGTGTTGTTGGAGGCGGCTCGAGGAGGAAACGAGAAGGAGGTGGAGGAGTACGCAGTAGTGTTCACCGAACACGCTAACAAGCTTGTTGAGGTATACACACACACACAGACACTTTGCCGAACGAACACATGGATAGATAGGACAACATACACTGATAGATATTCAAATCGATAAGAATATGTGTCCTAAGATTAGAAGGACGCATAGAGATCATAGAGCATAGAGAATCAGAGAAAGACACAACACAATCACATTTATATGTGAGGTATTTAGGTCGATATTTAAGATGCTCTCATTAAATTACTATAACAACACATACATACTAATATCTATAGTAGGCGGACACGAGCCGACGAACATAAGAATAGACCACAACCACTGAAAATCAATATTAAAAACTAAATACATACAGACAATTATTGTCATTTTCATCCACGATTTAATCTTGTTTAAACTTTTAAGTATATGCATTATTTCAGTCAAATGATCTTTATACATGTATATTTTATAACCTTCTAACACAAGAGTAATAAAATGTAATGAAAGTCCATATTACATTTTATTGCATTACTGTAAAGAATTGTCAAGTTAATATACCTTGTATATAATAGTGTACATATTGTTCCACCAGGTTGCCAACCTTGTGTGCTCGATGTCCAACAACGAAGACGGTGTTAAGATGGTGAGACACGCCGCCGGCCAGATAGAGGCGCTCTGCCCTCAGGTGAGATTACTCTAAAAAATATATATCTTTCTTACCTTACTTCTTATGTCACGTCATGTGAACATGTCCGCTCAGCGACTGGACTGTTTGTATAATATACTAAGTTTTGCCTACTTTAATTAAAGAATGATATTAATGTATCAACATATGTCTCTTCCCTGCAGGTGATAAACGCGGGTCGTGTGCTGGCGGCCCGCAGTCGTTCCCGCGTGGCGCAGGAGAACGCGTCGGCCTTTGCCCGCGCGTGGGAGGCCGCCGTGCGTCTGCTGACGGACGCCGTGGACGATATCACCACCATCGACGACTTCCTCGCCGTCAGCGGTGCGTGATGGTTCTTGTCCTTAAACACTGATATAAAAGCATATCAGCAGTAATCGAACTTCTGTGTCCTCGAGTCTGTATCGCTCTAATAACTGAGCTTCGTATTTATTTATATTGCTCCTTTTTTACGTTTAAAAACCTACAGCAAAAATAGACCAATTCCAAATTAAATTATGTAAATGATAAATGACAAACACATACATAAACGCCTACATGTATATATATTATTTAATAATACAGAGAACCATATTCTGGAGGACGTAAACAAGTGCGTGGTGGCGCTGCAGGAGGCTGACCCTGACGGACTGGAAAGAACCGCGGCTGCCATACGTGGAAGGGCTACCAGGTGACAGACACAAATATACACATACATACATATAAACAAATATACACACATACAATCATGATCAGACAGCACCTAAAATACCTGGGAGGACCAACAGGTTATATACACTCACAGTGAGAGAGATAGGGCATGCTTGAAGCCATAAAATCTTATTGAAGGGACACACATAAACATATACACACGTACACAAATACACAACAGAAAAATTATAAAATTTAATTGCATTATTTAATTATAAAATTAAATAATGTATGATCAATTCCATTGATATTCTCTTCAAATAATCGATCTGTGAAGCGATCACAAGAGTTCGCTGACTGAAGCCTCGTTAATAAATAAATGTATGTATGTATGTATGTATGCATACACGTGTATTAATGTATGTATATATGTATGTGTACACGTGTGTTAAAGTATGTATGTACGTAGGGTGTGCTCGGTGGTGACTCAAGAGATGGATAACTACGAGCCCTGCATCTACACCAAGCGAGTGTTGGAGGCTGTGACTGTGTTGCGAGATCAGGGTAAGTGGATAATAATATCAATTGACACATGCCCTAAATTTGATAGTAATTCATAGTTCCAATGTTTTGAGGCTTTAAACGGAAAAAAACTCGATCATCATTTCATATTACATATACCTCTTGAATGTTATTCTGATACTTTGACTATTTTACATCAGAATATCATATATTTGACATCGACAGTATGAACTGAACGCCTTATATATTATATTACATATAAATATCTACTTTGTGTAACCTTACTCGAAATATGTGTTAACTATGTCAAATCTTATTTATTATCTATTTACTTATTTATTATTTTCATTTCTAATTTGTTAATTTATCCTCGCGAAATATTTTATAAAAAAGATAAAATGGTTTTCTCCTTATGAATTAACAATTAATTTAAATAAAATTATTAATTTTCCATATTAATTTAAACGATTCTTTTTGCATAATATGGACAGTATTATGGAATTATTAAAGTTAAGAATATCTACCTAATAAAATAACAATAATATACCAAAGAAATAAAAAGTAGTATTAAAAACTTTAATATTGAGATGAATCAGTTATTTAAATCACATTGTCTATTAATTTTAATTTACATAAGAACATAGTTTTAAAATTATATTGTATTTTATTATTTTTTCTGGGTTTGGTCGTTTATTAAATATATATCCTCAGTATTTATAATATGTATTTCAATGTATTTGTATCATTGTCTAACACCCTTAACACAAGCAAATAATTTGCTTACTTAGGGGTTAGATCAATGTGTGTAATTTGTCCTGTATTACTATTATTATTTTGACATTTGTTCTGAAGCTTTTGATATAGATGTTATTAATAAAGATTTTTAACAAGTCACGTTCCCAAGTGTCATTTTCTTTGGCTATACAAAAACTATTTGTTCAAAACTATTTATAACCTTGGATATAGACCATATCCTTTTAGTTATTTAATTAAAATAAGAAAACCTCTTTATAAATCAACCATTAAAATATACTTATTTTAGCTCTATTTGAGAGTATTTTAGAAATAGCAATCTTAAATGTGTTTCTCCTCCTTAATTTCTTATCGAATATAGGATAATTACTATTATTATATCACACTTTTTAGAAATTTAGAATAGATTCGATCCTGCGACCCCTAAGATATCTTGCCATCGCTCTAAAAACTGACTATAGAGTTAATACCATTCTTGAAGAATATAGATGTTGCTAAATATTTCATTTCATATTTATTAGAAATGCAAATGAGCATAACACAATTAAAAAAATCATTATATTACCAATAAAACAGAAATAAAAAAAAAACATACACTATATATTTTATTATATCACATAAAAATGGCAGTTGATTTCATAGAAATCAATACAGTTTGTAAAAAAAATAAAAAATAAAAAAATCAGTTTTAAACAAATAAAAAACTTTTTATAAAAAATGAGACGTTTAAAGCTAAATCTAATTATAAATAATGTAGTTTAGTTTTCCTTTGGTGGGTGGGCCTTGATGAACTCGAGTGCTCGGAGGATAGCGACTGGGATGGGGGGAGGGGTGGGGATGTAGGGGCCCTGGAAATAATATTATTAAGTATAGTAAAAAGAAACAAATTGTGGTGTGGTAGCCAAGTTCTGTGTTATCTTATATTTGTTGTTATGTTAAAAGATAATTGTTAAGATTTTTTTTAAAACTAATAATTATTTTTTATTTAACTACAGAGTCACCTATAGGATTCTAGTATGAACCAACAAAACAAATTTATGTTTGAGAGTCTATAAACGTTTGATCATAATAATTTTATTTAAATTAAATATAATATAAAAATTGTCATCACGGTCAGGAATTAAACCTGCGATGTCTGGGAAAAAATCCTGCCATTCTACAATTAAATATCGTGTCATCATCCGCCATATATATCTTTCATTCTACACATACGTAGATATGTATATACGTAGGCATATAGTCGTTTTATTGAGACGGAGGTGAAACATTTTGGTTTTGAATGTCATTTTACATCGTTAAGTTAGATTTTCAAATGAAGCTTTATAAATGCCACCTCAGTTCAGATATAATATCGTTAAACTTTGTACACTGTTGAAGGCAAAAGCTAGTATATTATATATTTACCGAAGCCTGGTAACCGTTTTCGTCAGCGCTGTACTGGAACTGTACGACCTCTCCGTTGGGAGCCGTCCATCTTGCCTCGCCTTGTGCTACTTGAGCTGGGTTCTCAGACTGGAAGAATATGTAAATTATTGTTCGCTAATGTTATTGACAGAAGTAAATGATTATCATCGCGTTTCATGTTGTAGAATTTGTTCTGTCATATGTATAATGATTTTTTTTCAAGTGACACGGTTACCTATCCAGATATTTTGGCAGGATGATTTTTATTATGAATTATAGAGAATTTTGAATAACCAAATAAAAATATAAATGTTATCAAAAACATTATCATCAGCTTTGTGTCATCAGATATTAACACTTAGTCAAAGAAGTCAAGGTTTTGGTTAGTTAGCAAGTTAGTGGACAATGAGACTTTCTAATTTTGCAAGATTTCTATCATTATATGTATATACTTTAAATACGAGGTTATTTGTTCTACGCAATAATCAAAATAAATCTGGCAAAGAATTGTGCACTTTATTAGTTCACGTGTCATTTCAGCTCTAAGAAGCACAGGCACTTTATAATTATAAATGAACCCAGCTTACCCCAGGTACATTCTTCAGAGCTCCTTGTTCGCTGGCGGCGATACCGTTCTCTGTCTCATATGACCATTGGTACTGTCCTTCCACACCTACATCCAGCTCCTGCTTGAGGATCTTGGCTTGAGCTTCACCTCCCTGATTCCCCACAATATGGGAGACATCAGCGCTCGCGTATGCGATTAATAGGGTTACGAGAAGAAGTTTCTGTTACATAAAAATTTAAGTTAAAAATGGTTGATTTGAAAAAAGTAACAGACACAAATATTTAAAACGATAATTTTAAACTCATATATCAATACGTTACTTGATTTTAATCAAGATTGTTTCAATTATCTTTTTTTTCAATAGTGAAGTATTTTAAAGTGATTTTAAATAAAATTTGGTTAAATTAAATTTGGTTTCCAATAAAAGTAAAAAACACTACCATCGCCGGAGTCAAAACAATAACTCATTCTGTTTTCATTTTTAATTTAGCGACAAAATATTTATAGAGCGATGTTTTTAAAACCCAATACAGATCAGAAAAATATTAAAAAATAAATCATTTTATGTTCTCGTCGGATAATTGGAATCTAAACACTGATGAACTTGGCGTCCGTCAAATTACGACATATGTTGTAGGTTATTATCGTAAGTTATAAGCGGTAGCGGTAAGTATTAATGTTTCTGTTTTTTAGTTATGATGTTTTTTATGACTTTACATTCAACTAAGTTTACCAATTACCATGATTTACTATTTGAAATGAATTTTACATTTTTGATTTATGTTACGATGTTTTGAAATACTTATTGCTTTTAGATGATTAATATTATTATTATTAAATAAGTTTTCATTAAGAACTAACTATTTTAACTTATTCGTATGCATGTTTGGTATATTTTTAGAATATCAACTTCAAAAAATTAAAATTTCTAAATGTTATTAAAATATAATATATATATTTTTTTAAATTACAGATTAAAAAGTTGAAATCGCTGACCGCTTATAATTTAACTGTAAAATAACTTAAATGTCAGAGATGGGATGACCTTAGCAATACTTAATTATGCGTTTTAATGGACTTTTAAATGTTATTCAAACATGACCTAACCATACACAATCGGAATTAAGAGAATTCACGTAATGTTATTTAAATTGATATTTGGTTTGGAATTACCTATTTTAGATATGGTAATATAGTTATTAATTTTAGCAATTGGAGGTGACTATGATCTTTATTCGAATAAAATATTAACACTGCTTCGAGAATTATGGATTTCTAGGTATACAAATTTTAATAATTTTAATAATTTTTACGCGTACTATTTCTATTAAAAAAAATAGTAATATATATATTAATTAATAAAAAACAACTATAACATTGATATCAATTAAAACAAAATCCTAGTGTCTTACATTGTTGTGACTTATTTTATGACAAGTATTTCGAAATCCAAAAATAATCAGTAAAAACATTAAAACGTTAGAAAACTGAATATCTGAGGTTAGTTCAAATATCCTACAAAAAAAAAACACAAATGTCACCCATACTTACCATTTTTAAGGTTTATTCACAACGCGGTACCACGAACTGTGACCACCGCAGCGCTCTATGAGTATATATACGTACTGTGTAAGGTCATATTGTATTGAAGATGATGTTTACTCGTAAACTATTTAATATATTTTTTGGTATCATATTTAGATTGTATTTTTGATTTATAATAATCTTCGGGTTATTATGAAATATACCTACAAGAATATCGGTCATAGTTTTTATATTATGTTGATGAAATTATAACTATTTTAGAATAAAGTCATTTTATTTTATATAATGTTATTAATTTCTAAGGAATTTATTGTTTAGTTTGATGTATATTATATTATTTATTTTTATATATTATTTAAGATATTGAAATTGCATCGATATGTTTTTAACATTAGTATTTACGACATTTAGAAAATTAAACCTCTATTTTTTTTTACAATTTTGTTTGTTTCGTTTTTAAGAGAGTTTTTAAACGAACATTAATAACTTCTTTGCTTGTTATTTTCATAAATCTTCGCTTACTTTGAGACTGCAATCTAATTATAATATTTCTTAAGAGCGATTTGTTTAAAATAACATAATTACTGATTCAAATATATTGGTACATATAATAATATATATTTATCTTTTCATATCTTTTATTATCTGGTCACCTATTTATAACATTTAAAGATAATATCTTATCATGCTTGAGATCTTCTAAACTTCCTGTCATGTTGATAATTAATCAATTGTACAAGATATACTTACTTATATTATAATAACATATACCTATATTAAAAAAAAACTTCTCCTGGACGGTTTCATACTAGGTTTTATTGCTATTTTTACGTTATACTTTGTACAAATCATATGAAATTATGTCTCTTCAAAAATTAAGGATTGAATTACAAATTTACATTCCTCATAGGTATGCCTTATACCTAAAGGTATAATATTAAAAAAAAATGGATAGTGTTAAACGAACGCACAGTCATAATTGTATGTATGTATATTTGTATGTAATTACAGTTGTTAAAGATAACAAATAATAAAATATAATATTATATAAGTTTTTATATAATGAAAGCAGCCTCGGTAAACGACTTCCCGGGAATTATATTGCATTCTATTCGTAGCCTCATTTACCGGGCCTAATTGAGAATATAAATCATACAGTAAATCTATCTAACATAGAGCTAATCATCGAAAAAGGTCCAGCCGTTTAGAAGTTCATTGACAACTAAATTTCATAAATATTTATACACTAGACTCATAGATCCCTCCAGACCCTGTGCTATCCATGTATAATAATTTTCATATTGTAATATTCGATAGAAATATAAATCAGCATCATCTAATAAGAGTACAATATAGATAATAAGAAAGTATTTTCTCAAATACTATGTACGGTTGTATGATGTGGACAGCAGAACTAAAATTGATTTGTTTTAGAGATTTTTGTAGAAATAAATATACAAAAATGACCCCGTTTCGCTTTTTTAAATATTACTTCAAACATACGTCTACATAATTACGAATAAAACAAAAAAATATATAGCAAATACATTTCTATAATACCTAATCTATTATATCTATACAAACATTTTTAATATTTCATGTGTTGTTAAGAAATATTTTAATAACATTCTTTGACATAATCAATGCAGAAAACAGTGATATATGTAAAATATATTAATTACATTTTTTTTGATATTTATTAAAGATCATTGATTAATTCAATATTGAATTAAACGTAGGCAATTATATCATTACTTTAGATTTTACAACGACTTTGTTTTAGTGGACTATAATACATATTGAAACATAAGTTAAGAACTACTGATCGAAGAAAACACACACTTAGTATTTTAAACATAATGTCAGCTTATAAGTAGTATTACATATACCGAATAAATTTTTGTTTGTTTTAACCCTTATCGTCCCACTGCTGGGCAAAGGTCTCCCCCAAACGTTTCCAGGAATCTCTGTCCCTCGCGGCCTCCCACCATCCGCTGTCAAAGGAAACTAGGTCGTCCCGCCAGCGTTTCCGTGGCCTGCCGCGGTGTCGCGCTCCTTCCGGAACCCACTGGGTGGTGATGTGGGCCCAGCGCTCGGGGTTCATCCGTGATACATGTCCCGCCCACTCCCATTTGAGCCGGGTGGTCTTGGTGCCGACATCTGTGATGCCGGTGCGTGAACGCAGCTCGGTGTTACGCACTCGGTCGACTCGCTTGAGTCCGAGGATGCTGCGTTCCATCGCCCTCTGGCAAATTTTTAGCTTGGACTTCTGTAGCTCTGTCAGTGACCATGTCTGTGCACCGTAGGTTAGGACAGGCAGGATACACATGTCGAAAAGTTTCCGTTTGAGTGACAGAGGAAGGCTGCCCTTCATGTGCGCTTTCATGGACCAGTAGCTCTTCCAGGCGTTGTCGATCCGACGACCAATCTCGGTGTCTTGCCTGTTTTCGAAGCTCGCTATCTGACCTAAATAGATGTAATTGTCGACATATTGTATGACCTGCCCATCTACCTCGACCCTGCGTTTCGTGCTATTTGACATGATTTTGGTTTTAGCCCAGTTCATTTGAAGTCCAACCTCATGACCTACTGCGCTCAATTCCCTTAGCATTTCCTGGATTTCTTCTGCTGTGGTGGCGAAAAGGACAATATCGTCTGCAAAACGCAAATTGTTTAGGCGTTTGCCACCGACGTCGATGCCCTTTGTCGTCCACTTATTCGAAAGCTTTTTAAACATTTCTTGGAGCACTGCTGTAAACAGGATTGGGGAGAGGGGATCACCCTGCTTGACTCCTTTCTCTATTCTGAATGTTTCGCCAGTGGTGTTTAATTTGATATTGGCTGAACTATTACGGTAGATTAATTTTAATAAATTTATGTATGTTGGTTCTATATGTTGGTTTTTTAGAGCTTGAAATATTGCTGGGTGTTTCACTGTATCGAAAGCTTTTTGGTAATCAACAAATGCTAAATAAAGAGGTGTATGGTATTCTGTTGATTTTTCAATGAGTTGATTAAGGGTATGAAGATGATCTGTAGTGGAGAAACCGGGACGAAAACCGAATAAATATACTTACAAATTTTGAAAAAAAATCTTTCAATTCATTTGTTAGGTTCAAAGATTTGTGCGTACAAACAAACAGTTCAGTTGGACTTCATGACATTTAAATAGAAATATATACAGGGTTATTTGTAATTAGTTGACCATCTCTTGCAGGCAGTCTCTCTACATCAATCCTAACAACATTTGTTCTATGACTTTTAAAATTAATAGTTTTTAAAAGTTACATTTTCCCTTACATAATTTATTTGTTGTCTCTGACAACAGAGGGAACATATTTTTTTTTGTTTCGTTTTTTTGTGTTGTTTATCAGATTTGTAAAAAGTTGTAGAACAAATGTTGGGATTGATGTAGAGGGGCTGCCTGCAAGAGGTGGTCAACTAATTACAAATAACCCTGTATATTAATGAAAGACAATTTTACAATCAAATATGTGATGTTCAAATCATATCAGTCAATGTTTGAAAATTTCTTTAAACATGTATAGCCATGTTAAGCTTATTTAAATTTTATATAAATAAAGAATGAAAAATAAACCGTATCGCTAAAAATAAACCGATACGGTGGCTCAGTTGGTAGAGCGACGGGACGGTTTCCCAGTAGTCGCGGGTTCGAATCCCTGCCCGTATCGGTTTATTTTTCATTCTTTATTTATATAAAACATATCAGTCAAGTAAATTTTTTTGTAGCCAATAAAAGCTAGTTAAAAATAAACTTTAATCAATATAAAAAGAAGATATATTGGGTAATATGCAATTTACCATATACAAGATAATGATATAGTGTCGTAATCCGTCCTCTCGCTAACTTATTATTTATAAACAAGTTTTTGTAACAATAAATGTACTGTCTATAAGTTTTGTAATTTATTTACCGGGTTCCGTAGGTATTTCAGTTATAAAAAAAAATATTACTCATAAATGATGTTGTTATTTTTTTCTTTTTTATATATAAAACTAACATGATTTTTCCTGATTTTTTTTTATTGTTTTTTGAAAGTTCAGAAAGTAGAAATTAAAAATCGATTCTGATTTATTACTTTTATATAAAAGGCTGAAATTACTATCTGTTACTAAAATTATCAGTAAACTGAAAAAACTAAGTAAGGTTAGTTACAATCTCGGATTGAAGACCGATTATTAATTTCGGCGGTACTATACTAAAACGGTTCCTAAGTTAAATGATTTTTCTATAAGCTAAATAAACTTTATATGTCTAAAAATATAACTTCAATCGGTTTCATAATTCAGTTACATCTTTGTATATATGTATATAATTTTATATTTCTTTACTAGTTATTTCTTCTAAATATAATATGTCCAATAATATGAGCATATAAATAATATATCTTTAAGTAAACTTCAGTATAAAAATTAATAAGGAACCCTAATTCAATAAATCGGGTACTAAATATTGATGATTCTCGTATGGTATGCATCGAAGAGACTTTGACCTCATTTCGCTATACGAGTTTTTATTTCTGTGATTCATTTATATTATATTCGTAAGTATGTACTTACCATATAATGTTTCATTTTATTATTTATTTTTATTGTTTTTATTAGATTAAATTGATTTTTTGGTATTAAGTCGACCATTTATATCTTCTTGGGTAATAAAAGTCGAAATAAATGCAAAAAAATATTAAGTCGTAACATAATTAGATGCAGTTTCGATTCCGGAATTTTGTATAAATATATAACACTTAAAAGATAAATGAAGATAACAAAAAGATATCTTATTAAGATAATGTAAGCTGAGTAGAGGAGATAAAATAAACCCATATTGTAAATTATAATTATATATATTTTAGCTTATTTCACTTTTTATCTTCAGATAGGAATTAATTAATAATAATATTGATACATATAAAGTTATTAAAAATATCGGCTTTTATAGAAAATAATCATAGCATTGGCAAATGAAATCACACTTACAAACAGTACCTAGTGCTTGTTAAAAATAATGATTTTCCCCCATTCACCCTATGATACAAGATACCTAAAATAATATTATCTTTGTTTATGTAAAGACTTCTATTAATAGTTCTTCATGAAGTCAGTAAATAAATTCTAGTATATCGAATTCTATTTAAAAAATACATAAATCATAATACAGACAATCATTTAATATATTACCTTATTCATATTTGGTTTTAGGGTACCTCAAGATATTTTTAAGTTGTGATAAACCAAATATAATATATAAAAATAAAATCTACAAATTTTCCACTCACGTTATGTTGAAGTTTGTATTAACTGACAAACTCTACAGCGTAGGTCAGTATTATGTTGTCTAACTGACTATTTCTATGTAATAATAAATATTTATCCTTGTTTTTTACCTACATTCGAAACCGCTTGTCAGAAGACGACTCGCGCTTGACCAGTTTTAAAATGTCACAGGTCAATGTCTATGAATTAAATTTTTTCGCGGACAGGATGTTTTTAATTTTTTAATCTTCATTAGCATGTTATAACTTTTTACTTCGAATTCTTATAAATATAGAATGAAAAAACAAACTGATTATATATAAAAATAAATCTGGTATTTTTTATCGAAATAACTACCTATTTCGTTAAAATCAATACTAGCCTTTAGTAATAATAAATAATGTTCATCATTTTAAAATACTAGGGGCATCCCACAATAGAGTTTTTGCGCTATCATATCGATATAAGGGTCACATGCAGTATGGAGCAATCGATGTTGAAAATGTTTCTATGTATTATTTGTTCAAAGACAATTTATTATAAGTTACTATTCTTTACACGAAAGGTTAAATTATATTTCATAATCTAAGCTTATCTAACGTTAAACAAGTTCATAATAAAGTGAGTGTAAAAGGCTTCTTAAAAGTCAATCTTTAACAAGTCTACTGAGACTGCGTATCTAAGTTCATAAAACATTTATAAGCTAATGTAATCAGTAAATTGTGGGCGTATTTCCATTTAGATACAAAATCAATGACATTATAAAGGTTAGTTTAAGAAAATACTTGATATACCAGGATAATGTTATAAGAAATAAAGAATTATACAAAAACGTGCAAAATCAAAAGCTATAATTTTGATTCTATAAATGTAAATAAAATTATAGGTTTGATGTTATAATAAAAAGGTTAATTAATGTTTTAGGCAGTATTATATTACGCAAGAGGTTCCTTTTTTATATTTCTTAAGTTTATTTTCGTTGGCTTTAAAAAACAATTTCCAGAAAGCGACTCTATCGTTAACTGGTCGTTTTCCTTCAGATAATTCGAGGTTTATATCTAAATAATTTAGAGCTTTCTTAGTAACGGGAGACCATTTTATCGGCAGCAACTCCGTTGTTCTAGGAGTGGGATCACTGAAAATAAAATTTTGGTTATTAAAATCTAACTACTAAAAGTTACTTTTACTGTTAGAATCTACAACGTATGTATAGGACATACATATAGTAATAATTCATTATTAACAGCAACTGTTACTTATTATTTATTATATTTTCCAAGACGAAAATACTGTCGTTCATTTCACTATATTATTGTATTTTTGTTACTCACCCATATTTAACAAAGTTGGTCCATAATGTTGTTAACATATCAATTACGCGTTGATCGTCTCTCGATGGAGTGGAAGGATCGAAAATCATATCAAACAAAAAGCTTAGTTCATCTGCATGTGCTGCACCTCCTTCAGTTATGTTATTTCTCTTCTTAACAAAATTCCTCTCACCGTTGTATGAAAACACATAGTGGTAAATATTTTCGGCTCCATCTTTTAAATAGTTCTGAATATTCTTATGAATGGGGTATATAAAATCGTAATCGGATGAGAAATCTATTAAATTCCATTGAACTGCTTTACTTACTTCTTCATCACCTATGTAAAAATGACGAACGATATCTTCCATTTCAATGAAATCCTCGTCGTAATTGAATATTTCACTTAACGATTTATTGAATACATTCATATTTTTAAAATCACTCTCTGGTTTGTTTATAAATAATATCATCCATTCATGACTATTAAATCCTGTCAGTATAGGTGTATTCCTTGCTTTAGGTACGTTCGAATTTCTGGGATGTTCACTTAAAATACTTTCGACATTTTCAAATTTCTTTTCTACGCACACCTTAAATTCCATCGATAGGTTTGTTACTGCTGCTATTACTAAATTAACATCAGTTTTGGCAAGGAATGCCAAGGCATCAGATAAATTTACTGTTTTGTATCCTAAACGTTCAGCGAGTTTTAATGGTTGTGTTAAATCAGGCTTATCAATTGCCCACGGACTGAATATAGAACCACTTTGCATAATAGTTTGGTTAAACAGTTTTTCTTGCTTAGACCATAGATGGAAGTCAACAGAAGCCGCTCCAGCACTTTCTCCCATTAGAGTCAGTTTATTAACATCTCCACCGAAAGATGCGATATTTTCATTGATCCAACGGAGGGCTAAAAGTTGATCTTTGAGTCCCTGGTTTCCGGGAACCTCTGGCGTATCTAAACACATAAATCCATACGCTCCCAGCCTATAGTTCAAGGTCACCAAGATGACTTCATGTCTGATCAAATTTTTTGGTCCAAATAAAAATCTATTGCCACATCCATATTGGAAGCCACCTCCATGAATCCAGATCAAAACAGGAAGTTTATTTCTGGAACTTGCAACACTTGGCACAAAAATATTCAATTTAAGACAATCCAATGTTCCAACTATGGAGTTATTAAACTCTTCGACTTGTGGACATATAGCAGAATCGTCGTGTGCCAAGAAAGTTTCTTCAAACTTGGGATATGGCGTTGCCACCTGAAAATAATTTCAAAATGGATTATGTTAAACCCATTATTTCTCACAAATGTATTCCAAATCTCATTTTAGTTTTGTTCGACCTATGATAAGATGACATTTCCAGTTAGCTGTCCAATTTAACTTTTCCTGTTGTTGTGTAAGTAATGTTTGTGACTCGGAAATAGATAACGATTCCCAAACAAATTTTAAATGATAGTGTAACAACTAGCTCATAACGAATTGCCATTTCGTGTTTCATTATTGTCAAAAGCTTTCGTAGATTAGAAAATAGAAACTATATTTTCAAATATTGAAATAAAATTATTTTCAAGTAATAGAATACACTTATAACAAATATTTGGCTATTTCAAATAACTATTTGGTCAGACAAGATATTTCTAGAGTACCCACTGATGTTTATAGAGATGACTTAAGGATACGAATTAAAAAATGGGACAGTCAAGTGTTTTATGGAACATAGTAACAATATATTTTTTATACATTCACTTATATCAACCCGTTTGCTTAGGTAATGACTCTTCGAAATTATTATTCTTGTATAATCTTGTGTAAATATTATAAGTGTGTGTGTGTGGTCATTTAGGTAATGTTCAAGTTATTAGGAATTTGAAAATTTAAAAATAAATAAATCAAATAATTACTTGAATTCATGTAGGAGTACTCTTAAACTCAAGTATCAGAATATTCAACGATATATATATGTAACATATGTATTGGACTTTATTTAGAAGAAACTAAATAAACAGTCAAACGGGACAATAGTTCTCTTCTATTTCTGTTCGGATCATTACTACACACTAATTTGACTTCACCCTTGTATTCTATCGACACTATAGGCCTGTGTTTTTTTTAATAAATTAATTATAAACTGTTAACATATATGTAACTGCTACTTACTCCAAACGGTTTGTTTTCGTCCACCTTCCCGAATGGTATTCCAAGAAACATGGAATAATCTCCATCATCAGATCTTAAACCACTTACAATACCTTGCGTGGTCTCAACCAGCGGATCAATTCTTTCAATCCCTTGGACCACTCGGAAAACTAAGAAACACGTTATAATCCACATCTTACGAGACAATGACTTCAGCTTCGATATCAGTTCTGACCCGTAACTTCAAAACAAATCTTATCGTCGTTACAGTTTGAGTGTTTGTACAATGTATCGATGTTTCATAAACATCGATGTTCTGCATCAATTATAAGTGTACAATAAATCATCGATATTTTTCATGCCATACACATTCAATACTTGAGTGGAAATATATATAAATATACATACTCCAATAGATAAAATATATAGTAGCATTTATTCGTATCAGTGACATATACATAAGTTTTGTATAATAGTTAATAGTTGTGGTAATTTATTCCTGAAGTTCTGCTTGCTGTAACTTCTTAAAGATTACTATAGGCCATAATTGATCTACAATCTGAGATTGAAATATTAGTAATATGTATAGTAATAGTAATAGTATAGATCACTATCACTCACTGAACTTATGTTTTTAATTGATTAATAGTTTATTGTCCCTTAGTTATTAATTGTTTTAGAGTCATATTCATTCCAAATACTTAATTCTTTTAAATCCTTATTACCTATAGTTTCAAAAAACAATATTATAACCAATAGATGCCGATTTATTCCTAAAATATTGATTGTTCGCTTCATATCATCTAATGCTGTAGTGTCTACGGTAGTAATCCCTAACTATCAACATGAATACACAGAGCACAAGTTATCAACCTTGAGATACTCCTTGTATAAAATTCAAACAATAACACTTGACTTATTATCAATTACCATATATTTCTTTGCGATCATGGCGTTTGTATTAGTGCCAAAACATCGACAACTAATCATAAAGAAAAGAAAATATATGGCAAAACATAGAAATACAAAACAGGAATCAATTGTAATCTTAATAAGTTCGGTATTTGTATTTCCCGGCGTTATCTCAAAAAAATAGGTGCCGCTATGAACTTATTAAACATTGATTATATTTAGTTGTGTGTCTCTATCGCTTAAAAAATATTTTATCTCTTTAGCAAACTTTGTTTCATTAAACATAACACAATTAAAATTGATTTCGCCATAGATATAGGTAATTAGTTAATTATCTTCTAAGTGAAACGTGTTAAAGACAATGCTGCAATGAAAAAAATCACAAATTTTTAAATATGTTCGAATACACTTACAAATTTCTTTTAATAATCATTTTGCTAGTTATTCTTTGGTAAAATTAACATCATATTCTTCCTTCTATAAACACATGCTTTAAACACACTAAGGATCTTTGTACACATTGTTTTTTTTTGTATAATATATTGAACGATTAATAGATATAAAGTATTACAGCACGTTTATATCGTGTTCCATCTCCTATTAACTATAACTCTTACATTTTGTCATCATACCTAATTAGAAATGTAAAGAAAATCAAATCATACCTCTTACCTCATTAGAAATTTTAAAGAGCGTGTTTCATCTGCTATGATACTAATTTAAACACATCAATCTGTTTACTACAAATGAAGTTTTAATGCATATTATTCTCATCATAAATCCATGAGATAAGTCACATGCATGTCTTAATAATAATTATTAAAAAAAAGAAAGTTATACATTTTACGTAATTTCAATCAATAAATACTTAGGTAGTACAGTAACAAACATTTTTTTTTGTTGCGATTTGTTGCTATATTGGAAAGGTTATTAATAAATATTACGATATCATTGTATCGGTTTGTCGATAAAAATGGTGTAGATTTTTAATAAAAGATATTTATTGGAAGGTCATAAAAAGATAATAATAATAATTGAAAACCAACATTAAAAAATTAACAATGAAATATCAATTCAATAATATTTAATTACCAATAATTTTAGAACATCCTAACGAGTTTATTGATCATAGCAAAACCCGCGCAAGGAACAAAAAAATATATATAATTTATATATACGATAGTGCTCCAAAAACAATGTAATTATACAACATGTATGTAATGATACAATTTTAACCATAATTATAATTTATTATTACATATGAGTGAAGTACATATAAATACCCCTGTATATGGAGGAAGAAAAATAAAATTATGTTACAATATTTACGTCAGAAAACAGTTCCGACAAGTAACCAACAATACTTTATTTTGTATAATTGGGAATACAATATATATATGTACAGAAAAGTCTGGAGAAAAGCGATATATTAATATATATCTCTTTTCTCAAGACTTTTCTGTACACATTTTTGTGAGCTGCATTTCTCAAGTAGTTCGCGTACAGGAACGTTTCGTTTTGTTTGCAGGATCTCCGGAACCTAGTTCATTTTTTTTAGGTTGTCTCGTCCCGAACCAGAGAAAAAACATTCTTACCCCTACACACGTTCGTCTTTGTTTGTTAAATGATTTTACTGCAACTATACTTAAAGAAGGCAATACATTTTAAATGTATAAATATGTATTAATTTTACTTTTACTACGGCCCCGCGAGACTTGTGTGTCTTTTTGTTTAATTTTTTTTAAGTAAAATAATGTAAACAATAATAATATTCAAAATTTAATTGATAACGTAATAAAAACGTTTATAAATGTAAGCTACGTCTTGAATGTTTAACATATTTCGAAATAAATAACGAATGAAAATTTTGTCAACCTGGAGACGACAAGAGACGAGAAAGAGTGACGGACCCCAGACGACGTAGGATCGAGTCCTGTCCGAGTTTGTGAATTTATATCAAAATTTATGTCATAGATGTTTTCGAGCACTGAGTGTCAACAGTAAGTAAGTGGCGTCAGCGGGACTAGCTCATTGGCACTAGTTCTTACTCATTCTCACTCTAACAAGTTGCTCCTAACCAAATGAACTAAAGATGTACATAGCGAGAAATCGCAATGTTATGTTATTTGTATTTATTACTCACGTAGTTCATGTCTGGGAGTGTTTTTAAGACTTAGTTTGTTCGAGAAATTCACTGCTTATTACAGCCTAGCGCTCAAAATCGAAATAATAAAATCGATGACGCTAAATACTCCAAATGTCTGTAATATGTCTGTAAAAAAATTATAATTATAGTAAGACATTACGCCAGCAAAAGATGTTAGGAGAAGGACTAGAGGTGTAGGAGATATGCAAAAAGAGACAAGAAAATTAATAAGTTCCTTATTCTAAGAAACTTAGGCTCTTTATTAATAAGACTGCCTTATTAACTATGTAAGTGAAAAATTAACATGATTATATTGAAAGGGAAAGATTTGGACCAAGCACACCATATCATTGGAAAGAAGGAATAGTGATTATAAAACTCAATAAGAACGAAATATTAATTATCAATTTAAGTTTATTCAACATTAGTACAATTTACATCTAAAGAAACGAATTTTTGAGGTTGTAATTGATCATATCTTATGTTGAAGCATCTATTGGATTATAATTTTTAAGTTTATCCTTATTGGCTAAAACCAAAAGATTCCAGAAAGCCATTCTTTCTTTAAAGGGTCGCTTTTCCATAGATAATTCCGAGTTTATACTCAAGTAGTTCAGAGCTTGCTTGGTAACAGGAATCCATTTAACCGGTAGTAACTGGGTCGCTTGTGGAGTAGGATCCCTGTAAAAAAAAACTCTTACTACCGTACACATTCAAATTTCAGAACTACTCAGGCAGTATTTTTGTAGTAGATGCATAAAAACAATTGATAATATTTATAGATATGGCTAATCTATGTATATTATAACTTAAAAGTATATTAATATTAACTAAACAAAATGAGAATTTTGGTGTATATACAATAATTACTCACCCATATTTAACAAAGTTGGTCCATAATGTTGTTAATCTATCAATCATCTCTTGGTCTTCTTTGGTGGGAATGGATTGGTCATACATGATATCAAATAAATAGCTTATTTCATCTTCATGTGCTGCACCTCCACCAATTAGGTTATTCCTCTTCTTAATAAGATTTCTTTCACCGCTATACGAAAACAAGTAATGGTAGATTTCTGCTCCCTCGTTCAAATACTTTTGTATACTTTTTTGCACAGGATAGATGAAATCGTGATCGGAATGAAAATCTACCAAATTCCATTGAACTGCCTTACTGATTTTTTCATCACCGATGTAGAAATTACGAACAATATCTTCCATCTGATTGAAATTTTCATCGTAATAGAATATTTCATTCAAAGATGTATTGAAAATGTTTATAGTTTCGAACGCACTTTCGGGTTCGTTTATATATAATTTCATCCATTCATGACTATTATATCCTGTTAGTATAGGTGTATTTTTTGCATTAGGCACCCTCATATTATTCGGATGTTCAGTTAAAAAACTTTCGACATTTTCAAATTCTTTTTCTACGCATACTTTGAAATACATCGGTGGTTTTTCTGATACCGCTGTAATGACTGATTTCACATCAGTTTTGGCAATAAATGATATGGCATCAGAAAAGTTTTCTGTTTCGTAACCTAAACGCTTAGCGAGTATAATTGGTTTTGTTAAATCACTTTCAGCCATAGCCCATGGACTAAATACAGAACCACTTTGTAAAATTATTTGGTTGAACAAATTTTCTTGTTTAGACCATAGATGGAAGTCAATAAGAGCCGCACCGGCACTTTGTCCCATTAGAGTCACTTTATTAACGTCTCCACCGAAAGAAGCGATATTGTCTTTAATCCATCGGAGACCTAAATGCTGATCTTTGAGTCCCTGGTTTCCAGGAATTTCTGGAGTATCTAAACACATAAATCCATATGCTCCAACTCTATAATTCATGGTCACCAAAATGATATCATGTCTCATGAAAAACTTGGGTCCATATAAGTATCTCCCAGCGAATCCTACTTGTAAACCACCTCCATGAATCCAGACCAAAACAGGGAGTGTGCTTCTTGGATCCGCATCACTTGGTACATAAATGTTCAGATGGAGACAGTCCAACGTTCCAACTATGGTCTTGTTAAACTCTTCTTCTTGTGGGCATATAGCAGAATCGTCGTATGCCCAGAATGTTGTCTCAAACTTAGGATACGGTGTAGCTACCTAAAATATTTTGAAGATATTTTTAACATCATTATAAGTTTTAAAAGTTATCATAACGTATGTTTTACTTAAGTAATGTCGCGTTAATTTTTTACGTATATGTGCTAACTAAAAAAACATTTTTTGCTAATGTAAGACAGTAAGGTAAGGTTAGGTACGCTAAAGTACGGTAAGGTATAACTAAAAATACTATATATATCAAAAACAGATTATTTACTATTTAATGTAAATGACTCGGAAGTTTTTTTAAATTAGATCTAATGAGTTTTCAGTTTCTTGTCTTTGTATTTTTTTTTTGTATAGACAGTTTTGCTAAATTGTTTAGTAAATAATATTTATTTTATGGCAATAAAACACAATTATTATATTTATTTAACCATTAAAATTCTCTGTGGTATATTAATGTTGGTGGTTTAACATTTAGTATTAAAAAAATGTTATAAAGTATAAATAATCTGATATCTGAACATCGCTTAAAGCCTCTTTTTCTAACTAATTTGTTATGTTTTACTCACCCCAAATGGTTTATCTTCATCCACTTTTCCGTAAGGTATTCCAAGGAACATGGAGTAAGCACCATCATCTGATCTTAGACCTCTTATAATGCCTTGATTAGTATGAACCACCGGATCAACCCTCTTCATACCCTGGACCACCCCCAAAACTAAAAGAACAACTATTATGATCCGCATTTTAGAAAACAATGACTTCAGTTTCACCCTTGGACCTGTTTTTAAATATGAATTCCAGATCTTAAATCTAGATTTCTAATCTTATCATTCTGTTATCAATAACTGACGAGTTACTGTTAATTATAGTAATTATTTTCTAAATTGTATTATATATATTTTTTTTAATATTCTTACATTATTCAATTTTGTAATAAATGAAACTAAATTTGATTGCAAGTTAGTTTTCTCTAGTAAGTATATTTTATAGTCTTCTTTCATGTATCTATAGTTATTTTACGTCTTTGACACTGCACATTTATTTTGTAATTCAAATTAAATATAACTTAAATTATACTTAAACTTATATATATATATAATACTAGCGAACCCAGCCCGCTTCGCTGGGCTAACCCTTACTTTACCTGGTGGCGAGTTACATCAATGGGCATAGCATATTCGTTTTCTTCGAGGAAAAATACATGGTCATACCAACTTTTATGACAATCGGTTGAACGGGGCGGAAGTCTATATTTGACAGCGCCGCCTGGTGGCGAGTTACATCAATGGGCATACCATATAAACCTTCTCCGTGGAAAAATACATATACATACCAATTTTCATAATCATCGGTCCAATAGTTTCTGAGTTCATCGATTTCATATATACAAACATCCTTCTTTATATATATAGATATATAAATGGCATTCGTTGTGTCCCTACAAATAAAAGTAATAAAAGCAGGTGTTTTATATATATATATTTTTAATATGTATTATGATGCATACTATGAAAATTAACGTATCGTACACAATTTTTTTCTTTGGAAAAATCCGTTGTGGATTTCCACTGACTAAGAAAGTTATGACCGGTTGGTTGTAACTGACATATTCAGCATTGATGACGCTGCAACTTTTATCATCAAAAAAAACCAACGGTTAACTACATCGTTTTAGTGGGCCGTCATGGGATCCTTTGCGCTTTCACCAAGATGCCGCGGCGAAACCCCACGTGTAAATTAAAGCACGTAAAGTCAATTTGTATCCTTTTCTTAATTCAAATCTAATATTTTTTTTACACTATTATTAATTCAAATTTATTAAAATTAATTTTAAATTTTTAGTTTAGTTTTTATATAAGAATATTTATTATATATTTTTATTTAAACATTTTTTTTAATAGAACAACTTACTATTAAACTGTGTTTGAGAAGATATTAGCTGCTTTCTAAAGATATTCGATGTAGTGTGTTAAAGAACTATTTACATACAGTACATGATTTTTTAAATATGCTACTATGAAAAATACTGATTTTCAATAAAATCAAAAATATATTCTAAGTCAGTAATAGTCCCATAATACTCTGCACAAAATACTCTACCAGGTAAAGTCGGGTGTTGGATAAACCATAGATCGCATATCCTGAAAATCCTGGATAGGATAACAGGACTGAATATTTAAATTATTGCATTGTCATCGGTCCTCAGTAAGTATACAAAGTTTCAAAATCATCCGACGTTCGAAACTTCCATTACATAGGCATCTACTATGATACATACCAATCTAATAAAAGCTTTTAAAAAATAGCATTAACCTATTTTTCATCATGAATACAAATTTTTCTTAGTAATGTATTATTTCAAAATCGAAAAATGCATATTATTAGAATATTACTTTAAAATATAATAAAAATGTTGAGTATTATGAAAACATTAAATATTTTTTTAATATAATAAAATCACTTTATTATTACGAGACTTTAGTTTCAAGATACAGCTATTGTTAATTTGTTGTTAGACCTGAATGATTTCATAGAAGCTATCGATTCTAAATATTTTCTAACGGGGCGAGGAGGACCTCTGCATACTCTGTGTACAGTACTAAATTCTATATTTTTTATTTCGTAACTTTTGCCTACACATATACATACTTATTATTAAACAACAAAAACCATTTACTTAGACATCTACTGAATACGTGTTCTTAACATTTCTTTAATTTCAATAAATTCATGTTATGTGGACATAGAAATAAATTTGATACGGATTATTTGTAGTGTAGAGTTTGTGTATGAAATGGGCTTTCTTTTACATTTTTGTTTTTATCGAGATTGTGTTCACAGAAATAATAATAATAATATCGGCACAAATTACACACCTTGATCTAACCCCTAAGTAAGCAAATTATTTGTTTGTGTTAAGGGTGTTAGACAACGATATAAATACATATAAATACTGAGAATATATTTAATAAACGACCAATCCCAGAAACACAGACATCTATAAATGCCTGTCTCCGTCGGGAAGAGAACCCGAGCCCCATTGCGCCGTGACAAGTTAGGCGTCTGCGCTAACCACTATTATTTTATTTCATTAGCAAGCTAATTGTTAGATCACAGGGACAATAGTAATGTAAAGAATGAATAGTGAGAATAAAACTGAAATTCTCATAAGCAAAATTAAGTTTATTAAACAGATATATTCAATATTTTTTTAAAGAAACATTTTTTTTTTCAATATTGAAAGTAGTAATAGGCCCAATATTATGTAAAAGGTACCATCGGATTATATCCTTTAATTTTTCCCTTATTGGCTTCAAAAAATAGTTTCCAAAAAGCCATTCTTTCTTTAAAGAGATATTTTCCTGTAGATAATTCCGAGTTTATATTCAAATAGTTGAGAGCTTCTTCGGTAACTGGCAACCATTTTGTCGGTAGTAAGTCGGTTGTTTCTGGTGTAGGTTCACTGTAAAACAAAAACTTACAAATTAAAACTTCATTGCTAGTAAAACAGTAAGTACTTTTTGTGTAGATGTAAAAAAGTATGCTGATGCATAGAGTTAAGATACATTTATGTATATTTTCGTTATATTTTATATTTTTTTACTTAAAAATTAATTAAAGGTGTACAAGCAAAAATAATATTTATGTTAATATGTTTGGTTACCCGTATTTTACGAAGTTGGTCCATAATGTTGTTAATATATCAATAATCTTTTGGTCTTCTTTCGTCGGAGTGGATGGGTCATGGATCATATCAAATAAATAACTAATTTCATCCGCATGAGCTGCACCAGTTTCAGATACGTTAAATCTTTTTTTTACAAAATTTCTTTCACCGCTATACGAAAACAGATAATGGTAAATATTTTTTGCTCCATTGTTCAAAAACCTCTCTATACTTTCCTGCATGGGATAGATAAAACCAAGATCGGATGAGAAATCTACTAAATTCCATTGAACTGATTTGCCAACTTCTTCATCACCTATGTAGAAATGACGAACAATATCTTCCATTTCAAAGAAATCCTCATCGTAATTAAATATTTCATTCAAAGTTTTATTGAATACATTCATATTCTTAAACTCACTTTCTGGTTTGTTTATATATGACAACATCATTTCATGACTATTGAATCCTGTCAGTATAGGTGTATTCCTTGCTTTAGGTACGTTCGAATTTCTGGGATGTTCACTTAAAATACTTTCGACATTTTCAAATTTCTTTTCTACGCACACATTAAAATACATAGAAAGGTCTGTTACTGCTGCTATTACTAATTTAACATCAGCTTTGGCAAGGAATAACAAAGCATCAGATAAATTTACCGCTCCGTAACCTAAATGTTTAGCGAGTATTAATGGTTGTGTTAAATCAGGTTCAGCAATGGGCCTAAATACAGAACCACTTTGCAAAATTACTTGGTCGAACAATTTTTCTTGGTTGGACCATAAATGATATTCGACGGAAGCTGCTCCAGCACTTTCTCCCATAACAGTTATTTTATTTACATCACCGCCAAAAGATGCGATATTATCATTTATCCACCGCAGAGCTAATAACTGATCTTTGAGTCCCTGGTTTCCTGGAACCTCTGGCGTATCCAAACACATGAATCCATATGGCCCAAGTCTATAGTTCAATGTGACCAAAATTACATCATGTCTGATCAAATATTTGGGTCCATATAAATATCTCCCAGCGAATCCATATTGGAAACCACCTCCATAAATCCAGACCAGAACTGGAAGTTTGTTTTTAGAACTTGCACCACTTGGCACGTAAATGTTCAGATGGAGACAATCCAATGTTCCAACTATGGTCTTATTAAACTCTTCAACTTGTGGACATATAGCAGAATCGTCGTACGCTAAGAACGTTTTTTCAAACCTGGGATACGGTTTAGCTGCCTATAAACATTTAGAAAAGTTAATATTGGCTGTTCTGTTTCAAGTTATGTTCTTTTAACTAAAACTAGAATATGTTTAGAATTGTAAGTTTTGAGATCAACGTGGTTATTTTCACTAGAATTATGTACAGAAACGGGATTATTGCCACGGTCAGTTATATTATCATTATTACCTCGATATTTCGAAGCGGTTACACGCTCCATGGTCACGAGTGTCTACAGACAGACTGACTTAGCAGTCTACTCGTTACCAGTTCAGTAAAAGTTCACGTATGTATACGCTTATTATACATGCCATAAAGGATAATATTATATTTATTGGTAAGAGTATAAAGGTAAAACTCACAATAGTTTAATTACAGTTTTTTAAAAATTTGTTATTAGATCGATGCGTTTTCTGATTCGTATTAGATGTTTAGCAGCTGTTGATATTTATTTTATTTTGATAATTAATTATATTTGTAAGTACCTGTCATGGGAGAATAATATTGTTTTATTCGATTTAAATAAAAATAAGTAAATATATCGTTATCGTTATATTATCGTTAATTATTTTGAAAAGTTCTGTTAAAGATCTTTTTTGGAAAATTGGATGAACTTTTTTATTTTTTTTCTATAATCATTGAAAGTATTCTACTTTTTTTCTTTTCTTTCAATTTTGTTATCAAATAAACGGGAGGAAATATCTAAACTCTTACATAACATATGGTGGTTTTATTGGTTTTAATACACTCACCCCAAACGGATTATCTTCATCTAACTCTCCGAAAGGTATTCCAAGGAACATGGAGTAATCACCGTCATCTGATATTAGACCTCTTATAATGCCTTGATTAGTCTCAACCAGCGGATCAACTCCTTCAATTCGCTGGACCACTCCCAAAACTAAGAAACAGAGTATTACAATCCGCATTTTACAGCACACTGACTTCAGTGTGAAATCAGAAATGCTCTTAAAATTGACACCTAGATCTTTAATCTTATCCTTTCATTATCAATGACAGATGGATTGCTGGTAAGTTTTGGTGTTATCTGAAATAACATGTTATTATTGTATACTAACATGTTATATTTTTTTTACGTAATACCAGTTTGCAATAAACAGGCTTAGTTTCCTTCAGTAAGTCTTTGCCATAATTCATCTGTTATATCATATTTTAGTAAGTATTTACCATATTTGTATGACAATTTTTAGACTTTCATACTTTTGAAGTATTCAGGTTGTACACTACGTTTTCTCTTAATCTTATATTTTTTATACTAATAAACTCCAATTATAATAACTATAAACATTTTGTTAAATGTATCTTTACACTATGTTAAGTGATCCTAAAACTATGTTAAGTAATCTCAACACTATATTTTAGCACCATAAATGTACATTTTGTATATTTATACAGTCATAGCAAAGTTGTTCTTTATTTAGCTGTATTCCTGAGCCTCCCAAAAAAACATTTCATATACCACTGCTACACTGAAATGTTGTAGCTGGACCGCACTGTCTGATCCTAATATAAAATGAACAATAATGTACTTCATATTTAGCAACTGTAATAAAAAGTCATTACTTTTTTCATTTTAAGAATATTTTTCTACTTGCAATAATACCCATTTCTTTTGTATGCTTTGGTATGATTTCTTTCACCCCAACGGAACATAATTAAAAAGAAACCTTAAGTAGGGAACTTTCTCAAAAGAATAAAACATATTTTTAATTACTAAGGTCAAAAATCACTTCATGGTATGAGTTAATAATGTTTTATGTGATGTAATTAATGAATTGATCAAAATTTTTTATCGAAACATTATTAAAGTAATGTTACTTTTAGGATACCAAGGTACAAAACTTGAGAATAAGATAATTGTAATATTGTTTTAAGAGATGGTGGTAAGCCTGCTGGATACTAATTAATTAGTTCGTCTGTGTGAATTTTGCTAAGTCTCTATTCGTTCGCAAAATACGAAAGACTCTTTTATAGTGCAGTTATTGTTAAACTCATCTAATTGGACATATGGCAGAATCATATGCCAAAATGCTTTTTTTAATCTGAGAGACGGTTTGACTACCTAATAATATTTGTAAATTTAATTTTGTCTATATCTTTTCAAGTGATCTAGTAATGTTCCTTCAGTTTATATATATCTGGAACAGATTTTTGACTGTTTTAGAATATTGTTTGGATTGCTGAAAAATTTCTGACTCTGTCCAAGGTCCGTAAATTAAACTTATTTAAGTTGTTTTAGTAACCGTTTTTAATAAAAGCTGTAAAGCAATCATAATTTGCAAATCTCATAGAGCAATTGCAACCTTAACGAATAAGTTATGTACGTACTTCATACGGCTTATCTTCATCCAACTTCCCGAAAGGTATTCCAAGGAACATGGAGTAATCACTATCATTTGATCTTAGACCTCTTATAATGCCTTGACTAGTCTCATCCATGGATCAACTATTTCCATTTCCTGGACCACTCCCAAAACTAAAAACCACTCTTATTATAATCCGCATTTTATCACTGACTTTCGTTTTAATCTTCAAAATATTTTAGTTTTTAGAGTCTTATACTTTCGCTATCAATAACAAATGGACTGCTAGTAAGTTTATTTACTTTTGGAAGAATTATATATTTTTTTAGATTTTATATCTTCTGTACATCCTGATTGGACTGGAGGCTAGTTTTCTTAAGTAAGCGTAAAGAGCAGTGCATGCGCTTTTGAAACGTAAGAATCCATTTGCATGGTTCCAAACGCTAAGTTCATACAAAAATTAAGCAAGGAATCTATGGCATTCTTTTACCTTTATATATGGGCTTATAGGGATTCCAACTTCAAACACTAAAAATAATAGTTTTTTTAAAATACCTTATCTTATAACTAAGACTGCCTATTGATAACATTTTGAAAGTGGTTACAGTGAAGCAACACTTGTAAAATTGCCAACAAGTTAGTTATTTTGGCAAAAAAATTAATATCTTGAGTATTATAATAAGCTTTGGGTATAAGAATGCGTTTAAACATTTTTATTCTGTTATTCTGTGATAGATAAATTTTTACATTTTTTTTTTCTAAAATTTTTTTTTGTTTTACTTTACGTTTAGCATCTATTATTCTATGATTATATTTATATTATGCAAGTGGCTTTTTAAATTTAATGTAAGCATTTTTCCGGACGTGTATTATATTTTCACACATGTTGTATACAGATAAAACTGCTTTCTTTTCTATAAGACAGAGCAGAGTTCCGATAGATATAATACTTTGAAAGTTACCCAACCTTGTTGTGACGATATCATTTAGCTGTCTAATTTTCCTAACCGTTGTGCACTTAAAAAAAGTATCAATTTATTTACAAATCAACTGAAAAAGTGTTCCAAACATTTTTTTTTTGAATTAAATAGTGTAATATAGACATTTCAAAAAAATATATATGAATCGTAAATTATTTTTAGTGTAGTGTTTGTAAAACAGGCAAACATTTACAATTATGCAAAATATTATAATTAAGCATTTATGTCTTTGTCGGGATTGGGTTCAGCGATAGCTATTTGAAGTGGATTTTGAAATTCAGGAGATAGTTGAAGCACCGCGACAATGTTCATAGAAATAATAAACAGTGAAAATAAAACGTCATAAAAATTAAATACTAATAAACACATGAAGTTTATTCAACAGATATATTCAATTAATTTCTAAAGAAACAAATAATGTAACTTCCATCGGTCCCATATTAAATTAAAGGTACCATCGGATTATATCCTTTAAGTTTTCTCTTATTGGCTTCAATAAAAAGTTTCCAGAATGCCATTCTGTCATTAAAGGGTCGTTTTCCTGTAGATAATTCTAAGTCTATATTCAAATAGTTAAGAGCTTCCTTAGTAACTGGCAACCATTTTATCGGTAGCAATTCGGTTGTTTCTGGTGTAGGCTCCCTGTAAAAAAAACCTATTTTTATCTTAATAGTCTTAAAAACTTAAAAAGTACACATTAAAACTTCATTGCTACACAGACAGTACTTTTTGTTTAGATTTTCCATTTACATACCGACACATAAGGCTAAGACACAACTTATAATATTATTACTTACATTATTATTATACATATTTACACAACTTATATTATTACATATTATAAATATGTATTATATAGATGTAAAATAATACTTAAGATTCGTTCAACTACTTGCATTGTTTTAGTTTTTTTATATTTAACCGTGTTTTTTCAATGTTAATGTCAAATGATTTGTTCTCCTCAGTGATGAGGAAGATGGCATCACATTGTATGAAAGATAAAATGTCACCTTGATGACGCGAAAATCTTTTAAAGGACGTCGGGACACGAAAAAGATTGAAAATATTATTTTAATCAGTTTAAGAGCGACAAATAAACTTTTATTGCCGTATCTTTGTTTTACAGAGCAACACAAAAAACATTTGTCGTAAACCGAAAGAATTTATAATAGGCTTATATAGATACGGCTATATTATTGTAAATGTTCAAAAATTTTTTTTTAGGTATATATCTTTACTCACCCATATTTTACGAAGTTGGTCCATAATGTTGTTAATATATCAATAATCTTTTGGTCTTCTTTCGTAGGGGTAGATGGGTCATGAATCATATCAAATAAATAACTAATTTCATCCGCATGTGCTGCACCAATTTCAGTTATATTCGATCTTTTTTTAACAAAATTTCGTTCACCACTGTACGAAAACCGGTAATGGTAGACATTTTCGGCCCCATTGTTCAAAAACCTTTGTATACTTTCCTGTACGGGAAAGATGAAATCGCTATCGGATGAGAAATCTATTAAATTCCATTGAACTGCTTTACTTACTTCTTCATCACCTATGTAAAAATGACGAACGATATCTTCCATTTCAATGAAATCCTTGTCGTAATTGAATATTTCACTTAACGATTTATTGAATACATTCATATTTTTAAAATCACTCTCTGGTTTGTTTATAAATAATATCATCCATTCATGACTATTAAATCCTGTCAGTATAGGTGTATTCCTTGCTTTAGGTACGTTCGAATTTCTGGGATGTTCACTTAAAATACTTTCGACATTTTCAAATTTCTTTTCTACGCACACCTTAAATTCCATCGATAGGTTTGTTACTGCTGCTATTACTAAATTAACATCAGTTTTGGCAAGGAATGCCAAGGCATCAGATAAATTTACTGTTTTGTATCCTAAACGTTCAGCGAGTTTTAATGGTTGTGTTAAATCAGGCTTATCAATTGCCCACGGACTGAATATAGAACCACTTTGCATAATAGTTTGGTTAAACAGTTTTTCTTGCTTAGACCATAAATGGAAGTCAACAGAAGCCGCTCCAGCACTTTCTCCCATTAGAGTCAGTTTATTAACATCTCCACCGAAAGATGCGATATTTTCATTGATCCAACGGAGGGCTAAAAGTTGATCTTTGAGTCCCTGGTTTCCGGGAACCTCTAGCGTATCTAAACACATAAATCCATACGCTCCCAGCCTATAGTTCAAGATGACTTCATGTCTGATCAAATCTTTTGGTCCAAATAAATATCTATTGTCACATCTATATTGGAAGCCACCTCCATGAATCCAGATCAAAACAGTAAGTTTATTTCTGGAACTTGCAACACTTGGCACAAAAATATTCAATTTAAGACAATCCAATGTTCCAACTATGGAGTTATTAAACTCTTCGACTTGTGGACATATAGCAGAATCGTCGTGTGCCAAGAAAGTTTCTTCAAACTTGGGATATGGCGTTGCCACCTGAAAATAATTTCAAAATAGATTATGTTAAACCCATTATTTTTCACAAATGTATTCCAAATCTCATTTTAGTTTTGTTCGACCTATGATAAGACGACATTTCCAGTTAGCTGTCCAATTCAACTTTTCCTGTTGTTGTGTAAGTAATGTTTGTGACTCGGAAATAGATAACGATTCCCAAACAAATTTTAAATGATAGTGTAACAACTAGCTCATAACGAATTGCCATTTCGTGTTTCATTATTGTCAAAAGCTTTCGTAGATTAGAAAATAGAAACTATATTTTCAAATATTGAAATAAAATTATTTTCAAGTAATAGAATACACTTATAACAAATACTTGGCTATTTCAAATAACTATTTGGTCAGACAAGATATTTCTAGAGTACCCACTGATGTTTATAGAGATGACTTAAGGATACGAATTAAAAAATGGGACAGTCAAGTGTTTTATGGAACATAGCATCAATATTAGTTGTAATTAGTAACAATATTGTTTGCTTAGGTAATGACTCTTCGAAATTATTATTCTTGTATAATCTTGTGTAAATATTATAAGTGTGTGTGTGTTGTCATTTAGGTAATGTTCAAGTTATTAGGAATTTGAAAATTTAAAAATAATTAAATTAAATAATTACTTAAATTCATGTAGGAGTACTCTTAAACTCAAATATCAGAATATTCAACGATATATATATGTAACATATGCATTGGACTTTATTTAGAAGAAACTAAATAAACAGTCAAACGGGACAATAGTTCTCTTCTATTTCTGTTCGGATCATTACTACACACTAATTTGACTTCACCCTTGTATTTTATCGACACTATAGGCCTGTGTTTTTTTTAATAAATTAATTATAAACTGTTAACATATTTGTAACAGCTACTTACTCCAAACGGTTTGTTTTCGTCCACCTTCCCGAATGGTATTCCAAGAAACATGGAATAATCTCCATCATCAGATCTTAAACCACTTACAATACCTTGCGTGGTCTCAACCAGCAGGTCAATTCTTTCAATCCCTTGGACCACTCGGAAAACTAAGAAACATGTTATAATCCACATCTTACGAGACAATGACTTCAGCTTCGATATCAGGTCTGACCCGTAACTTCAAAAAAAATCTTATCGTCGTTACAGTTTGAGTGTTTGTACAATGTATCGATGTTTCATAAACATCGATGTTCTGCATCAATTATAAGTGTACAATAAATCATCGATATTGTTCATGCCATACACATTCAATACTTGAGTGGAAATATATATAAATATACATACTGCAATAGATAAAATATATTAGTAATATGTGTCTATATATCACTATCACTCACTGAACTTATGTTTTTAATTGATTAATAGTTTATTGTCCCTTAGTTATTAATTGTTTTAGAGTCATATTCATTCCAAATACTTAATTCTTTTAAATCCTTATTACCTATATTTTCAAAAAACAATATTATAACCAATAGATGCCGATTTATTCCTAAAATATTGATTGTTCGCTTCATATCATCTAATGCTGTAGTGTCTACGGTAGTAATCCCTAACTATCAACATGAATACACAGAGCACAAGTTATCAACCTTGAGATACTCCTTGTATAAAATTCAAACAATAACACTTGACTTATTATCAATTACCATATATTTCTTAGCGATCATGGCGTTTGCATTAGTGACAAAACATCGAAAACTAATCATAAAAAAAAAGAAAATATATGGCAAATCATAGAAATACAAAACAGGAATCAATTGTAATCTTAATAAGTTCGGTATTTGTATTTCCCGGCGTTATCTCAAAAAAATAGGTGTCGCTATGAACTTATTAAACATTGATTATATTTAGTTGTGTGTCTCTATCGCTTAAAAAATATTTTATCTCTTTAGCAAACTTTGTTTCATTAAACATAACACAATTAAAATTGATTTCGCTATAGATATAATTAGTTAATTATCTTCTAAGTGCAACGTGTTAGAGATATTGCTGCAAGGAAAAAAATCACAAATTTCTAAATACGTTCGAGTACACTTACAAATTTAATTTAATAATCATTTTGCTAGTTATTCTTGGGTAAAATTAACATCATATTCTCCCTTCTATAAACACATGCTTTAAACACACTAAGGGTCTTTGTACACATTGTTTTTTTTTGTACAAAATATTGACAATTAATAGATATAAAGTATTACAGTACGTTTATATCGTGTTCCATATCCTATTAACTATAATTCTTACATTTTGTTATCATACCAAATTAGAAATGTTAAAAAAATCATACCTATAATCATAAAGAAATTTTAAAGAGCGTGTTTCATCTGCTATGATACTAATTTAATCACATCAATCTGTTTATTACAAATGAAGTTTTAATGCATATTATTCTCATGATAAATCTAAGAGATAAGTCACATGCATGTCTTAATAATAATTATTAAAAAAAAGAAAGTTAGACCTCTTATGTAATCATTTCAATTAATAATAACTTAGGTAGTACAGTAAGAAACATTTTTTTTGTTGCGATTTGTTGCTATATCGGAAAGGTTATTAATAAATATTACGATATCATTGTATCGGTCTGTCGATAATTTTTTTTAAATAAAAGATATTTAATAGAAGGTCATAAAAAGATAACAATAATAATTGAAAACCAACATTAAAAATTAACAATGAAATATCAATTCAATAATATTTGATTACCAATAATTTTCAGAATATCCTAACGAGTTTATTGATCATAGCAAAAACCGCAAAGAACAAAAAGATATAAATATATTTTTTAATCTTGTTGCACACGACGACCCGAACCAACTTTTTTTGTGAGCTCATAGGCAGTTATGTACCATAACTGTTGGGGAGAGGGTTTAGATATTCCGTGTCATATGTCAGAGATAAATATAGATTGATAGCACTAGCACTAGCGCGATCACCTGTCGTCACACTACTATTTTGTTTCTAAGATTATTCAACATAAGTACAATTTACATCTAAAGAAACGAATTTTTGAGGTTGTAATTGGTCATATCTTATGTTGAAGCTTCTATCGGATTATAATTTTTAAGTTTATCCTTATTGGCTAAAACCAAAAGATTCCAGAAAGCCATTCTTTCTTTGAAGGGTCGCTTTTCCATAGATAATTCCGAGTTTATACTCAAGTAGTTCAGAGCTTGCTTGGTAACAGGAATCCATTTAACCGGTAATAACTGGGTCGCTTGTGGAGTAGGATCCCTGTAAAAAAAAACTTACTACCGTACACATTCAAATTTCAGAACTGCTCAGGCAGTATTTTTGTAGTAGATGCATAAAAACAATTGATAATATTTATAGATATGGCTAATTTATATATATTAAAACTTAAAAGTATATTAATATTAACTTAACAAATTGAGAATTTTGGTGTATATACAATAATTACTCACCCATATTTAACAAAGTTGGTCCATAATGTTGTTAATCTATCAATCATCTCTTGGTCTTCTTTGGTGGGAGTGGATTGGTCATACATGATATCAAATAAATAGCTTATTTCATCTTCATGTGCTGCACCTCCACCAATTAGGTTATTCCTCTTCTTAATAAGATTTCTTTCACCGCTGTACGAAAACAAGTAATGGTAGATTTCTGCCCCCTCGTTCAAATACTTTTGTATACTTTTTTGCACAGGATAGATGAAATCGTGATCGGAATGAAAATCTACCAAATTCCATTGAACTGCCTTACTGATTTTTTCATCACCGATGTAGAAATTACGAACAATATCTTCCATTTGATTGAAATTTTCATCGTAATAGAATATTTCATTCAAAAATGTATTGAAAATGTTCATAGTTTCGAACGCACTCTCTGGTTCGTTTATATATAATTTCATCCATTCATGACTATTATATCCTGTTAGTATAGGTGTATTTTTTGCATTAGGCACCCTCATATTATTGGGATGTTCAGTTAAAAAACTTTCGACATTTTCAAATTCTTTTTCTACGCATACTTTGAAATACATCGGCGGTTTTTGTGATACCGCTGTGATGACTAATTTCACATCAGTTTTGGCAATAAATGATATGGCATCAGAAAAGTTTTCTGTTTCGTAACCTAAACGCTTAGCGAGTATAATTGGTATTGTTAAATCACTTTCAGCCATAGCCCATGGACTAAATACAGAACCACTTTGTAAAATGATTTGGTTGAACAAATTTTCTTGTTTAGACCATAGATGGAAGTCAACAGAAGCCGCTCCAGCACTTTCTCCCATTAGAGTCACTTTATTAACATCTCCACCGAAAGAAGCGATATTGTCTTTAATCCATCGGAGACCTAAATGCTGATCTTTGAGTCCCTGGTTTCCAGGAATTTCTGGCGTATCTAAACACATGAATCCATATGCTCCAACTCTATAATTCATGGTCACCAAAATTATATCATGTCTCATGAAAAACTTGGGTCCATATAAGTATCTCCCAGCGAATCCTATTTGTAAACCACCTCCATGAATCCAGACCAAGACAGGGAGTGTGCTTCTTGGATCCGCATCACTTGGTACGTAAATGTTCAGATGGAGACAGTCCAATGTTCCAACTATGGTCTTGTTAAACTCTTCTTCTTGTGGACATATAGCAGAATCGTCGAATGCCCAGAATGTTGTCTCAAACTTGGGATACGGTTTAGCTACCTAAAATATTTTTAAGATATTATTAGAAATATTATAAGTTTTAAAAATTATCATAATGTTACGCGTTAATTTTTTATGTACATGTGCTAACTAAAAAAATTTTTTGCTAAGGTAACACAGTAAAGTAAGGTAAGGTACGCTAAAGTACTGTAAGGTACCTTAGTAAGGTATAATATATATAACAAATATATTACTATATATAATAAATGCAGATGATTTACTATTTAATGTAAAAGACTCTGGACAGAACGGGACAAGACAGTTCCGCTAAATTGTTTAGCAAATAATATTTATTTTATTGCAATTAAAACAAATTATCATATTCAACAGACCATTAAATTAAATTTCTCTGTGGTTTATTTATGTTGGTGGTTTAACATTTAGTATTAAAGAAATTGTTATAAAGTATAAATAATCTGATATCTGAACATCGCTCAAAGCCGTTTTCTTTTAACTAATTTGTTATGTTATACTCACCCCAAATGGTTTATCTTCATCCACTTTTCCGTAAGGTATTCCAAGGAACATGGAGTAAGCACCATCATCTGATCTTAGACCTCTTATAATGCCTTGATTAGTATGAACCACCGGATCAACCCTCTTCATACCCTGGACCACCCCCAAAACTAAAAATACAACTATTATGGTCCGCATTTTAGAAAACAATGCTTCAGTTTCACCCTTGGACCTGTTTATAAATATGAATTCCAGATCTTAAATCTAGATTTATTATCTTATCATTCTGTTATCAATGACTGATGAGTTACTGTTGAGTTATTGTAATTTTTATTAAATTGTATTATAACTATTTTTTTTTTAAATTTTCTTACATTATTCAATTTTGTTATTAATGAAACTAAATTTGATTACAAGTTAGTTTTCTCTAGTAAATCTATTTTATAGTCTTTCTGCATTTGCATGTACCTGTAGTTCTTTTATGTCTTTGACACTGTACATTTATTTTGTAATTCAATTTAAATATCAATTGCGTTGTGTCTCTACAAATAAAAGTAATAAGAGCAGGTTTTTCAATATTTTTCTTACTTTATAATATATAATATGATGCATACTATGAAAGTTAACGTATCGTACACCATTTTTTTCTTTGGAAAAGTCCGTTGTGGATTACCACTGACTAAGAAAGTGATGACCTGTTGGTTATAACTGACATATTTAGCATAGATGACGCTGCTACTTTCAAGGGTAGTAAAAAAAAACAAACGGTTAACTACATCGCTTTAGTGGGACTCATGGGATCCTTTGCGTTTTCACTATGATGCCGCGGTAAAACCCCACAAGTAAATTAAAGTAATTAAAGTAATTTTTTTTTATCAGTTTTTTATATAAGAATATTTATTATATATTTTTATTAAAACATTTTTTTTAATTTAACAACTTACAATTAAACTGAGTTTGAGAAGATATTAGCTGCTTTCTAAAGATGTTCGATGTAGTGTGTTAAAGAACTATTTACATACAGTCCATGATATTTTAAATATGCTACCATTAAAATTACTGATTTTCAATAAAATCAAAAATATATTCTAAGTCAGTAATAACCCCATAATACTTTGCATAAAATACTCTACTAGTACTCTAGGTAAAGCCGGGTATTGGACAAAACATAAATCGCATATCCTGAAAATCCTGGTAAGGATAACGGGACTGAATATTTAAATTATTGCATTATCATCGGTTCTTAGTAAGTATACAAAGTTTCAAAATTTACACAGGCATCATACATTTTGCCATTACATAGGCATCTACTAAGACACATACCAAGCTAATAAAAGCTTTTAAAAATAACATTAACCTATTACTATCCTATCCTATCCTATCCTACTAATATTATAAATGCGAAAGTTTGTAAGGATGTGTGTATGTTTGTTACTCTTTCACGCAAAAACTACTGAACGGATTTTCATGAAACTTTGCAGTAATATAGCTTTGATATCAGAATAACATAATAAGTTAAAATTTATAGGGATTTGTTATAATTGGGTGATAAAATAGCGATAAATGTCAAGTAAGCCGGAAAAAAGCCTGAGAGCTATATTGGCGTGCGCTGCCCTAATAGTTTGAGTTACACAAAGATAATTACTGTAAGATTATTTATCTTAAATAGTTCTAAATAAAAGTCCGCGACAGCATATATCTATCTTTTATGTGTAAGTCACTATGACCATAATAGTGAACCAAACATACAATTTAATTGGATATCTTTTAACAATGCACATTTTAGAATATTTATCAAACTCTTATGAAAATTGATACATCTGTCACTTTAAGTATTGAATGTACATAAATTTTGTCTTTTACACTAATAAATTTGGAGGAAAATCACTCATCTCTAGCGATCCATCTACCCAATGGTGAGAGGGTTTATTTAACAGAAAATAATTTTAGAGAGATATTGTCAGTACCACCGAAAACGACACTAACAGCATTTCTTCAGTTGTGCCAACGTGATTGTTTTGCAAAAACATTAATCTACATTGACGTACCTCGCTATTACACTTGGAATACGGCGAGGAAGGAGTGGAAACGTCATTTGCAAGGAACATCTGTCCTTGGCTGGCCGGGTGTAAAGGCAGGAGATGCTCTTGGTCGCATTTACACTGCATGTTAGCAATTTTGAATGCTATTGCTTACGATTGCTGCCAAATATAATAAGGGGTCCCACCAACTGTTTTTAAATCCAAGAGGATTTAAAAACAGTCGACGGACAAGAACTCGAAACTTTTCGGCAGGTGTGTGAGAAGATGGGATTGCTGGAAGACGATAATTTTAGGTAAACATTGCCTGTCATCGAGCGTGGTACTGCAGCGGATGAAATAAATGCATGTCTGAAGTCCTCATATATATGGAGCAAAGTTCAAAAACTGCATCTTACCACCAACATGCGTGTACAGTTATTAAATGATATAGGGTCAGACGCGTACGCTGAGAAACTGCTCAAAATAGGTGAAGGTAGAATAGAAACTGTCTAACTGACTGACTAACCTAACCTTTTTTATTTTGGTAGAGCTTCTGATCTGAACTCAATGAAGATGTTTTTTGGTTTTTTGGTCACGCGGACGAAGTCGCGGGTAACAGCTAGTTTACTCATAAATACAAATTTCTCTTAGTAATGTATTATTTCAAAATCGATAAAATGCATATTATTATAATATTACTTTAAAATATAATAAAAATGTTGAGTATTATGAAAACATTAAATATAATAAAATCACTTTATTATTACGAGACTTTATTTTCAAGGTACAGCTATTGTAAAGTTTGTTGTTAGACCTGAATGATTTCATAGAAGCTATCGATTCTAAATATTTTCTAACGGGGCAAGGTAGACCTCTACATACTCTCCATACAGTAGTAAATTCTATTTTTTTTATTTCGTCACTTTTGCCTACACATATACATACTTATTATTAAACAAAAAAAACAATTTACTTAGACATCTACCGAATACGTGTTCTTAACATTTCTTTAATTTCAATAAATTCATGTTAGGTGGACATAGAAATAAATTTGATACGGATTATTTGTAGTGTAGAGTTTGTGTATGAAGTGGGCTTTCTTTTACATTTTTGTTTTTATCGAGATTGGGTTCACAGAAATAATAATAATAATATCGCGACAAATTACACACCTTGATCTAACCCCTAAGTAAGCAAATTATTTGTTTGTGTTAAGGGTGTTAGACAACGATATAAATACATAGAAATACACATATAAATACTGAGAATATATTTAATAAACGACCAAACCCAGAAACACGGACATCTATGTTCATCACATAAATGTCTGTCTCTGTCGGGAATCGAACCCGAGCCCCATTGCGCCGTGACAAGTTAGGCGTCTGCGCTAACCACTATTATTTGGTTTTATTAGCAAGCTAATTGTTAGATCACAGGGACAATAGTAGTGTAAAGAATGAATAGTGAGAATAAAACTGAAATTCTTGATGTTGTTTTTAAAGAATAAAACATATACTTCAATCAATTTGGAATTTATTTGGTTTCAGAGTACTTCCACAGCTTGAGGTCAATAAGAAAGTGTGATTTAAACAATACTACCAACATACATTTATAACATTCATTCTCTGTGCAATACAGACAACCTAAATATAAATAATATGAACATTGCCATATAGAATAACACCCCTTCTCAATGTTTATATTATTTTTATTAACTAAATTTAAACAATCACAAACAATAGAAATCATCTAACATTTTATACCACACTGTATTACAAATTTTGATAATAAATCTTTACTTAATGATTTGGTTAGCATGTCTGCTATTTGCTCTGATGTACTTATATATTGTATGTTTATCTTATTATTTTTAACTAAATCTTTTACAAAATGGTACCTTATATCAACATGCTTTAATCTTCTAACAGACTCTGTACTAGCATTTAAAATGGCTGACAGATTGTCACAATATATATTAACTGGGCTAACCTCATGAAAATTGAAATCATATAATAAATTAACAAGCCAGCATGCCTCACTTGCAGCTATACTCATTGAAACATATTCGGCTTCAGTAGATGACAAACTTACAGAAGATTGCTTCTTTGAGCACCACACAATAAACTGTTTGCAAATGTAAATAAATAACCTGAAGTCGATTTTCTGTCATTCTGATCACCTGCCCAATCAGCATCACAAAAACCTTGCAATATACTACTACTATTACATTTATAAATCAATTTATAATCTATGGTATGCTTAACATAACGCAATACTCTCTTAAGTGCACTTAACAATTTACTATTAGCATGTTTTTGATATCTACTTAACAAAGATACTGTAAAACAAAGGTCAGGTCTAGTTCCTGAAACAGCATACATAAGACAGCCAATAATTTGCCTACAAATTCCTTCTATTTCTTTATCACAATCAGAATTCAATATTTTTGTATTAAAATGTATATCCATAGGTGTCGATATAAGTTTACAATTCTCCATATTAAATCTTTTAAGTACATTTTCTAAGTAATTTCTTTGTGATAATGTAGTTGTACCATTTTCAAAATTTTGTTTAACACTTATTCCCAAAAATTCTGAAATCAATCCTAAGTCTTTAATTTTAAATTCACTATTTAATATTGTTTTCAACTTTGTTACTTCACTTTCATTTGTACCAAGAATTAACAGATCATCTACATATATTAATAAAAATATTTTATTTGAATCACATTCCTTTTTATATAAACATGAATCACACTGTGACCTTATAAAACCTTCTCGAGTTATTACAGAATTAAACTTTACATTCCAACATTTAGATGATGTTTTCAATCCATATAATGATTTATTTAACTTAACTATATTATTCTTGTCACCCGTGTAGGCCCCTTCTGGTAGCCTTACATATACATTTTCTTTAATATCACCATATAAAAACGCCCCGGTAACATCCATTTGATGAATGGGCAAATTATATTTGGTTGCAACTACTACAAATAATCTAAAGGTGGTTAGCTTAGCAACTGGGGCATAAATGTCATTGAAATCAAATAAATCCTGTTGCTCAAATCCCCTAGCAACAAGCCTAGCCTTATATTGTTTGACATTATTTACATTTTTAATCTTAAAAACCCATTTGCTACTTACAGTTTTAACATTTACAGGCAAATCACAGAATGTCCATGTGTTATTGTCTTTCAGAGTCTGAAGTTCCCTATCAATAGCCGCACTCCACTCACTAGCATCATTTCTACTCATAGCATCACTATATGTAACTGGCTCGCACTCACTTTTGTCTAACTGCACATTGTTACAATTGTAGAATGATGTTTGTTTGCGCACTCGCTTGCTTGTTTCCTCAATGTGTGGACTACTTTCTCCTATTAGGTGTTGGTCCTCAATGCTTGGTAGGTAGCCACTGTCGCTTTCCAAGTCATCTTCTTCTAGGGTACTTGTATGGGTCATCTCTTTGGGTCTAGGTTTAGCTACCTCATTCATATCCGTCTCAGTACTAATCTCTGACATTGTCTCTTCAAGATCTAATGGCACTTCAGTTTGACCTTTCTCTCTCTTTATTTGTGGATTTTCTTTCTCTTTATTTTGTAGAAAAACTATGTCCCTTTTCGTCTCAACTGTGTTCTTCTGAGGATAGTATATGCGATACCCTTTCACATCTTCTTCATAGCCAACCATCACACCCTTCTCTCCTTTTTTATCCCACTTCCTCCTTCTTTCCTTTGGAATGTGTACATACACTTCTGAACCAAAGTTTTTCAAATTATGGATATTAAATGTTTTACCAGTCCATACCTCAAATGGAGACTTTCCTTCTTCATGGCTCCTTCCAGTTCTGTTCAACACAAATACCACTGTATTTATTGCTTCCGCCCATAATTTCTTGGGTAAGTTCCGCTCATGAATCATTGTCCTTGCCGCTTCTACTAATGTTCTGTTCTCTCTTTCTGCTTTCCCGTTCTGTTCGGGGGTGTATGGTACTGTCATTTGGTGTGTTATACCCCTTCTTGAGAATATTTCCTTCACACCACTGTTCACAAACTCAAGGCCATTGTCACTCCTGAAAATGTTCACTCGGTTCCCAGTAATGTTTTCCGCCTTATTTATATAATCCTCGATGCAATGTTTGATCACATCTTTTGTCTTCACAAAATACACCTTCCTGAAGTTCGAATAATCATCTTTTAGAATGGCAAAGTATCTTGACCCACCAACTGACATTTCTTCCATGGGCCCGCAGGTATCCGCATGTATTAACTCGCATGTCTCGGTGCTCTTGTATTCGCTTCTATGGAATGGCAATCTATGCATTTTTCCGACCAAACAACTCTCACACTCAAGCTTTGTTGTTTGTTTAACCTCAATGTTGTTTTTCCTTAAAATATCTTTCACATAAGAAAAATTTTGATGCGCCAACCTTCTGTGCCACTCAATTAGGTCTTCCGGCACACACTTTGCAGTACTCGCGATTTCACAATTACTTTTATAACGTAAATCCAAATAATATGTGTTTCCAATTCTTTCCGCTACCGCGCAAAGATCGTTCAATTTGTAAAATTTACAACTGCTGTCATTTGTCACAATGACATATCCCTTGTTTGTAGCGCGATTGACTGCGAACAAGTTCGTTTGTAATTCCGGAACGTACAGCACATTTTCTATTACTGTTTCGATCCATTCACTTCCGTTCGAAACTTGCACCGCCATCTTACCGCAACCAATCGCATCAATCACCGCGCCATTACCAACAATTACCTGTTTAGGCGAAATACTTGAGAATGATGTAAACAATGCTCGATCATTGCACATGTGCTCGCTCGCGCCAGAATCCACTATCCACTTAGATTTTTGCAGTTGATGCGACAAAATAGACACCATAAATGCGTTACTTTTAGTTTTATTTTCAGTTCTTGTCATTTTTTGTTTACGAAAACGACACTGAGCCTTGAAATGTCCAAACTTTCCACAATAAAAACAGTTATTACTATTCACATTCTCTTCACTGTTACTTTTGGTATTCTTACAGTCGCTCTGATAATGTCCACTCTTGCCACACTTGAAACATTTTACTATTCTTTTATTTTTCACTAAGAACGCAGAAGATTGTTGCATATCTTCATTCTTTCCTTTCAGTCTTTCTTCTTCAATAAGTAATCTTGCAACTAAATTTTCAAAGGTTTGTTTGTCGTCAGGCGCAGACTCCCAAGCTGAAACAAAATGTTTATATCCGTCTGTTAATTTCAGTCACTACTGAAATTAATGTTTGAAAATATCTTTTGAATAGTTTGAAAGCATCTTTTCAATGTTTATCTATGCTGAAAAGTCAGAAACATTGGTTAGGGGTTTCGAAAGAAACCTAATAGATGTCACCGCCGTCCCGCTAAAGACGATTACATATAGAATGCTTAATTCACCGAGGCTGATAGCGATACGGTAGCTCAGTTGGTAGAGCGACGGGATGGTTTTCCCAGAAGTCGCGGGTTCGAGTCCCTGCCCGTATCGGTTTATTTTTCATTCTATATTTAAACAAATGTAAATTTAATATTTAATTAATTATACGCGAGTTAAATCCGTTCAAATAGTTTTATTTCTACATTGTGTCTAATTAAATATTTGGGTCCATGTAAGTACCTACCGCAACCGCGCAACCTACCTGAAAGCCACCATAAATCCAGATTAAGATATGAACTTTGTTTCTAAAACTTGCACCACTTGGCACGTAAATCTTCATGGGAAGACAGTCCAATGCTCATGTCATGGTGAATGCGCAAGCGATCCTGTAGCATTCCACAAAGGCAACGAGGGCAACCGTTAGTTTTTTAGTCGCTAGCCTTAAAAATGATAGCGTCCTCTATGCTGACGGATAGTCCCAGATAACTCCCCGGTCATTACCTTCTTGGCTGATTATCTTCTTCTTCTTCTCTTCTCGGTTGATATCCGTAACAAATTTTTCCAAAGCAAAAAAAAAGTCCAATAGTCATACTACAGTTTTGTTAAATTCATATTATTGGACATATGGCAGAATCATACGCCAAAATGCTTTTTTAAATCTGAGAGATGGTTTGGCTACCTAATAATATTTGTAAATTTAATTTTGTCTATACCTTTACAAGTAATCTAGTAATGTTCCTTCATTTTATATATATCTGGAACAGATTTTTGACTGCTTTAGAATATTGTTTGGATTGCTGAAAAATTTCTGACTCTCTCCAAGGTCCGTAAATTAAACTTAAATAAGTTGTTTTTAGTTACCCGTTTTTAATAATAGCTGTAAAGTAATCATAATTTGCACATCTCATAAAGCCATTGCAACTTCAACTGATTAGTTATGTACGCACCCAAAACGGCTTATCTTCATCCAACTTCCTGAAAGGTATTCTAAGGATCATGGAGTTATCACTATCATTTGATCTTAGACCTCTTATAATGCCTTGACTAGTCTCATCCATGGATCAATTATTTCCATTTCCTGGACCACTCCCAAAATTAAAAACCACTCTTATTATAATCTGCATTTTATCACTGACTTCAGTTTTAATATTCAAAATATTTTAGTTTTTAGAGTCTTATACTTTCGCTATCAATAACAAATGGACTGCTAGTAAGTTTATTTACTTTTGGAAGAATTATATATTTTTTTTGATTTTATATCTTTTGTACATATTAACAGTTGTCGTAATCAAAACTTGATTGGACTGGAGGCTAGTTTTCTTAAGTAAGCGTAAAGAGCAGTGTATGAGCTTTTGAAACGTAAGAATTCATTTGCATTGTTCCAAACGCTAAGTTCATACAAAAAATTAAGCAAAAAATCTATGGCATTCTTTTACTTTTATATATGGGCTTATAGGATTACAACTTCAAACACTAAAAATAATAGTCTTTTTAAAATACCTTATCTTAACCTTAATATTATATAACTAAGACTGCCTATTGATAACATTTTGAAATTGGTTACAGTGAAGCAACACTTGTGAAATTGCCAACAAGTTAATAATTTTGGCAAAATAATTAATATCTTGAGTATTATAATAAGCTTTGGATATAAGAACGCGTTTAAACATTTTTATTCTGTTATTCTGTGATAGATACATTTTAAAAATATATTTTTTTTAAATATTTTGTATGCAGATAAAACTACTTTCTTTTTCTATAAGACAGAGCAGAGTTCCGATAGACATAATACTTTTAAAGTTACCCAACCTTGTTGTGACAATATCATTTAGTTGTCTAATCTTCCTAACCGCTGTGCACTTAGAAAATAGTATCAATTTCCTTAAAAATCAACTGAAAAAGTATTCCAATCACTTCTTTCATTGGAATTAATTAGTGTATTATAGATATTTCAAAAAATATATACGAATTGTAAATTATTTTTAGTGTAGTGTTTGTGAAACAGGCAAACATTTACAATTATGCAAAATATTGTAATTAAGCATTTATGTCTTTGTCGGGATTGGGTTCAGCGATAGCTATTTGAAGTTGATTTTGAAATTCAGGAGATAGTTAAAGCACCGCGACAATGTTCATAGAAATAATAAACAGTGAAAATAAAACGTCATAAAAATTAAATACTAATAAACAAATGAAGTATATTCAACAGATATATTCAATTAATTTCTAAAGAAACAAATAATGTAACTTCCATCGGTCCCATATTAAATTAAAGGTACCATCGGATTATATCCTTTAAGTTTTCTCTTATTGGCTTCAATAAAAAGTTTCCAGAATGCCATTCTGTCATTAAAGGGTCGTCTTCCTGTAGATAATTTCAAGTCTATATTCAAATAGTTAAGAGCTTCCTTAGTAACTGGCAACCATTTTATCGGTAGCAATTCGGTTGTTTCTGGTGTAGGCTCTCTGCAAAAAAAAAAACCTATTTTTATCTTAATAGTCTTAAAAACTTAAAAAGTACACATTAAAACTTCTTTGATACACAGACAGTACTTTTTGTTTAGATTTTCCATTTACATACCGACACATAAGGCTAAGACACAACTTATAATATTATTACTTACATTATTATTATACATATTTACACAACTTATATTATTACATATTATAAATATGTATTATATAGATGTAAAATAATACTTAAGATTCGTTCAACTACTTGCATTGTTTTAGTTTTTTTATATTTAAACGTGTTTTTTCAATGTTAATGTCAAATGATTTGTTCTCCTCAGTGATGAGGAAGATGGCGTCACATTGTATGAAAGATAAAATGTCACCTTGATGACGCGAAAATCTTTTAAAGGACGTCCGGACACGAAGAAGATTGAAAATATTATTTTAATCAGTTTACGACCGACAAATAAACTTTTATTGCCGTATCTTTGTTTTATAGAGCAACACAAAAAAAAATTGTCGTAAACCGAAAGAATTTATAATAGGCTTATATAGATACGGCTATATTATTGAAAATGTTCAAAAATTTATTTTTATTTATATATCTTTACTCACCCATATTTTGCGAAGTTGGTCCATAATGTTGTTAATATATCAATAATCTTTTGGTCTTCTTTCGTAGGGGTAGATGGGTCATGAATCATATCAAATAAATAACTAATTTCATCCGCATGTGCTGCACCAATTTCAGTTATATTCGATCTTTTTTTAACAAAATTTCGTTCACCACTGTACGAAAACCGGTAATGGTAGACATTTTCGGCCCCATTGTTCAAAAACCTTTGTATACTTTCCTGTACGGGAAAGATGAAATCGCTATCGGATGAAAAATCTACTAAATTCCACTGAACTGCTTTACCAACTTCTTCATCACCAATGTAGAAATGACGAACAATATCTTCCATTTCAAAGAAATCCTCATCGTAATTGAATATTTCATTCAAAGATTTATTGAAAACATTCATATCCTTAAAGGCGCTTTCTGGTTTGTTTATATATAATATCATCCATTCATGACTATTAAATCCTGTCAGTATACGTGTATGTCTTGCTCTAGGTACGTTTAAATTGATTGGATGTTCACTTAAAATACTTTCGACATTTTCAAATTTCTTTTCTACGCACACTTTAAAATCTAGCGAAATGTCTGTTGCTGCTGCTATTACTAAATTAGCATCAGTATTGGCAAGGAATGACAAGGCATCAGATAAATCTACTGTTTTGTAACCTAAACGTTCAGCAAGTATAAATGGTTGTGTTAAATCAGGTTTATGGATTGCCCAAGGGCTGAATACAGAACCACTTTGTAAAATAATTTGGTTGAACAAGTTTTCTTGCTTGGACCATAAATGAAATTCGATGGAAGCTGCTCCAGCACTTTCTCCCATAATAGTTATTTTATTTACATCACCACCGAAAGATGCGATATTATCATTTATCCACCGCAGAGCTAATAACTGATCTTTGAGTCCCTGGTTTCCTGGAACCTCTGGCGTATCCAAACACATGAATCCATATGGCCCAACTCTATAGTTCAATGTGACCAAAATTACATCATGTCTGATCAAATATTTGGGTCCATATAAATATCTTCCAGCGAATCCAAATTGAAAACCACCTCCGTAAATCCAGACCAGAACTGGAAGTTTGTTTTTAGAACTTGCACCGCTTGGCACGTAAATGTTCAGACGGAGACAGTCCAATGTTCCAACTATGGTGTTATTAAACTCTTCAACTTGTGGACATATAGCAGAATCGTCATACGCCAAGAACGTTTTTTCAAACCTGGGATACGGCTTAGCTACCTGAGAACATTTGAAAGAGTTTATTTTGACTTTTCCTCTACAAGTAACGTACTAAACTTTTAATTAGGACTGGTGTATCCTTTTAATGTATTGTTAATTAACTTAAATTATATTCTTAGAACTAGTTTGTGTTGGTATTGAAATATTGTTGGAATCATTATTAGTTTTAATAAAATCTAAATGATTAAATGCTTAGTTTAGTATTGTTAAAAAAATATAAAGATTTTGTTCCTTATAAAGGTATAACTGATAATAGTTAAATTGCTGGTTTTATAATTTTGTTTTCAGTTGATGAGATGAGATTTCAACTGATGAGTTTTCTGATGCTTGTGAGATCTAGAGCAGCTGCTACTTTTTTTATTTTGATAATTATTTTGTCTATAAGTTGTAAGCTCTCTTGGGTGAATTTATATATATTTTGGTATAAATAGAAATGAGTAAATACTAATAAACATAAACCTTATAATGAGCAATTGTACACACAGGATGAGCTGTTCCTAGTAATATTTTTATTTTAAAATCAAAGAAAACGAAGAGGAGGAAACTTCTAAACCCTTTTATTTGAATATGTGGTAATTTGAACTGATTCAATACACTCACCCCAAACGGATTATCTTCATCTATCTCTCCGAAAGGTATTCCAAGGAACATGGAGTAATCACCGTCATCTGATCTTAGACCTCTTATAATGCCTCGTTTAGTCTCAACCAGCGGATTAACACCTTTTATTCGCTGGACCACTCCCAAAACTAAAAAACACACTATTATAACCCGCATTTTACAGTACAACTGACTTCAGTGCAATATTCAAAATGCGCTTGAATTTGACATCTCGATCAATTTTATCCTTTCGTTATCAATGACCGTTTTGTGGTTATCTGACCTAACTCAATATTATTGCATTTTATTTATCTTTTTTTAGATACTACCAGTCTTTCGTAAACTGGTTTAGTTTTCTACAGTAATTCTATTTAATGGTTTATCCCAATTTGCACAAACATTGCATAGCGGTGTACCTACAGTGTATATGTCTTTTAAAGTGCAATTTAAATACATTTGTAGCATTCCCTGTCACGATTAATTAAAGTTTTTTTTATATTTGCATACTTTTAAAGTTTTTGGTTATTCATGACGTTTTCTATTAACCGTAGTTTTTTATACTAATATGGTCCAACTGATATATTGAACTTTATATAACACTAATGTTAGGTACATGGTATCACCAATTGCTATTTTATAATATACATATATATATATACAATTTTGTATGAAGAAATCATAACAATATGATAAAAAACAACTAAACGTTGGTGAAATCCTTGATTCCGGAAAGGTTTTTAAGACGGGAATAACAGACAAAGTACTTCCGCACTCAGAACCATAAAATATTGTCTCGTGGAAATCGTACACTAACTACTAGTGCTACAGTTTTTTTTACCAAGTTCTATAACTTTGCATATATACCTACTCAAAACAGAAATGCTTAAAATCAAAACCGATAAAATAATCCATGTGTTGCATTATAAATAAATTAGTTTGATTGTATCTGAAAAAGATAAGATTTTTTCTAATATCTTTTTGGATTAGTTAAAAAAATATTGAAAATAATTACGTATAAAGCGTTGAAATTCTCGAATCGGCTAATTGCTGTCTACTTCTAGCCGGCTAAAGTCATGGAAGGACCACCTAATTATTACGAACAAATTAAGTATCACCACAGTTTCAATACTAATATTTTTACTATAATAAACGGCTATATATATCTATAATATATAGCAGATATACAAGTAAAAGTACTATAGGAAAATATATAAATAAAATATTTTCCTATAGTACTTGCTTGCAACAGACAGTTTCAAATATTTTTATAATTAGTAATTAAAACAAAATACATTTTAAAAGGTATACCATTTATTTAAATCTTAACACTATGTTAGTAACAAAAGAAAGTTATATTCTTGTAACAGTACAATAAAGAAAATTGTTTGCTTTGAAATCTCTTTGTGTAAATAATTTTAAATCACATTGTTAACTAACAGATCCGACCACGCGTTGCTGTGGCTAAGGTTTTTGTTATATTACATTGTAGTATGCTATTTAAGGGTAACCATAGTAGAACATCGGTCATGGGGACCGCCATTTTTTTGACATAGATGCATTTTGTAAAAAAACATGGCGTCCTCCATGACTCATTTTATACTACCATTACTTAAAATGAAATTATTATTTAGGAAAGGAGACGAAAACATTAAAGCTGGTATATAAATCTACGAGACTGAGTTTTAAAGGGGAAGATCTTTGAAAACTATTGATCAAAATTGTAATAAAAAAATCAATACCAAATAGTATATATTTTTTTCAGATTTGTAACAAATGAGTGCAATACAAGGTTGATAGTAAAATATCATATCACACTTAAATTTATAAATCAAGGTAGGTGGGGCAGATAGTTTTATTTTTTAACAATAATATTAGTTATTGTTAATTATTAATACTTTTCATTTTAATTTTATTTTACACTAATCGAGGCACAATATTTTTGGTTAACCTGTCTTTAGCTAACACAAATAGTTTCAACGAAGAAGCAAGAATTATTTCACTATAATATGAAGTTAATTTATACTTCAGTCTAAGTAACACGTAGCCGGGACTATGCTAAAACAAAAAATAAAATAAATAATAACAAATAAATTTCACTGTTTTGCTGGGGCTAAATTATAAATGAAATTTAGATTGTACTTCTACAATCTAAATTTCATTTATAATTTAACGATTGGCGGTAATGATAGTTAGTGTTCATTGAAACGTTTGTACTTTTAACATAGCGCCATCTATTGAATACCTACTCAATCCAGTCAACAGATATCGCCATCTGTTAAACGCGTTTGGAACTGACAGGTAATTTAGAACAAATAATTTGTAATAAAATAATATTGCGACGATAAATTGAGATGTAAGCTACCTCATCTTTCAAGTCGGACCAAACTGCACACGGTGTGTAAATTTCATTTAAATCGGTTAAGTAGTTTAGGAGTCCATCGTGACGTACAAACAACGTGACGCGTAATTTATTTATATTAAGAAGACTAGTTAGGTCAGCAGTTAAAATAAGTTTTGATCCTATGACTCACCAGCTCCTGTTCAATGAATGGTGGTAATGCTTCCGACACTACAAGGGTTCATCGCCCAAGAAAAACCTCTAAAGCGAACATTTCCCACGAAATCGTATGGAGCACAGCATTTTCTATATGTTCGGATTTCTCTGCTTTTAAATTTCTCAGGCCTTTTATTATTCAATTTATAAGCCATCTGAAACCGCTAAAATATCATATTTTAGAAATGGTTTTGCATTTCTTATTGATACCAAACTTTTTAATAAAATAAACATATAAACGATTATTATGATGAATTTGCTTAGACAACACTGAAATTAAGTAATTAAATGAATACATAAGTAATAAATTGAGACATTAAAACAATATTACTTTCTGAATTCGTTACGAAAAAGTAACCATATTTAAATGTCAAAATAAGACATAAAAACAATATTACTTTTCTGTTTATATCGTCAAAAATCACTTTATGTAATAAAAGAACGAATGATTTAGGATGACTTCATCAAAATTTCTTATCGAACATTTATTTTCTTTTAGGATATAATGGTACAAAAATCAAAAGTAATCATATTTAGTTAATTAGTTTGTCTGTGGTAGTTTTTTTTTAATGCTAATTAGTTAGCCAAATACCTGTTCTGTAGTACATTTCTAGTGCACAACCAATATCTCCATAAGATTTACACATTCCCTAAATATTCCAAGATCACAAAAAAATAAAAAACTAAACTGATCACTTTTCTCAAATTACCCTGGTTTAACTAAACTGAACACTTTTCTCAAATTACCTTAGTTTTTCTGGTTAGATTAATGAGGAGAAACTACGACCACTGGTGTGATATTAATGGAAAAAAGGAATAGTGAGAGTAAAACTAAATAGGATCTATATACTAATATTAAATTTTGGTTTTTTCATATTATATGTATAATTATTTTCAGAACCAAAGAACTAATGAAAGTATTAATTACTTCTGAATTAAAAATATATTATTAAAAATACCATAGGATTATATCCTTTAAGTTTTAATTTATTGGCTTCAACAAATAGTTTCCAGAAAGCCATTCTATCGTGAAAGGGTCGCTTTCCTGTCGACAAAGCCGAGTTTATATTCAAGTAGTTCAGAGCTTTTTTGGTAACAGGCAACCATTTTATCGGAAGTAACTCTGTCGTTTCTGGAGTAGGTTCCCTGTAAAACAAAAATTCTTAGTAACTAACGTACACATTGGAACAACATTGCTAGTCAGACAGTTAGATGTTTTTTTGTGTAGATATATATAAATATACCGATACATAGGAGTAAGATAAAAAACTTTCATATATATTTTCTATATGTATAGCTAGTTAATTGTTTTTATAAGCTTAAAAATAAATGAATAGTTTCCAAAAAAATATGCTCACCCATATTTTACGAAGTTGGTCCATAATGTTGTTAATATATCAATAATCTTTTGGTCTTCTTTCGTGGGAGTAGATGGATCATAAATCATATCAAATAAATAACTGATTTCATCCGCATGAGCTGCACCTCCTACAGTTATGTTACTCCTTTTTTTCATTAAATTTCTTTCACCGTTGTACGAAAACACGTAATGGTAGACATTATCAGCCCCATTGGTCAAAAAATTGTCTATGCATTCTTGCACGGGATAGATGAATTCACAATCGGATGAGAATTCTATTAAATTCCATTGAACTGCTTTACTTATTTCTTTATCACCTATGTAAAAATGACGAACGATATCTTCCATTTCTAAGAAATCCTTGTCGTAATTGAATAATCGATTCAACGATTTATTGAATACATTCATATTCTTAAACTCACTTTCTGGTTTGTTTATATATGACAACATCAGTTCATGATTATTGAATCCTGTCAGTATAGGTGTATGTTTTGCTTTAGGTACTTTCGAATTTCTGGGATGTTCACTTAAAATACTTTCGACATTTTCAAATTTCTTTTCTACGCACACTTTAAATTCCATCGATAAGTCTCTTACTGCTGCTATTACTAAATTAACATCAGCTTTTGCAAGGAATGTTAAGGCATCAAATAAATTTACTGTTTTGTATCCTAAACGATCAGCAAGTTTTAACGGTTTTGTTAAATCAGGCTTATCGATTGCCCACGGACAAAATACAGAACCACTTTGCAAAATAATTTGGTTGAACAATTTTTCTTGCTTAGACAATAAATGAAATTCTACAGAAGCCGCTCCAGCACTTTCCCCCATTAGAGTCACTTTATTAACATCTCCACCGAAAAACGCAATATTGTCATTAATCCATCGGAGACCTAAAAGCTGATCTTTGAGTCCTTGGTTTCCAGGAACCTCTGGCGTATCTAAACACATAAATCCATATGCTCCAACTCTATAATTCATGGTCACCAAAATGACATCATGTCTGACCAAATATTTGGGCCCATATAAGTATCTCCCAGCGTATCCTACTTGAAAACCACCTCCATAAATCCAGATCAAGACAGGAAGTGTGCGTCTAGAATCCGCATCACTTGGTACGTAAATGTTCAGATGGAGACAGTCTAATGTTCCAACTATAGTCTTGTTAAACTCTTCTTCTTGTGGACATATAGCAGAATCGTTATTTGCAAAGAATATTTTTTCAAACCTGGGATACGGTTTAGCTACCTATAAATATTTTTTTTTATTTATTATGGTCCATTTAATTACATGTAATGTTGCTTCATCTTTATACGAAGGGGTGTTTAAATTCTCGGAATGGAGGATAATATGTGAGAATGAAAATACTTAATTATTTTCTTTTTCAATACTTTACCTGCTACTCTAATACACTTTTCGGATCTCTCTTTCTTTCGGAGGAACCTATGATTTGTCAACCATAACAATTCGTCTCAATAATTCATTGTTAATTTCACAAAACGGGTACAACTCTTAACGCGGTGTTGTTCGGAGTATTTTATTAATTGTCGTGTCCGATATTACAACCATTTCTGCAAGGTGTTTCTTCTTTAGTCTGGCATCTTTTAATACTAGATTTTCGAAGTTTTGAATCGTTTACGGAGTAGTCACCTCGGTCGGCTGTCCAGGGCTTGGATTACCTTTAAGTGAGTCTCTGTCATGTTTAAAGAGACTAAAATTTGTAAAACATAGTTCTACTCGGCTAAGAGTACTCGCAAACGAATGCAATTTTTTTCAATATGGTTTTTCAGCTTTTCTTGGTAAAAAACTTTAGTACTCGATTTATTCCCTTAATCAGACTCTGCCAGATTGAGTTGTTTGATCGACGATAGTTCAAAGACTAATTATACGATTTAGATAAAACTTAAAACTTCCGTTCAACATTCCGCGAACTTAAAAACGCCCCCTCGTATGTCTGAAACAGATTTTTGACTGTTTTAGAGAATAATATTAAAACGATTGCAAGTTTTAATCTTAAGTGATACTAGTTCAGTAAATGTCGCTTCCAGGTTATAGGTTTATGTACAAACTAAGAAAATGTTTTGTTTTCAATAAACTAAACAGCCTAGCTATAACTAAAAATAACTAAATAAATATTTAATGTAAAAAGCTGTTAATTTTTTTCAAACGAAGTCCTTGATGTTGTTAACGAGTTTTGTGAATCTTGTCTCCAGTAGTTGTATCGTGGTTTGCTTTGATAATTTATCATCTTTGTTAGGAAGGTCAAACTGAAAGTTCTTAGAACTGGCCCTTGTAAACAATATTATAACAATATAATTTAAAATTTTGAAAATGTTTTTCTGCGAATATTATTGAATATGTATTTATACATTTGTTTTAAAATTTTCCGGCATGTTGAAAATTGCCTGTGTCACGTCAGCATGAATTTAAGGGAGGTGACTCAAATGCTATGTTCGACATACTTACGGGTGACGAAATCTGGATATACTGTTATGATCCGGAAACCAAAAAACAATCAATTCAGTGGGTGTTAACTGGGTGCAACCTTTCGAATATTTGCCAACCTAAGTGAAAAGAGGTCGATGTGTGGGAAAAATGAAAGTGGCCTCGTTCTTCGGAAGGATGGGTTGCGGCAACACGACAATTGTTTTAGATGATCAAAAAACAGTTACTGCTGAGTGGTATACTTACTATTGTTTGCCACTTGCCTTGGAAAAGGTTCGGGGATAATTACCTCGAAAAGAATCCTCCTTCACCACGACAACGCCTGGTCGCATACCGGGCCGGGTCGCCCCTACCAACAATCTACTATTTGGAAAAGTCAGGCGTGGATATAGTGGGTCACCGGCTGTATAGTCCTGACCTCGCACCTTGCGATTTTAATTTATTCCCGAAAATAAAAGAAAAACTTCTTATGGACACTGAGGCAGCAGTGTTCGCGTTTTATGACGAATAATTTAAAATTTATGCTGTTAAATGCCGGCGAAAGGCTAAGGACGAATGGTCAAAGTGTTTTTCTTTCTTGTTTTGCTGCGGTGTTTTGATGTGAATGGACACTATTTTGAAAATATATAATATAATTTATAACTTACTAATTTGCTCAGTTTTGATTTTCTAAGAACTTACAGTATGACCCACGTATTATGTTACGATTGACAATTATGCTAAATTGTTTTAATTGCTAAAAAAAAACTGACACTGTTAATTAAGGTCTCTTAAAACTGGATAGGTTGTTTTTAATAATAGTTTTGATTTTTTTTGTTATGTATTCGTAATTTGCATATTTCATAAAGCCATGATTCAGTCAACTGATAAGTCATGTACGCACCCCAAACGGATTATTATCATCCACCTTTCCAAAAGGTATTCCAAGGAACATGGAGTAATGACCGTCATCTGATCTTAGACCTCTTATAATGCCTCGTTTAGTCTTAACCAGAGGATCAAATATTTCCATTCCCTGGACCACTTCCAAAACTAAAAACCATACAATTATAATCTGCATTTTTATTCTGACTTCAGTTTAAATCTTCAAAATGTTTTTTTTTGAAATCTATATCTTCAATTTTATCATTTTGCTATCAATAAATAACAAATAGATTGTTGGCTATCGTTGTGAATTTCTGAGGAGTCGTTTATTTTTGGATTTTATATTTTGTCTACATATCAAAAGTTTTTTGTAAACAGGACTTGATTTGACTGCAGGTTAGGTTTCTTATGTTAGTCCATTTTATAGTTTTATTATATTTCATATTTGTCTTTAACGATTTATATTTTGAAATTCAACTTGGTTTAAATTGATTTAATATATCCATAGCAAATAGCATTCGTTATGTCACGACAAGTTAAGATAATAATAAAATATATTTTTTCAGAAGCAATTTTAATGTAAAAATTGACATGATATGGGTTAACCACTAAATTGAGAATACAATATACTAAAATTAATATACTATATACTAAACCTAGTATTGATTGTTATAACAACTTAGTCCGTTGCACGCGAATCTCTTGAAGTATCGAAAGCTGCTTACAAAATAATGCAGCATATGAATAGATTCAAAATTATAGGTGCATAAAATCGAATGAGGACAATATTGTATGCATATGCATGTATTTATTTGTATTCAGACTTTTAAACCCCAAACCTCCGAGGGTGGGTAAAATCAGTAAAAATTGAATAGCACATCTTGGTCACACACACACACACACACACACACACACACACACACACACACACACACACACACACACACACACACACACACACACACACACACACACACACACACACACACACACACACACACACACACACACACACACACACACACACACACACACACACACACACACACACACACACACACACACACACACACACACACACACACACACACACACACACACACACACACACACACACACACACACACACACACACACACACACACACACACACACACACACACACACACACACACACACACACACACACACACACACACACACACACACACACACACACACACACACACACACACACACACACACACACACACACACACACACACACACACACACACACACACACACACACACACACACACACACACACACACACACACACACACACACACACACACACACACACACACACACACACACACACACACACACACACACACACACACACACACACACACACACACACACACACACACACACACACACACACACACACACACACACACACACACACACACACACACACACACACACACACACACACACACACACACACACACACACACACACACACACACACACACACACACACACACACACACACACACACACACACACACACACACACACACACACACACACACACACACACACACACACACACACACACACACACACACACACACACACACACACACACACACACACACACACACACACACACACACACACACACACACACACACACACACACACACACACACACACACACACACACACACACACACACACACACACACACACACACACACACACACACACACACACACACACACACACACACACACACACACACACACACACACACACACACACACACACACACACACACACACACACACACACACACACACACACACACACACACACACACACACACACACACACACACACACACACACACACACACACACACACACACACACACACACACACACACACACACACACACACACACACACACACACACACACACACACACACACACACACACACACACACACACACACACACACACACACACACACACACACACACACACACACACACACACACACACACACACACACACACACACACACACACACACACACACACACACACACACACACACACACACACACACACACACACACACACACACACACACACACACACACACACACACACACACACACACACACACACACACACACACACACACACACACACACACACACACACACACACACACACACACACACACACACACACACACACACACACACACACACACACACACACACACACACACACACACACACACACACACACACACACACACACACACACACACACACACACACACACACACACACACACACACACACACACACACACACACACACACACACACACACACACACACACACACACACACACACACACACACACACACACACACACACACACACACACACACACACACACACACACACACACACACACACACACACACACACACACACACACACACACACACACACACACACACACACACACACACACACACACACACACACACACACACACACACACACACACACACACACACACACACACACACACACACACACACACACACACACACACACACACACACACACACACACACACACACACACACACACACACACACACACACACACACACACACACACACACACACACACACACACACACACACACACACACACACACACACACACACACACACACACACACACACACACACACACACACACACACACACACACACACACACACACACACACACACACACACACACACACACACACACACACACACACACACACACACACACACACACACACACACACACACACACACACACACACACACACACACACACACACACACACACACACACACACACACACACACACACACACACACACACACACACACACACACACACAATTTGTAATCCTGTGTAATCCTATTTTGGTTATTTGTTTTTGTTATATAATATTTTATGTAAAAAGTTATGTATGTAAACTGTTGGATTATCAAATAAATAAATAAATAAATAAATAAATAAATGCTCATATACTGCTAATAAATAGATTTTTTTTAATATTATGAACTAGTGTGTTACGTGCTACTGACATGAGGAAGTAATGACAAGAGTCATTACAAGAGAATTGTATTAATACAAATATTATAACAAAATTTTAGACAATAATATAAATCTAGCCGCTTACCAAAACTTTGTGTGGTCCTTAAGAACAAAAAAGTGTTGATCATAAATATAAATTAGGTGTAAAATTACACAAAGCGAACACAATATTCAAATACATGGTAAAGATGGTTTAGTTAGTTATATTATGTATTTGTAAACTAACAACAATTCAAAATAAAAATAATAATATTAACATAATAATATCTACACATTCTGACCAGCATATTGTCATAGAACATCTTTTTATTATCTATTCTAGGTGCTAATATTTATTTGTGATAGGAGATCAGAATAACTTGTTTGGTATTTGATCATTTTAAATCAGTCTTTCCCAAAGTGGGCGATAACGCCCCCTTGTGGGCGCTGGAATCCTAGAGGGGGGCGGTGAGGGACCGAGAAAGATTTGGGGGGCGCTGGTGTCATTTAGGGGGGCGATAGATGATTTGTAACTTTATCTTATTCATATTTGAAAATTCACTAAAAATTATATCCTTCTACTACACAACATCCATTTATTAATGTTTTTAAATTTTAAATAAATGTAAAATGAAAAATACATGGTTACCGAAACACATCCCTTCTAGGTACAGTTTCCCACAAGTCGCAAATTCGTATCTTTGCCCGTATCGATTTATTTTTCATCTATATTTAATACAAAGAATACGCTTTCAATAGTTATACAAGTTTATAATTATTTATAAACCATTAATATTCTAGTTTATTATATAAATAAAACTTGACAATATATTAAATTAATCTTATAACATATAATTAGAATGGCACGAGATGAAGCGACGCGAGATATCGCAAAATGTCTTTGCGTCAAAAATTTAGGGTACGCTGCTTTGTCGTTATACAGCAGTCAGTCAGCATCCGTGCAGGCTTCTACCCGACCTAAATCTAAACTCGGACTTACCCTAATAACCTTTGACGAAACTCCTGATTGCCTTCGACGTATGAAGAACGGAAAAATGGTAGGACCTGACGATCTTCGGATAGAGGTTTGAATATCTTTTAGCTCTGATGGTACGAGCACACCAACAGACCGAAACTAACACCAACATACATAAGACCGAAACGAAACGCTTACTGACCTTTTTAACCACATTTTGAACACTGGAAAGTTGCCTAAGCAGTGGCGACATAGTTTTATTAAACCTATTTACAAGGGAAAAGGCAGTGTTCAAGACTGTGGTAATTATAAGGGCATTAAGCTTATGAGTCATGAGCCATGAAGATCTTCGTGCACATGAGCGACCTCAGGCTCCGCCAAAAGTGCACTGTCTCTGAGTCTCAATGTGGATTTCAGCCAAGATCGAGTACTATAGACGCTATTTTTGTCTTCAAAACTCTGATGGAAGTATACAGAAAAAAAAGAGCTCTGCGCGTAACCTGTTTAAATTTGCAGTAGGCTTTTGGCTGTGTGCCTCGTCAGTGTATCTGGTGGACATTGTGATTTAAAGAAATCCATCCATCCTTATATTGAGACTATCAGAGACATGTACCACGACTCCTATGGTTAGGACCTCTGTTGGCGACACCAAACCCTTCCGGATAACAGTTGGTTCACCAGGGCTCAGCCCTTGGTCCGTTCTTATTTACTCTCAGCTCACATCCGAGACCAGTCTCCATAGTTGATGGTGTATGCCGATGAAATAGCACTCATTGATAAGTATCATCTAATGGCCTATATTTTATACAAACTTAGTTATTGCTTGACTACATTCCACCTGATGGATATTGGAAATGTAGTCATAGGTGGTAAGGCGCATTAACTTAGCAACCTATTCACTCTACTCTAGTAGAGACTCACATTATATTCTGACGGAAATACCGACGCAGGCAAGTTGCTCCATTCCTTCGCTGTACGAACTAAAAAAGACGAAGTAAAGTGCTTCGTTCGGACAGAGGGAATATCCACAACGTAAGGATGGATACCTGCCGTGTGTTGGAACGTCCGGTGATGTAAGGGGGCCGGGAGAATTAAATCGTGTAATTCCTGGCGCACACTCACCAAAATGTATCCTATAGAATACTGAGAGGCTAGAAATTCTACGCCTGTGTTCAAGGCTTTGGAGATCGGCTTCGACCAATTCGGAATCGCCTATAAGCGTCTTTGCTCGCCTTTGAATTGAGTTCAGAACCGCAAGATGAGACTTTACGGCACCAGTATATATGTGACCACAGTAATCTAAATACACGACCGAATTTGTGCTTTGTATAGTACAAGTAGCTGTCCCGGTGTAAAGCACTGTCGGACCTTCGCAAGAACGGCAAGCTTTCCTGCTCTGGACTCAATGAACCGACCAAAGTTGAAGTTATCCAAGCCTTTTTTTTTTTTCTTTTGTCGTTGGAAAAATGCGTTTCCGCATCGTCACCCAGGCCAGGAAGACGATGACCCGGCGGTATGTGCGGCACCCGGCAGCATAGGAAACGCTGCCATTTTTAAAGCACCCCACTAAAAAATCAATGGCTGCCCTCATCGCTGCAATGGGACGCCACGGGATCGCTTTCGCACTCACCGTGACGCCCCGGCGGACCCCTCCCCCCGATAAGGGTACCCTGGGCAACCAGTGTACCTCTACGTCATAGGCCCTGGATCTGTTATGCACAAGCCTGGAGGCATCGATTACGATTCCCAAGGCCGAATAAGCGCTGCCTGGACTGGTGTAGTCTGTAATCGCAGAATATCGCCTAAAATCAAGGGGCTGATAAAAAGGAGCGTCATCCGACCGGTTCTTATATACGGCAGCGAATGTTTGCCAGTACCATCTCGGAACACACAGGAAATTCAAGTCACGGAAATGACTGACCGAATGACAAGGGAGGAAATGATGCTGAATTGGATGTGCGGCGTTACGTGGTCTGACAACATACGTAAAACATTCATTCGAAGTAGTCCAAGTTCAACGGCTGAGATGGTAGTTCCACGTTGCGCGCCCGTCTATGAAATATGTCGGAGGGAAAAGCCTTGATATATCTGTTCCTGGAGTGAAATCTCTCGGACGTACAAGGAAGTGTTGGATGGATGTCGAAGACCGTGCAAAGTGGAGTAGGTTGATCAGGAAGACAGACCTTGATATACGTCAGGATGAAAACCAGGAAGATGAAGAAGAAAACTTTTTATTGTGAAAAGTGGTATTACTATTGATCAATCTTAACTGTTGTTATTTTTTTATAAAAGATGCTTTTTATTATGAAAAGTTGTATTACTATTGCTCAATATTAAATGTAATTTTTTAATCAAAAATACTTTAATTATTGTAAGGTTGCATTATTATTGCTTTTTTTGGTAAGATGACTTATCTTACCAGAAAGGAAACAAATCTAATCTGTTATTCAAGTTTTTAAGATGAAAAAAATTGGGGGGCGTTACAAAATAACTGACTTTCAAAGTGGGCGTTGGACCAAAGAAGTTTGGGAACCTCTGTTTTAAATAATGTAGTTAAAAAGAAATACCACGTTAGAAGTTCAGAGGAGTAACATTCGATTATGTCGATATTTCTAAGTACCTATTCAGAGTAACGCTAAATCGCCAACTTCGGACAATGTTTTCGAATTGTTTCATTGCGGTTACATTATTTGATCTCCTTGATAAGACGATTAGATATTTTTCAGTACTATAAATATTATAATTACACCATTGACTAATTAAATCTTTTATTTCTACATCTTAGAATTATAAACAGAGAACTTTAACTTCACCAGTACGGAGTTTCTTATCTTGACTGCTGATATTGTACCCTCATTTTTATTTCATAGATAACAGACAGTCTAAGTAGTGCCGTTTCTTCATGTACTTTGGTTTAAACGGGTGTTCTTCAAGGGCAAATTCTTAGTCCTTGTAAATCACTTACCATATTTATTTTCCAATATAGTATGTAATATAACCTTGTTCGCCGTTAATACTTTGTGACGTGTAAATTGTAATAAAGATGTCCATTTATTCTTTAAATAAACAAAAAAAAAAGTCACAAAACATTTAGTACACTTAGTATGGTTAGTATACAGTGCATATTCTTTTTACTTTAATTAGTTTCCAAAAGCTCTGAAACTATCCGAGAAGTGCCGGCAATAAGAATCATGATTATTTCATAAAACTAAATCAATCCTACAGTACACGAATGATTATAAAAATCAAGGCTATAAAAACGATAATTTGAACATTACTTTTAAGGACATTCACCTAAGGCTAATTAGAAAATGAAACCCATAAGTGCTTCCGATAGAAGATATATTACATTCAAAGTTAAAAACTGAGGGAACTATGTTGCTAAGCACAGAGACCGTCAAACAAAGTATGGGTAAATTCGAAATTTTGACTGAAGAACAAAATTACTTTATTAATTTAAATAATATGATAAGGTCTTTGAAAACTAACAAGTGCACCAAAATGATTTATATTCCACTAAAAGCAATAACTAACACTTAAATAATATTCTGCAATTCATTACCAATAATAAAATTTATAAAAAAAGTAACATTCAAAATTTTAACAACAGGAGACTAAAATTATATTTAAAATTATAATTCACTTGAAGTACTACAACCTGCCAAATTCCTAAAACAATATGAATTGTCTCTAAATAATTATGTATTTTTAATTATCTATTCACAAATAATTCATCAATCAACCTTCTATTTCAGATTTGAAGAAAGGGCAAACAATAAATATGTGTGTTAATGATAACAGAATGGAAATTTCTTTATACGTCTATAATATAATATAACTGAAATTTCTACATATCTTTAATTAATAATACATACATATTCTGATGATTTCTGGATATCACATTTTTTTTTTGGGCATACTTATTTGAGTCGTACATACTTTTTTTTAAGAAACGTAATTGTTCGATATGATTTAAATTATAAAAGCGAAAATCAAAAATGTTTTATTTGACATATAAATACACTGCGCTTATAAAACGTCAGAATCCATTTGCATGGTACCAAAGGCTAGGACCATGGAGAAGAATTAAGTAAGAAATTACATTACATGATTAGGTATGATTATAAATTTTCTACTTTTGATTTTTTATTTCTGTGATTGCTTCTGGGTCGTCAGTTCGTAAGTTATTTTTAGTGTAGTGATTGTGTATTAAATCGGCTTTTTTATATATTTTTTTGTGAGGATAGTGTTCGCAGATTTGTTGAATTGATTCGCCAACTAATTCATTACCTTTGTAGAAATGACGAACAATGTTCTCCATTTTAAAGAAATCCTCATGATAATTGATTTTTAATTTAAAGATATATTTAATACTTTCGTATTCTTAAACGTACTTTCTGACGGGTTATATATAATAACATCGTTTCATGACTATTAAATCCTGTAAGTATAGGTTTATTTCTCGCTTTAGGTAGGTTCGAATTTCTAGGATGTTCACTTGAAATACTTTCGACATTCTCATTTGTTACTGCTGCTATTACTAATTTAACATCAACTTTTTTCTTTTAAAGTTGATGTTAAATTAGTAATATTTTATTTATTGGTATAATATAATATCTCACAATACTTTATATTACAATATTACAGGGTTTTTTTTTAATTTTGTTATTAAACTGATGAGTTTTCTGGTTCTTGATAGAAAGACTTAGAGAGCTCAAGAGAGCAGCTTTTGATTTTGATTTTATTTTGATATTTCATAATATTTGTAAGAAACTGTCTTGGAAAATGAATATTTTCTTATTTGTCTTAATATTTATACATACATATACGGTATGCATGCTGAAATTCCGTAAAATATTTTAAAAATACGGAGACGACGAAATGCCTTAAAACATAATAGCAAAGCAATAGCAACGCTAATAAGTGTAACAAAACATCAGCATATTTAATTCATTAATTAAAAGTTCAAGAAAGACTCTAGAGTGGCTAAATATGTCTTAAGTATGGTTCCGTGAGATACACATTCGAATGGTAAAACACTTATATACCTCGAACGTTATGTTCATTCATTTTACTTGGGTCAAAGGTACGGACCTTAAGTAATTATACTGTAGTAAGGAATGTATAGATAAGGATTACAAAATATTTTAAAATTACGAAGATGACTCCTGCCATAACATAATAGCAAATCATTAGCAACGCTCATAAGAATAACAAAACATCAGGACTAAAGAAGTTAAGCTTCTATAGACCCCCCACATGTCAAAACGATAAAATATAAAATGTGATCTAAAGATGCAAAGCAAATGTAATATTTCAATGGACTACGTTCAAATATTTACACTAGATTTTAATAGCTTCAGTAGATTTTAAGTGATGCTAATATATACGATCAGAAAAGCAAGTATAAAATCTATATCACAATGGTCTAAAGCTTTTATATAACTTTTTACTAGTAAAAGCTTAATATTTAAGTATATATATATTAAAATTTAACTTATCAAATAAATGAGACGCCATAGAAAGGGACTAAGTTCCTTGATGATGTACTCTCCACACTATTATTATTAATACTATATAATCTAATGTGAGTTTGTTTGTTTGTTTGTTAGGGTCATTGGACCTTAGAAAATATTTCCAAATATAAATCATTAAAAGTAACTTATTTATTACCTTTTACTAGTTAAATAATACTAGTTAGATTATTTATTATTTGTATCTTTACACAAATATATTTTTACCTTTCTACGGATTTTAAGAATAAATTAGAATTCAAGTAAAGAGCGCCATCTAAAAAGGACTGGATGAACTTTTTACACCACTGTTACTTCTATGATAATAATGATGGTCTCATATTTAAGTAAGCTTAAAGAATAAAAAAAAATTAAATCAAGATTTTTTATTATATTTATTATAGTCAAGACAATAAGCACATACAAGCAATTCCTTACACAATAAAAGCCAAAGATAATGAATAAAAAAAAATGATTGATACTAAAACATAAAAAGTAATTCTTTTTATTTCTGAAATCTATAACTTTACAGGTTTATATCCTTTCAATTTATCTTTATTGGTTTCAACAAACTCTTTCCAGAACGTGATTCGATCATTGAATGGCCCTTTACCCTGTGATAACTTTAGGTTTATGTTTAAATAGTTTGGTTCTTCCTTTGAGACGGGCAACCATTTTATCGGTAGCAGTTCTGTCTTTTCTGGAGTAGGGTCTCTGAAAAAAATATTAATATTCAACAAAAACTTAATATTTAATAACAGCAGAGCATAGCTGTTTACTTTTAATTTTATTTTACTAAATGTTGTATACATGTATATAAACAATTAACAAAATGCATGATTTTTTTTTTCATAACAAGTATCAACTCACCCGTATTTAATAAAGTTTGTCCATAAATTTGTTGACATATTAATAACCCGTTGGTCGTCTTCCGTTGGAGTGGATGGGTCGTAAGTCATGTCAAATAAATAGCTTAATTCATCCGCATGGATGGCACCCTCTCCGGTTACATTGTCTTTTTTCTTCATTAAATTTCTTTCACCACCATACGAAAACACATAGTGATAAATTTTTTCGGCTCCGTTATCTAAATAACTTTGTATACTCAAGTATGTGGGATAAATGTAATTGTAATCGGATGCGAAATCTATTAAATTCCATTGAACTGCTTTACCAATTTCTTTATCACCTATGTAAAATTGACGAACAAGGTCTTCCAATTCGACGAAATTCTTATCGTAATTGAATATTTGATTTAAATATATATTGAATATATTCATGCTCTTTAAATCACTTTCTTGTTTGTGAACAAAATCCCCCATATTTTCGTGACTGTTATACCCTATTAGTATCGGTGTAGTTTTTGCTTTAGTTACATTAAGATTTCTGGGATAATCAATTGCGAATCTTTCAACATTTTCAAATTCCTTTTCAACACACATTTTAAATTTCATTGACAGTTCCGTAGCTGCTGCTATTACTACTTTTACATCAACTTTAGCGAGGAATGATAAGGCATCAGACAAATCATTTGTATTATAACCTAAATGAGCAGCGAGTTTTAAAGGTTGTGTATGATTAGATTCAGTAAAAGCCCATGGGCCGAATATAGAACCGCTTTGCAAAATAACTTGGTTGAATAACTTTTCTTGCTTAGACCATAAATGAGAATCGACGGAACCTGCGCCTGAACTCTGTCCGCCTAACGTCACTTTATTAACGTCACCACCGAAGGATTTGATGTTATTATGGATCCATCGGAGAGCTAAGAGCTGATCTTTCTGACCTTGATTGCCAGGCACCTCTGGAGTATCGAGACACATGTATCCATATGGTCCAACTCTGTAATTCAAGGTCACCAAAATTACATTATTTCTTATGAAGTATTTAGGTCCATATAAAAATCTCCCAGCGAATCCTAATTGAAAACCACCTCCATAAATCCATACAAAAACAGGAAGTTTACTGCTAGAATTCGCTCCGCTGGGCACATAAATGTTCAGGTCAAGGCAATCTAATATTCCAACTACGATGTTGCTAAACTCATCAAGTTGCGGACATTTGACAGTATCGTCAAAAGCAAAGAACGTTTCTTCGAACTTCGGATAGGGTGTTGCTACCTGTAATTATATAGGAGATGAATATTTTTTTTTTTTTTTTTTTTATATGATCTAGGGCAATGCTTGACTACATTCCACCTGATGGTAAGTGGAATGTAGTCTTAGATGGTAAGTCGCATTGCCCTAGCAACCTATTCACTCTTCTCTTGAAGACACCCACATTATATTTGCCCGGAAATACCGACGCAGGCAAATTGTTCCAGTCCTTCGCTGTACGCACTAAAAATGAGGAAGCAAAGCGCTTCGTTCGGACAGGTGGAATGTCCACAACAAAAGGATGGATACCTGCCGTGCGTCGGGACGTCCGGTGATGGAAGGGGGACGGGGGAATTAACTCGTGTAATTCCTGCGCACACTCACCAAAATGTATCCTATAGAATACTGAGAGGCTAGCAATTTTACGCCTGTGTTCAAGGCTTTGGAGGTCGGCTTCGACCAATTCGGGATTGCCTATAAGCCTCTTTGCTCGCCTCTCAATTAAGTCCAGAACCGCAAGATGAGACTTTGCGGCACCAGCAAATATGTGTCCACAGTACTCTACACACGACCGGATCTGTGCCTTGTATAAAACAAGAAGCTGTCCCGGTGTAAAGTACTGCTGAACCTTCGCAAGAACGGCAAGCTTTGCTGCTGCTGCTCTTGCTCTGGACTCAATGAACCGACCAAAGTTGAGGTTTAGGTTTAGGTTTTTCTTTTACAAATAATTTGTGTTAATCTGTAAACACTTCCTGGACATGATAAACATTAATTCAAGTTTATTTTAATACTCTTTTAAACTGATACACAATTTAAAACATGAAAACAAATGTTATTAAAATATTTCGTTGTAAATATATTTTTTCCGAGTTAAGATTACCTTAGATTGTAAATAGACCGAGGCAATAACCTATAACACTAAAAAAAAGTTCGCCTTTTTATTTTTTGGAACATACCCAAAGTTCAATGCAAGATAAGAACGTTACACGGGCCAGAATATATTTTTGTTAATAACTATTATCGCTGACATCAGGTCAGTACCTACTTCCTTTTCGAGAAACCTCACTGTTGACGAGCTTGTTTTAAAATTCATCAAAATTCGTCTTTCGCCTAAAAATATTTTTTAAGCACAAAACAAAACCGAATGTAATAAGTGTATTTTACCGACCACAGTAAAATACGCTTTAAAAAACAAAAGTTCATGCGTCGGGAAATCCATAAATAAAGGAACGAAACGAAATGCAAAATAACAACATCCAATCGTATATATAAGTATAAGTAACCCCGTGAGACCACTAGGAAACCGTCCCGTTGCACTACCAATTGAGCTACCGTATCGCTGTCCCGTCTCGGTGAATTAAGCATACTATATGTGATTGTCTTTATCGAGACGGTGGTGACATCTATTAGACCTCTTTCGAAAATACTAGCATAAGCTAAAATAAGCTTAACATGTTTATAGATATTTTCAAACTATATCAAATCGTTTAGTTTCAGTCCTTAGTAATTAGTTCCGAAAACTTGGTGAAATAGATACCACATGCAACGGTCCCCCGACGCAACGACTTCAAATAGTACCAAATAATATTTTTTTTATTATTTTTAGATGTATCGGGGGTTTTTTAAATTCTTATTTTTCTTTATTATTTACTCACCCCAAACGGATTACTCTTGTTCACTTTTCCGTAAGGTATACCAAGGAACATTGAATAATCTCCATCATCAGAATTTAGACCCTTTATCACACCCAGTTTAGTCTCAACCAGAGGGTCTATTTCACTCCCTTTGACGACTCCCAGAACTAAAAAACACCGTATTATCCACATATCGCTTGTTACTGACTAGACTAAGTTTATCTGAAGTAAGCTGTAAATTTGCTCTTATCTTAGTTTTATATGAAATACTATCGTTTGAGTGACATCCAGACCTTTATTAAATGTTTGTTATTGTTGTTGTTTTAAAGTATTATTTTATTTATTTACTTTTTTTCGCCTGCTACAGAACAGATGGATTTCGGAAAATATGGTAAATACCTGTAATAAAAAATAGAACTTTTAAAAATACATTTAAAAGATGTAAATATATAATAAAATACAGAAACATAATTTACAAAAACATAGTAAAAACTATAAATAAAACGATTAAACGAGAAATTACTGATAACTTTCGAAATACAAAAAAAAAGTAGGAAATAATAAAGAGGCTAGCGGGTAGAATTGTGAATGCCGTTGATGATATCTTAATTAACTCTTTTAAATTAAAAGCAAACAAACCAGCAACAAAATTTTCAAACGACTTTAAAAGTAATCTAATATAATTTAATGCGACGAACCATTATAAGATGAGGCACTTTACAAAAACACACCTAACATCTCCTTGCGCTTTAAAAATAATTAATGAAGAAACGCTCTCTCAAATGATAAACTAATATTAGGGACAAAAAAAGGCCAGGTATCAATAATGTAGCAAAGGATATTAAATACCTATCAAATCAGTTAACTCCAAATTTAACGCATTTAATTATTTATTATTAGTAGATATATGTATCCAGATCAATTAAAAATTGGTTTTATTAGACCCACCCATTCATAAGACAGGTAGTTTTACTGACAACAACAACAACAACAACAACAACAACGACAACAACAACAACAACAAATTGATTAAAAAATATCATAAAATAATAATAAAAATAGATACAATGCGGTATGCATAGCTGATAAGTGTAGTAAACTAATTCCAACTACCCAAGGAACAGTTCCAGGATAAATTTTGGGCCCTACTGAGTACTTAATGTATGTCAATGATATGTGAAATTAGAAATATTTAAAAAGAAGTTTTAACATAAAAATTAATAATAATTATATAATGCTCTATCACCATTACTGATTATCATGAAAACTAGCCCATGTAAAAGTTTTTATAAAACCAATTTTTCTATTTGTTATTTGAATTTCCATTAGTTTACGCGCTGCTGATCAACTATTTCTACCGATTAACCGATCACCATTTATATACTTATATAATCAGTATACAAATGTCTATTTCTGCTTTACTGTGTCGATTTAGTATACTATCTGGATAGACAGAGGTATATTACTGTAATTGAGAACATGATTTCAGCTTAGAGTTGCTTTTCAGTTCAACAACAGTTTCAGTTCAAGTTCACTACACGTGTTGCCACAGGATGCAGACCCAATTTACAAAAATAGAGAAAAAATTACACCATTATAAACCCATATGACAACAAAATTTTTCAATAGCAATTGTTTGTTTTATTAAGAATAATTAGTTTGATTAGAATTTATAAGATATTTAACCAATCCACTCGCGCCTGTATGTATATCTTTAGCAATCGTTCATTTCTTTACCAGAGGGAGCGGATTGTATCGCATTCGAGTTAACGTTTTATCGGTTATGCGAATTTGCTTCTGAATAAAATTACGCGTCAATAACGAGTTAAACTTTGTAGCTAAATAAAAAAGTGACAAAAAAATCCGGTTGTTTACATACGAGTATATTGCAATAAGGAAAAAACGAAAGTAGGTACATAATTACAATGTTATTTTATTTAATTCGATAGTTATTTTTTTTAATTATTAAACAACCAATCAGTAAAATTTGTAAATTTATTTAAACGGCATCGTGTTATTATATGCCTTAAGTTTCTTCTTATTTGCTTCGAAAAACAGATTCCAGAATGCCCGTCTATCATTAAACAGATTTATGCCTTCAGACAATACGGAGCTTATATTTAAGTATCTGTGAGACTTCTTGGTAACGGGCGACCATTTTATCGGAATCAAGCCTGTCTTCTCTGGAGTAGGATTTCTTTAAAAAAAAAAAAAGACGTTTTATCATATCGAATAGGTATATATTATTAAAGACAGGTACTTTGCAAAGATTATTACTTACTAATGGTAAACCCGTAACAAGATCGACTAAAAATTCTGAATGTTTAATCTTACAAATGAAAGAATAAGTAAACAATCAAATTTTAAATCAAACACAATTTAATTGTGTTTCTAGGTGGTATTATAGAACGTAAAACATCAGTAAAACTTGCTGCAAATGTATTCGAGGGATTGTATATAACCTATATAGATTTGTGTTATGTAAATTGAAGTAGATAAACTGAACTATACTAAATTAAATATCTATTTGATTAATATAAAGTATAACATATAATTTCATGACGGAGTGTTTGTAACAAATTTATATATTTGCTTACCCATATTTCACGAAGTTGGTCCATAATTTTGTAAATACATCGATTAAATGTTGATCCTTTTTATTTGGAGTAGATAGATCATAAGTCATATGAAACAAATAGCTTATCTCATCTCCATGTGCTGCACCCTTAGCTGTAATATTTACTCTTTTTTTTGTAAAACTTCTCTCGCCATTATACGTAAACAAATAGTTGTAGACGTTTTCGGCACCGTTATCCAGAAATGTTTGCACACTCTTTTGTGTTGGATATATATAATCAAAATCCGATGAAAAATCTGTTAATTTTTCTTTAACTGATTTGCTGACTTCTTCATCCCCTATATAAAACTGCCGAACAATCTCTACCATTTTAAAGAAATCATCATCGTTACTGAATATTTCATTTAAAGATTCATTAAATACATTCTTCATATTGTTAAAGGCACTTACTGATTTGTTTTCATACAATGCCATTCGTTCTTTATCGGTAGATCCTATTATTATAGGTGTTTTTCTTGCTTTAGGTACATTCAGGTGTCTGGGATGTTCACTCAAAAAACTTTCGACACTTTCAAACTCTTTTTCTACACAAACTTTAAACATCATCTCAAGGTCTCTGACGGCTGCTAATAATAATTTTACATCAGTTTTAGCAAGAAATGATATAGCTTTCGATAAGTCGTCTGTCTGGTATCCTAAGCGTTCAGCGAGTACGACAGGCTGTGTAAGATCAGGTTCAGTGATCGCCCACGGTGCGAATACAGAACCGCTTTGTATAATCGCTTGATGAAATAACGTCTCTGTCTTAGACCAAATATGGCACTCTACGGACGCTGCGCCAGAACTTTCCCCTCCTAAAGTGATCTTATTGACATCACCTCCAAAAGATTCGATGTTATCATTTATCCATCGAAGTGCTAATAGCTGATCTTTCAGTCCCTGGTTGCCAGGAACCTCTGGGGTATTCAAACACATGAATCCATAAGGTCCATTTCTAAAATTTAGTGTGACGAAAATAACATCTTGTTTGACGATATATTTGGGTCCATATAAATATCTTCCAGCAAATCCATATTGGAAGATACCGCCATAAATCCAGACCAGTACTGGAAGTTTGTTTATATAACTGGCATTGCTAGGCACGTGGATGTTTAAACGAAGACAGTCCAAGGTCCCTACTATTGTGTTATTGAACTCTTCAATTTGTGGACATTTGACAGAATTATCGTTAGCTAAAAATGTTTCTTGAAATTTCGGATAGGCTGTGGCTACCTAAAAATATGTTACAATAATTAATGATTCTTCTGTTTCGGACTATAAATAATAAATAAAATAGTAGTTTCGCTAGACAATTTTCAAATGTTTGTGTGTTTGATGCTGAAAGTAAATTTTATTGAAAGCAACTCCCCAGAATCTCAATGTTAATTCTCTTTTATTTGTCTCTTTAGATTTGTAACAATTGACTTTGTAAGTTTAAAAACGGCTTTATCAATAATTGATTTGCTAATTTTAAAACAATATGTATTCTTTGAGAAGAAAGTTTTATTAGAAAGCTTAAACTTTTTATTAAGAGTTCTTTCCAAAAAGTAGTGGTAGTATGCTGAGTACTAATATTTCTTTGTAATTGTTAATATTTTGTCGGTCATCTTTTATTAGTCTATCTATGATTGATTTAGTGTATATACTATATATGATGATCTAAAACTATAAAATCTAAACAGCGTTTTATATTGTTATTCTAACTTTTAGTATAAAAGTAATCTTATTGACAAAAATACACAGTAATCTGCAAAACAAAAGGTCTAAAACTGCTAGTAGTAGCTTATGCTTTCAGGGAGGGGGTAAGCTTGTACTTCGGTACAGACAAATAGGTATCAATTTTCTAAACGAGCAATTCGAAAGTTAAATTTGGTAATTAAATTACATACTTTTATTCAAATTATTATTAATAATCTTATTGATACACCAGCCCTCCTCCTCCCCCCCTTCCCTAGGTAAATACAACATTGTAATTCATTGAGTTCTAGTGGTGACTCTTCATTTTATAATATTTTTATTAGCGTTATTTTCGAAACTACAATATTTTTTATAGTCATAGATATATTTTGGTGTTTAGTAGTTGAAATTAATAAATTTTAAACAAGACTGAAGTTACCCTTGGATATTTTTATTTATAAATATATATATATATATATATATATATATATATATATATATATATATATATATATATATATAAGTTACTTTTTTATTTTTTATTTAATATTAACCTGTTTCGTACTTAATTTGATATGGTATTTTATATTAGTTTTTACTTCTAATCTATTCTTAGTGGAAAGTTTACTGATTTTTGTGTTTCGTTTCGGTAATTATTTAAATTAGATAGCAATTAAAAAATAAAGTGTAAGTGTATAAATTGTTAATTAAATCGAAAAGTGGTTTGTACAAAACTACAAAAATATAATTTTATATCGCGAAAATCAAAATTTTGAAGTCTTTCCAAGCGAGCTTCAATGATTATGACATTGAGTTATTAAGGGAAGTCTCAGTTTTAGTTATTTGGGCAGACAGTTATTACATTCATAGAAATTTGTCATTTTACAACCAACTGCTTCGGTATTTCGTTAAATGTTTTTATTCTTACGAGCTGTTGGCAGCGACTTAATCTGAACATGCCATATGTTGACTCAATAATAATCTAACATATTCAACATATTACTAAAAAGCGCCTAGTAGTTAGTCGTTTTCCCTTAAAATAAAACGAATTACCGAAAGTAAAATAACAATATATACTTTTTTGATGACCAAAGCAATAATTTATAAGCATAACACCTTTCAATTAAATCCATTCAATAGTTTTAGCGTGATGTTCCACGAACAGATGAAATAACAAAAAGAAAATTATTGTGAAACTATTGATTTGAGCTCTGGTGTCCACGTGGTAATAATTTGTATTAATTAGAATTTAATGTAATATATTTTTCCCTGTTATCCATATTTATTATATGTGCATAGATTTATAATCTACTCACTCCAAACGGATTATTTTTATCCAGTTTTCCGTAAGGTATTCCAAGGAACATGGCATAATCTCCGTCATCAGAATATAGACCCCTTATAACACCTAGCTTAGTCTCGACCAGGGGTTCGGTTCTTTCTCGCCCACGAACCGCACCAAGAACTAAGAAACACGCTATTATAATCCACATCTTGCGACTAACTGGCTCTATTTAAATATCGCTGAGAAAATATAACCTTTAACTTCTAAGCAAATCTTATCGTTTATTTTATAATTTTGCTTTGCATAGGCATCCTTCTCCATCTAGAAAATCCGGTAGATATGCGGTAGTATTAATAAGGCAAAATTATCATAAATATGGTTTAACTATCCATTTTTTTTTATATATACAGCCAAAAAACATTTTCTTATAGAGAATGCTATAAAAATAAACAGATTATAATTATTTTAAAGGTTCCTAAAATAGTTTTTTTTTTGTATTTTTAATAGTAAAATCGACTTTTTACAGAAAAACTATCTTTGGTAGTTATAGAAAAAAAAACAAGGGTTCTGGAAGCGTTTTGATGAATTCACTTCGGGCTATGCTTTCAATAAAACTTTCAAATTTGCGGATTTTGTATTTTATCAGATGTCTATTTATTTGTGATGGAGTTAGAAGATAAAGATTTCATAATTAGTATTATAAACATGTCAATAAAGTGTAAAATTCAATTACTCAAAGTGTCATTGCCAATAGAGAAAATCTAAAACTTAAATGTTAATTAACATAACACAGAAACTGGGGGAGGTACAAAAATCAAAAGAAAATAAATGCAATAAATCATTTATTTTAAAAAATCTATGTTACTAAAACCTATACATAACGTAACCGTACATTATTATTTAAAAGGCACAGTAGCATTATATGACTTAAGTTTTTTCTTATTTGCTTCATAAAATAGGTTCCAGAATGCAGTTCTATCGTTAAATAGACACTTTTCTACAGATAACACGGAATCTAAGTTCAGGTATTCGTGAGATGTCTTTGTAACGGGCAACCATTTTATCGGAATCAACTCTGTCGTTTCTGGAGTAGGATTTCTGAAAAAAATAATAATAATATCGTTTTTATTTAAATAATACATTAAATAATACCGCTCTGTATTTCGTAAAGTTAAATCTGTAACATGACCAATTAAAGTAATTATTATTTTAAACTAAAAAATAAATATGTATACATGTTATCAAATATCAATCACAGAAAAGTTAAACATGTATGTCAAATTTATAGTGTAAAATTGGTGCTAAAGCCACCAAGAGAATTAAAAGTTATTCGTGACGGTAATAGTCTTACTGAAGTAAGTTTCCCATAACCCAGCGCCGAACGTTATACGAAAGCCTTCGAATGGTATTAATACATGCTCACCCATATTTAACGAAATTGGTCCATAATTTTGTTATCAAATCAATAAACTTTTGGTCTTCTTCCGTCGGAGGGGATGGATCATAGGTCATATCAAATAAAAAGCTTATGGCATCTGCATGAGCTGCACCCTTGGCTTTAATATTTTCTCTTTTTTTAGTAAAACTTCTCTCGCCATTATACGTAAACAAATAGTTGTAGACTTTTTCGGCACCGTTATCCAGAAATGTTTGCACACTCTTTTGTGTTGGATATATAAAATCAAAATCCGATGAAAAATCTGTTAATTTCTCTTTAACTGATTTGCTGATCTCTTCATCACCTATATAAAACTGCCGAACAATCTCTACCATTTTAAAGAAATCCTCATCGTAACTGAATATTTCATTTAAAGATTCATTAAATACATTCTTCATATTTTTAAAGGCACTTACAGGTTTGTTTTCATACAATGCCATTCGTTCTTTATCGGTAGATCCTATTATTATAGGTGTTTTTCTTGCTTTAGGTACATTCAGGTGTCTGGGATGTTCACTCAAAAAACTTTCGACACTTTCAAACTCTTTTTCTACACAAACTTTAAACATCATCGATAGGTCTCTGACGGCTGCTAATAATAATTTTACATCAGTTTTAGCAAGAAATGATATAGCTTTGGATAAGTCGTCTGTGTGGTATCCTAAACGTTCAGCGAGTACGACAGGCTGTGTAAGATCAGGTTCAGTGATCGCCCACGGTGCGAATACAGAACCGCTTTGTATAATCGCTTGATGAAATAGCCTTTCCGGCTTAGACCATAAATGACAATCAACGGCGGCTCCTCCAGAACTTTCTCCTCCTATTGTAATCTTATTAACATCACCTCCGAAAGATTCGATGTTATCATTTATCCATCGAAGTGCTAATAGCTGATCTTTCAGTCCCTGGTTGCCAGGAACCTCTGGGGTATTCAAACACATGAATCCATACGGCCCATTTCTATAATTTATTGTCACGAAAATAACATCGTGCTTGACGATATATTTGGGTCCATATAAGTATCTTCCAGCAAATCCAAACTGGAAGAGTCCTCCATAAATCCAGACCAGTACTGGAAGTTTTTTTATAGAACTAGCATTACTGGGTACATGGATGTTTAAAAGTAGACAGTCCAAGGTCCCTACTATTGTGTTATTAAACTCTTCAACTTGTGGACATTTGACAGAATCATCATTAGCTAAGAATGTTTCTTCAAATCTCGGATAAGATGTTGCTACCTGAAAATGTTTTACATGATTTTAAATCAATATTTAAACTTTTTGATTTTATATTCGAAGTATACGTTCTTACAGATTATTTTTAGTCTTTGAATGTTTTAAATTATTCATAATTTACAATGAAACGCTTAAATATCGTAAATGTCATATATACTCTGTCCTATAAGTAGTTTATTAACGGAAGGCGTATGATCATGGAAGTCAAGTAATTTTCATTGTAAATTATAAAACATCTACATTTAATTATTTGGAACATTTGCACTATTTAAGAGAAAGACTCTTAACATCGTCTTGACAATAGATGATGCTGTTTTATTATAAATATCAAACATAATGAGACAACCAATTGTTTCATGATTTTTATACAAATGTAACATTATCTAACAGTAACTGAGTAGCCTAAATGTACAATTACCTAGTAACTGAGTAGCCTTTTTTTGTTCTTATGCACAAACAACATCTTTTAGTATATTTCTTTCAAACTTATTTCTTTTTCCTTTTTTCGATTTTTTACTAAACCAGCTATAATTTAACAAGGTTTAATTTTCACTATTTTTTTTTTTAGTATATACTAGTCTTTTCATAGACTGGTGCCTAATCTAACCTAATGCACATTTTTTATTTATTAAAGTGAGAAAGATGACCGTTCAACGAGATTCGTTTAAAAATATTGTCATTTGCCATGATTAGTTTAGGCTGAGACGAAATCATATTGTATCCACATAATTTCGTGTGCTTCTTGTGGTTATAATAAATTTAAGTTTTTTTTTAAAATTTAAAACACCAAACACCATGGATTCATCATCCTATACTTTTAATAAAATGAACTTCAAGGATAACAAAACTAAAAGAACTCCAAGAATGACTTAAATAAAATTATCAAAATTCTTTTGTTTTAGCCCAATAAAATTTGATTTCTTAATTGTAACATTGTTTCCTTGAATAAAGCTCTTTAGTGTGTAGCGCAGATAGTTTGAAAATAAAGTGCCACAAGACAAACATATTTTTGTTTTATCCTATAACCCTTGGCATATTCTTTAATTACTTGCTAATCATTTATAAATAATAATGAAATTGGTAACGGATATATTCTGTTAAGGCCCTGTCTATAAAAATAAATTACAAATTTAGCAAGTTTATATAAGATTACAAATATTAATAATAATAATAATAATAATAATAATAATAATAATAATATCAGGACAAATTACATTACTCTCTTTATTGACTACCAAAATGCTTAAGTTACGTTATTCTACTTCTACACCGTACTTGTACATAAACCGCCTTTAAAAAAAAATATGCGATTAAAAATTTTTTTGATTTCCGAAAGGTACAAACAAATGTAAAACGTGAATAAAATCTAGTTCTTGTCAAGTACTAATTACTTAAATGACCTCGATGTCATTGATACAGCGTTCACGACTACTAGTTATGAACGTTTCTTAAACAATATTGTAAACATTGAATGTAGAAAGCTAGTTTCATTTTTTATTATTATTACTTTCTTAACAGCTAACAAATTTTTGTCACTTAATTTCATCTCAGTTTGATTTAAACTGTCTATACAATAATTACGTCTACCGTATACAATTCTCGATTTTAAACAAATTTATTTATTACTAAATTGTTATCTACTTACTCCAAACGGATTGCTCTTGTTCACTCTTCCGTAAGGTATTCCAAGGAACATGGAATAAGCTCCATCATCCGAATATAGACCCTTTATCACACCCAGCTTAGTCTCAACCACAGGGTCGGCTCTTTCACTCCCTTCGACCGAGACCAGAACAAAAAAACATGCTATTGTAATCCACATCTTGCTGGCTACTGACTACATATTAATGCCAGAAGTAACCTTTAACTTCAAATACATCTTATCATTTTGATGACATCAATATGTCTTTGTATTAGAATTAAAACCAGTTTTAACTATCATGGTTTTAATGTGTATAAAAAAAATGTGTATTTGAAAAATATGCAGTGAGATTGGTATAACTTGTTTTTGGGTTACACTTCTTACTAAAACAAGAACAATAATGTTTTTTTTTGTGAAAAATACCATGGTGGCCGTAAAATGTATATATATAAATGTAGAATTCATTCATAGCCAATAATTAACATATTAGTTATACTTACATTCATGATATAAAAAATTGAAAATGTACTTACATTTAAGCGTGCGGCTACGCTGGTTAGTTATGTATTATTATATTTAAGAGTTTGCTGTTAGCTGAGGCTTAACCTGGAAGTAATAGACATTGGTTTCGTAGACCCTACTATTAAATTTTATTAAACCTTGTTTGTATTTCGTGATTTTTAAATCAAATCACATCAAACGAATAGACGAAATACGTCATGAATCATCATCATAATATTTTTCATATTTCGTTATTGATTTATTAACAATGTTTATTACATTATAAGATAATAAGTATGCAATACTAGCAAAACGCAAATCCTCTTCCAGAAGATTGTCGCGTTAGAGTAATCTACGCGCTTGATAGCTAATAGATCTAAACTACTTAATAGGTAATTATGCATTAACATAATCTTGTACTTGTTATTAACTATTTTTATTGCATAATTAAAATAAGATAAATCCTAATTAAATATGGTCGTTACATCCGCCATGTGCAAATGACGTTGTGGTATTTACTTTCTCTTAGACATTTAATTTTGTTATGGTCATTTAATATGGAAATATTCTATAAAAGTAAAATTAATGTTTATGTGTTGTATAATATGTTTAATATCGTTTTAAATAACTGCTTATCAATTAATAATAATAGGGTTGTTGTAGAAAATTTACCTTATAAGGAAAACTGATTAAAACTCTGAAAAATTGGTCTAATTTTTATTTTATTTTAATTACATATATACATATATATGTTTGAAATGAATAATGTTAAATTATTTTTATCTGTGTTGGTCTAACTAGGGACTGTATTTGGTTGTTATAACTATTTATCAGGATTATCGAAAATACTGGGTCGAGCCAAATGTCACATAAACAGTATAGTAAACATCAAAACAATTTGGGCTTCATTAAGTTTTATGAGCAGATCATAAATCGTAAATTTAGGCCACAATAATCATTAAATATTATTTTCTTGTTGAAACAGAATAAGTCTATGTAGGTTAGCTTTGAAGAACAGTTTCCAGAAGGTTAGTCTTTGGTTGTATGGTAGCCTCTCGAGCGTCAACACAGAATCCAAATTGAGGAAACTATTTGTGTTCTTTGTTATCGGAATCCACTTAACTGGAAGTAGCTCGGATGTCTCAGGCGTCGGTTCTCTAAAAAATGAAAATCGGAAATGTATTTAAAATTATTTAAAATGGTTTATATAAATGTTAGCTATTGCTTATTTTTGTGATAAATACAATACAACTTTGATCAACAGAAATTCATGAAAACAACTCTCCTTACAAATTAACTCCTACTAATTAAGATTTTTATTAATATGCATATTTGAGAAAAAAAATCATAAATTACCCGTATTTTACGAAATTTGTCCAAAGAGTAGTAATTTGGTCAATCATTCTTTGGTCTTCTTCCGAAGGTACGTCTTTATTGTAAGACATATCAAACAAATAGCCAATTTCATCAGCATGTGTGGCTCCCTTTTCTTTTAAGTTCATTTTATTTTTGAGAAAATTCCTTCCACCGCTATAGGAAAATAAATATTGATAAATATTACTCGCACCCTTCTCAACATAATTGTCTATACTCCATTGTACAGGAAAATTAAAAGTCATATCCGATTCAAACTCCATCAAGTTCCATCGCAACGCTTCGCTCATATCTTCATCTCCGATATAGAAACGTCGTGCGATATCAACCATATCCATAAATTCGTCATCGTAAATAAAATATCCTTTTAAAGCGTTGCTAAATATATCAAAACCCTTAAATTGGTGAGAAGGTTTAAGTTCATAGGACATAAGCATTTCTTTGTTGTTGAATCCTGCCAATATAGGTGTATTCTTTATCTTTGGTCTATCCACATTTAGTGGATGTTTAGTTATAAAACTTTCAACATTTTCAAAATTCTTTTCAATACATACTTTAAAAAATAATGATGAAGATAATGTTGCTGCGATTATTAAATTGCTATCAGTTTTTGATAGAAATGACAAAGCTTCAGTATTATTATCAGTATCGAGACCTAATTCTCTGGCCAGTATAAAAGGAGCATTTTCAATTGATTCTCCTACAAGCGTAAGAAGCGCTGTACCACTTTGCATTATTACTTGATTAAATAACATGTCATGTTCGGATAATAAATGCAAATCAACTGAAGTACCACCAGCGCTTTCACCCATCAATGTTATTTTATTTTCATCGCCACCGAATGCTGCAATATTAGCCTTTATCCACCTTAACGCTAATCGTTGGTCTTTAAGACCTTGGTTTCCAGGAACCTCTGGTGTATCCAAGCACATAAAACCGTATGCTCCCAATCTATAATTTATCGAAACCACAATAACGTCATGTCTTACTAAAAATTTTGGTCCTTGTACATATCCGCCTCCGTACCCACCGCTAAATCCCCCACCATGTATCCAAACTAAAACAGGAAGTTTACTTTTTGAACTGGCTTTGTTTGGAACATAAACATGTAAATGCAAACAGTCTAAAGTTCCAGTAATTTTATTGGTAAATTCGTCTACTTGAGGACACATCGCAGAGTCATCGTATGCGTTGAAGATATCGTCGAATTTTGAATGTGGAGTGGAGGGCTGTAAATATAAGATTATTTATTTTTACATGGCTTGTAATGTTGTCAATTTTATTAATTTGGTCTTGATAAATGATCTTGATACTTTTTTACAAAACTGGGTTGCACACTGGAAATTTACATTAAATTTAAGTTTTAGAAATCTTTGGTATTATAATTTTATCGATTACAACATAGTTTAGTAAAATTATATAAAATCTATTTATTTCGCAACCAATCGATAATAGTGATGTTACCAATTACTCATATTCATTTCTCGATATGATTTTCAAGTTTCTTACCCCAAAAGGATTTTCTTTGTCAACTTTCGCGTACGGTATACCAAGAAACTTAGAGTATTCTCCATCAGTAGCATGTAGTCCTCTGATCAGACCTATCTGAGTTTGCACTAGGGGGTCCAATCGCTTTTGACCCCTAACCACCCCCAGCGCCAAAAATATTAAAAAAAACCTTACACACATGCTCGATTTTAACTGTCGAGATACAATTGACGCTTTTCATAATACTCGAAATTTATTACATTTTTTATCTTTGATATCAAACACTCACGATTATAGTAAGATAGAAAGACTGCTATAAAATATTTGAGAGACCTTTTGTGATAAAATAAAAAAATCTACGATGTAATACAGAAAAAACATTTTGTGCTGTAATTTTTAATGTCAGTAGAAGATAAAGTATTAAGTAGATTAAATTTAGCATTTAAAATACATTGCAAATTTTATTAATACTAAACCAAAAAATAGATTCAATTTATTTATAAGTTTATTGGGTAACCACGGCATGCTATTTATAATTTAAGATTACTCAAAGAGGATTTTAGTTAAAATTAGGTTTTGCAATAAATGGTAATGAACTTACTCAGATAGATCGTTACGTTATTTGTATATAAAAAAAAACAAACATTAATCCAGACGTATTGCTAAAACTTTAAGAGAAGCTACTGGTGAAGTAGTATTAAATTTGATTGTAAACTCAAAATAAATACTGATTTATTACCAAGGAAATCGGAATCTGTATTCGATTTTATTCAGGAATTACATATTGGTATAAAAAGAGGAATTATAATTTTACTTATAACATTAAAATATTTTCTTATACCCTTTAATATGTTACGAAAGTTTTAAAATGAGAAATACATTCTCTTATATTATTTATACTAAAATTCTCAATAAAATAATAGAAGTTCATTCAAAAACATACAATAACAGATATAATAAATAAGATTTGTGTGTTCTCAAAACTAATAACGTTATTTGTGTCTTAAACACAATTAACGTTATCAAACCGCCAGCAAAAAAGGAGGCCAAAGTTAAAAAAGTACAATAACTTAAAGTTATATCTCACACATATTAGATAATGACATAAACGAGTAAAATATAAATTAATTAAGAAAACAAAAGCTAAATATCCATTTCAAATATCAAAGTAATTCACAGGTGGTTTTTTTAGGTTATAAAAACATCTTGAGTTTTGATTCGGATATAGTAATATTTTTATTCTAAAATTAATTTAAAAACATATTAAAATCAATTGTTATTTATTGTAATTGTCCGCAAAATAACATTTATGCTTTACGATTGTTCCAATTTATGCACATAAAATCTTTTCAAAAATAAACCTGCAAAATAATACTTGTATTTTGTTTTCAAATAAACTGTTATTATTATTATTATTATTTATATGCAAAAGCTGAACCAAAAAAAATACTAGCTTCAAACACATCTAGGAGAAAATAAATACTGTAGCTTACTCCAAAAGGATCGTCCTTGTCAACCGAGGCAATATGGTACTCCGAGAAAAATGGAATAATTCCCATCATCAGCATCCATACCTCTAATCAAAACTGATTTGATTTGAACGAGAGGGTCCAGCCTAGTCTTACCAAAAACATTGGCAACGGATATTAGAGTAAGACATAATTTCGTCCACATTTCACCGACGAGAGTAAGTTTAATTTGAGGACTTTGTTTACTTCCTTTTATATTATTGACATTATCAATACAGGTGTGAAACTGATAATTTTGTTTTGTTTTGCGGTACATGAAATGTAAATTTATGTTGCTTTTTTATTGTAAGTCAATTGGATAGATTTAGCGAAATAATTGATTAGTGAGCAGTTTAAAACTTCATGCTTAAAAAAACCAAATAAACCCACAATTTTTTTATATTTTAAGAAGTAAAAAAAATATTTTTGGTTCGTTCGCTATAAATGATAACAGTGACTTTTTATTATGAACCGATAAAAAATGTACACCACTGTTTTATCTAGACGCATCACTGTTCATCATATCGGCTGCTTTACTTGAGATTATGCCTTACATTTTATTTTATGAATATACTCCAAAAATATTTTGTTATTTGTTTTAATTTTATGTACATATTATACATATTTAATAATGTAATAGTTAAGTCATTATATAAATATAAAATAATATAAAAACTATATTATAATATATACTATAATAGAATAGAACAGCCTATGTTTGAGTTTTACCTACTTACCATAATATAATATAAATAGGTAAAACTAATCCCTTTATAAAATCACAAGTACTCAGTTGATATAGAATTTTTTAATTTAACTCAGTTGTTGGATTATAACATGATAATATTGGTACTTTAATTAATACCGATTATATTGGGAGAATGGTAATTCACAAAAAACATTTTATTATCATTGTGAGAGTGTTACAACTCTGTAACCATTGTTATCTAGAACTCTAGTATGTTAAATTCACAGAATTTCTGGTTAATATTTTTTGAAGTTGACATGGCTAGCTTCATTCTTATTATTTAATTAAAAACATTGCAGTATTCCAGGTCAATCAACGTTTTAAGAACAACTTCCAAAAAAATTAAATGTTTTTGCATTTCATTATGTGTCTATTTAGCTAAACCATTTTGTTTTGGTATTAATTATCATATACAGGGTTATTTGTAATTAATTGGTGACTTACAGGCAGCTTCTCTACATTAATCCCAACAATATTTGTTCTACGACTTATTACTTAAATCTTGATAAACAACACAAAAAAAAACGAAACAATTTTTTTGCTAGATCTTTTATTCTTTACTCTGTATTTCGTTAGAAGTACTTAAAACGTCAATGCCCGTTCGCCATACCTACGCTCAGAGTTATTGCCAGTTCAGAGGCAACAAATAAATGGAAAAACTTAAATTTTAAAAAGTTGTAGAACAAATGTTGTTGGGATTGATGTAAAGAGGATGCTTGCAAGAGGTGACCAATTAATTATAAATAACACAGTATAGCAATTTTTAATTAAAAATATTTAAAACATACTATATTTTATCTGCCTCTTTGAATTAAATGTCGTTCAATATTTTTTTGTGTTATTGTAATAAATGTACTATAACTGATAACAGTAACTGTCATACTAATCAAAGAGATTTGAGATCTGGGCTAACGGCCGGCTTATCGAATGTTGACTGAAGTTAAAAATAAAAGCAATATCAATAGTTTTTCTACTTTTAATAACATCATCTAATCAAAAAGAATAAAACAGGCGTTAACAAAAAAAATATATCGGTCTTCTCTCCTATTAATATTTTATGTTTTTCGGTCCTGACATATTTTCGAATGGAAAATTTATTCCAATGGACTAGTTACGATTGCAATTAGCTTATTAATTGGCACATCAAGATATTAATAGTTTAATCAATATTTGTTTGTTTAAAGTTTAAGATATTGTTAAAGTCTGTTATTGTAAGATATCAATATTGGCTCTAAATACTTGGTCAGAGTTCAGTTCATATTGGAAATATTCCACTACACTTTCACCTTTACTCAACTTATTGTTTGTTATATCAATTCGTAATATTGATAAATGCAAATCAATATTGTTTTAATGATATATTTTAGATAGATAATATATAGATAAATATATACTTTTTGGAACATCTTTTTAAAAAATATTTGTGACGTAATTAGTGACAGCTAGTGAACGAAACGGCATTATTCTCATTTGTCATGTTTTTTTTTTAAAACGCACGTCTGATTGACTTTTTATTGTTTTTTTAAACAATTAATGTCAATCAGATTTGTACAAGTATGTTGTGTGATGGCTATAATCTTCCTCAAACGATTCTTTATCAAACACAAAAAGATTTATTCAAATCCTATTGTAGCTTTATTTATCAGACAGTTTAAGCAATTAAATTTACTATATTATGTTTAATCCACTTATTATCCATATTAAATGTTTGTTATATTAAATTAAAAACATTTACTCTTTGCTATGTTTAAAATATTAAAACACATTTTCGCAGTAATAAAAAATTTTGTCCACCATTTTAAAATATAAAATAACAGTCTAGACTTCAGGTACTTGAAGTTTAAACGATACTAATATAATTAAATCATAAATACCATTAATTTATTTTATGTAATACAAATACTTATTAACATATCTATGGAAATTCTTCTCGGGTCTTCTCCATGGGCGTACTTCGGACCATGCAACTAGAGGCAGTCGTTTTATCATTACAATATAAGACTAATTAAAATAAAAACGTTGAATACATTGATGGATGTAATTTTCAGTGATGTCAAAATTCGCTGTACGCGTGGATGCAGCGGTGTCGGCCCTCGGTGGAGGAGCTGGTGCAGGTTTGGATGAGAACGACTTCATTGATGCATCACGTCTCGTCTACGACGCCGTCAGGGAGATACGTCGTGCTGTGCTGATGAATAGGGTGAGTAGAATAGGGTGGTATATTACCGAGATATTCTTAGTATTCTACGTTTCGTTCTATGAATCAAAGAGCGACGTGTTCCTGGTACCCAGCATTCCCTTGAGAAAGGCAGTGAATTTCTCAAGAGTGGCGAAGGATTTGATGTTGGGGATGACCATTTTCAGCAATGTTACCTAGGTGGGACGTCTACACGTTTACGTTGATATAAATTGTAGCAAATTAAAATGGTTGCCTTTTTAAATTGTACAATTTATTGAGTGATACAAGATTAGACTACATATGAGAATATTATACCAATTCAAAAGAAATATCCAGATTTTTGAGTTCAGAGGAATAATACAGGTTGTTACCAGAAAATGATGATAAATATATACAGGATGAGGAGGAGCTAGACCCTGAGGATGTGGAGCTTGACGAGCACTACACCCTGGAGACCAGGAGTAAATGTGAGGCTCACAGCTCATGGTCAGCATGTCTATGTCGTGGCATGGTAGTTGTCTTGTCTGATGTGTTTTATTGCAATGTGACAACTAATAAAATAATATTTTATTTAAATTGATACCAATTTTACGAAGTATCATACCATAAGATTGTCTAATAATAAATAAATAAGTATATTAAGAAATAAGACGCAGTTTCAATAGATATTTATCATTGTTGCAAAATGCATCAGCGACATCAAAATCAATCATCGTTCGATATTAATTTGGTGACATCATCTTCTTGAACAGACTTCAAGTTTTGATTTCTATACGTTTTATAAAAAAGAATGGTTTACAAATATTATCTTTAAAAAAATACGAGAGAAAACCACATTTATTTTATACATATACAGGGTTATTTGTAATTAGTTGATCACCTCTTGCAGGCAGCCTCTCTTCATCAATCCCAACAACATTTTTTCTACGGCTTTTTAAAAATTAATAGTTTTTTTTAATTTAAATCTTCCCATACAAAATTTATTTGTTGTCTCTGATCTGGCATTAACTATGACTGTCGGTAAGGGGTCCGAGCGTTGACTTTTTAAGTACTTCTTAGACAATACAGAGTAATAAGTAATAGAAGAGGGAGCAAAAATTTTTTGGTTTGTTCTTTTTGAGTTGTTTATCAAGATTTGTAAGAAGTTGTAGAACAAATGTTCGAATTGATGTAGAGAGCCTGCCTGCAAGAGGTGGTCAATTAATTAAAAATAATCCAGTGTACATATTTTCATGTGTATCAGAAATCAGAAACTAGCGAAGTTGAAGTTAACATTGTTAGGTATTTATTGTGGTATTAGGTTTTTATTTGCTGTTGTCTTTTTGGGTATTTTGTGTTTAATTATCAGCTGTATGCGATGTTTTGTGTTCTAATGTCGGTGTCATTTATTAATATAATCTGGTTGAATAGCAGATAAATGTATCAATTTCGCAGTTGTTATTATTAGTATAATATGTGCCCAAATCTGTTATTCAACCACATTGAAACCATAGCATGCTTTATGTGTGTGTGCATGTGTAGACGAGCGATGACCTGGACACTGATACAGAATTCGAACCTGTTGAGGATATGACCATGGAAACGAGGAGCAGATGTAAGTATAGCTTTTTTTTGCAAAACTTGTTTAAAATTGATAGACAACTGTGACTTATTCCAAATTTGTAGACTGTTATTTCATTCTGAAGGTTATACAAGTATCTCATCTGAAATTGGGTACTGTAAGGGCGGATTATTCATTTTGACTAAATGTGAGCAGATCCAGATTCCAAGAAAACACTAAATTCTTCTTATTTACATGTATTGTCTTCTTATATAGTTTTTTTATTATCTATAAGAGCCCTATTATAATTTATTTAAGGATGACAATAAAAAAAGTACATTTATTTAAAAAAAAAATACGATTTACATTTAGATATACATATTAAAAATATCTCACTCTGGCCGTTTATATGCCATAGATAAATGCTATATTGCCGAGTTTTTCAAAATATTAATCGTTATGGGCACCTAACACATTTTAGGTGGGTCGAGTGTTGCTTCGCTTATACAAATAATTTAGATTTTGTAGTTAATTGCAATTTTTGTGCTACTAGAATATGTTATAAGAAATATTTAAAAAAATATATGTATTTACTTTTTTTCTTGAAACAAGAACAAAATTTTTTGTATATTTTACAAATAACAAATTTCTATAAATCTAACATTGAATCGTGTTTCGCAATATGCTTTAAATTATCTTCCTTTTATTATTGAAATATATAAAAAAAACATGAAATTTAAAAAAGATGATATATTGACGGGCAATTTATTTTTCTCATCCTTATGAATAAAAAACAGTATTAATTCATTTTCAAAATCATTGTATTTTGCAGACTATTTTTTATTAGTAATATGATATTATACATATTCAATATATGTTTGTATGTCTGCGTACACAGCGAGCGCACACACCGGCGAGCATGGTGTTGATGAATATCCAGATATCAGCGGCATTACTAATGCTAGGGTAAGTTTACATATTTATAATAAAATCATAAAAAAAAATCACAGAAAAAGTACATTGAGTTTTTTTAATCTACATAAAGGAAGCCATGCGCAAGATGACGGAAGAAGATAAGCGCAAGATCCTGCAACAAGTGGAATTGTTCCGTCGTGAGAAGATGACCTTTGACAACGAGGTGGCTAAGTGGGATGATGCTGGGAATGATATCATCATGCTCGCGAAACACATGTGCATGATCATGCTAGAGATGACTGACTTTACCAGGTAATAAGATAAGCATCGCAAGAAATGGAAATAGTGATTTATGTAAGTGCGAAAGAGATGAATATATTCGTATAAAAACATTTGAAAACAAATTTCAGAGGTCGCGGTCCACTGAAAACGACAATGGATGTCATCAACGCTGCCAAAAAGATATCAGAGGCTGGAACCAAGTTGGATAAACTTACCAGAGAAATAGCTGAACAGGTGACAAATATAATTTTGATAAATACATTTCAGATTTTGGATGAAGATGTTATAAACGTGTAGTTTTTTAATATCCCAGTGCCCGGAATCTTCAACGAAGCAAGATCTATTGGCGTACCTCCAACGTATAGCGCTGTACTGCCATCAGATACAGATCACTAGCAAGGTGAAAGCTGACGTACAGAATATATCCGGCGAGCTGATTGTTAGCGGGGTGAGTATCAAATAGACACACACACACAAAAAGACATATCTCCTTTACAAATTACTTTTTTTTATTTTTCTAAGACCTAATTACAATAAGAAATATTTGCCAGAAAAATGTACATTTTCAAAAATATTTTTTCATATTATAATAAAAAGATAAGAATGTATCCGTATGCATACATACAATTACAAATATATATTAATTATATAGTCTCAGACACGACACAAATTATACAAATATGTAATTCTTAATAACATTTATAATTTCAATTTGCTCTACATCAGTTTTGTTGTAATTATAAAACGAGATATAGAATTGCACTTTTACACGTGGTAATGTAAGACCTTGAAAAATATCTGGAAATGTTATTAAGACGACGATAAGAAACTATTAATGGTAATTAGTTTAAAAACAAATAATATAATTTGATAGAAATACAAATAGAATGAAACTAATTAGGTGAAGTTCAAGTCCGATAAGTGTTCTATACATTGATATTTAATAGTAGTCGGTATTGAAACCAGTCGTGTGGTTCAAAGTTCTCGACATCTCGGTTCTTTTGACACAGATAATCTTCCGTGAATATAGCTAAAAATGAACTTAAGAACACACTTATTTTACTTATTCAGGTTTTTACTATCAATCCTGCTTTTATTTTGACCAAACATTGCTAAGAACCATCTCAACCGCAATCAAATCCATCGACTCGTTTGGCTGCTTCTATCTGTGTGTCTATCTGTGGCAACGATGCCACACACGTTTGTATCAAACGTCAAACTTATGATTATATAAAAATAGGGACTTTTTGGGTAGGATGTTAAAAATGTTATCTCGTCTAATCTATGGCACTAACATTTGTTATGTTATTGTTATTATTGGTCTTAATGCTATAGTGGTGCATTTTTCTTGTCAATAATGTTCTAATGCCTCATTACATATTATTTTGTTTTGCTTATTTTATGAGTTCAGGAAAAACACCACACGCCATTCAAAATAAATCGTAATTAGACGCAATAACCTCTGCTATCCATCTAATCACCAGATATATATATATATATATATATATATATGTGATTAGAGATATGTATATGTATATGTATAGAAGATGCCAATCAATTAATAATTACTTCGTATATATACAAATAAAATAAAAAAATTAAATTAAATTAAAAATGATTATTAAAAAAAAACAGAAATTTCATAATAAAATATATAACATTATTTATATTTTAGCGAACATTAAAAAAACTGAATCAAGATTTTGCTATACGTACGTACGTAGCACCATGTACCATAGAGTATACAACCATAGAGTATACAACGTATTGACGATTTTTTTATGACAAAGATCAGAATATAATTTATTTGAACATAAAAACATATATTAATGAAAACAGCATCATTTCCAGCTCGATAGCGCCACGTCACTGATACAAGCCGCTAAGAACTTGATGAACGCTGTCGTACTGACTGTGAAGGCGTCCTACGTGGCCTCTACCAAGTACACCAGGCAGGGAACCATCGCCGTGAGTATCAAAATAAGACTTATTATAATCTGTGCTATCAAAATCAAAAAAAAATAATACTTAAAAAAAAATTAAAGTCTATTTTTGTAACACAACATTTATTTTTGTGTCTATACTATTTAAAATGTCCATGTGTTTACATAAAATTAAAACTTTGATTTAAATATATAATATAGTTTTACTAAATTCTGGTCAATCTAGTTATGAAAAAACAACATGATTATACTGAATTAATTTATTACGATGCTGATTAAGATTTAATATCAAGAAATAATTATCAAATGTATATATATATATATCTCGACGGTTTTAATTTAGTGAACTGTATAGATGAGTTTTTTCAAATCAAATGAAATTAAGGTTTATTTAATAATAACATTGATGTAAAATATAAAATAATATCATGCTCAATATATTGTAGAAGCTTTTATAAAAAACTATTTAATATTGTTTTGCGTAAGTGGTGCTAATAAGAAAGCTTTTAATAATTGCGCTTGTAAAATAATAAGGACATTATATAAATATTATTAACCTATGCTTTTTTCGCTGGCGGAAGAATAATTATGTAAGTTGTAGGCTATTATATGTTTAAAGCAAATATATATTTTTTTATGTCCCACAAAATATAATACCATTAAATACAATTTATTAATACACAGCCTGGTAAATTTAAATATTATAACTTTTTGATTAAATTTTTTTTGGCTTTCTTGAATTGTACTCTATATTTAATGTGTGTAGTAGTTTCTTATTAATTTAGTATATATTACTGGAAAAGCTTTTCCTTAATCGAAAAGAAAAACTAACAAACAATCTTTTTCCAGTAATAAATTTAACGCCAAAAAAAGTTTCAACATAATATGCTCGAAAATAACGTAGATTACTTATTTTGCTAGCAGCATGCAGTTGTATATAAGTATGATATTTTTGTGATCAAATAAATTTGTCTTTATAAGGAAGTATTTTAAATTATATTTTAAATATCTTACTATTGTGTAAAATAGTATTTTTATATAATATTGGCTAATAAAAAACATATTTCAGTCCCCAATAGTTGTCTGGAGAATGAAAGCTCCGGAGAAGAAGCCTCTTATACGACCGGAAAAGCCGGAAGAGGTTCGCGCTAAAGTAAGACGCGGGAGTCAGAAAAAACAACCGAGTCCGATACACGCACTGGCTGAGTTCCAAAGCCCCGCAGAGAGTGTGTGGTGAGTACCTACAGACACACACACACACACAAGGACACACAACAGACTCACACGCAGCTCATCAAGTTATCCAACATCGGTATTATAAGACCAGTAAACTCTCAAGACCATCTGTCATAGACAAGTCCAAACACGACCACTGCTACCTTTTGTCAGATAAGGTTCCGCATGTGTGGGCAGGCTCACTTTCAAACAATTTTCGTGAATATACGACATCATACACACAGACAGACATGCTTACACGCACACTGATACGTACAAACATAAACATGAACGGTCACTTCAAAAAGACAATGAGTTAAGTCATGTAACAGACAAACATGCACTGTTTTTTTTTGATAAATAACTACTTTTATGTATTTGTTTCAGAATCCTTACAATTGTTGCCGCATTCATTATTTTTTATTGAAAATTTTAAATTATGTTCGAATCAATTGTATTTCGAATTGTTGTGATTATAAATTAGTTGCTCAGAAAATGAAAGGTTTAAATTTTATAGTTTCTTTTTGGATTTTAGATTATTGAAATATTTGTTTAATAGTTTTTTTATCAGAAATTAATGATATTTATGAAAACATCACAACCGACACTCTCTTGCCACATTATTGTCTAAAAAATGATACGAAGCAATGATACCACCTATTAACATGATTAAAAAACTAAGTCTTTATAAAAGCTATCATAAGACATTATCATTGAAGCTAGCTTTATTACAAGAGACATTTACATTTATTCCAAAACATTTTAGGGTTTCTTCTAAAAAAAATACTCAACGAAAAAAATTTGAGCCTAAGAAATAAGGGCAGCCAAATTGTTTAGAAATAAATTAACATTAATATTGTAGGTTTAGTATGTTATATACGATTTATATTATTCATTGGAAATATAAGAAAAAAGATAAAAATATTATTGATTTTAACTTGATTTCCAATATCTATGTTTTGGTTCTTGGGATGAATTTTAATCAAATTCTCTTAAAATATAAAAAAAAAATCCTTAAACTTTTATTCCGAAATTTTAACGACAGACACGATTTTGATGTAATCGAATCTTGAAAAAGTGTTCCAAAAAAAAAAGTTTTTTTTTTCTATTTTCATAAACAATACGTTTCGTATAAACTCGTATAAGTTATTTTCAAAACCAAAAAAGAGAGAATCGATTACATTTTTTTTATTATTACAATAAGTAGTTAGCGTAGAAATTAATAAGTATTACAAAAAATAAGAAACATTTTTTGTTCTTGTAGACAGAATCATAATTTTGTATTTTAATAAAAATATAGTTCTTTTTATAAAAAAATCTACTCTAAAAGTGTAATAAAAGAAATTACAAACAAAAAAATAAAAAATGAAAAAAATGTTTGTAACAACTTTTAATGTGAAAAAACAATGAACTCTAAGGTTTTAGGTAATTAAACACTATTTGGTTTTAATAATTCTGTATACAAAAACAAAAAAATATATTTAATCATATATATATTTAAAAATAAATTAGATTTAACAAACGCATAGCAATATCCACAGTTTTGTAAAATTTTATTTCTTATTTTTAACATATAAATATCAAATATATATATTTTTGGTTTTAATTTAATTTATGTTTTTTTAATTAAACAGTTTTAAAAAAAATGTAAGTAATGCTTTTTTAAAGATTACCCAAAATATTAAAAAATATATAAATTTTAAAGATTTTTTGTATTCGTTTTCAATTATTGAAAATATACGTCAATTACACTTAGAAAATAGCTTTTGCTTGAATTTTTTTTTCCAAAATGTGATTTGGAAATTCTGAGGTCAAAATAAGATTTTTCTGAAACAAATTTTGAAAATATAATTAAAAATAGCAATGATTTTACTACTTAAAAAAACATTGGAATTTATAATAATTTACATCAAGAAATCAGTTATTAACATTTATAAAAATATTTATAATTATGAAGTAATATTATGTAAGCCATTTTACACCTAATATGAATATATGTATATAAAAAGATAAGTTATTACCCAGAAAGACCTAAGACCTTAAAATATCGACGAGTATTAATTACTGAGGTGTCTTGTCATGACTTTATCTTTTTTTATACATACATTTGATTTAAAAAAGTTATATATATACGTTTAATTATTCTTTTAATTTCAATATTGGTCATGTATTATTTTCAATAAAAATATGTAATTTTGTCAATTTTGAACCAGCTTTTTGCTCATTAAAATCATTCACTGTATCTCTAGTACTGTAATAATAATTCAAGTATTAAATAATGTATTTTTATTCCTTATATCTCACTGTAGTTTTAACAACATTTTTGTAGAAGTTTTCAACTTTTCTATTAATATTTGAAACGATAGTGTTATCGAACAATAAAACGTATACTCAATTGATGTGTGTTTTATTCTTTATACATATTTAATATTCACAAAATCCATTAATTTTAATTTAGAGAAATTTTAGTAATTTTTTAAAGAAACCTTACCCACTCGCGTTAGACTTCAGAAGGACATTACTTGTACAGAACCATTAATCGAAATATTTCTATAAAATTTTAAAAATATATTTCTGTGGTAGAAGCAAAAATATTTTTTCAATTCTAACTTACTTTCAGGGATTTACACTACACAATAATATCTTTTATTAAATATTTAGTACTACTTTGATAATTTAGAGAAAGAAAAGCAAGAAAAAAAACATTTTTCTACAATTATTTAAATGTCTTTTCTTGAGTTTAAGATAATATACTGAACTTTCTTTGGCAACAAGGTTCGGAATCAAAACTATCTATAAGTAAAGTTAGATGTTTTCTTGCAATCTTACATATATTTTTAGAATATAAATAAAAAAAGTAATAATTTTAAAAGTTAATGGTAGTTGGTTAGGGGTCAAAAATATGCTGTTTTCTTAACTTTTATTTAACAATGTTTACACTTTGATGATTGATCCAAGATTTAAAAAATATTAACTGATTATCAAAATAGTGACGGACGTAACGAAACGATATGTTAATATTAATTAATATGTTGTGGTTCGTCTTTCATTCCCTAACTCAATAAATATAAACAATATAAATTTATAATAAATTAGAACAAAATTTCAAAATATTCTAATATATTAAATCTCTAAATTATATTTCAGATATTCATTATACATACATTTTGATAATAAGGATATTGTAACCGAAATGATTGATCATAAAACAATCGAGCTAAAAATTAATTAACTATATTCAGTTTTTAAAAAATATTACTCTTAAGGTTTATATCCCTTAAGCTTATCTTTATTGAGTTTAAAAAACAATTTCCAAAACGCCATTCGCTCATTATATGGCCTCCTTCCTTGAGATAAAGTTAGGTTTATCTTTAGATAGTTAAATTCTTCCTTTGTGACGGGCAACCATTTAATCGGCAGCAACTCTGTGGTTTCTGGAGTAGGGTATCTACAAATGTTGTTACGGTTATACAAATGTTATCTAAACGCACACAAACTTAAAATTTATTCCAGGTATTAATGATTATGTGTATATAGACAATTAACAAAATTCGTGAATATTCTTCAAAATGAATATCAACTCACCCGTATTTAATAAAGTTGGTATATAATGCTGTTGACATATCAATAACACGTTTGTCATCTTCTGTTGGAGTGGATGGGTCGTAAGTCATGTCGAATAAGTAGCTTAGATCATCTGCATGGATGGCACCCTCTGCGGTAATATTATCTTTTTTCTTCATTAAATTCCTTTCACCACCATAAGAAAACACGTAATGGTAGAGTTTTTCAGCTCCATTATCCAGGTAATTTTGCATACTCATATGTATAGGATAGAAGTATAGAAGATCGGATTTGAAATCTATTACTTCCGATAGAACGGCTTTACTGAGTTTTGCATCACCTATATAAAAATGCCGTACAATGTCTTCCATTTCAATGAAATTCTCATCATAATTAAATATGGTTTTCAATACCATATTAAATATGTTCATGTTTTTAAATTCACTTTCTGGTATGTTTATTAATGATCCCATACATTCTTTATTGTCATGTCCTATTAGCATTCGTGTAGTTTTTGCTTTAGGCACTTTCATATTTCTGGGATTGTCATTTATGAATCTTTCGACATTTTCAAATTCCTTTTCTACACACAGTCTATATGTCGATATCGACAGGTCAGTGGCTGCTTCGATTACCGCCTTTACATCAACTTTAGCGAGGAATAATAAGGCATCAGACAAGTTCTTTGTCTCATAACCTAAACGTTCAGCGAGTTTTAAAGGTTGTGTATAGTTAGTTTCAGGTATCGACCCTGGACTAAATAAAGAACCACTTTGCAAAATAACTTGATGGAATAACTTCTCTTGGTTAAACCATAAATGGTGTTCAACGCTACTTGAGCCAGCACTTTCTCCCCCTAAAGTCACCCTATTTGCATCACCTCCGAATGATTCGATGTTGTTATTGATCCACCGGAGAGCTAATAACTGGTCTTTCAGCCCTTGATTGCCAGGTACCTCCGGAATGTCGAGACACATGAATCCATACGGTCCAACTCTATAATTAAAAGTCACCAAAATGACATTTTCTTTGGCGAGATATTTGGGTCCATACAAGTATCTCCCAGAGAATCCGTATGTAAAGCCACCACCATAAATCCAAACCAGAACTGGAAGTTTGCTGCTAGGACTCGCACCACTTGGCACATAGATGTTTATATGAAGACAGTCCAATGTTCCAACTATCGTGTAATTAAACCTTTCAACTTGCGGACATTTGGCAGAATCATCATAAGCTAGAAATGTTTCTTCAAATTTTGGATACGCTGTAGATACCTACAATTATTTTTGAGTATTATTAGTCTTATTTTTAACTTATTGTTTGTTGACTTATGAATACGAGTGATGACTTATGAATACGAAATTTTAGTGATCTAAAATTTATATGTATTAAGAATGTAAAACTCATAACATAGTATTTCTGAAAATACAGTTTGCTGATATAATATTTAATACTTATATTATTATTTTTTTTTTTATATTGTTTTTTACTTCTATCCATGGATACGTCGCCCGTACACATTTCACAACGAGTCTGTATTTGTCAGATTAATCGTTGAATTTTGATATAACATGCTCAAAAAGTCAGTCATTCTCTCGCCGTGGTGACGTGCGGTTGCTAATTAACAGTGCAGTCCGTATGTAGTGCGAAATGATGTCGTCTTCGTCTTTGTCAAGTAATGTTGTTATTAACGAGTTATTATGTTTTCTTCAGAATTAATGTGATGTATTGGATGAGGTGGCGATAATACGCTTATGTGTAAAATCATTTAAACTGGAAGATATAGAAAAGGCAAAGTCAGTTTTATACGATTTTGTCCCATCTGAAAGAGGACGAAAAGTGATACGAAAAGGAGGAAATAAGATTGAGAAAGATCTACAAGACATGATTAAGGTGTTAAAGGAATGTGAAATGGATCTATTCCCGAAGTTTGTAGCCTACGATCTTTCAAAACTACCCCCCATTTCATTCGATCATATTGATGTGTCTAGATTTTTGGTGGATATTCGAGTTGTACAGGAGGAGTTGCAATACTTAAAGTCGCAAATTGTCCATAAATGTGATGAAGAAGTACTTAAAGCCAGCATGGAGCAGTTAAGATCCGAAATTGCAGTGCAAAAACTTAATACAAATCATACTTCGGTTGCCGAAACCGTAACAAAGGCGGTGCCGGGGACTTCGAGTGGGGGTATAAGTGAAAAAGTGAATAGTGTATCAGCGCGCGCTTCTTTGCTAAATCATGAGCCTACAACGCATGCTACTTATGCTTCAATGGTTGCTATTCCGTCATCTAACCCGCCAAAAATGCAATTGCAAATGCCTAATGTAGTGGCTCAACAAAACTCGAACTCGTGGATTGATGTGACATATAAGAAAAATGTAAATAAATTTAAAGTACAGTTAGGTAAGGGTAAGGTGAACGCGACGAACACATTTAAATCGGCAGATATCAAACTCCCTTTGTTTATATCGAATGTTGATAAAAATACGAGTGAACGGGATATTTGTGAATACATTCAAAGTAAGACTCAAGATACCGTGACTATTCAAAAACTAACGGTGAAAGAGGAGAAGCAATATTGTTCGTATAAATTATTTGTGTCTAAAAATAAACTGGATTTATATTTAAGTAGTGATATTTAGCCAGAAGGTATTTTCTTTAGAAAATTTGTTCAGTTTAGAAGTCAAAATAAGAGCAATAATGGGCCAAAAGAATGACACAAAATTTTTATTTTTTAATTGTAAGTCGGTGAAACGTTCAGTGCAATGTGTAAAAGACTTTTGTGAAACATATAGCGTAATAGCTTTGCAAGAGACATGGCTTCTCCCGCATGAGTTAAATTTTTTGGCTACCATAGATAAAAAAGTGTGTTTTACGGGAACGAGTGCGGTGGATATTTCAGCTGGTGTCCTTCGAGGTCGCTCTCACGGGGGCGTTGCGCTCTTGTGGCGGAAGGACATTTTTACAAATGTGGACGTGTTGGACTGTGGTGACAACTCTCAAGTATGGGGAATACGTATTCAATTAGATAATAATAGGTTTGCTTTGGTTTTCTCGGTGTATATGCCGACAGATTGTATTGATAACTTGCCAGAATTAATTAGTATATTAGCAACCATAAGTTCAATAATAGAAGTCAATAATACCGAAAGTGTTTTTATTCTGGGTGATTATAATGCTCATCCTGGTACATTATTTGCTAAAGAATTAATTGAGTTTTGTAATGAATATAGCTTGTGTTGTGCAGACATTGAAAAATTAGGTATACACTCGGATACATACACATACGTTAGTGATTGTCATGGTTACGGATGTAGGAGATGGCTCGATCATGTCTTGACAACTCAGTCTGCTTTCAAAACAATCACTCAAATACAAGTATTACACGACGTATACTGGTCTGATCACTTTCCTATTTCTGTAAATTGTAACTTAAATTATGTAGTTTCTAAATTTGTTGAAAATGACAGTAATGGGGAATATAGTAATGTAACATGGGGGATCAGGAGTCCGAAAGAAATTATTAAATATACATGTTTGAGTAATAAATATCTTTGTGAAATGCAAATACCCGACAAATGTTTAACCTGTTGTAACGATTTATGTAGTGTTTCGGATCATCAGTCTGTTATATGTGATCTTTACTCCAAAATTATTGCCTCTCTTCAGAACGCAGCTAGGGAGAGTAAACTAGTAAGAAAAATAAAAAGAAAGGCTGGCTATATAACAGGATGGAATCGATATGTTAAAGAAAGTCACATGTTAGCACATGAAAAGTATAATATGTGGCTGTGGTGTGGTAAGCCATTATCGGGTATGGTGCATAGAGAGATGATAGAATCGCGTAATTGTTTTAAAGGTAAAGTGAAATGGTGTCAACAGAATGAAAATATGATTAGAATGGATATAATTGCAAATAGTAGATCAGAAAAAAAAATCGGTAAATTCTGGCAACAAACAAACAATTTAAACTATAAGCCTAGTCGTCCTGTTAGTGTGAATGGTATATGTGACTCTTCAAGCATAGCTAATTTGTTTAAGGATCATTTTCGTGTTAACTCTCCTTTATCCACTAAATCGCAGTTGGCTGTTGATAAAAAGACAAAGTGTATTGGACAGGTGACACATACATTTTTGATCAGGGAGATAGCAACTGCTATTAGAACTATGAAAAGAGGTAAATCACCTGGTCACGACAATCTTAGCATAGAGCATTTAGTGTATGGCGGGAAACATTTACCAAGAGTTTTGTACATTTTGTTTAATTTATGTATTAATCATGGGTATTTGCCACCAGGCCTGACAAGAACAGTAGTTGTGCCAATTGTTAAAAATAGAACCGGTGACATATCTTCATTAAGTAACTATAGACCTATATCATTAGCTACTGTTTTGGCCAAAGTCCTTGATAAATTACTTGATGCTAGACTGCAAAAATGTTTAAATATTAATGAAGCTCAATTTGGTTTTAGACCTAAGCTTTCTACTGAAATGGCCATACTTAGTCTAAAGCACACAGTGTCGTATTATAAAGCTCGTAAAACTAGTGTGTATGGTTGTTTTCTTGATTTATCACGAGCATTTGATCTGGTTGATTATAATATATTATGGAACAAATTACATAAAAATGGTTTGCCTACAGCGATTATAAATTTGTTTAAATATTGGTACAATACTCAAATTAATGTTGTAAAGTGGTCAAATTCTTTATCAGAAGAGTACAAGCTGGAATGTGGAGTAAGGGGGGGGCTTACTTCACCGAGTCTATTTAACTTATATGTTAATGAACTGATTGATGAACTGAGTAGTTCGCATATAGGATGTCACATAGGAGGTAGAAGTGTTAACAATCTTAGCTACGCTGATGATATGGTGCTGCTCAGTCCATCAATCAGAGGCCTACAGAGACTCCTCTCAATATGTGAAAAATATGCAAAGAGTCATGGGCTAGTATATAACACCATGAAGACTGTTACCATGGTCTTTAGATATAGAAATGGACCAGACTTTGTACCTCTAATTACATTAAATAATGTGAAAATCAATCATGTCTCTAAATTCAAGTACTTAGGCCATATTATTAATGAATGGTTAACCGATGATGGTGACATGGAAAGGGAGCGTAGAGCACTGGCAATGCGTGGTAACATGTTGGCTCGGAGATTTGCTGCCTGTACTGACCAAGTGAAGATAACAATTTTTAAATCTTATTGTCAGACGCTATACACATGCGGTCTCTGGACGAACTACACCAAGCGCGCGTTTAGTGTTCTACGCGTCCAATATAATGACGTGTTCAGGGCAATGTTCCGGTTGCCTAGATATTGCAGTGCATCATGGATGTTCTGTGAGGCTCGCACTGATGGTTTTGTGGCTGTCATGAGAAAGAGGATTGCTTCACTTAGACAACGGACCTTTGACAGTCACAACGCCATCATTGCAGCTATAGCAGACAGCCATGATGCACAAATAGTTAGGTTCTGGGTAAAGTTTATCAATAAATAAATATTTAATTTTTAAATTTATGTTTTAAGTTTATGTCACTTTTTGTATATAAAATTAATGTGTTATGTTGTTTTAATGTTATTCTTTTTATTTTACTTGTTGTTTTGGTTTTAAATATTGAATAAGTGTAATTTAATTTGACATTGTATTATTAACTTTTTATAATTTAATTTAATTTTTATATTTTAATGTTAATACTATATTGATGTGTAATTTTTAATTTTTGTACTTGAATTATTAGTGTTATTTCCAAATATGGGTTGAGCCCGAAATAAAGATTATTATTATTCATTTATTTTATTTTAATCTTATTATTTACATTTATACATATAACATTTAAAAAAAACAACATTTTAAATATAAATATAAAAAACAGTATCCCGCCGACGTGGGCCTTACGACCAGTCCGTCGGTGGTTAGGGCGACGGCGAAAGAAATTTCCTCACAATGCGTGCCGTACCCAAAACTGCTGCTCTTTGCATCCGACCCTTGATCCAGTTTTTTAGTGAGAGCCTCTTGAGATGATGATCGAGACTCTTCGCTATAAGACCATTGACGGAAACTACCATCGGGACAATTATTGTTGAGTCAACATCCCACATGTCGGTAATCTCGTGAGCTAAGTCCAAGTATTTTGACAGTTTGTCCTTCTCAGCTTTCACAAGATTAGCGTCACACGGGACACTGATATCAACAAGAAATGACCGGCGCTCTAACCGATCTACCAGCACGATATCCGTTATGATAGATCGGTCCCAATAGAGCTTAGCATGACCATTTTCCAAAACTGGCTCCGGTGAGTACTTATAATAGGGCACTTCAAAAGGTACAAGACCGTATCGAAGAGCAAGTTCTTGGTGGATAATCTTGGCTACTTGGTTGTGCCTGTGCAAATACTCTCCATTGGCAAGATGACAACAACCGGAAATAACATGTCTGATGGATTCTCCTGGTTGGTGGCACGCACGACATATGTCAACAGTGCCATCCTTTATTATGTATTTCCGATAGTTGTTCGTCTTGACAACTTCGTCCGCAATTGCACAAGCAAAACCTTCGGTTTCACCAAAAAGATCACCAAAGCGTAGCCAAGCCACGGACGCCAGAAGGTCTACATCAGGCCCATAAAGTGCCTGGTGGAACCGTCCATGAAGCTCCTTACTCTTCAATATACTTATACGGTCGTCAGTGCTAAGTACTACCGGTTTATGCCAGTTATCTTTGGCTAAGGAGAGCGGTGTAAGACCATTATCTACTGCAACAATGTCGCAATGCATTCCACACTCAGCATGAAGGAAATATTCCCTAAGATTGCATACCTCACGGTTGTGTAAGTTTTTGGCATTAAGGAAGCCACGAACCCCACACTTCCGTGGAATATACAATCTCATCACCGATGAGCGCGGATGATGCATGCGATACATTGTCAATAGTTTTCGGGCCTTTCGGTCCAGGGCATCTAATTCAGTCTGAGTCCACCTTAATATGCCGAAAGTATACATCAGCAGGGGCATTACCCAACTGTTGAATGCACGCACTTTGTTACCTCCTGACAAAAGACTTTTTAGAACTTTTGTCAAGCGGTTAAACAAGCGTTCCTTCACTAGCTGTTTAATGTCCCCACTTAGTATGCCTAAGCATTCCGACATACCAAGGTATTTGTAGCACTCGGTTTCGGAGAGGGATCTGAGGGACGTTGTCTCCGAGAGTTGTAAATATTCGCTATTTACAACTCTGCCACTCTGCACATGTGCAACCGCGCATTCATCTACACCAAACTCCATCCTAATGTCATTACTAAACGTTTGCGTAACGTTTAGTAATGATACCAGATCTGCTTTATTTGGTGCAAATAATTTGAGATCGTCCATATACAAAAGATGAGAAATGATCTCACCCCCTCTGCGAAAGCGAAAGCCCAGCTTTGAGTCCCTAAGCAACGCGCTTAAGGGGTTCAAAGCTAGGCAAAACCACAAAGGACTCAAACCGTCACCCTGGAAAATACCTCGCTCAATCCTTAAAGGTTCGGAAGTAAGAAGATTTCCTCCGCCCCCTGGAAGACAAAGGACCGTTGTCCATTGCCTCATACATGAATCAAGAAAAGCGCATTTATCTGTGTCAATCTTATACACTTCTAGTACTCGTCTCAACCATGTATGAGGCACCGAATCATAGGCCTTTTTATAATCAATCCAGGCGACGGAGAGACCCTTCTTACCTCGGCGAACCTTTTCATTAATGGCCATGTCAATAAGGAGGAGCTCGTTAGTACCACGAGACCCAATCTTACATCCATTTTGAGCGGGATCTAAAATGCTATTTGCATACAAATGTGTGTTTAATTTTGAAGTCAAAATGGATGTAAGAAGCTTATAAATTGTTGGTAAGCACGTGATAGGTCGAAAGTTCTTTGGATCCGTGATACTACCAGACTTGTGGAGCAGAAAGGTGATTCCTGTTGTCATAAAAGATGGTAGGGATCCGGACACGATGGCTTCCTGGAATTGCCCAGCCAAACGTTCGTGTGAAGACCGCAGCCATTTGAGCCAAAAGTTATGTAATTCGTCCGGCCCAGGACTTTTCCAGTTATGGGTCGAACGGATCGCATCCCTGACATTATCTGGGCTTATAAATATAGCCTCCATTGGCTGCAGGTGTTCACACGCGTGCTCAACAACACGCATCCAGCCACCATCGTTGTGATTAATAGGCACCGACCAAATATTTTTCCAAAATGTGAACATTTCTTCCATATTTGGTAACTGCCCATCAATCACACTCGTAGCAGATTCCTCCCAGCTTCTATAAACCTTTCTTTGGTCACTTTGGAATATGCGATTCTGCTTATACCTATTTACACGTTGTTTATAACGACGGATACGATTTGCCCACGCACAAACTTTCTGCTTCAGGTAGTCTATACGTTCTGTTACATAGGCCATGTAATCCTGAGGTCTAATGCCAGTACCGGCAAAGGCCTGTCTAACATAACCCATGACTCTCGGCCGGATGTTTCTGATGATGATGGCCGATCTGAAGCAGATTAACTTGCCAATAATGACCCTAGCTGCGCTGATACGCCATTCAATCCTCATCTGCCATGCGGGTGTGTCCTCAGTGGACCGCACCACCCTATCAGGCTCAGGAAATCTGACACGGGCGGAGCGGCACTCTGCAACAGCTGCACAATAAAGAATTGAATGGGTATCAGTGAGATTATTGCTAGAACGAAGATAAGAGTCTAGCATGCAGTCTAGAGCCATTACTAGCGACATATTACGTCTATTCGTGGGAAAACGGTGTAACCGTGGCCTGTCGCGGGCTGGTATGTCTTTAAATTCCAAAATCGCATCCTCCAAAGTCCTCCTTAATTGCTCATTATCTTGGGTACTTACGGTTGTAATCTCAACGCCCCCCACATCAGCATTTCCATCCACTAACCCTGCCACCGAAGGAGCGGACGATAACTGGGCTCGCAAATGGATGCTTTCGGTGGTGGATGCAGAGATTGTCACCTCGGAGCGAAGCCGGTCAAGTGCGGAGTGATCCAACGCACGATTACGTTGAATAAACCGCACCTGATCCGATAGTCGTTGGGCCGAAACGGTCAACTCTGGTTCAAGGATCTGAAACAAAGATAGCAAACGGGTTCGCCACGCAGTGAGGTTAGTTCCACCCTCTGTCGCCCTATAGTACGCTCGCATGACATTTTCGTTTATATTTTGCGTCCATTTCATGCGGCGCACTGCACCACCGACGGCGGGGGTCGAACGCGGAGCGGATGCCCCAGTAGGCCCCAAGCGCGGCAGCGGTGGCCTCCCTCGGCGCGGCGCTGGTGCTCGGCGCGGCGCTGGAGGCGGCAGCTCGTCGTCACTGCTCGACACGACATTCTCAGGAGGAGTTGCGTACTCCTCCTCTGATGACGTGGAGCTGCTTGGTGCGACGGGCTGCGGTGGTTGGCGTGTGTCGACGATTTTACTCCTGGTGATCATCGGATCATCGAGTGCCAATTGTCACAGTTCTCTTATTTATTACTTATTTTTGGTTGTTAGTTTTGGTAACATTTTTGTTTGGTTTGGTTTTTTCTTTTTATTTTTCATGTTGCATTACTGAATTAATTAATTTTAATATTGTAAAAACTTGATTTTTGTTATTAAATATTTTTACCAAAAATTGACAATTAAAAACGTGACAACTCGTGGCAGTTACCAAGGAGTTATTAAAAAGGAGTCTATTAGTACAGGTATCTTAAAAAACTATATAAGTGAGTCCTTTGCACAGTAATTATATATTTTTTTTTATTATTATTATTTATTTTTTTCTTAATTTATTTATATATCCATATATACAATGTTTCATATATACATATATTTCTTATATTTTCTGATTAACGCTTTCCTACTAAAACACTATTGTCAAAGTTTCTGTCTCTTATAGCCATCTTGTTATTATATTCTATAATATTGTATTGTCTCGCCTTCATCACTCACCTAATGAATCTACCCGTCTCATCGTCCTCGCTGTCGGTAAAATACGCACAGCTCTCGGTATGTAATATTTAATATTACATGCGAGCAGTGACTTTGCCTTTTTTTTTTTTTTTTATATGATCTAGGGCAATGCTTGACTACATTCCACCTGATGGTAAGTGGAATGTAGTCTTAGATGGTAAGGCGCATTGCCCTAGCAACCTATTCACTCTTCTCTTGAAGACACCCACATTATATTTGGCCGGAAATACTGACGCAGGCAAATTGTTCCAGTCCTTCGCTGTACGCACTAAAAATGAGGAAGCAAAGCGCTTCGTTCGGACAGGTGGAATGTCCACAACAAAAGGGTGGATACCTGCCGTGCGTCGGGACGTCCGGTGATGGAAGGGGGACGGGGGAATTAACACGTGTAATTCCTGCGCACACTCACCAAAATGTATCCTATAGAATACTGAGAGGCTAGCAATTTTACGCCTGTGTTCAGGCTTTGGAGGTCGGCTTCGACCAATTCGGGATCGCCTATAAGCCTCTTTGCTCGCCTCTCAATTGAGTCCAGAACCGCAAGATGAGACTTTGCGGCACCAGAAAATATGTGTCCACAGTACTCTACACACGACCGGATCTGTGCTTTGTATAAAACAAGAAGCTGTCCCGGTGTAAAGTACTGCCGAACCTTCGCAAGAACGGCAAGCTTTGCTGCTGCTGCTCTTGCTCTGGACTCAATGAACCGACCAAAGTTGAGGTTCGAGGAAATCTCTAAGCCTAACAACTGAAGCCGGTCACTGTATTCCAAGGATACATTCTGGAAAGTAGGAGCCAAGGTGAAAGGGCTCCTTTTGGCGGTGAATAGACACGTCTGCGTTTTGGTGGCGTTGAACTTGATAAGATTGGCATTGCTCCATGCGGAGACTGCCTGAAGTTTGTCATTCAAACGTTGCACCATGGCTTCTCTTTCAGACTGTACTTGATCTCGACTAGCCCGACTACTCGGCAGATATCTTTCTACAACTGTGCTGTCGTCTGCATACCCATAGATACCGGGCTTCAATAGATCATTAATGTGCAGCAGAAACAGAGTTGCAGAAAGAACGGACCCCTGACGCACTCCGGCATTTATTGTCAAGGGTTCCGAGGAACACCCGTCGACAACTACTCGGAGAGATCTGTGGCTCAGAAAGTCCGTTACCCAGCCGATCAGACCAGGAGATATACCGTACGCTGAAAGCTTGCATATAAGGCTCGCATGCCAGACCCTGTCAAATGCCCTCGAGACGTCCAGAGAGACGGCGACCGCTTCTCCGTTCTTCTCGATGGCCTCGCCTAAAATGTGAGTAGCATACACTAGGAGGTCCCCAGTAGACCTATTACGGCGAAACCCGTACTGTCGGTCACTGAGGAGATCGTTTTTTCACGGCTGCCTTTTTTGGGCACGGGTTGCACATTAGCAAGCTTCCAGGATTTCGGCACTATTCCAGTCATGAAAGAGAGGCGATACAGACGTGTCAGTACAGGAGACAACTCAGCTGCGCATGTCTTGAGCAGAATGGCTGGTATACCATCAGGACCACTGGCTTTATTCACATCTAAACGACACAATGTTCTCCATACCTCTTTGTTAGTGATGCGGATTTCAGGCATCGAAATACCGCAGTGAGGAAGATGTTCTGGAGAAGCATTGCCAGTGTCTAGATGCGAATTATCAGCAAACAGAGAAGCAAGTACATTCGCTTTCTCTGTTGCTGTGTGGGCCAGGGATCCATCCGGCTTCAGCAGAGCAGGCATCGAGGGTTGGCAGAAATTCGATTCGATCGCTTTCGCAAGAGACCAGAAAGCTCGACTGCCAGTTGGTCTGACAGAGAGCTTTTCGCCATTCTTAGCGATTCGATCGAGACGAGCCTTCCGCAATGCCTTTTTGTAGGACTTGGCAGCTTGGTTAAAGGCTCTCTTCTTCAAACATACATCCGGAGTTTTGCGGGTTCGAGCATCAGCCCAAATGAGATATGCCGAATGTTTTCGGTCTTGAGCATGACCACATTCGGCATTAAACCATGGGCGAGCTTTGCCACCGATGGGTACGTCAGCAAAAGGAATAAAATACTCCATTGCCTGATGCACCACATCGGTTATAGCATCCGCACAACTCGACGGATCCAAAGAAGAGAAGCAGACTTGCCGCCAAGGATAAGACGCAAAAAAGTGCCGCATCTCATCCCAATCTGCTAACTTGTATTTCCATACTCGCCTAACACCATGTGGTTCGAAAGCTGGTGGGGAATATGTAAATACAGATTTCACCAGACAGTGATCGGAGGTTCCCAAGGGGGACGTGACCTCTACACGATACCTGTCCGGATCAGTTGTCAGCAGAAGGTCTAGGCAATTGGCTGTATGGCCTACCACAACTGGTACCTTTGTCGCTTGCCTCACCAGTTGAAAGAGGTCCAAGGACAACGCAAAGTTCCGCGCTTCTCTTCCAGCATGGTCGGTCTTCTGGTACGGGAACAGCCAGTCCTGATGACAGGCATTAAAGTCCCCCAGAAAGACGAGCTGCGCCGAAGGGTACTGATACAGAGCCATATCTGCAGCCTCACTGAGATACTCAAATAAACGAGTTGTCTCCTGGTCACCGCTGTGCGAACGGTAGACACAGGAATACAGGATTTTTTTCGTTTCCTGTGTCCACTAAAACCCATAGGGAAGAAAAAGTGGGGTCTTCAAGGTGACGGAGACGCTGAACACAGAGGTCGTTCCGCGCGTACACACTGACTCCGGCCCGTGAGCGAAAGTTGTGCTCTAACGAGTAACCGGGATAATCCAAGTTGCAGCGCTCAAAGGACATTGTATCTGCGTCTCCGTCAAAAAGAGCAAGTGCGGCTGCTCTGTCTCCAGGTGGTGGTGGACAGCTAAAAGATTTGAGTGCAAACCCCTGATATTAGTGAGGTGCACTTTATATGAGGAGGAGTGCAACCGCTGTGTAACCTTGTTCCTTTTTTTAAACTTTTTCATAAAAAATAAATATAAAAGTGAATAGGGATGGGAAATGGCAGTTGAACGAGACGGTACGTATCGAACCCGACGTCGAAATTGGTGATGTCTTGCCACTGGGAGGCTAGCCTGGAGACTGCGGGGACGCCCGAACCCCCCCAGGGATCGCCATCGGGCCTCCTCGTCTGGTCGCCAACCAGCACGATGGAGCCACCCTGGGATTTTTTGCAGCTGGCGGGGCAGCCTTTCGTGGGTGGCTAACCCACTAATTGGGCCCCCAACTATCTGCGGGCGGCCAGCGGATAGCCGTCGCTTCGGATCCCGCTACCCTCCGCGACTAGACACCCGACAAAATAAACACCAACTCGACGTCAACCGGTTCGCCAACGTACCGCAGCTGTTCAGACCCATTTCCCATAAACGGCTTCATCGAGCAACGTGCCGGAACACGACTAGGTCGCTTTGCGGCACGACTTTGCCCGATGGGTGGTAACTTTGCCGGCGACCCGATGTTATGGTCTACCACCAAGCTCCCTACTTCTTTCCGGTAGAGATTCAAAAGTCAAAAGTTAACTTTAGACTCTCTTGATTTTTTATATTTTATCACATTTAGTGTAATAATAAAAAATCTAATTTCATAAATAGATAATATATTTTAATAATTTGGCAAATAACTTTATCTTTTCTAAAAGAACATTAAAGTGGGTAGCAGCAATATGGTAGGTCAATTGGTAGAGCGATTAGACGGTTTCCCAGAGATCGCTGGTTCGAACAAATTGTCCAATCATCATACCTTAAACCTTAAATTTATATCTTCTGTTTTTAAATCATCTGTTATAGTATTAATACAAAAACAACGTTTGTTTGTGTGTAAGTACGAGTACTACGAACACCTTCGTCAAATAATTATTTGTTACATATATAAGTTAAGGCTTTTTGTTTTTGCTGCGATATTTCGTTTTATGTGCTTCAGATAAATATATAATATTAATTAACTATCTAGTACAGTTGGACGATCATCCGCAATTATTTTTTTAAATATTCTTTTAGTAATATTTAATAAACTGTTTTTTTAGTATTTCCTTACCGCTCATACTAATATTATTAGATATAAGATAAACTTACTGATATATAATTTATGTTTGTATAATGACAAATTTCATGTGATTGACACTAACACTAATGTTAGTAACTTTTATAATTTGACTAATGGTAGGTATTACCTATCTCCATATATTAAAAGACAGGTAGCTTCATCGCTATTATATTATTTTACTATGACAGCCAATAATTTGGCTAAAATTGTTTATATTGAACAGCATTCAGTTACTTGTATAAGTAAAAACAGCTTGGAAATAAATCCAACTAGTAATAGTAGTATTAGTAGTAGTTTAAACTAGACATTAAGACAGTAGAGATATCCTCTAGCCAAACAATTAAGATATCAAATAATGATATTAATGATGATCATAGAAATACAAAAATTGTTAAAATAGGTAAATAATAAAAACCATAACATAAACTGTATCAACCTGGTGCATCAGAACATTCAGTGTATTAGAAATAAGGAATTAGAAATTGAATTGTTTTTAAATACTTTTAATATTAATATTTTTTGTGTCACTGAGCATTGGCTTAAGAATGATGAATTAATATTTAATTTCAATAACCACCAGGTTGGTAGTTCGTTCAACAGAGTTAATTCCATACATGATGGCTCTTTAATTAATTTTTCTTTTAAAACAGATAAAATTCAAAGAACGCAAGGACATAGTGAGCCACTCTGTTGAGCGGACAACTGAACTTGCTTCAGTTGAATTAGAAGAGTTCATAATTGTAAATGTTTATAGGCCACCGTCATCTAACTTTGAACATTTTGAAAAGATTATGGATGAGGTATTGTATAAACTATCACATTCTAGTAAAAAGGTAATCATTTGTGGAGACTTCAATATTAATATTCTTGAACAAAATTCAATAAGTATAAAGTTTTTAAATTTGTTCAAATCTTATAATCTTTTACACATGTTTATGGAGCCTACTAGAGTCACAACCACTAGTGCCACTTGTATTGATAACATTTTTACAAGTGTTATTCCAAATTTAAATTATTATTCAATACATTAGATTCTGACCACTATGGGCAATTTATTAAATTCAGTTGTAGCAAGAGAGAAAAATCAAAAATGGCTTAGTACGCTATTTGCCCTTGATAAAAAATTCAAACCCCAATATTATGTATAATGACTTTTTTAGTACTTTCACTAAATTATTTAACTTTATATTTACTAGAAAAACAGTGGTTGTTAATGATAAATTAGTGTTTAGTGATTGGGCATCTTCTGAGTTACACAAAAATAGAGAAAAATTATATAATATGTATGCGGAATTGATGTTTAATACTAGTAATGAGTTTAGGAATGAGGTAAAATTATTTTCCAAATCTTTTAAAAAACAATGTAAAATAGCTAAAAATCAACATATTAAAAATAAAATAGAAAATAGCAATAATAAAATAAAAACAACTTGGAAAATAATTTATAAGGAAACTGGAAGAGCTAAATCCCAGAGGAACGACTTTAAATTAAATATAGATAATAAATATGTTACGTCTGACCTCGAGGTTGCTACTGCTTTTGAAACATTTTTACTAATATTCCAGTGACTACAACGTTATCTTTAAATTCTTCTACCGCTGCAGCTATGGGTTTACTTAGAGAGAATGTAGATCAATGTGTTAGCAGTTTTAAGTTTGAAAAAGTTAATGCTCAAGAAGTAATCAAAGTATTTAGATCAATTAGCGTTAAAAAGACTAGTGATCTTTGGGGGTTTTCTGTTGACATATTTAAGTCCAGAATTGACATTGTAGCGCCAGACTTAGCATTAATATTTAATAATTGTTTAGAATATGGTATATTTCCTGATCTAATGAAACAAAATAAAATAACTCCATTATTCAAATCCGGCTGTTCATTAGATCCTAGTAACTATAGACCTATTTCAGTCTTACCCACTTTTAGTAAGATTTTTGAGAAAATAATTCCTAATCAACTTGTGGCATATTTCAGTAAAAACAATCTCTTACACAAAAACCAGTTTGGTTTCACTGCCGGTCGCTCTACAACAGATGCTGGTGTTGAGTTATTATTAAACATATTTGAAGCCTGGGAAGGATCACAGGATGCACTTGGCATTTTCTGTGATCTATCTAAGGCGTTTGACTGCGTTCAACATGAAATCCTTATAAAAAAGTTAGAACATTATGGAGTTAATAATAAGTCCCTAGATTTAATTAGTTCATATCTTAATGATAGAATTCAAAAAGTTGATGTAAATGGAAAACGTTCCCCTGGTTCTTTGGTAAAAATAGGTGTGCCACAGGGCTCTATCTTAGGGCCTTTCTTGTTCCTCATTTACATAAATGACTTACCTCACCTAGTGAGGGAAAAACATGGGATAGTGTTGTTTGCTGATGATACTTCTCTTACTTTTAAAGTAAATAGACGGCAATACGGTATACTCTTATGGGGCAATGCGGCTGACATTGATATCATATTTACATTGCAGAAGAGAGCTGTTCGCGCAATATATAATATGAGACCAAGAGACTCTTTAAGAAACAAATTTAAAGAATTTAAAATTATGACTGTTTATAATCAATATATTTATGAAAACTTAATTTACGTTCATAAAAATATTTCAAAGTTCAAGAAAAATTGTGATTTACATAAAATTAATACAAGAAATAAAAATAAACTCGCTATGACTGGCACTAGGCTCCATAAAATAGGTAAATCCTTTAAGGGTAATTGTATACGTTTTTATAATAAGCTCCCAAATGAAGCCTTAAGCCTCTCATTAAATAAATTTAAATTATATGTTAAAAATAATTTATTAAAAAATCCTACTATAGTGTAAAGGATTACATCGACGACGGTATGGCCTGGGAATGAATCTGTATTGTATTGCGAACAGCTAGTAATCTCCGCAATTTGTTTTTTGTTGTAAATTAATTTTGCTTTATCGACCTTCTGCATCACACCGATTCCTTAGAAGTCACTACTTGCGGTAGCATCGGGAGTCGGGTTGCCTCCCTCCCTCAAATATGTGCGAAGGGGGTGATGGCTGGCTCTTGTGTTATGCTCGTGAACGGGTGCTGCTTGCGGTGACTGGTTGTGTGGCAGGCCGAAGATTTATATATATATATATATATATTTTTCTGTTATTATTATTTAATTTTCGTTGCCTGAAATCATTAGGCTTCTTTTCCGATTGATTGCGACGGTTCTAGTTGTTCCAAAGTTGCCTTTAAGTTTGACGTTTGTGAAACAGTGATCACAATAACAAAAAATATATCCGGCTGAGTTTGTTGTGTGGTTCTTCTCAGACCAGGACGCGTTTGGAACCCTCATAGCTTTAACATTAAGATGGAAAGTGCTTTTTCAGAAGGGCTTATTACGATAAATCTAGTATCGTAATAGGCCCTCCTGACATTTCCATGTTGACGTACACAAGTGATCACTGATTATGATTCTAAGTGGAAAAGATATAAATAAATAAATAAAAATAAAATTATTAACTACAATTTATATATTATTAGTATAACCAATAACTTATTATAATTAAAATCAAACTATTAATTCCAAAATATACATACATTTTTTGACATTCAAACAATAATTTAAAAAACATTTAATACCCTATTCATGCAAATAAAATTCTATTATAAGAATGTTAGATTAATAAATTACACAACGAATATAGAATAATTATTGATAATGGCAATCTGTGTCAGTAGGTATTTGATTAATATTTTTATCCCTCTAACTGGAAACTCTGGGATACCTTTCCTGTCTTAATACCATTTCTTTAACCACTTTGATGAATATAGAATCTCTGTAATATTATAGTCTATAAGGCTTCTAGTGAATATTATTCTATACTGCTAAATTAAAACATTGATTGAATTCCTTTGAGTTATATTAAGTCTATTCCTTTAAGTCTATAAGTGAAATTAAGAATTAGATTATGAAGAATTAGATTATGTCGATTACTAGAGGTCAAACCTAAAATAGTTATTAACTAAAGACTAATTAATTACTTAAAAAAAAAAAGAATATCCGGGTATTTATTTACGAAAATATATTTTACATTTTACGAAGTTTCGAGTGGTCTTAAGTAACAACAATAATAATAATAATACAGGACAGGTTACACACATTGATCTAACCCAATCAAGAAATTTAACAGAGATTTACTATTTTTCTTAAAAACTTGAAGTTTTTTTTTGTAGATTAATAATTGTATCACTGACAATTACCTTTCTTTATGAAGTATCTTTTACGTGATTTACTCACCCCAAACGGATTACTCTTGTTCACTTTTCCGTAAGGTATTCCAAGGAACATGGAATAATCTCCATCATCAGAATATAGACCCTTTATCACGCCCAGCTTAGTCTCAACTAGAGGGTTTGCTCTTTCACTCCCTCCGACGACTCCCAGAACTAAGAAACACGGTATTATCCACATCTCGGTAATTAGTGGCTAACGTTAGATTATCTGAAGTAGTCTTAAAGCTAAGTGGTATTTTAGTTTTAATGTAAATATTATCTTTAGGGGTCTGGATGTCAACCATATTAAATAGCCATTAGTGTGGTTATTGTTTTATAATAATATTTTATTGCTTTACTAGTTTTTGTCCGCCACTGTACCTGCTGAAAGAATCAACACTATTAACATAAAAAGGTATTTATATCTGAACGTTTCAGTACCATTAAATAGTATAAAGTAGCTTGCCGCGTCTGTCCCTATGTCTGTATGTATGTTTAGATCTTTAAAACTACACAACGGATTTCGATGCAGTTTTTTTAATAGATAAAATGATGCAAGGGGAAGGTTTATATGTATAATAACATTCTTGATATATTAGAGAACCACTGATAATTTCAAGATTTCTAATGCGAAGTCGTAAACAACACATTGTTTTGCACTTACATTGCAAACGCTGGCTGAACTCTACGAAATAGATCCAAATAATGTACTAAGTATTGTATACCTTAAAAAGTTCTACAAGAAAGTCCGCGATGGTATATGTTTATCTCTTAGGGATAGGGACCCACAATAGCCAATTTGTATCCTTTACTTTTTACGAGAACAAAATGGCTTATTTACGAAGCGTTTTTAAGAAAAACAGCTTTAATCCTTATCCTTAATTAGATTAACTTAAATACATTTAATATTAAACAGTATAGCTATAAACTAAATGACTAATTTGTATTATTTAGCATTTAAATTGGAATCTATTTTTGGAATTAAACCAGATCTGCAAGTTGATGGTCAAAACACCGTCGATTGTGTAGCTCAGAATTCCTCAAGTTTACTCAGATTATGTTCATTAAAAATCTATAAGTGTAATATATCTGTTTAAAAAGTATTTAAATGGACGTTTAAGTAAAAACAAGACAGGTATAAATATAATTACAGTACCTAATATTATATCCTCATTAAAAACTTTAAATATACTTTTGACAGTGAGCGATGTCTGCCGATGTCGTAATTTTGATTGTATCACTTAAAATAAGTCATATAGTAGCCAATATAAAAAAAGGAAAGGGGAATAGTTTACAACGAATTTAAGGCATGCGAAGCCGCTCGAAAAAGCTAGTAAATAATATGATGAAACCTGCTAAATTGGTTAGAAGTTTAAAAAAAATTAAAGATATATATTTTTTTAAAATAACAGATAAACAGAAAAAAATATATAGATTTTTTTATATACTTACGCCATCTGGTAACCTAAGATTGTTTATCACGCGTCATGTTTATTTCGCATTCTAATTATTTATCAATAATTATAGGAAAGTTTTTGGACAAAATATTCTAAAAGATAATGCTTACATGTGTGTAAGCATTATCACACACACACATTTATATATATATATATATATATATATATATATATATATATATATATATATATATATATATATATATATATATATATATATATGTATATATAATCAGACCACCGCAACAACTTCCAGTGAGTGGACGTGCCGTGTACAGTCGAACACCGTCAGGAAATTCATCATACGGTTAGGTTTTATTATAATCTATATTTACTTTATAAATAAATAATTTTTTTAAAGGTATTGTAACATAACTCTGTTTTAGTATTGCCTATCTAATCCTGGACAAACTAACCTAAAAAAGAAAACTATTAATAAAAATTTAAAAATACATTGAAACCCGTCAACTGCGAATCGAACTCGCGTGTGAAGGCTTCCGTACCATCATACAAAAATTTTGCAAAAAAAAAATCTTATGTAAAAAACTTAAAATGTAACATATAGTTTTTAACTGAATATACACGGTTTATTTTTAATTAGTTGACCACTTCTTGCAGGCAGCCTCTCTACATCAATCCCAACAACATTTGTTCTACGACTTTTTAAAATTAATAGTTTATAAAATTTGAGTTTTCCCATACAAAATTTATTTGTTGCCTCTGAACTGACATTATCTCTGATCGTAGGTTTGGCGCCCGGGCGGTGACCTTAAGTACTTCTTACAAATACAGAGTAATAAGTTAAAGAGAGTGCAAAATTGTATTTGTTTCGTATTTTTGTGTTGTTTATCGAGATTTTTAAAAAGTCGTAGAACAAATGTTGTTGGGATTTATGCTGAGAGGCTGCCTGCAAGATGCGGTCAACTAATTACAAATAACCACGTATAACTTAATATTCCGGGAATATTTCAAGCCTACCTTTTGCCGTTATAAAAATCGAGTAAAAAATCAAGTTGTATCGGAGCACCAGTTAAATATATTTTTAATTTTAAATAATTATTTTTAAAGACTAGACGAAGCTTCTTAGCAATCCATGGATTCACCGTGCGGGTGCCGGGCCCATCGCGTTGCAAGGAGAGGAGTGCAAGCAGTGCCTGGGACTTGCGACCCAGGAGTAGGGGCCCCTTTATTGTGCGCAAAAACGCTCACCTTCACCCTCCACACTCCTCTCCCTACCTAACCAAATTTGGAAAGAACCTACTAATGCCGCCTTTGAAGTACGTTCTAGAAATGAACCGATGCTTGTTCTAGAAAGGCCCAGATCTTTAAGTAGGCTATAGAGAGATTTTGCTGTTATACCTCTCGCTCCCACTTCTACCGCATACAAACTAACTATAATTTTATTCCTGATCAGTTCGTTGGTTAGTTCGTAATACTTATTGAGTTTGAATGTGTGATCCCTTGGGATGTTTGTTTCCCAAGGAACAGTAAGCTCCACAAGTATTACGCGCCTCAGATGTTTCGAATACAGGAATAAGTCTGGTCTGGATGACGAAACACCAACTGTTATTATAATAAGAAAATAGAAGGGCTTACAAACACCGTTGAATTCTATTCTGACATGTATCAGTCTTTGCTTGAGTTTAAAGAAGAATCTCAAAAGAAAATGAAGGCATTAGAACAAAAAATGTGTATTTGGAAAAATGTAACAAGGCACTAGAAGAACGTGTAGAAGAGTTGGAAATGAAGGATAAAGAAAAAAAACATTGAAATACACGGCTTAGAGAAGCACGGAAACGAAAATACCTTTTTAGTAGTACAAAAAATGGCACAGAAACTAAATTTAGACCCAAACGATATACAAGATGCAAAGAGGGTAGGCCAAGAAAAAGTAGACGACGCTAAGCCCAAGATTGTGTTGGTCACGCTTCGGTCTAAAGCTGCTCGCAACAGCTGGATGCAAGTAAAGAAAGAAACCAAAATAACTAATAATAAGGTTTATGAAAATAGCAGTGATAAACGCATATATATTAATGAAGATTTACCAAAGTACAAACGACAGCTACTTTGGATCGTAAGAAATAAACTTAAGCCGAAAGGTTTTCAATATATTTGGGTTCAGAATTGTAGTATTCTAGTCAAAAAGAATAGTGATAAAAAAAAGATCTATAACATTAGATCGGAAGAAGATTTAAATAAGTTCGATGAATGTAAATAAACACGCGTACTTGTCGCGGCGAGTACAAACAGGGTGAATTTTAACATCAACATTCGATCGTACAGATAGCTTTTCCTGTCATTTTAATTTTAAAAGATACTAAGACATATTAGATGTAAGTAACGACCTATCCCACAATATATTTAATACCCACATATTACATTTGAACATAGGGTCACTACGTAAACACTTCAACGAATTATTAATATTACTTGATAAAAATAAGTATAATACTGATATATTAATTTTAAGCGAAATAAATATAAAAAAGGAAGAACTTCCATTATACCAAATAGCAGGATACAATGCATTTATACATAGCAGGGAAAAGGGCAGAGGCGGAGGAATATTAATATATGCCAAGAATGACCTAAACTTTGTAGCTAAAATGGTAAACACGGAAGCAGTAGAAACACTACATGGTCAATTAAAACACGGGAAATATAGAACACATATAATCGCGATATATAAACCACCTGCCAATAGTAAATTGATATTTATTCAGCAGTTACAAGATTTATTAAAATCCCTACCAGTGTTTGACAATGTAATAGTAATTGGTGACACCAATATAAATATATTAAACAACACGGATAATCCTACTGTAAAACGGTATAAAACCGCCATGTGTGAATACGGCCTGCTGTGTGTAATACCGAGCGAAGAAATTACGCGCGAGGCGATCGTGGACGGTAGGCTCAAGACGTCGTACCTGGATCATATATGGGTGCGAGGGGGATGGAGCGAGCGAGACGCTCGTGCCTATGTACTCGAGGCGCGCATCGCCGATCACCATGCAGTCGGACTAATGATGAATCTATGTGTGAGTGGAAGTGAGAATCAATCTGTAACTGTAAATGGAAATAGCATTACTAATAGTGTACGCGAAGTTTTATGTGACAAAACTGTTAAAAGAAGGCTGGATGAATATGACTGGGCCCAGTTAAGTACTTTGTCGTGTCCGTTGTTATTGTATCAGACGATGTGTAGTGTGTTTGATCGCATTTACAAGGAAAGTACAATTGTAATTAAAATAGATAGTAAGAAGTTAATAAAGCAACCGTGGATAGATAGATATTTATATAGTATGTTACAACGTAGGGATTACTTATTTAGAGTCTGGAAAGCGGAACCAAAGAATATGAACAAGAGATTAGATTTTACGAAATTTAGAAATAAAGTAAATAAATTAATAAATATTGCAAAAAATAAATACAGACAGGAACAAATTGTAAAATGTAATGGAGATTTTCGGAAAATCTGGTCAAATTTAAACGTATGGTTAGGTCGAAAAAAAGATAGCTTGGATGATGTTGTCTTAAGGCATTTAGGAAAAACAAATAGTATAGAACAAATTTGTACAAATTTTTCTAGAACATTTACAGAGGAAATTAAAGGAATTAAACACGTATGCAACCTGAAGTTTTTAGATAGAAATAACTATGGAATACCGAGCGATGTAAGCTATAGATACAATAGGGTGACCGCGTCAGATGTAGAAAAGTCATAGGTTCATTGTCGGGTCAAAAAGCACCCGGTCCAGATGGAATACGGGTACAAGACGTTATATATCTACGTAAAAAGATAAGTCCTGTTTTAGCCACATTAATAAATACGTCCTTACAGAATGGTATTTATCCTGACCAATTAAAAAAAGCTATCATACGTCCTATATACAAATCAGGTAGTCACTTAGAATATATAAACTACAGGCCTATCTCAATCTTGTCAGTTATAGACAAAATAACAGAGAAAATCATAGTAGGACAGATTAGCGGATTCTTAGAACAACACCATATACTGAATGACTCTCAACATGGCTTTCGAAGAGGGAGAAATACTGTCTCTGCCCTGCTAGGATTCTCAGATTATATTAATGAGTGTTTAGATTCCGGAAAACAAATTATAGCACTATTTATTGACTTTAAAAAGGCTTTTGATACTTTAGACCATAACATCTTATTACAGGCAATGGACGAATGTGGAATACGCGGTCCCATGAATAAATGGTTTAAAAATTATTTAATCAATAGAAAAATAAGCACAGTTATTTCAGGTGTAGTCGGGAAAGAGGCTGATGTCCATTTGGGGGTACCTACTGGATCAGTTTACGGCCCTGTAGGGTATATAATGCATGTCAACAGTGTGTCGAATGTCGTACGTAAATGTAAGGTATTTATGTATGCTGATGACATGTGTCTTGTGTATGCCTCCAAAGATATAACTGAGGCACAAATAAGTATACAAGGCGATTTTGAAAATATTAGTAAATGGGCACATGACAATCGAATTATATTGAACCTTAAAAAAACTAAATGTATGCATATACACTCGCCATACAACAAAATCGCTAAATCGGTAAATGTTGAACATATTACTGTGATAGGACATACGTACGAATGCTTACATAACAATAAATACAACTGTAACTGTATAAAATTAGATTATGTGGATAAATTTAAATATTTAGGACTAACAATAGACAAAAATTTTAACTGGAGATTACATGTCAATGATATATGTAATAAGCTAAGATCGGTGCTAAGTAAGTTTTACGAATTAAAAAAATCATTGAACAAACAGACATTGAGGACAGTATATTTCGCACTAGCGGATTCATTAATTACTTATGGACTCCTTATATATGGTCGAACACTTATTACATATTTGAGCGACATTAAAGATATACAAATAAGATTGTTAAAATTTCTAGTCAGTAAAAATGTTAAAAATAAGTGTAACAAAGAGTATAATAAGTTATTTCCGATATGTAAAATTATACCCATAGATAAAAAAAATAGATTATTTGATAGGTGTGCATTATTATAATTTAGATGAATATAAAGTTAATGTCACAAACAAGTATAACACACGTAGGGTTAGAGAAAATAAACTGGTCCAACCACAGATAATTAATTATTATGGTAAAAGAACATCGAAGTATTTGGTACCTAAAGTGTTTAACAAATTTGACTTATTGCGGGAAAAAATAAAGATTAGTAAAGGTTCCCTTAAGATGAAATTAAAAACCATTGTGCAAAATAGTTAATAGATCTAGATGTTAAATATTAATTTAGTTTAGTTAAGAATGTACCTATTGAATTGTAATATTGGTCATATTAAAGAGCGATTCTCTCGCCATCAAACATTAAAGTTTGGCGAGTTTAGATCTAAGACAAAGAGTTGTAAAAATTAATAAGTAAATAAATAAAAAAAAAAAAAATATAACTGAATATTCCGTAAGTATTTCATGAGATACAGCCTGGAGACCGAGAGATGGACAGCGATGTCTTAGTAGTAGTAGGGTCTCTTTTTTACGCTTTGAGTACGGAATTCAGTTATTAAGTGTCAAGTGCGTTTGTTTGACTGTAGCAAGATAGACCGCCATACTTCTACGTAAACGACCCAGCAACCGTGACAACTCTATTATTTATATTGTTTTATGATAAAGGCCCTTCAACTATTTACACTAGATTTTAATAGCTTCAGTAGATTTTAAGTGATACTAATATATACCATCAGAAAAGTAAGTTTAAAATATATATTTTCACTGATCTAAAGCTTCTATAAAGGTTTTTACTAGTAAAGCTTCATATTTAAGTATATATATTTTAAAATTTTACTTATAACACTCGTGTGATATTATAAAAAAACTGCGGTTGCTCCTGCTCCTTCTGCCTGCGGCTCGTTTTTTTTAAAAACACAATCGTGTTATAAGAACCTTTATTATGCAACAATATCATAATATACTATTAAATTACATGCTGTGAAGGGCTATATTGTTTTATATTAAATGTAAAAAGTATTTAAGTTACTTAATTAGATAAGGATTAAAGCTGTATTGCTTAAAATCGCTTATTAAATAAGCCATTGTTTATCGTAAAAAGTAAAGGATGAAAATTGGATATTGTGGGTTATCCCTAAGATATAAACATATGCCCTTGCGGACTTTCTTGTAGAACTTTTTAAGGTATACAATACTTAGTACATTATTTTGATCTATCTCGTAGAGTTCAGCCAGCGCGGCGTTTGCAATGTAAGCGCAAAACAATGTGTTGTTTACGACTTCGCATTAGAAATCTTGAAATTATCAGTGGTTTTCAAATATATTAAGCATGTTATTATACATATAAACCTTCCTCTTGCATCACTGCATCAAAATCCGTTGTGCAGTTTTAAAGATCTAAGCATACATACGGACATAAGGACAGACGCGGAAAGCGGCTTTGCTTAATACTATGTGATGATAAAACGCCATAGGTAGGAACTAATTTCCTATATGATGTACTCTCCACACGATCTTTATTAATATTATAAATATCTAATGTGAGTTTGTTTGTTTGTTGAGAGATCTTATCACAATATAGACTAAAAGTAGAAGGGACTTAGTGGACTGGTGAACTAGGAGAAAATAACTATCTACCACTATTATTCGGTTCCATAGCAAACTACCCTCAACATTTTGCTGGATCAATATATTTCGTAAGATACGTTTTTGGTTAATTAATAATAGTTTAGTAATTTAGTATCATTCGTAGATATATAAATTATGATTTATAGAATAAAACTAATTAGATTATTTATTATTTGTATCCTTACGCAAATATATTATTACCTTAGAAAGGCTTGTAAAAAAAAAATCAAGTTAGTAACTAAAAAGGACTAGACTTCTCACCACTATCAGAACTAATAAGATGATCTTATATTTGAAGAAGAAGAAAGAACTGACGGTCTTATGTTTAAAAGAGTTTAAAGGAATTTAACAGGAACTTGAAACATCCAAATTAATAACAATTATATAATTTAATTTTTCTTATATTTATTATAGCCAAGGAAATAGGCGCATGGAAGCTATACCTTACACAAAGAAAGCCAAATAATATAACTAGGTAAGTGATTGACCATGAAACATACAAAGTAATTATTTTTAATGTCAGACAGCTATTACTCTAAAGGTTTATTATATTTATTTGTTTTTTCTTTATTGGCTTAAACGAACTTTTTTCAGAACGTGATTCGACCATTGAATGGCTCTTTAAATTAAATAGTTAAGTTCTTCCCTTGAGACGGGCAACCATTTTATCGGCACCAATTCTGTATTTTCTGGAGTAGGGTCTCTGAAAAAATGTATATTATCCAAAAGTTAATATTACTTACAGTACAGAATAGATGATTACTTTTAAGTTTATTTTATTCACAGTTGTATTTGAACACATGTATACACATAAAAAGTGAGTGAATATTAATGAAAAAAATTCTATACTCACCCGTAGGTATTTAATAAAGTTTGTCCATAATTTTGTTGACAGATCAACAAAACTTTGGTCGTCTTCCGTTGGAGTGGATGGGTAGTAGTCATGTCAATTAAATAGCTTAATTCATCCGCATGGATGGCACCCTCTCCGGTTATATTGTCTTTTTTCTTCATTAAATTTCTGGCACTGCCGTACGAAAACACATAGTGGTAATTTTTTTTGGCTCCGTTATCTAAACATTTCTGTACACTCCTGTGCATAGGATAAATGTAATCTATGTATGCGAAATCTATTAAATTTCATTGAACTGCTTTACTTATTTCTTAATAATGGACAAGGTCTTCCATTCCAGATATATTTAATATGTATATTCACATATATATTTACGTTCTTAAAAACACTATCTGGCTTGTTTTGTCTCCAATTTGTCTCGATTGTTATGTCCTATTAGTATTCGTCTAGTTATTGCTTTAGTTACATTCAGATTTCAAGGATAATCAATTATGAATCTTTTGACATTTTCGACATTTGACAGGTGGCCAATTCATTAATGGCAAACGCAACGACTTTAAGTATAACATAATAATATTATTTTTATTCTTTTAAGAGGTCTATTTGTTTCGGGGGTTTTTAAATATATATTTTTTTTATTATTTACTCACTCCAAACTTTTCCGTAGAGTAGGTATTCCAAGGACCATGGAATCTCCATCATCAGAATATAGACCCTTTATAATACCCAGCTTAGTCTCTTTCACTAACTCCGACGACTCCTAGAACTAAGAAACACGGTATTATCCACATATCGCTTGTTAATGACTGGACTAAGTTTATCTGAAGTACGCTATAAATATGCTCTTATCTTAGTTTTATACTAGATTCGTATCGTTTGAGTGACATCCAGACCTTTATTAAATGTTTGCTAGCGTTGTTATTTTAAAGTATTATTTTATTGGTATATTTGATATATATATATGGATGTTTCCATTTCCAATACAATTTCCACCAAACCTTTTCATATAAGATTTCAGTGGCATGACAAAACCTTAAATAGTAAAGAATGAAAATATCTATAAACATGTATAGCCATGTTAAATTTATATAAATATAGAATGAAAAATAAATCGATACGGGCTGGATTCGAACCGAGGCGGACAGCGATACGGTACTAACTGAGCTACCGTATCGCTGTCCGCCTCGGTGCATTAAGTATTCTATATCACGTATCGGTTTATTGAACACAAAAATGTTAGGTCGATCTGTTTTATGTTTTAACGCCATTTGGTAAATTATTATACAGCCAAATTGGTAAGTCTGCATTTTGTATCGATATACTATAATCTTAAAAGATCTCTAAGACAAACCTAACAATGAAAAACGTATTTACTCGCCACGCTCGGACAATCGCTTCAGTAATTTTTAGGTGATGTACAGACATGATTCACCGTTGAGCAGTCGACCGGGACACATGTCCCTTTTACCTGCTCCGCCTATTCGCACCACCTACCTGGGCCGTCACGCTGACCGCCCAGCCACCTGCGCCGACCACCTGCACCGACCGTTCGTACACCTGCGCCAGTCAAGATAACGACCTCCATTGTGTGCAAGCCAGCGGTGTGATTGTGTTTGTGTGTGAGTCATCGCCGCAAGCACACCTGCGGGCCGGCGAGCCTGCTTAGGGGTCCAACAAGTCCGACGTCGCCCTAGTTAGGGTACGAAACGGAATTCAAAGACTTCGTCGTAATAGCCTGCGTCGTGTAAGTACACAGTCGTTAGGGTATTAGGCACACCTCTGTCACCTACTGACAGAGATTCGATAGGGTTCACGTTAGGCACTCGCCTCCCTGCTCACGCAGGGAGGACGGCTCATATCTCCGGGCTCCACCATGGACCCCAAATCCGCGGCGGATCCCGAAGATCTGTCCAAGTCGCAGTTCTTTGGTTGGGTCCACGGAATTGCGCCTGAATTATGCCTGCAGTACTCTGTCCTGTTAGGCATCGAGTCTCCGCCATCGATCTCGCGCGCCGCGATCGCGACCGAGAGCACCTCCGACATGGAGGTCGAGGCCGCCACTCCTACGGAGCAGACGGCCTCGGATTCCGAGTCGGGGAGTTCGTCCCCTTCCTCGGACGCTGACGAGGACGACGGTTTCACGACCGTGCAGACCAAATCGGCCAAGAGGAAGGCGACGAAAGCGCTCTCCTCGAACGTCCCGCGAAAACGGGCCTCAAAACCCGCTAGTAGCGAACCCGCGTCGTCCGACCGTTCGTCGGACCCGGGCCCGACTCGTGTACGCGCGCCGATCGCGCCCGAAGCGCCCGCGTCCGCGTCGCCGTCGTCCGCGCCTTCAGCGCCACGGAAGTCCCCCGCGCCGCCGCCGCTTTACATAAGGGACAAGTCTAAGTGGGACACTCTGTCCGCACTTATGACGGAGCACAAGCTCCATTTCACGTCCGCCCGAAATACCGCCGACGGTATCCGCGTTCAAACCGCGTCTTCGTCGGACCACCGTGGTCTGACTCGTCTCCTCCGCGAACGTGGTTACGGATACCACACCTACGCGCTAGAAGATGAACGCCGCTTAACGGTGGTCATCCGAGGGCTCCCCGTGGAGCTCACTACTGAGCGGATTTTCGAGGACCTTAAGTCCCAATCGTTCCCCGTCATCTCGGTGCACCGCATGTACCGAGTGACCACTAGGGTCCCGTTCGATCTCGTTCTCGTTCATCTCGAGCTTTCCCCGGAAGGAAAGCAAATTTTTAACGTCAAGGCAGTCTGCCAACTCTCCGGCCTTAGGGTCGAACCTCCACGCGGTCGCGGTTTTCCTGGTCAGTGTCATCGCTGCCAGCTCTATGGGCATTCCCAACGTTTTTGTCACGCGCGTCCAAGGTTATCGCGGGTGCCCCAAAGCGCCGCGCAGGACACAGCCGGCAAGGCATCCTCCTCGGTTCGCACAGCCTCCATGGGCTCCTCTAGCCCCTAGGAGGCCCGCGGCCCCTCAGGCATCCCAGGCCCCTCAGGCACCTGCGAACGCGATCACGCACGCTTGGGTGAAGCCTCCGAGGATTATCCCACAGCCCGTCCCCCAGTCGTTGCCGCCGCCGCCGGTTCGTAACTCCACCGACGGAGTTGCGAGTTCGCTCGCGTGCGTCACGAGCCTCTTCGGTGTAATAGACATCGAAGAGCTCCTAGTCTTTTCGAATGAAATGAGGGAATCCGCGCGGAACCCTCCCGCGAGGATGGAAGTGCTCCTCAAGCACGCCGTCCTAATCAAATCGATATACGAACACACGATGTCAACATGATGACATCGCGTGGAAGGGTAAAACCTCGCTCTCTGACTGTCGCTACATTCAACGCGAACGGGCTACTTAAGCAGATAGATCTAGTGCGCGACTTCGTGGTCACGCACCAGATAGACGTACTGTTAGTACAAGAGACCTTTCTGAAGCCGTGTAATCGTGATCCGCGCATCGCGAATTACCGTCTCGTTAGGAACGATAGGGCAACCGCGAAGGGGGGAACCATCATCTACTACAGAAGGTCTCTTCATTGCACTCCACTCGATCCGCCCCAACTAGTCAACGTAGAAGCGTCATTATGTCAGGTGGGTATGACCGGCCATCAGTCGATCGTACTAGCATCCGTCTATCTTTCTCCCAATAAAGCCTTACTTGAGAGAGACCTTAAGTCCTTACTCCAATTAGGTAACGCAACCATTCTGGCCGGCGACCTAAATTGCAAACACCCCCGCTGGAACTCCACTGTCGCAAACAGTAGAGGAAATCTCCTTGATAAGCTAAGTTACAAGGCTGGTCTCGACTTCGAGATCACCGCGCCTTTGAGTCCCACGCGATACTGCGACACAGACTTCCGACATGACAGACCCGACGTGCTCGACATAGTACTCTTGAAGGGCGTGACACTCCAGTTACGTTCTATCGAGACGCTATCCGAGCTAGACTCTGACCATCGACCGGTCCTATTTCAGCTAGGACTTCCTCCCCTTAGGGAACCCGCGACCAAAACAATTATTAACTGGACGAAGCTTCGAGAGCAACTCCATTTCCCCGTACCAGCGCACCTCGACAAAATTCCTGACCAGCTTACATCGGTCGAGGACGCTGTCTCAGCCGCGACTAACTTCACAGAACATTTGGTAGACAGCATAGGAAAGTCCTCGAGGTAGGTCCGAGTGAACTTCGAGGGTTACCGAGCACTCCCTCCGGATATTAGACTTCTCATCACCCGTAAAAACGCCGCGATTAGAGCCCATGACCGATACCCGACAGATGACAACCGACGGAGGCTGCGCCGTCTCCAGAGGGAGTCGAGACAAGCTCTCGACGACTTCAGAGATAGCGGCTGGGATAGGACGCTTGCGACGCTCTCTCCAACACACCAGGCATTCTGGCGGTTGCAGAGAGCGTTGAAGGCAGACACTGTCTCAGATATGCCTCCCTTGGTTGGACCTAACTCCGCCATCGCGTTTGACGACTCTGATAAAGCTGAGTGCTTAGCCGACAGTCTAGAGAGCCAGTGCCGTCTGTCTGCTCAATCGGTTGATCGCGATCATGTCGAAATAGTCGACAAATCGGTCAATATAATGTGTTCTCAGCCACCGGTCGGTCCGCCAATCAAGGAAACGAACCTAGACGAGGTGACGTCCATAGTTAGGGCGCTTCACGCCAAGAAATCGCCAGGTCCCGATAGGATCACTAACAAAGTGATAAAGCTTCTTCCGCCTCCTTTAATTTACCTATTGGTTACCATTTTTAACGCTCTACTGGCCGGTTGCCGTTTCCGGCCCAGTGGAAAGAGGCCATAGTGATAGGGTTCCATAAGCTGGGCAAACCCCGGCATCTGCCTAGTAGTTACCGTCCCATTAGTCTTCTTAGTTCCTTAGGGAAAGTATATGAGAAAATCATCCTCTGTAGACTTAGATCGGAAGTCGAGAGACTCAAAATCATCCCAAATGAGCAGTTCGGCTTTAGAGCCAACCATTCATGTTCCCATCAGGTGCAACGCCTCACGGAGCACATACTGATAGGGGCCACTGTGAGGGCCAAGAAGCATAGGACAGGAGCGCTCTTCCTCGATGTAGCTAAGGCGTTCGACAGGGTCTGGCACAATGGACTGGTGTACAAGTTATACCAGTTCAAGGTGTCAGACAGACTCGTACTCATCATACGACTACCTGTCGAATCGCTCCTTTCGCTACAGAGTGGAAGGCGTTTTGTCAACCCCCCGCCCCATCAGGGCGGGTGTTCCCCAGGGTTCAGTTCTCTCGCCCATCCTCTACTCCATCTACGCTAGCGATATTCCTAGACCGCGATCTAAAGTGCACCTTGCCATGTACGCGGACGATACCGCGCTTTACACGTCCTCTAACGATCACTGGGAGATATACCAACGTCTCCAATCCGCAGTCGACTCCCTCGAGAGTTGGCTGCGGAAATGGCGGATCGAGGTAAACCCTGAGAAGAGCGTTTCGGTGCTCTTCGAACGGGGCCCCCCAAGGATCCTTCCGCGAATCAAACTCTTTGATAGACCGATACCTTGGAAAGACGAGGCAAAATAACGTTAGATAGAAAGTTTTCACTGCGCATATTAGGACCGTTCGTAGCAGAGCGGCCTACATATTAGGTCGTTTATATCCGCTGTTAGGCAAGCGGAGTAAAATGTCCCTTCGCAATAACTTGACAATTGACAATGACACTTTACAAAGCTTGCATACGTTCCGTCATGTCCTATGCGAGTCCCGCTTTTGCGCACGCTAATCTGAAACCCCTTCAGGTGATTCAGAACAGGTTTACACGGATTGCAACCGGGGCGCCGTGGTTCGTACGCAACATCGATCTCCATAGAGATTTAGACCTTCCGACCATCGCTCAGTACTTCAAGGGGCTTTCCCAAAAGTACTTTGAACGTGCTGAGCGACACCCGAACCCACTGGTGGCTGACGCCGCAGAGTATAGACCACGTAAGACTACTTTAGTCAGAAAAAGAAGACCCAAGTCGGTACTCGTTGACCCCGACGACGCGTTCACAGTAGGTAATAACGTGTACGCGTAGGCATAATTGACACCACACAACATACAGACACACACCATCTGTACCGGTATAGACGAGGTCCCAACTGAGTAAGTGCTCCGTTGCTCCGGCGTTCTGCCGTCGGAGGACGCTAGTGTCCAAATTTCCTTAGCTTCCCTCCTGACTACCGACGCCCCGAGCCGAGGTCCGTGTCTCAATCTGAGACGCCCTCGGGACGTCGCTCCCCATGGGGGCCCATCTGGCCCCCCCTTGTTAAGCTCCCCCGGTGACGCTGTAATAGCCAACAGGGCTAACAGTATAGACAAACAACAAAAAAAAAAAAAAAAAAAAAGATGTACAGACATACATAAGTTTAATAACAATTTTATCGTAATCTGGAGTCTTTTCTAAGGCTTTAGATATTTAGTTCTTTTTTTTTTATTTCGTTTATCACATAAATGTTATTTCTTAAATAGTAAGTTTCTAGATTATGTTTTTTTCACACTCGTCTAACTTATATTGTTCATGCGGATGTGCGTTTTGGTTTGTAAAGAATAAGGAGAAACTAGAAAAAAAAATAAAAAATATATATTGAGTAATTACATATAGTAATTATTAAAATTAGTAATGTTGTAGTCTTAGTTTATCTCAATGTTTTTAACAAATTATATCAAAAATGTATAAATATATAGAGATACAGACCCATATAATAGAATAAGTAAATAATGACATAGTTATTGATAACATCTATTTATTAATAACTTTATTATTATATTTTTGTCCACTTGGATATCAGATTTACAACACGTTCGCCATACGACTGACTAATTTATACCGAGTTGTATTCTTTTTATATGGTTTTTCTGCTCTTTAGAGAAGAGCTGGAAAATATTATAACGAACAAAGAACAGTTGAGTAATTACTTAATAAGACTACGTATAGCTTCTTTGAATCACTTTGTTTATTAACAATTTCTTCAGTGTAATTAATAACAATAATCGACATTAAACTCAGGACACTCGTTATGTACAGCCTCTCCTCTCCACTTCTCTCCCCTCCACGATATAAACCACACCACGTAACACCTCGCCGCCATCTTGTTATTCCCTTAGTCAATACAGCTCCTCTATTTCGTTACAGTCGGCCATCCTGAAACAATTGCACCGCAATTGGTGCATACATAGATTATTAGCTTTCCACTAAATCGATAAGATCATCTTTAGTGACTACATCATCATCGCTACTAGTCTCGCTACATTCCGGGGCACTGCGATATAATCTAAGAGAATCTGCTGCCACTATCCCTGAAAACTTTTTATAACCCCTCATACCCTTGATGCTACGAATTTCATACCGACCGTTATTAAAAACCTTTTGTACTATTTAGGGTCCGGAATACAATACCTGCAATTTGGTATTTACATTTTTAACTTCACCGCCTGTGGGAGATTGTTTCCAGAGAACTAATTCACCCTTCTTAAATTTTTTCTCGGGTTTACGATGCTTGTCATAATTTCGTTTCATTATTTCTGCTTTACGTACGCTTGGAAGCGTTTCCTCTCTTCATTTCATCTATATTGTTAACTAATTCCGGCATAAGTCGCCCCCAATGACTAAACATAATCTCATAGGGATGATAGCCTATGCTTTCATTAATTGTGTTATTAATTCCCCAAACGGTATCTGATATACACTCTGTCCACATGTTAGGGTCTATAATGCGAGTACGCATAGCATCTAATAATGTGCGATTATACCGTTCGACTTGTCCATTTGCACGCGGACATGCTATGGCATTTAATGTATGGCGAAAATTATTATATGTCGCAAACTCTTTAAAAACCCTATTAGTAAAAGCTAAATTTCTATCTATCTTAGGATAACCGAACAAACTAAACATATCTTTTAAAATTGTAACGGTTTCTACAGAATTAATCGATCTAGAGGGACGCGCTATTAAAAACTTAGAAAAGGAATCGACTATCATCAAAATATATTGGTGTCCTTTTTTGTTTTACTAAAAGGCCCAATATGGTCAATGTGAACTACTTCCATTGGGATAGATGGCTTAGAAATAGGGTGAAGTTCACCACTTTTCTTGCCGTAATTTCCTTTAGCATAAGAACATTCCAAACAACTACTTACATATTTTTTAATAAAACGAGTCATTTTAGGAAACCAGAAATCTGATTTGATAAGTTCTTCACATCGTTTAAAACCTATATGACCTATTTGATCATGGAATTTTTGCATAAGTTTCCATCTAGCAAAAGAGGGTACTACTAATCTATCACCATTCAAAACTTTTCTATATAATCGATTATTTTTGATTTTGTAATTATTTTTAACTTCACTACACGCCTGACCTTCCGATAATTGCTTAATTATGCTATTGAGATTGTCGTCTTGTAACTGAATCGTCAAATACAATCCATCGGATGATATCATATTTATATTTACAATGTTATCGGACACCTTAGAACACTGAATATTATTATTTGAATTAATATCTTTCGTCGATGGATTACGACTCAGGGCATCCACGTGTTTCATACGATCTCCTGGTCTATACTCAATCTGAATATTAAAATCCTGAATTGCAAGCCACCACCGTGCTATACGGGGAACTAAATCTTTACTATTTTTATACTTTACGTATACCTTACAGCGGAACAATCGGTTACAACTTTAATTTAATGTCCATAGACATATATACGAAATTTCTTTAAAGAATCAACAACAGCTAAGGTTTCAAGTTCATAACTGTGATACATACTTTCTTCACGTGAAGTTACTCCACTATAATAAAACACTGGTTTTAACGCGCTATCAGTTTGCAATTTATTTATTATTTATTTATTATTTCATTTCATTACAACAAGTACATGAGACGTTACAATTAACTACATAAAATTATGTGAGAAGTCAGGAGGGATGGTTTGAACGCAGTTACTGACCCTGGATATCTCACTAGGATACCCTGTGCTGAGATATCCAGTGAACTCTTTGACCGTACTACTACACCTCCGATGCAACTTTTATTTATAAAATTATCTATTCTCATATTATTACATATGGTGACAACATACTTGTAAATAACCTTAAAATAATAATAATAATAATAAGAAATATTAATAATAGTAAATAATTATAATAATATAATAAAATAATAATATAATATAAAAAATTATATATAATATTAATAATCATAATTATAATACTAATATAATAGATATATATATTTATATAAACTCAATATAATTTCGGGTATATACGGGGATATAAATCAAATATTACCTATAAAAATGACAAAAGATTTTCTGTGCTATCATAATCTAAAGTTTTTAACCATTTTAATAAGACTTTCTTAATATTTTTTGGACGCATATCTTGAAAGTTTAATATTTTATTCACTTTATTTGCTAAAAATGGTCCAAGAAAAGGAAAGAACTTTTGAGCATATCTTGTTTTAGTTTTTGGAACAGTATAGATTATTCTGTTACGTTTAAAATAACTACTATTTATTTTTGTTTTAAATTGCCTTAGAAGAAGCTTTAACATAAATATTTGTCTAACAGACAATACATTACTACACTTATAGAGATCACGAGTTGAGTATCTAAGTGGCTTGAAGTTTATTATTCTAAGTAACATACGCTGGGCCCTTTCAGCAATGAGCAAAACCTTTTTAGTAGCACCGCCCCAAGCCAAAATACAATATCGAATTAGAGATTCACACAAAGCGTAATATATATTATTTATAAACCTTTGGCTACCTAAATGTCTCAAAGTTTTAAAAACTCGCGCCATTGACCTTATACGATAGGCCAGGTTAGTGACGTGAGATTCCCATTTTAAGTATCTATCTACCGTTACTCCCAGATACTTAATTTGGGAGACTCTTTCTAATGAAATACAATCACTACAAGTTCTAGATGTTTCGCAGTAATCTCTAACACAAGAGTGATCTTTAATTGAAAATGAAGACTTGGGTTGCGATGTAATATTAGTACTGAAAGTTAAAAATTTTGTTTTTTTTAAATTTATAGAAAGCAGATTTCTGTCCAGCCATTGTCGAACCTTGGTAGTACCACTTTCAGAAATACTTTTAGTTTCCTCCCAATCACGCCCCGAGAAGAGTAAAACCGTGTCGTCTGCATATGTTATAATATTACAACCAGGCAGTTGTAATGAACAGAGATCGTTTATATAAATGATAAAAAGGGAAGGACCCAAAATACTTCCTTGTGGCACGCCATAATAAATGTCTTTTTCTAAACTTAGTGTATTTCCTATCTTTACGCATTGTCGCCTATCAGATAAATAACTTTCGAACAAATCATAAGAAACTCCCCTAAAACCTAGTTTATATAATTTGGTTAAAAGAATACGAGGAGAAACTGTATCAAAAGCTTTTGAAAGATCAAGAAATACACCCAAACACTTATTATTTACATGAAGAGAATTTACGACAATTCTAATCTAATTCTAATTGAAATAAAATACCCGCGACTCTTAATTTACTTGCATCGGTATATATCTCACACGGTAAAGTAGGATCATAAAAAGCTAATACAGGTCGTGAACATAATTTTTGTTTCAATTTATTGAAACAATCATCGTGTTTACTATCCCATACCCAATCAGAACTCTTTTTTGTTAAGTCGGTTAACGGTTTTGCTATTATTGCAAATTGATTTATAAACTTCCTGAAATAACTACATAACCCTGAAAACTGTCGCAATTGATGTAAATTTATTGGCTTAGGAAAATTCTCCACTGCTAGTATTTTAAGATTACCAGGTCTTACACCATTTGAACTAATCTCATGACCCAAAAATGAAATTTTTGTTTTAAGAGATCAAAATTTTTTAAGGTTTAGTTTTAAATCCGCTTTTCGTAATTGAGAAAGCACTTTCTCTAATAATCGTAAACCATCCGATACACTTGATGTTGAGAGTAACATATCATCCATAAAAGTCACTATTTCATTACTACCCACAAGTTTAACTAATTTTTGGATTACTCTCATGAAAACTGATGGCGCATTGGCTAAGCCAAATGGTACTCTTAAATATTCATAAAGGCCATCAGGGGTAATAAACACGGTTTTGTGTATGGAATCTGGTTTAATCAACAAGTGATGGTATCCGGAATAAAGGTCTAAATTTGTGACATAATTTTTACCCGACAACTTACTTAATTGATCATCTATAGGCATAGGGAATCTATCTTTGACGGTTATCTTATTTAAATCTCTGTAATCGACACACAGTCTATATTCGCCATTTTTCTTTCGCACTAATATAATAGGAGATGCATATTGTGAAGAAGATTCTCTAATTATTCCCCCGATAGTTAAATCATTTACCATTTTTTTTACTATTTCTCTTTCTGTAAATGCTAATCTATATGGTTTCCGGACTATAGGTTTATTCGTTTCAACTTCTATGGCCATTTTGCCTAAATTTGTACACCCTATTTCGGTAATATTTGTAGCAAAACAATCTCTATATGACTTTAAAAGATCTACCAATGTTTTTACGTTTTTATTCCCAATACCACCAATATCAATATCTACAAATTCATTATTACTATCCGAACACGCTCCTCTCCTCACTTTAGGCTTTAGATATTTAGTTCTTTTTTTTTATTTCGTTTATCACATAAATGTTATTTCTTAAATAGTAAGTTTCTAGATTATGTTTTTTTCACACTCGTCTAACTTATATTGTTCATGCGGATGTGCGTTTTGGTTTGTAAAGAATAAGGAGAAACTAGAAAAAAAAATAAAAAATATATATTGAGTAATTACATATAGTAATTATTAAAATTAGTAATGTTGTAGTCTTAGTTTATCTCAATGTTTTTAACAAATTATATCAAAAATGTATAAATATATAGAGATACAGACCCATATAATAGAATAAGTAAATAATGACATAGTTATTGATAACATCTATTTATTAATAACTTTATTATTATATTTTTGTCCACTTGGATATCAGATTTACAACACGTTCGCCATACGACTGACTAATTTATACCGAGTTGTATTCTTTTTATATGGTTTTTCTGCTCTTTAGAGAAGAGCTGGAAAATATTATAACGAACAAAGAACAGTTGAGTAATTACTTAATAAGACTACGTATAGCTTCTTTGAATCACTTTGTTTATTAACAATTTCTTCAGTGTAATTAATAACAATAATCGACATTAAACTCAGGACACTCGTTATGTACAGCCTCTCCTCTCCACTTCTCTCCCCTCCACGATATAAACCACACCACGTAACACCTCGCCGCCATCTTGTTATTCCCTTAGTCAATACAGCTCCTCTATTTCGTTACAGTCGGCCATCCTGAAACAATTGCACCGCAATTGGTGCATACATAGATTATTAGCTTTCCACTAAATCGATAAGATCATCTTTAGTGACTACATCATCATCGCTACTAGTCTCGCTACATTCCGGGGCACTGCGATATAATCTAAGAGAATCTGCTGCCACTATCCCTGAAAACTTTTTATAACCCCTCATACCCTTGATGCTACGAATTTCATACCGACCGTTATTAAAAACCTTTTGTACTATTTAGGGTCCGGAATACAATACCTGCAATTTGGTATTTACATTTTTAACTTCACCGCCTGTGGGAGATTGTTTCCAGAGAACTAATTCACCCTTCTTAAATTTTTTCTCGGGTTTACGATGCTTGTCATAATTTCGTTTCATTATTTCTGCTTTACGTACGCTTGGAAGCGTTTCCTCTCTTCATTTCATCTATATTGTTAACTAATTCCGGCATAAGTCGCCCCCAATGACTAAACATAATCTCATAGGGATGATAGCCTATGCTTTCATTAATTGTGTTATTAATTCCCCAAACGGTATCTGATATACACTCTGTCCACATGTTAGGGTCTATAATGCGAGTACGCATAGCATCTAATAATGTGCGATTATACCGTTCGACTTGTCCATTTGCACGCGGACATGCTATGGCATTTAATGTATGGCGAAAATTATTATATGTCGCAAACTCTTTAAAAACCCTATTAGTAAAAGCTAAATTTCTATCTATCTTAGGATAACCGAACAAACTAAACATATCTTTTAAAATTGTAACGGTTTCTACAGAATTAATCGATCTAGAGGGACGCGCTATTAAAAACTTAGAAAAGGAATCGACTATCATCAAAATATATTGGTGTCCTTTTTTGTTTTACTAAAAGGCCCAATATGGTCAATGTGAACTACTTCCATTGGGATAGATGGCTTAGAAATAGGGTGAAGTTCACCACTTTTCTTGCCGTAATTTCCTTTAGCATAAGAACATTCCAAACAACTACTTACATATTTTTTAATAAAACGAGTCATTTTAGGAAACCAGAAATCTGATTTGATAAGTTCTTCACATCGTTTAAAACCTATATGACCTATTTGATCATGGAATTTTTGCATAAGTTTCCATCTAGCAAAAGAGGGTACTACTAATCTATCACCATTCAAAACTTTTCTATATAATCGATTATTTTTGATTTTGTAATTATTTTTAACTTCACTACACGCCTGACCTTCCGATAATTGCTTAATTATGCTATTGAGATTGTCGTCTTGTAACTGAATCGTCAAATACAATCCATCGGATGATATCATATTTATATTTACAATGTTATCGGACACCTTAGAACACTGAATATTATTATTTGAATTAATATCTTTCGTCGATGGATTACGACTCAGGGCATCCACGTGTTTCATACGATCTCCTGGTCTATACTCAATCTGAATATTAAAATCCTGAATTGCAAGCCACCACCGTGCTATACGGGGAACTAAATCTTTACTATTTTTATACTTTACGTATACCTTACAGCGGAACAATCGGTTACAACTTTAATTTAATGTCCATAGACATATATACGAAATTTCTTTAAAGAATCAACAACAGCTAAGGTTTCAAGTTCATAACTGTGATACATACTTTCTTCACGTGAAGTTACTCCACTATAATAAAACACTGGTTTTAACGCGCTATCAGTTTGCAATTTATTTATTATTTATTTATTATTTCATTTCATTACAACAAGTACATGAGACGTTACAATTAACTACATAAAATTATGTGAGAAGTCAGGAGGGATGGTTTGAACGCAGTTACTGACCCTGGATATCTCACTAGGATACCCTGTGCTGAGATATCCAGTGAACTCTTTGACCGTACTACTACACCTCCGATGCAACTTTTATTTATAAAATTATCTATTCTCATATTATTACATATGGTGACAACATACTTGTAAATAACCTTAAAATAATAATAATAATAATAAGAAATATTAATAATAGTAAATAATTATAATAATATAATAAAATAATAATATAATATAAAAAATTATATATAATATTAATAATCATAATTATAATACTAATATAATAGATATATATATTTATATAAACTCAATATAATTTCGGGTATATACGGGGATATAAATCAAATATTACCTATAAAAATGACAAAAGATTTTCTGTGCTATCATAATCTAAAGTTTTTAACCATTTTAATAAGACTTTCTTAATATTTTTTGGACGCATATCTTGAAAGTTTAATATTTTATTCACTTTATTTGCTAAAAATGGTCCAAGAAAAGGAAAGAACTTTTGAGCATATCTTGTTTTAGTTTTTGGAACAGTATAGATTATTCTGTTACGTTTAAAATAACTACTATTTATTTTTGTTTTAAATTGCCTTAGAAGAAGCTTTAACATAAATATTTGTCTAACAGACAATACATTACTACACTTATAGAGATCACGAGTTGAGTATCTAAGTGGCTTGAAGTTTATTATTCTAAGTAACATACGCTGGGCCCTTTCAGCAATGAGCAAAACCTTTTTAGTAGCACCGCCCCAAGCCAAAATACAATATCGAATTAGAGATTCACACAAAGCGTAATATATATTATTTATAAACCTTTGGCTACCTAAATGTCTCAAAGTTTTAAAAACTCGCGCCATTGACCTTATACGATAGGCCAGGTTAGTGACGTGAGATTCCCATTTTAAGTATCTATCTACCGTTACTCCCAGATACTTAATTTGGGAGACTCTTTCTAATGAAATACAATCACTACAAGTTCTAGATGTTTCGCAGTAATCTCTAACACAAGAGTGATCTTTAATTGAAAATGAAGACTTGGGTTGCGATGTAATATTAGTACTGAAAGTTAAAAATTTTGTTTTTTTTAAATTTATAGAAAGCAGATTTCTGTCCAGCCATTGTCGAACCTTGGTAGTACCACTTTCAGAAATACTTTTAGTTTCCTCCCAATCACGCCCCGAGAAGAGTAAAACCGTGTCGTCTGCATATGTTATAATATTACAACCAGGCAGTTGTAATGAACAGAGATCGTTTATATAAATGATAAAAAGGGAAGGACCCAAAATACTTCCTTGTGGCACGCCATAATAAATGTCTTTTTCTAAACTTAGTGTATTTCCTATCTTTACGCATTGTCGCCTATCAGATAAATAACTTTCGAACAAATCATAAGAAACTCCCCTAAAACCTAGTTTATATAATTTGGTTAAAAGAATACGAGGAGAAACTGTATCAAAAGCTTTTGAAAGATCAAGAAATACACCCAAACACTTATTATTTACATGAAGAGAATTTACGACAATTCTAATCTAATTCTAATTGAAATAAAATACCCGCGACTCTTAATTTACTTGC